>JAPXFQ010002390.1:402500-1002500 GCA_028564705.1 Apricaphanius iberus | reverse complement strand
TCAGGTCCGCTGACTTTGGAGGCCAGGTTATTTCACACTTTTTTGTAAACGTACTACATAATTCCATATGTGTTCATTCATAGTTTTGATGCCTTCAGTGAGAATCTACAATGAAAATAGTCATGAAAATAAAGAAACTGTATGAATGAGAAGGTGTGTCCAAACTTCTGGCCTGAACTGTAGCTATTTACCAACATACATTAAACATACATTTTTTTTTCCTTTAAACAAATCTAAGATCTATTAATACGTGTAAATATGAATGTTTATATTAAATTTCAAAAAGAGACATTAGTAAGTCCCTCATCTAGCTATCAGATTCAGATATGTTGTTCCTATATGATCTTTTTGATTCTGACGGATGTGTTCTGTTCAGAAACTGGTTCCAGGTGCAGACGGATAAAGAGTGCATGGACAGCAGTAGCTAGACGTCGGTGCTCACGCTGTGGGAAACCACCTCCTTCATGGCGTAGGAGCGGATCAGTTTCTGATAGAAGCTGTCCAGGTCGGCGGGCAGCTCCAGGTCCTGCTGCTGCACAGTCCGGTAGCTGATCCTGCGGCCTCCGTTGCACAGTCGCTCCGGGTGCTGGAGGTAGAAGGGCAGCGAGCAGCGGGCGCAGGACGGGCAGAAGGCGTGCACACGCTGGCACCGGCGCGGTGGAGGTGGAGGGGAGTAGCTGCACGGCCCGTTGGCCTCCGTCAGGAAGGTGGGAGGGTAGGTCTCGGGCTTATCGCTGTACTGCTCCGGCGTTGGAGGCGTGGGTGGAGCACACAGAGCCAGGGGTCGAGAGGGCGACATTGTGGAGAGTTCAGGTTCCTCGTCGTCCCCCTTCTCAGACTCCTCCGGCTTACAGCAGTAATACTGCAGCCAACAAGCACAACAACACAGAACAAGTTTTACTTTCGCGTTTTTCTGGTACCAATAGAAAGTTTTAAGTAACAATCCATGACCTCCTGCTCCGTTTAGATAGAAATAAGATGCAACACATTTATTTTACTCTTTCTACAAACTGGGAAAGACAAGAGAACATGGCTTTCAAGATAGTCAGACAAATGTTGCTCTTTGTAATGCTGGGCGTACACCAAAGGATTTTCACAGTCTCAGACTAAAGACTGGTAGTCTTCAGAAATCCTGCGAGAGTCTCGGCGCGCTCCCGTCTTCTTGATCGTTAAATATGTAAGGGATAATGCCCTTCGAAGTGTCCATTATCAGAAAATAATGGACTTCGCGGAAGCAACCGTCCTCCGAAGTCCATTATTTTCTGATAATGGACACCTCGAAAGGCATTATCCCGCTTATACCATGGTCACTTACGAAAGAAAGACATATTTAATCAATTAATAATACTTTAATGTGTTTTGGAGTTAAAATCGCGATTTCTTTTTTATATAAGTTGAGCGCACGATTTAATATCTCCCGTATACAGGCGTTGCCAAGCAACGTTGCCAGAGCGAGCCGACCGCAGCGATTTATCAGTGAGGGGAAGCGAGATGATGGCTTTACCTTACGTTACGTGACACAAAATATGATGCAAATAACGTTGAGTCTCTGTTGCCATTTGAGCCAGCGCAATAATTTAGAACTGTCATCAGGCAATTTGACGGGAGGCTTTTCCTAGGTGTACATTATCACTTTTTAATGTAAACCCTCCAGCCAATCAGAATCGAGTATTCACCCAGACCATGGTATAAAAGGTGATAAACTGCAGTTGGCGACCTGATTTATGCCAGTCTTTCTCTAGTCTTTTGAGTCAAACATGTTTGATATTATCGCAAGTCATAGTGTAGTCGTAGTGACGTAAAACCACCAACAACCAGTAAAGCTTTTCTCACACAGGCAGAAGCACAAAGCTACAGAGCCCGGCAGGGATTACGGGTGCAGAAGGGTAAGAATCCATTCCCGCGGTTTATTAAACCGTGCGCACAGAGTCGTGATCTGTTCCCCCCATTTACTGAACTGTGTGACCGTGTTAGCGTGTAACCCGCTTCATTATATACCCATTGCTGATCACACTGATATTTCTCTGCTATAGCACAGTGGGTAATGTGTAGGAGTACCACCACAAGGGTGATGGGTTCAAATCTTGCTTATGACATTGTTTTGCAACTTGCCACTCCTCAATTTTTTTGTTGTTGTTCCTGCAGGAAAGTAGTCTATAAACATAGGTGTCATATTTATGAATAACAGATTTGTAACCACCTATGGAGCCTGTCATGGTCTATACACAAATGCAATATTTGAGTTGCATGGCTGAAAAACGGCCTAGAAATGGGCCATAAATTTGTATGCCAACTTTGCCCCCTGGAATACAGGCACAAACCAGCTCTATCTGTGTATCTGCATGGAGCAAGTGGTTCAGCATAAACACCTTGCATTAAAAATATATGAGTGAACCAGTTAGTTGTTGAGTACTCACTTTGAATGCAAGTCTCTATATGACGTATCAATCTACGCAAAGAATGCCACAACATTATCACATAAAGAAACTATAATGCTGAGCATTATGGGAGGAATTTGGCGGGAAGCTAAAACAATCTATGTGTGGTCTTGTAAATAGTGTCACTACAAGATTCAGTGTTTATAAAATCTTTAGTCCGAGACTAAAAAACTGTTAACCCAAGTCTTTAGATGTGAGCTGATGATCTTTTAGAGTCTTTTCTAAATCTTTTCAAAGTCTCTAGGTGTACAGAAAGCATAAGTAAAGAAATATGGAGTGTTGTGTGTAAAGCTCTACCGTCAAAAATAAACAGCAATAATTTGGATTATTTAGTTTGTCATAAATGAAAAAAAGTTTATTTTTCAGTCATATTTTCACCGTGTCATTGATGTATTTTTAGATGTGAAATTTCCAAACAGAATATTTAATTTCAGAGGTAAATATTTATTTTTATAGACTTTTTTTCATCAGACTAAAGCCATGATTTATCAAAACTTCTAACCAGGACCGACAGCGGGTTGTCCTTCCTTTGCAGGCGGAAATAATAAAGAACAGCAGAAATATAACAGTCTTTTCTCCACCATATCTTCTCTTACTCTTATCGGCTTTAAGTGGAGCTCTGGCAGGTTCTCCCAGTATGAACCAGTAGCTCTATAGACAGCTCAGTGTTTCCTCCTCTACAGTAGCAGTCTGTTCTAGAGAAACTGTTGAAGCCTCTGACTGAAATCATTCTGTTGTTGTAGGATAGTCCTATTAAGAGGAAGATCAGGATTGTTTAACATTAACAAGAAACAGGCAGCTTTACATGCAGAAAATGTTAGCCAGTTAGCTTGTGTTAGCAACTGGCTAACAGATCAATAGTTTAAAATGTGTGAATGTGATTGTGGAGTTAAAAAAATCTATTAATCTCATTTATTGCATGAAAAAATAGCTTTTTTTAGTCATATTAAGGAATGTTAATTAGTCAGGATTAATTTACAGTGACACTGTTATTAATTAGGTACAAAAATGTAATCATTTGACAAGCTCATATTTAGCCATCATCCTCATAGCGCCCCCTGGAGAAAATTCCACCAGCAGCCACTGAACCCAAACTTCCCCGACACTTTGTCGCTTCACTCCCTTCCTTCAATAAATATTGCATCCAAATCTCTATAAGCGTGGCCCTTGCTAATGAAATGTCAAATGTAGAGGAAAAAATGTTATCTTGAAAAAATGTAATCTTTCCTGTTTAAGGAATCCCTTAAATAGAAAACTTTTTTACTAATTAGCATTTCTGTAAAATTGTACTGAAGTGACTTTTCTTGTAAAGTGCCTTGAGATGGAACCTTTGTGAATTGGTGCCATATAAATAAAGTGAATTTAATTTAATAAATCTGAAATGTATGAATTTTGTTTTTAAAATGTAATAGGTGTAGCATAATTGTCATTGCGTTATTGTACATGATTACTACTACTACATTTTATCAGTAACCACTGTGGTGGAAACTAAAAGATATCCAAACAAATAAACAGCAAGTGGAGATGCGTTGAGCGCTAAGGAGTTATAATGTCGAAAAAAGGGGAAATATCTATTGCTAATAGTTTAGAATATGTGTAAATTATATTTTTTAGTCTTTCAGTAATAAATTTATGTTGAATGTGGTGGTGCAAAGTTAATACAGGCGCTGGGTGGTAAATCAACTGCAGCGTGTTTTTGTAACAGTGTGCGCTTTGCGCCAACTTTAACAACCCCAAACCTTTGATAAACCAGACCATATACGTCCAATTTGCAAACAAAATATTTATTTCACAAACTAAATATTTGACTCCAAACAAAATATTTAGTTAAAATTTTTAATATTTAGCTCAAAACAAAAATGATTTTTAGCTAAACATTTGTCTCCAAACAAAATATTTAAGTCAGAGCTTAGGTTAGAACTTAGAGTTGACTCTTTTTGTAAAGTGCCTCAGGATTCAATCTGTTGTGAATGAACTGAATTGAATTGTGCTAAATATTTAACTAGAAAGCCAAAATAGCTTGCTAAATATTTAACTCAGAGCCAAATCTTTAGCTAATATATAAATTCACTTGGACTATCAAATAAAACCTGGATGCTGCTAACCTCTATTTAAACTCCTACTGTTAGTCCATAATTGTTATTTCAAATGTCATTAAAATTGCTCTTCCTAAGTTTTAAGGTCAAATGTTAGACATATATTGAAATATTTATTTAAATAAATATATTAGGTGTAATTAAATAATTGTGAGAAATTAACACCCCCCCCCTTGATGTGCTAAATAATACAAATTGTTTTATTTAATTTTTAACTCCTGAAATGGCACCCCATATGGTGATGGCTTCAAGAAAGGTCGACGCAACTGTGATGCTGTTGGTCTGGTTCTCTGTTTGAGTCCTAGCTTATTCCATCATTGACTCTTTGAAATATGAGGGCATTTTATATAAAAATTTGTGTCCTCTGCCAAACAAAATACTAAAACTACGTGATCATTGTGTCTTTTGGCAGAATAATGACCCAAAGTAACTCAGAAATGGTTTATTAAAGGCACAGTGTGTCATTTCCGGCCAGTAGGGGGCAGTGCATACCTAAATTATCACAGGCATGCAGTATCTGTGTCTTTGAGTAAGAAACTCAACAACTGAGGTCCAACTAGTGCTGTTTTCAAACGCTCAATTCCCTGAGAATGATCTATTTGCAGCAACATGACGAGCACATCAGTCTCTCTTTCATCGCTTGGAACTAGCGAAGAGGTAGATGGACCTGACCAAAAAGAGATCATGGAAAGAATTAAAGGCTGGGGTGCCAATAACAGTGGCAGTGAGGCTGTTTATTTCCACCAAACCTCCAGTGGGGTCCCACCACATCATCAAATGATCGCTGTGGTGATTTGTTTAGGATGACATACCTGCAACCTACATAAACACAACACAGCGACGATGGTCAGTAAGATGACTGTAGCCAGAATTCCTCCTGCGATGACCACTGTCCCGGCTGACATTCGAAATCCTCCCCATCAACCAGCTGCAGGTTGGAGAACGGGGACAGACTGGGGGGCGAGGCGGGGTGGGTAACAGAGAGAGATGACAAGATGGTTAGGAAGGTCATTCATGAGAGGAATGAGACAGAAAGGAACAGATGGAGGGAGGACAACGAGAGGAGTTGTGTTAGAAATGAGCCGAGTTTAGAGGAAGGTAAGAGAGAAATGATGGGGCGACATTAAAAACCCTCTCATCTATATGCAGCACAGCTAATACTTCAGGTTATTTCATGTTTATTTGTAACATGTTCTAGCTGTAAAACAATATTTTCCAATCCGCAGTGGGTCAAACCATTACAGACAGCATACGAAAATCAGCACCTAGACGAAACAGAATGATATACGGAGTTCCCCAAAGCTCTGTTTAAGGCCCCTTATTTACCAGAACAGAAGTTACTTTTCATAATCCTAAAAATGATTGTTACCGGAGAAACTATTATATATGTACAACCCAAATGTACATATATATCCAAGTCCTGATCGGAAGTAAACTTCGTCTGATTCCGATCGAGTCTGAAACCACGTAATCGGGTCAGTTCGCCGATCAATTGATCAGATCTGGACATCCCTAGCCCCAACCTCAACTCCTAACTCCATACATGCATTAAAAGTGATTCATTGCAAACTTTTATTTGCAAAAATGAAACAGCAATAGTGGGTTTTTTTCTTCTTGTTTTAAACTGCTGGATATAAATAACTTTCTTTTAGTATTTTGGATTTTATAAATGTAATATTTACAAAATGAATTCTGAAAGCTTCACAGCCTCAGCCAATTGTGAGGACCACCTGATATCTCTAGTCACCCAAGGTTCGGAACCAGTGCTTTGGCCTACTGGGTACTTTGGTTGGATTTTTCCTACAAACTACCAGAGATCTTTCTAAAGTTACCTGTCTTGATGTTGGGAATTTGTGTTTTAGTTAGTTAATTTCTTTATTTAGTTAATATTATTTTGGTTTATTTCTTAATATCTGTTATTTTGGCACATCCTTACTGCCATGTTTCCCCTCTCCCTGTCCTTAGATGTTTTCACCTTTAGTTAAGTTTGTAGTTTCTTTGAAGAAGGTTTTCTGTTTCTTTTTATGTTCATTACCTCCTATTATACCGTTCTCTGAACCAGTTCCTAATTGTTTCCACCTGCTCTCTCCCTCTCACATGCATCTGTTCCCACTAATTAGGTCTCAGGTTTCTTAGTTATTTCCTTACTTCTCCCTAGTATATTTAAAGGCTGTATGTAGAATATGAGCATGATGGTGACAGCTAGTTTATCTAGGTTGTAGTTACAACAACAGAAACATAATTCCAGCCGTTGGGTTGCTGCCGATACGCCCAGTGACCAGCCTGAATTCTTTCCAGTGAAGAATGTATTGTAGGACCTTAACCGACAGCTAACATTAGCAAAGATAGCAAATGAGTTAGCTTACCAATCCAGGAGGAATGTCATTGTTTGATGCCTTGGAAATGTTTTATGTGGGTTCATCTAAGGCTTCACCTAAAACTAATCTCCAGTCAATCCTCTCCTTAAACGGATAACACGGGGCTCTGAAGCAGCTGCTGGACTTGCTGCCTCCACCGTTCTTCCCTTTACCAGCCGAGCTGCGCTGAACATTGTTGGATCATAGCGAGCGTAGCTGCCAATGGCGTCCACTACTAGCTGGTAGATGTAAACATGACATCATTATCAAACCTGATTTAAATGTACATTTTATTATATTTTAACTCAAATATTATTTTTTAGGGAAATTATGTACTTTCATTCTGCACACCTCTAAACACCCTGTGGATGTAGTTTTTTTATGTAGCTTTTTATGAAAATGTTTCATATTCAACCTTTAAGATCAATGGTTCCTTCAGTTCACCACCAATTTGTAGTCGTTGCTCCCCAGTCCTCTGGTTTCTGTGATTTTTGCCCTCCTGTTAACATTGTAAGTTTTTGTTATCTTTTACTTCCATTAAAACTTCTTAACTTCATTCCGGCTCCATTTGGTTCCTCAGTCTTCATCAAACATGACATTACCAGATACCTTCCTGGAGCTTTTATGGAATTTCCTAGTTTTTTTTATTTATTCACTCGTTACTTTCCTTTAGCCCACTATGTACTTTTGGGGAATTTCCTTTTAATTTCCTGAAACCTACAAGATAGTTTTCTAAGAAGTAATTTAATAATTTCCTGGAACTTTAATAGAACCTACCGGTTAATTTCCTACGACTACTGGTTATCTTTTTAGAGCTAACTGGTTACATTCCTGTAACCCAGCAAATACCTTTTTAAAATCACCAGATACCCTTTTGGGGTATTCATTGAACGTACTGGTTACTTTCTTTAAACCTACTAAAACTTTCATGGAATTTACAGGATAAATTCCTGATTACTTTGTAGAATCTACCAGAAATCTTTCTGAAATCCCCAGGTACTCTCCTGGAAATTTTCACGACACTTACTGGTGATCTTTTTAGTACTTATGTTCCTTTTTAAACCCATCAAATACCTTCCACTTGATTTTGGTAAGTACAAATAGAAAACAACATGATTTCAGCTGGATCAGATCACCATCTAGATTCCCTTTTACTTTTCTGGAACTTAGTTCCCTTGAACATATATGTAGTTTACTGAAAGTCATGTTCTTTTCTGGAACTTCCGGGTTAATTTTGCAGACTTATCCTGGAAAGTACCGGAAAAAACTAAGTAAATTCTTTTAAAGTTCTTTAAAAGTACCTAGTACGTTCCAGAAAAGCGGTCTTTAGATTTCAGGAATTTACGCTCTGTTTTATGTTATGTTATTTTATGTTAAGCTTCTTAGTCAAAGAGTTGTGATAGAGAGATCACATCTCCCAAACTGAAGGAGATAATGACAGGAAAACGACCATGAGTTCAAGTTAAAAACTTTAAATAAAACAAAGATAAATGGAGGATTGAAGAAGAAAACAGTACCGTAGAAAACCTTACTAGTAATATATGAAAAACAAGGTAATGATCTTCAAAATAAAAGAAGCATTGATTTGACATTAGAAGTAAAAACAACAGAATACAACAGTGTGTTCTACACGTGTCAAGCAGTTTAAGCTACATAACATACTTTTTTTGTAATTCCCTCTTATTATTCATGCTGAAAATTGAACCAATATGCAATTTATTCTGGTCACAAACCAGAATAAAGTGTTTATTATTAGACTAAAATACTGAAAGGGCATCAGCAGATGTTTTCCTGTTAGTTTCCCCCGCAGGCTTCTGACTCACGGTCCTCTGTAGATGGATGCTGTCCTGAAAGATGTAAATTCAGGAGTTGCTTGCATTCAATGTTCCTTCAATGATTCTAAAATTAAGCCAGGAATGCAGGAGACAAATAATTGTGGATTCTCCGTTCCACTATTTCAGTTTATAGTTTGTGTTTTTTGGTTACAAATGTCTTGTCCCGTTTAATCCTTTGGGAGGATGAGGCATAAAATGTACACTGGGCTCAGATTTGTGAGTGGGTTTAGGGTTTAAATACATTTTAATAAGCTGGAAAGAAACCTTTTGGTCAGTGATTATTAACATGCATCAGTGGAAATGGGCTTAGAATAGGAACTGGATTGTTTTGTTGAAATACGGCATTAATGTGGGATTTATAGTTCTTACCAACAATTATTTTTGCTTTATTATTCAGATTATTATCATCAAAAGAAGAATCATTCATTGAAGCTTCATATATTGAGCAATATAATTGAAAAAAGTTTATTTTATGGTAAAGTACAGTTATCCCTGGAAGTATCTAGATAGAGTCATTTTGGAATGACTTGATCTAATCAGCACACTACTGCTATAAAAGAAAGGCAGGTAGATGAATGCCTTCTTGTATTAGCATTGGTTTTTCAAGGTCCCGTTGGAACAAATACTAAAAATGTTTTTCAGGTTATAAAGGCCGACCTTGTTATTGCCTTTATGTAACTTTGGATGTTGAGGCCTGCATAAAGAAGCACAAAAGCAGAGGTAAGCGCTGGAAGAAATTCTCCAGTATTCCAGGTTCTGGCTACCAGCCTAGATATACACGGAGTTAATGAGCTTGATGAGCTACACCTGGTGGAGCAGCAGAGCGCAGGGCACCGCCCTCAGCTCAACTAGGACCTATGGTGTCGAAACACCTGCATGACGGAGGGAAAACAGGAAAAAGACAGACAGACAAACAAACACCCCAGACTCCTGACAGATTCTTCGCCTTTCTTATCATCAGTGACATCCCACAATGTGAGATCTTGCATGGAGCCACATTCTGAGGGAGACTGAAAGCCTCTTCAATTTTCTAACAATCTCTCCAACAGTTGATCTATTTTCACCAAGCTTGGAAATTGCCCCATAGACCGTTCCAGCCTTGTGGAGGTCTACAATTGTGTCTGTGGAGTCCTTTGACAGGTCTTTGGTCTTGCCCATGGTAGTAGTTGGAGTCTGACTGACTGTGGGGCGGGCGGGTGTCTTTAACGAAGACACTCAGAAGGGTGCTGCTAATTTAGATTCTAAGTGGAGTAGAGGTGGGCTTGTTAAAGGTACAGTAACAGGTCATCGAGAGCCAGAATTCTTGTTGATTGCCAGGTGTTTAAATACTTAGGTTCAGCAATAAACAACAAATTCTTTAAAAATTACATAATGTGATTTCCCAATTTAAAAATGATTTCTTTCACAGTGGAAATGCACCTACAATTTGAATTTCAGACCCATTCAAAATTGCTAAGTCGGAGAATTTGCAAAATTACAGGGTGTTCAAATACTTATATTCCTTACTGTAGTTATGGTAATTAATCTTATTGGTTGTTAAAATCCGGTGTATCGGGAACATGTAGATATTAAACATAAAGGGGTCCCACGATGGAGCCCTGGGGGACCCCACATGGGATTTCTGTCTAATTTAATGAAAAATTACCTATTGACACAGAGAATTTCCTGTTCTTGAAGGGGACGTATTATGCTCATTTCTACGTGTTGACATGGTTTTAGGATGCCTAAATGTATTGTTGATAACAGGCTTTGCTTGAAAAAGCTGAAGAATTGAGCAGGGCCGAGTTCTACACTCACTAAATTCAAAGCCATGCCCTGAACCGCGGGTTTTGAGTCTATGCTAACGAGCTACAGCCCGAATACAGCCTTTGCACCGCCCGCCTTCTCCTGCTAGGGGGAGAAGGTTAGCGCGGTGTTGCGTAACCATGGCAACGATTGCGTTTAGGAGAGAAATTTGGCAACCGTACATTTCGAGCCTGAGTCCAACCCAGAACACGAAAACCCTCCAGAAGTAAGTCTGCAGACAAGAATAAATATGGAGGTTTCTCAGTGGTTTGTACACTGATGTTACTGCTTGGGCTTTACTAGCCAGCTTCCTCATGTTGTTCAAGATGAAAACCTCTTCTCTTGCCCTTAGCGTCTGCATAATACAGCTTATAAAATCACATATTTATTTATTAATACCAGTTGAACGGTAGAGAATTATGTGTTTTGTTTTTCAAATGGCAGACATTAAAATCCACATATAGCACAATGATGGTAAATATGTATTCGCCAAAGAAGAATATGCGCAACAATAAAAAGCGTTCCCTTTGCAAGCTTTGCCGTTGTTGCCCATTCTGTGCCGATAAACTTTAATTTAAAGGTCAGAGCCCTGCAATATTACGGGTACCTGCTGTTAATCCGCTGTTTCAGGTGGACACATAAATCTTACAAATCTCTCTCTGCGTGCATTGGATCCGAAGATAGTGAGGATATTTTGCTTTTAGAGCAAAACTGAGGGGATTTTGAGACATGCTCTCCACATATACAACGGAAAGATTATCTTCGGGAGTTTTAAGCAAACAAAAATAGAATAGAATAATAGAATAATAATCCTTCAATCGTCCCACAAAGGGAAATTTGGTTGTAACAGCAGCAAAAAAAAACAAAAACAGATGTACAGACAGAACATGACACAGAACAGAAAAGCACAAAATTATTACAGAAGAAACAAAAGTTTTTACATCACTATAGTTACAAAGTATGGATTGTGTGTTGAGCAGTACAATTGAGGAGTTGATGTGCAATTTTCAACAAGTTATTTTAAATATTACATGAATGTTTAATCGCCCACCAACGATAATTTACTTCTGCCAGTCCCATAACATTTATTTTATGTATTTCTTCCATCTTAAACCAGTACCCGCGACATTGCATCGGTCTAGGAGTCTTTAAAAATCTTGACAACAGTATCTACACAGAAAGAAAACATGATTGCATATTGGATTGGATTGCATGACTGTGTTGGAGTTATTTAAATAGTAGTCCATTCAGATCGGCTATGTGGACATTTTGTTTGGAGCACAAGTTTCTTATCGGTTCTCTCATCATGTTTGGTGGGGACAAACCCATCAATCATAAATAGAACTGGGGACATGTCCCAGGGTCCCCGGTTTAAATTTGGCCTTTGCACATGAGGGTACGTGCATCTGACGACAGCGCTGTAGTGCTTGGCTTTCAGTCTGGACACGGTAGCGCTTTGGCTGTTGGCTACAGGTGAAACCATGGGGATGCGGCTGCTCAGGTTGCTGAGGTGGTCTGGGTGGTGCCACCAATGGAGTGAGGAGCCTAAGTCTTCTTCCCTAACGGTCGACCGTGAATCACCTGGCCAAAAAAATAATGAATGGAGGTCAATGGAGCAATAAAAGTTATTTTCTTTTGTCTTATGTCATGAATCACACATATGTTGTACCTCAACTCAAATTATGACTAATGATGTGCATTTTCTCAAGTGATTCGGGATTTATTTAACTGCAAAAATGTGCAGTTAAAATGCTCACAAATCAGAAGTCAAATATATGATGTCACGGAGCTAACGCTAGCTAGCACGTAAAACACTCACCTAGAGCTTGTAGAGCTTCTCCCGCATGCTGGCTCTCACTCCACCGACTGTTTCTGCTCCAGCATAGCTGCCACTTTCCAAATGGTCAGATTTATAGAGGTTTTCTCCATGTTTGATGCTCCTTTCTTCGTCCTGGCGGAAGGAGGCAAATCACTGCCCTTTGTCCCCTTCTTCTTCTGCAGTTGTAGTCCAGTAAGTATTTTTACACGAAACTCAGAAGAACTTTTGCCGCTGGTCGAAAATCAGCGTTTTATCTACATTAAAATGTGTTTTTAAAATTCACTGACATCATATGTTTGATCTACGGCGCATTACAAACGGGATCAGAAAATAACTTTTATCGCTCCATTGACTCTCATTCTTTTTTTTTGGGGGGGGGGGGGGGGGGGGGGGGGGGGGGGGCAGTAGAGGACCCATGGACCGGAAGCAGAAGGGCGTGACTTTGGCTTCCCATATGGGTGGGATTATGCCCGGTACGTCTATGGCTTGAAGAAGTACAAAAAACGTTTTTTGACTAATTTCTTGACTCCAACAGTTATAAAACATTGACTTAGTGGTTTAAACGTACACGTAAGGGTCGGGAGGCACCCCAAATACCCAAATATACATACTTAAGCAACGAAAAAGTGGGTTTTGCATAATATGTCCCCTTTAAGGTAAGACTCCAAACCAGCCAAGTACTCTACCAGGGAGAACGACCCAGCTCTCCAGTCATTTTACTAGTATTTCATGATCAACAGTGTCAAATAGGCCTAAGGTCTAATAGACCGGCACTGTGGTTCTGCCATTATCTGTATTTACACAGATGTCATTGGAAAGTTTGATGATGGCAGTCTCAGTGCTGTGGTGAGCACGAAAACCAGACTGAAAGATATGAAAATGCCATATAACTGTTGAAACAGAGCTTTTTAAATAATCTTGCTGACATTGGCATGTAGCTCTGCATTAATGTGGTGTCCAGGTTGTTCTTCTGTAGTAACCGTTTGATAACTGCTGTTTTTAAAGCCTGGGGTGAACCCACATCCTGATATATAATGGCTCTTAGGTTAACATCCGTTTCCCTTCAATATCACATGTATATTACCGGTAGCGATAGAGGTGAAATACATCAAGTATTAGTCCCAGATGTCTGGTATTTTAAATTCAGTTTAGGTTAAGTTTCAACTGTAATTTGAGCATTCAATCTGTCAAATAAAGTTTTAAAGGAAGAGTGATTTGATGAAGAAGATGATAATAATGATGATGAATAACCCTGCTCTTATTGATATTCCTGTGGGGAAGGAAGGGCAGGGAGCATTTGTTCTCTTGCAATATCTGAAGTCTGAGCTTCAGGGTCAGGACTTGTGGACTTCATCAAATATTGTCTTAGTTGAACATCCATAACTTTTTCCTTAAAATAGTTGATGAAGGGAGGAAGGAATGACTAAGGAAGAATACATGTCATGGAACTCTAGCATAATATACTGTAGAATGGGATTCATTTTAAAGATTTATAAAACTTTGATACATAAATATATTCTCCGCAGATTTAAGTCACCTGCTTTTTTATGCTTTTTTATTTAAAATTGTCAAGATTTTTTCTGATAAAACCATTGTTTTTCTTGGTGCAGAAACTTTCCATGTCACTTAATGTACCATCATAGTAAATCGACCTTTTGGTGTCAGATCTCTTACTTTCTCGTGTGCCTGCTTCTTGAGGCTGTGTTTCTCCTGGCAGCCAACGGTTGTAAATCTGTTTTTAAACAGGATTCCACTTTTAATATCCGAGACATAGTTCTATTTTTTTTTACCGGGAATTACTTTTGGGTTTTTTTATTCTTTGGAGTGAGGGTAACAATGTAATTTTGCAGAAAGGGCCACTCTTCATCCCATTGTGCATTTTTTCTATGTGAGGGATTCCTTACATTGAAAACTTTCAAACGATTGGAATTTTTGTATATTTGTATTGGAATGACTTTTCCTGGAAAGTGCCTGGAGATGACATCTGTTTTGAATTGATGCCATATAAAGAAACTGAATTGAATTGAAGGCCGGGTCCTTCCAGTTAACTGCCTTATTGTGGCTGAGGGAGTAGCGTTGTTCTGTGTGCAACGAAAGTCGTTTGAAACAGTGCTGCCAGGTTTCATCTCACTGTTAGCAATCATTCGTAACGTGGTCTCATTTCTGTATCCAGTCTTTACTTTCACATTCACTTCCAGACGACGAATCTTCAGCTCCGCAGCATCCATTCTCTGGAGCATTTTGTCAAAGTCAGCTAAAAAAAAACAAAAAAAAACGCCATCTTGTTTTCCCACAGTCCTTGAGCTTAAAACAAATGTAAAAAGTAATCCGGACTTTTAAAGTATTTCCAAAGGCTGGGTGTATAAAATAACTAACAATATATGTTTTTAAAGATAAAATCTAACCTAGGTGTCAATTAAATGAACTAATGTTTTTTATTGTGCAAACAAAACTAACTTTTCTGACTTTATGAAGGAAAAGAAATGAATCAGTATCTCCCAACCAGACTGATATTTATCCAGTAATATGTCTCTCAAGCCATCCTCAATTAATAAGCGACTCTGGGAAAATGGAACCATCTGATGAAGATGAAGCTGTTTTTATTCCTTAAATGTTTGCAGTTAGGAAATGAGGAGTTATTTACATTTTTATTGTAATTTTATTAGACTGATTTCAGCAGCTTTTTATATACACATATATAATGATACATATCATTAAAAAAAGTATTTGTTTTCGTCTAAAGCGACAAAAACAAAAGAAATGACTGACCCAAAAGGAAACTGTTACAATGAGGCTCAATTTCTTCACCATTTTACGCACGTTTAATGCTTATTTGCATTAAATATGCGCGCAGTTGCTGATGTTTAGTGACTCTTAATCCGAATTCATATCTCGCCATGATCCGGGACCACAGATGCATCCCATCAAAAAATTCTAAATCTTACCCGTCACTTTAGTTTTTAGGTGGTCTCATGGCTTCTCCAGCTGCAGGGCGCACCGGGAGGCGGGCAGCGGCAGGTGCTCAGCTTTCAGTAGGGGAAGGTGGAACCGAACATGAGAATCCAAACTGAAACGAACTGTTTTTTTCACAGTCTGGGATCTGAGAGAACCAGAGGCAGAAACAGGCACCACTAGTTTGGCTTCCAAAAGTATCAGTGGATGCGTCAGCGCGTCTGCGGAAGAAGAGAAACGTTCTTCAGAGATCAACTGTTTCCCTGTGGCGATTTGGTTCCGTTAAAGGACGCTCTTCATTCTGGTCCAGAACAGATGGAGTAGCAAAAAAGTTCCCTAAGTCAAAAATATCAAGATCTGCATGAGAACATTTCCAAGGCGCAGAGAAAAGCAGGAATAGCTGCTGACCACAGATCAGATCCACTGATCACTGACTGTGCGTGATGTGCGCAGAGGATCCGGTCTCATCCTGCCCGTGATGCTGCGTGGATGAAACAATGCGTCACAGCTAAAAAACTAGTGGAACTAATCCCCGCAGCCTCACATCAAAATGTCCTTCAGAAGTTTAGATATCTAAAGAACAGCTCCATCATAAGAGAGAGGATCAGATGCAGCTAAAAGTCTAAAACTGGATTTTTAATCCAGACCGAGGTCCTAAAACTACATTCATTTTCTTCCTGGGAAGAAAAGCCCTCATCAGTTACCGGAACTGTTACGCACTGCAACTTTTAACCAAATACTTTGGCTTAACTCTGAAGCCTTATCTCAAAATAAATAAACACAAACAAATAAATAAAGGAAAAAAGAAATAGAAATAAAACAAACAAAAAAGCTAATTATGAGCCATGAAAAGCCTTAAACACCGAACATTTTCACAAATCTGAACCAAATAATTGTATTCCTATTCAAAGTGGAATTCGCATTTTACGGGGATTTTCCTCCAGTAGCGGCTCTGGTTGTAGCACCGTGGTAGAGCCGTGGATAATCAGGGGAGGTTTGTGTCAGAAAGGGCATCTGGTTAAAACATCTGCCAAGTCCGTGCGCACGCAGCTGTGGAGTGGGCCATATTAACATCTCTGCAGAAGCCTAACAATGGCAGGGTGAAGGATATTTGATGTTCTGTAGATGGTCCAGACTCCCTGGTCCTCTAACTGGGTCTCTTTTGGGTCTGGGATTCAGAAGAAAGAGTTTCTGTTGCTTTTTCATTATCTGCACTGTGAACCCAGATTTTAATTCCACTTTAACAAAATTCATATTTCTCACATTTCCCTAATTTGTCAACGTTAGTTGTTATTCTGATCAAACTGACCTGTTCTTGTCCTTTTTTGTATTCTAATTATGTTTTTAAGTTCAATCAGTAGCATCTACATAAAAAAAGTTCATATTGCTAAACTAATAATTTATTTACATAAATTATGAATTTTGAGTGAAATGTATTTTAATGGCCTTTGTTGTAAATGTTTTGTGCTCAAACAACTTAAAATCAAGTTTGCCCTTGGTGCCCCAAAAAGTGTAGTTTTAACTTATTTCCCAGGGATCATTGCAGCGTGTTGTTAGTAAGGTGAGAAACAATTTAAATTCAATTCAGGTTATTTATGCAGCGTGAGGTCTAAATATGTGCTTAGTGCCATCATACTGCACCACAATTAGCACAATTCAGTTACAAATAATAATAATAATAATAAAAGTTAAAAAATTACCGGAACTTTCTTTTTTACTTTTCATCGCTTTCATCATCTGGACTGGTTTTAAAGCGTTTTTTTCACTAAACCAGTGAAGCAACATTTCTGCTTCTGTGCGTCTCCTCTCTCTGCATCGTTCCACTCTAAGCACCAAGAAAAGCAGAGCTTAAGAAAAAAGGAAGATTTTATCGTTTGAATTATTTAATGGTTGAGGCTGCCTGAAATTCTCCTGTATTGTGCCGACAAGAGTTTGTAATATTAATACAGCGGAGAGGTTATTTTCCCTCTTTCCCGTTTCTGATGCTGTGATTCAACACTTCAGACCCCAGTTGCTCTCAGTGGAAGAAAAATACTGAGGATTTTAGATTTATACCTCAATTTGCAGATGATTTACATTCATCAGGGAACAGATGCACTTATGGTAGGAAAAGAACGATGACTATAGATCATAAAAAAATGTCACTACAAAAAACACAGAGAAGTTGTTGAATTTTCTCTGGTTCACTAAAAGAGATGTTTGACTCTGCTGAAACCATCAAATAGATTGGCGATAATTTAGCAAATCCTGAATCAAAGCAATGAACCATCAGCTTGGTGATGTTTATACCGACAGAAAGAAGCAAATATCCAGGCTGCAGGTTTGATTTAATCGTCTTGAAGTCAGATTTTCAGAAACAAATTGATCATCTCATGAAGGCTTCAGGTACTGAATAGAGTACTGATCCCATCTGAGCTCTGATTAACGGCAATGTACAAAAACTATGACTCCACAACCTAACACAGCTGCTCGGCTTTATTCCTGCCTTCTGAAGGACGATTCAGTGGGACAAACAACGTCTTGCTGTTTGACCGGTTTCAGAACAGATCTGCTGACTCCGACTATACCTGGTAAGGTGAGAGAAAAAGTCGAGGTGGAAAAGCAAAGTCCGATTGTGACGATGTTTTCACTTACTTCATTGCATGGATCATTTAAAGTCCAGCCAAACAACATCTAAAACAAAGTCACTAAGAGGAAATTGAGAATCCGATGTTCACATATGAAGCCAATATGATGTCCAACTTGTTGTCACGTTCTACTTTTGTTGAGGATCCAGATAAGGTAGCAGGAGAGCCGTAAATAAATCAGTCAGGGAGAGGAGAACAGAGGATCTGACATGGAGGACCTGAACCTGGGAGTATTTATACTGGGGAGTTTGATTACAGTACGCTACTGAGAGTAACAGCTTAGAGAACAGGAAACAGTAGCCCCTTTCAAACAGGCCATGAAAAACTTTTCTGGACTTTGTTTTACTTTTGAGTCTACTTTTTTTACTCCTTTTTACTTCCGGACTCTTTCAGGACAACCTTCACCTGTGTTTTTGTAACAGGAGTCGACTTGTCGCGGTAGGGTGTTTGCGTTCACATTATTCACTCTCCTTTCGTTTAGCTTCTACTTTCTGTTCAGCTTCGTCTTTTTAAGCTTATGTTTGCAGAATTCAGATCCAACCTAAGGAACAAGCAAAATAAGTGGTTGCTTAGGGCCCCCAAAACCATCTGGGGCCCCCCATAAATGCTCTAATTGAACAGAGACTACAGATGTTAAAACTTATGAAAATTTGAATATTACTCCATTCAATTTAGATTTGTTTTAGTGAAGATTATTAAAAAAAAAATTATTGTTTAAATTTTTGTGTGGTAAATAAACAGGTTTCTTTGTAATTATGTGTTTTAAAATTTTTTTTTTGAATTAAAATTATGTACTTATTTTGAAAATGTAAAGAAAATGTTCCAAAAATACTTTTATCAAATACATTTAAAGGAATAAAAATGTAAAGAAATATAAAGACCTTTTTAATTTATAAAAAACTGTCAATATATTTAAACATTTACATCAAATTGGTTTTTACGTTACATCTGCACAATCTGATGCTTTAGTTTAACCTTTCTATTTTGTTTGAGCTCCAGAATGTTTCAGCTAATATTAACAATTACCTCTGATCGTACAGAATTCCACAGAAAAGGTGTTTTTGAAAACTCCGGGTAAATATCGGATGGAATTGTCCGTGAATATTCCAAAACGTCTATCTGAAAACGGCTTAAGAATGCCTTCACACCAGTCCTGCTTAGTGCACTTTATCAAACTCTAAATTGTTTGCCTTGAAAGTCTGTTTTTTTTGGGAAGCTGTGAATCGGCAATTCAAAAGCAAATAAAGATGGAGAATAACTGCTATATAAGACAGACACACAGTTTGTTTGTCACAGTGACTGCCCCCTCTGATTTACACACAATTAGCATAACCATAGTCGGGCAGGAAATTAGGTGACAAATAGCAACTCTGTGCTACTTTAATCACAAAACCTAAATCCTTTTTCTTCGAACTGAAGAATAATTCTCAGATGCAACATTAACAGTAGTAGAAATATAATGATTGCAGCAGTAAGTCAATGAAGTTACTTCACAATGCAATTACAAGTTGACCCAAGTGAGACAGCTTCGTAAATGGCTAACACACGTTAGCATTAGCATTTAGGTAGCATTTTGATTTATTTACTGCTTTGGCCGCTCCATCGGGCATTTTATGGAGGGAATTTACGAGATCTACAAGAGAAAATCTCTTGGAAAATCCACTTTGGTAATGGCTAATGTTCTTGAAGCAGCCATCGGTGAAGTGATGGTCATAGACAAACATATTATGGCTAGTTGGTCGCAGGATCCCAGAGATTTCTGTTGATTGGACTCTTCTTTAGGAATATTAAATAAAATCTTGTAACTTCCACAGCCAAATAAGCATTTGTCACACATTACATTATTTGAAGGGGAAAAATACAAAAATGTGGTGCTTAGCGTGTTACTTCAGCCTCTTATCTATAGAACACTTTCAAGACAAGGCAATTCAAGGTGCTTATGTGTATGGGGGGTGTATGTTTACTCTGCAGAGGTGGTGCATAAAGTTCCTGGTTGGAAATTCTTACGTAAAAAACACTTAACATTTTCCTAAACCTGCTGTTTATCAGAATAGGGCGTAACAGCTGCTCATACAGCAGGATTCAAGAAGATCACTGAGAAAAGTGTGAATTAAGCCAAAAACCACTCTAGGGTGTGTTTTTTTATAAGGAAGTTGCATTACACCATGGTTAAAAGCTCTAAAAAGTTAATGTTTTACAATATAGGACCTTTACAAACCAAGAAATGCACACAAAACATATGACACATTAAAACACTTACAGGCAGCTCTAAACAGATGTTTTCAAGCTTTGATTTAAAATGACTCGGTGAGTACGTCTACATGCACATCTAAATCAAGCTTTTTTGAGTAATCGGACTAAGTGGTTGCTACCTGCATCGAGCCGAGTCCCACTTTCCATGTCTATCAGAAAATCGAATTTAAAGGAAGTACGTTCGACTCCCCGACGATAGATGGCGACATGTGCTCCTACGTGTTAACATTATAGCGGTTAGCTTCCAGCTGCATTCAGGCAGTAAACAGAGGCTGGTGGGAGTGAAGCAGAAGGAGTCAAAGCAGGATATTCACAGAAACAACACAGAGTCTCTTTGTAAGTCCAAACATGCAGTGATTGGCAGCTTGCGTTTGTCTTATATGCCATATGTCTCTTATAAGACTACTGTTGTTATTGCTGAGTCGCATTTACAGCTCTCTAACTTCCTTAGTGGGTGCATGAGTGCGGGCGGGGGTTGTGGAGTAGTCCGATTCTCAATCACATTATCCAGCAAGAGAAGTCGAGCTTCTGAAACTCCAGTTGGTACATACATGCATTTTGAAAGTCTGATTTCAGTCGGAATAAGACAATAATTTGAATTTCTCTTGCTGCATGTAAACGTACTGATTGTCTCAGCAGCTTCGTCGTGGTCTGGAAGTTTGCTCCTGATTGGAGGCCTAAAAACCAAGGCCTGGGCTCAGCTGAAGTGAATTTCCGGTGCAGTTTCGATTGCATACGTCGAAGCCTAGATTGACAGCGGGCGCTCCAAAAGCAAGAAGAAGACAATAGCACAGAGCATTCTGGGTAAATAAAACCAAAACAACCTCACAACAACTCTGCCTCATTCTCAGCTCATCCTGAACACACCGCTGCAACAACATTGTCTGGAACATTTGCCAAAGACAACAGAGCAATTCTAGAGCCATTAAAATCTGATGTAAAAACATCAGGTGTAAAAAAACAAACTAAAAGAAGGAAATAAAGGCACAAAATACAAGAATAAACTGAAACAGGAACACAACAAATATCAAACTAAACTCAAAGTCCCAGGATTACATCAGGAACTAAATGGATCCAATTTGTGAAACTTGTTGAACCAATCTAGGACTATCATTAATTTTGTCAAGTCGTGCAATGGACAAAAAATATGATTTTCATTGCAGATCTCTTATTTTGCTCTTTGGATTTCACACAGGATAACATTAGCCACCAAGTGGGTCCCAACAGGGAGTCATAGTTAATAATATGCAGGTTATGCATGTGCAGAAGCTAGGTCTGTCAGAGAGTTTATTTCAGGCATCCTATCGTTTTTCTGAGTGTTTCTGGGTTCCACGACAGATGTAAAGGACGTAAAAGGGACCTGTCAGGGAAACATATGTGTAACGTTCTGCAAGGACAAAACAGATGGTTCACATTGTCCAGAAATCTCTCTTTGTCATGGTTTGTTTATGAGGACCCAAATGCACAGATGAAAAAATAAAGGTTTAATGAGTCAAAATTACAGGGAAGTTAGCAGTGAATCAACAGGAGATCGATAAAATGATGGGAAGTTTGACTGAGAATGAAAGACGGCTGGTGAAACACTGAGGAGCGAGTGAGAAGTAAGCAATCAGAAGGTAAGTGGAAACACCAGGTGGAGGGAAAGGAAACAGATGTAAATGGAGTAAAAACACAGGGAGGAAAATAGAGTTATAAACCTACGAAAACACAAAAAACAATCCATAAGAAAATACATTTAAATTACATGAAAAGCACGTAAAAACCTTAAACCAAAAGGAATGAAGTAAAACCAAAACAACCCTGTTCTGAGACATTTTTTCCTTTTGGGATCACATAGGACAACCAGGAAGTAAACGGGCCCAATCTGGGTCTGATTATTATTTCTGTGTCGGTTCTGCACTGATGGGGTCTAAGGATTTCCTGCTTATATTCATTTATTAATATCTTCAGATAAGCAGCAGACATCCATCAGAATCTGCTCCCATGTAAACCTGTTAAGCTAAACTGTAGATTTTATAATCCTACATGTGACGGGGTTATGGTTCCCAGGCGGCTCCGTCCTCTTCTGTTCCTCCATCATCCCTGCAGGCTGATGGGGTTGTTCAGAACACGATCCAGGAAGCTGCAGCATCATCGCTATAATAATCCGTGGTTCACTCATCATAAAGTGAAGTTTGCAAACCCGGTTTCCTCCTCCTCAGTATCTGTTGAAGACCGTGTGATGGTTATACGTTTGGGCTGGGATCTGAAACCACTGGAAGGAGATGCAGCTAGAGGTCAAACATGTTTTTATTTCTTCTCCGCAGACGTCTGCACATCAGAGCTGATTTCCACCTCACTCTTTCGAGCCTCCAGGAGTTTATTGATTTTCTATTATTTAGTCTAGAGATGGAATGTTCCTGTCGTCTGTGAAAGCCGGGCTTCCTCGCTGAGGTGAAGAACCAAGCTGAGCTGGTGAACCCTGCAGGTGGGAGAAATGGGAATTTAGCGGCACTTTCCCACCTAACCTCAGTGTTTATAAGACACCCGAGGTTTGCCTCATGTTTCGCTCTGTGATGCCAGGCTGCGTCGCTCTGCGTCATTGCAGCGGAAACAAGTCTGGGTCCATTCAGACTCCTTCAGATCATCGGTGCTCCACAAACAGAACCTCACCTTCAGACCAAACAGAGGAAGGACCCAGATTTTACGACCAGATCTCCTGCTCTCTCTTAATTTTCATTTGTTTGGATGAAGGCGTTTAATGTGATTCGAAAAGAAAACGCGAACCCAATTAAGGCTTTCCGTAGCCGAGAAGTCAGGCTTTAGGGCGATTAGATGATTGTTTTTCTTATATTTAAAATCTTCTTTCCCACATTTTCAGTCAGATTCAATTAAGTTCTCATTTTGAAAGGCTTTTACAGAAACAGCTGCACTAAAACATCATATTTTCACTGACGTGTATTGGGGAAAAGAAATGTTTCTTTTATTTTTGGAGTTCTGTTTATACTGAGATTGGAAGCCTTCATGCATGAGTTTGTCTGACCCATCAATCAGCAGGGTTGGTTCTGCTGAAGAGGACAGAGCAACAGAAACAATCATGGACCAATTATTGAAAAGACCCCTGGAGCACCGACTCAGTTATTTACAGGAAGGGAGGCTGTCCTTCCTGTCTGAAGGAATTAAACGCATCTCATGATTGGAAGTCAGTTACTGTCATGGTATACAGGAAATATGACCCCTTCCTATGCTGTGTTTTATTTTACAGTGCTCCAAAATATAAAGGAAATGCTTAACACAATGAAACTCCAAGTCAACCACTCTTCTGTGAAATCAAACTGTTGGGAGTAACACATTACAAAAGTAACGAGTTACAGGAAAACATACGTTTTTTCCAGTAACGGAATAATGTAACGCACTCAAGTTATAAATTGTGTTTCTGCCAACTAATGCGGTAGACCAAATAGAGCTGAATAGTGCAGAAGATGCTCAAAACGAATCAGAGAATCAGGCTGGCGGAGGTAAAGATTGACATTGTTGAAAGACTGTTCCGTCTCATTCTAACTCCTAAATGCAAACATCTTTGTGATGAGCGCTTCCTGTGATTTAACAAACACTACCATGAGATGGAAGGCAGGTAAAGACACTTGAGTCCCAAAGTTTAATCAGATAGCGTGAAAATAATGTAATTCTGGTGTCCCACTTGTGTAAAATTTGAATTGAAAAGTTACAGTATTTAAAAATGTGTCATATATTTAAAATATTTTTGCCAAAAGTAACTCAAAGTAGTGTAACTCAGTTACATTTTTGAAACAGTAATATGCAATGCAAACATGTTAAAATGTTGAGGCTGTAACTAGTAAAAAACAATAACTTGCAATTAGGAAGCAAAACTGAATTCACATGCTGTTGATTAAATATAATAGATAACATGTGGAAATTCTAAGCAATTAGCCAGACATCTCCAATAAAGGAGTGGTTCTGCAGGTGGTGACCACAGACCACTTCTCATTTCTTTGCTTTCTGGCTGATTTTTTGGTCCCTTTTGAATACTGCCGGTGCTTTTACTCTAGTGGTACCATGAGACGGAGTCCAAAACCGACACGAGTGGCTCAGGTAATGCAGCTCATCCAGGACGGTAAATCAGCAAGAGCTGTGGCACCAAGTTTGTCTGTGTCGGACAGCATGTGGAATCTGATCGTGATAGTTTAACCTTTAATGTTATCTTAGATCAAATTGGCTTTACTGAGAAAGTGAAGGCAAGGCAAGGCAATTTTATTTCTATAGCACACTTTCAACACAAGGCAATTCAAGGTGCTTTACGTGATTCAGTGATAATGAAACCAAATACATGATTACAGAAGCATGATTAGAAAAACAGAAACATATGGGTTTAACAGATAGACACACTTAATAAATAAGAAAAGATGATGTAAGGAACAAATTTATGCAAAATAGATTAAAAGCAGATAAAACACAATTTTATACAATATAGATTAAAAGCAGATAAAACACAATTTTATACAATATAGATTAAAAGCAGATAAAACACAATCGGTTAAAAAGGAAATAAAAAATTAGAATAAAACTTAAACCACGAGAATCAAATAGTGAACAGAAAGCGTAATTCAGGACTAAAATGCAGCATCTGAATAGTAGAGTTTTTATCTTTGATTTAAAAGAGCCTAGGGATTCAGCATTTTTGCATTCTTCTGGAAGTTTGTTGCAGATTTGTGGAGCATAGAAGCTGAAAGCTGCTTCTCCCTGTTTAGTTCTGATTCTAGGAATATTTAGCAAGCTAGAGTTGGAGGACCTGATTGGTCTGCTGGGTGATATAGTGACAACAGATCTCCAACACACTTTGGTGCTAAACCTTTCAATGATTTATAAACTAATAAAAGCACTTTAAAGTCTACTCTCTGAGCTACAGGGAGCCAGAGGAAGGACTTTAGAACTGGGGTGATGTGTTCTACTTTCCTGGTTCTAGTGAGAACACGAGCAGCAGCGTTCTGGATCAGCTGCAGCTGTCTGACTGATTTTTTTTAGGAAGACCTGTGAAGATACTGTTGCAGTAATCATAAATGCATGGATGAGTTTTTCTAGGTCTCCTTGTGTCATCAGTCCTTTAATCCTAGAAATGTTCCTCAGGTGACAGAAAGCTGACCTTGTTATTGCCTTTATGTGACTCTGGAGGTTCTGGTCTGAGTCCATTATTACACCCAGATTACTGGCCCCATGAGTCGTTTTTAGTTGTATTAGCTGAAGCTGTGTGCCGACTCTGGATCGTTCCTCTTTAGTGAAGGGACCCACACACTCTGGTCGGCACACTTTAGACATTGTACTGACATACGGAATTGAGTGTGATCAACTAATAGTCCTCCCACATAACCCAGTCCTATCTGACCATTTTTTGATAACTTTTGAATTTACTTTACCCAACGTTCCAAAATCTGAAAGAAATTTTCATTATGGTAGAACTTTATCAGAAAATGATGTAACAAGTTTGAAAGAATCTGTTCCATTCTTTCTTCCCTATCCGTCTCAGAATACCACAGTGGATGGCAGTAATTCCAACAATAACCCTTCAGAAATTTATGGTCTGGTTCAAAGTATTACTTCCTCACTGCATTTGGCACTAGACAGTCTAGCCCCCTTAAAAAAAAAGAAGGTAATCAGCCATAGGCTCCCTGGTTTACTGCAGAGTTGTGTACTTTAAAGCAAAATACTATGAAACTCTACACACTTAAAGGATTCCTATTTAACCTGAAAAAAAAGTCTACTGTTGTATAAAAAGACCCTTCGACAAGCTAAAACAGCATATTTCTCATCATTAATAGAGGTAGAGATTTAAAAAATCCTCTGTTTCTTTTTAGTACAAAACTTAGAGTCATAGCTCTGTTGAGCCAACTATTCCCCCTTTTCTCAGTACTGATGACTTTATGGGATTCTTCATAAGTAAAATTAATTATATTAAAAATAAAATCATTGGCATTCTCCTAAACATGAATACTTCTCTCTCATTAAATTAGGCAGTTTCTGAAAAAAATTGTAGAACAATGTTTGTGTCTGTTCTGTTGTGGTTCCGTTGAACTTTCAGAATTATCACAAATATTAGCTTCATCTAAACCTTCAACTTGTATGTTAGACCCAATACCAACCAAATTATTTAAGGAAGTGTTCCCTCATGGTTACTAGCCCCCTTTCAGATATGATCAGTCTGTGCACCTTGGCCCGTTCAGCCCGAGATCAGAGTGTGAAGCTCAGAAAAGGAACTAAAACACCCAGAAGCAACATCTCAGACTCTACAGGGATCAGTTCCTCCTTTTACCTGTTCCAGCTGCTTATTGGTTAATGGGACCCTCAACATTCCACTGCTGCAGAGCCCAGAAGAGAACCAGCATTACTATCAATAATGAAACACAAAGATATCCAGTTTATGCTTCAGTCCTCTCTCTGACGCTCTGACCCCACTTTTAGAAAAGGGAAAAAAAAAACAGAAAAGCTTCTTTTAAAAGATATTTATAGTGTGCTGAGAGCATCTCTGTTCCAGGCTTTTACTGCACACACAGCCTGAGAGCTGTTGGATGTCTGGTCTGTCCACGCCATCCCAGCCTCTCATTTCCCACAAACACCACAGGGGATAGTTGAAACATTCAGCCGTCAGAGGAGACCAATATTACAACTTTTACCCCAGCGAAAAGCCTCCTGAGCTGCATCGTTTCAGTTTCTCCCCATAAACGGATTCAAATGATCCAGATAGCAGTAGAATGAATGTATTATTTCAATACTGTTAAAATATTATTTTTCCCATCACACAGACCAAATGATTTTAAATTCTGAACTGTCTAAGGAGAATTTGAGGATTACAGATACATATTTAGAAAAATAAACTTTATTAAATTTTTCAATTCACTTTTATTTATATAGTGGCAATTCACAACAAAAGTCATTTCAATACAATTATGCAAACATTCCAATCAGTTAAAAGTTTTCTATGTAAGGAATCCCAGCAGATTGTGTTGAGTTATCATGCAGACTCCAACCACAGCAATTCCTCAGCAATCTCTCACACTGAGCAAGCATGCAGCGAAAGTAGAGAGGAAAAACTCCCCTTTAACAGGAAGAAACCTCCGGCATTTCCTGCTGTTGCACCTCTCAGCCATCTTCAGAAAGCGGTTATTCCACACCTGTGCATAAAAACTGAAAAATGACACAACAGATTATGGTAAAGGAACAACAACCAAATAATGAAAAGTTCTGACGTGTGTTGTCAATCCAGTTATTATTTTTTGCTCATATAAAGGTGTTAAAATCTGGAGAGTTTGTCAAATGTTACATAGCTAACACAAGAAAGTTTCTGCAAAAGGTTAAAAATGAAACGGGTACAGGACTGCTTATTTAAGAGCTTCAAGTTTGAGTCAGACTATCGATCTTTACTGATTTAGAAGCTGTGTTCATTATCAGACATGATAAAATATGACCGAGCAGAAAGTACAATGTTTGAATTAATGAGTTTAAAAACTTCATCACACCTGATGTCTGGGCGTTTATGATATGCATATGGGGGGAAACCAGTGTGTGATCACCTTAATCCATGCATGAAGGTGTCGCTTGCATGAAGAGAAAGGTCAACAAAACAACTGGAACTTTCTGAGCAATCCTGCAACCTATCAGCAACGCTCTGCTACACTCCATCACAGCCAGCTCGACGTGTTGCAGAGGTTATGTGAGCAGCTGGAGATAACATTTTCAGTTTTACATTCTGTACAAAAAGAACAAAAAATGCATGTCAGTTATGATGTGTTTGGGTTACGTTGGGATCTCCTGCTGCAGTGGCGTGTCTGGGGGGTGGCATATGGTGGCACGTGCCTCACCCTGAATCCGATGGGGCACCCCAGGTAAAACCCTCTGATTGTCATGTTGTAGCTGAATGCTTTAGAATACATTCAGTTTCAACAATTGTTTTACAAGAGGTAAAAATTTATTTTATTTTAAAACATTTATTGGAAAGAAGGCGAGAGACATAATTTTTTTTTTTTTGTACTGTGGCTCTTTGATTTACGGCTGCCACTCCGTGACAAACCCTGAAAAAAATGTCTGGACACGCCACTGTTCTGCTGTTTGTGGAGCCCAGTCTGTTAAAACACTATGGGGCTACAAAATATATCAAAAAAATACCTTCATTAAGGTATTATACTACTGTTTTCTGCATGTGAGCAATTCACACTTTGCAAACAAATATCTTTTTTTCAGCCTGTTGAGTCCCACTAAGCAGAGTGCAGCAGCAAAAAGAAAAGGAAAAAAATGAAGATGCTGAAGATCCTAGAGAGCTGAAAGCAGATAAAGGACAGATGGGAAAATGAGAAGACAGGAAATAACATGCAATATTTTCATCGCAATGTTTAACGATAACACTGAATCAGCATGGTGTTTTAGAACTGTACAGCGCCAAACTAAGTCTAAAAATTGTCTTGGGATGAAAATATAACAAGTTAAGTATTAAACATCTACCAAAAGCTCTAACCTCTGGCCTGTTATAAAAAAATCTGTAAATTCTATTCTTAATACTGTTCCTCTGCCAGGCAAATTATGAAGGGAAAAAATGGGAAAAAGGAAAACAATTTAAAGGGGGAAGGGAAAAAAATGCTGTTCGCCAAGGGAAGAAAACACACAAAAAGAATATACAAAAAATATCCAGACAAAAATGAATTCTGAATAACAAGAAAAAAAACTATTACCTAATGCTATAAAAAACAGTTGAATTCATTAACGTCTGATTTCGGTTCCTCCAGAGTTTACTGACTCCGGGTCTGAATTCCCAGCTGTCTCCCTCCATTTAATGAATATTCAGTTTTCCTTGTTAGCATATTGCTCAGGATATTTGTGACAGAAACGTCAGCCGGAGAGTAAGAGCTGAATCAGAGAACACTCAGAGAGAACCAGCAGGCAGATGGTCCAGCAGGGCAGCATTCATTACGGTGAGCGGGACACAGGAAGGTCTGACACAAAGGTGGAGCGAAGCAGAACACCAACAACAGACAAATTCCAAAATGCCCCCCCGACTGCTTTCACTATACATTAAACTCCACTTTGCATGTCATGTTTGAGAGCCATCAACAATGTGGAATTCATTATTTTATACTGAAAATAGTTTGATTATCCTTCAAATGTAAAACTTTTGAAATCCTGCATTTTGTTTTGACGATTGACTCAGTGGAACTTTAATAAATGTAAAATATCAGTGAAAATGAAATACGAACTCATTAAAAGTATGACCGCTTATTTTGTGGCTCTGCTGCTGTGAGCTTCCAACATTGATGAACAACCTGTTCATGCGACTTCCTGTGAGAACCTAATCCCCACACATCCCGTCGCCTTCATCAGTCAAACACATGCTACTTTTTACATCTACATCTAGTGTTTGATTTTTTTTTTTCTCCCCCCGTGGGTTTATTTGAACTCAGCGAGCCGTTTGTGTGACCGCTGCGAGCACAGAGAGAGCTGAACCGCTCTCTCAGCTCAAACCACTCCTAATACGACCTTCAGGGACACAGCAAGTTGTGCAGGCTCACCAAAAACGCAGCATTTTACCCTCTGTGACCTTCTGCTGGACCCGCTGCTTCAGTCTGATGCAGGCTCACATCCAACATATATATCCTGTCTGAACTTCACCAGATCCTCTCAGAAATTGCTCTTATTCACTGAGGAGATGTTATAATACCACAGAGAGCAGTTTATACAGGCCAGACTGTAACTTTACAGTTCCTGATCGTAGACTCCACAGCTTCCAGAAGCTCTTTTAGCAGAAATAACCCAGTAGAAAACTCTAGGGGAATTGACGTTGAGTTTATGAGGGTTTGCAGACATTAGCTTCTGCTCCCATATCTAAAAATCACACCACTGCATCTCTATACTGGTTCTTCTTCAGCCATTCTGTTATAGATTTCATGTTTGGGAATATTATCCTACCTATACAAATGCTGTTTATACAGTTTGTGTGATTTTTCTTTTTTTTCTTCAAAAGCAGCTGTGAGAGGTTCTTATGCTTGAGACAAGGATCATAGATAGTTTGGTAGAAAGATGGAGCTCAGAATTTAATAATCTCTGGAAAAGGGAAAACTGCAGGTGAACATTCAAATGAATACCAGGAACAGCAGGAAAACACGACAACTGTCCCATAATATAATATAATATAATATAATATCTCAAAAACTGACACAGTCATCTTTGGTTATAGTTTGTGCGTTGCTGCCTCCTGCTGGATCGATATTGTAAATGACTGTTGCCAGCCTGTTTTGACACCTCAATTAGACTTCTATTACTCAACAATTAATGCAAACTCAACTCATTCATTTATTTTATCAATGACCAAGTCACAGAGATCTTAATTTAAATGTTGTGCTATGTGGGAAGAACAAATATGCTGCAGCGTCCCTGCATAATGCTGCACAATGGCTGCGCTGGCACTCATTGAATATTCTTTTTTTAATATCAGGCACGCTGCTGCATCAACGCTGTGTCACCTGCAGGTCCTACATTTATTTTTATGACCCCGGATCAATATTTTGCATGGATGATACTTTTTAAATGTAGTTTTGAAACACACTTTTTTGCGAGGCTTTAAATATCTAGGAGTGCTTACATTTATTATGTTCTATTGTGATTTAGTTTTATTTGTTTTAATTTGCTTGGATTCCAGTCTTACTGTCGTTACAAGAAATAATCATAGCCTATAATTTAAACTTTATATGTAATGTTCTTATTTGTTCCATCTCTCGTGCTGCTTCTTTAATTTTTTTAAATGTATTTATTATTTTTTACTCTTGTCTTCTAACACATATTTTGTCTTTTTATGTGAAGCCTTTGGCTGAGTAAAGCTCTATATAGATCAACATTGATTTGACTGAAAAAAAAGAGTTTTCTCTGCCTCCGCATGCCTGCAGCTTTGTCTTTCTCCGCCTCTCAATTGCCATGGTTACCCGTAAAAATTAGCCATCTTAAGTCGATGTCGAATTTTCACTAGGCACTTTGAATTGACCGTTTATGGCAGAAAGTGGGAGTGTAGGAGGAGGCGGAATATGATCCAGAAACATCTGAGCACATTTCTACAAAGAGGAGATTGCGTGCAGCTGTGCATATTCCAAGTTTAACAGATCACAAACCTACTAGGCATAAGTAAAAACAAATCGTTGAGCTTAAGTACAGTTTTAGTGAGGATTGTGCGCAAAGTTTTACAAATGAGACCCCCTGCTGACTTGGGAACACGCATTGCCACAGCATGTCAGAGAGCACAAAACACAGTTGTAGTCTGAACACCTCTCTTTTGTTTTCCGTAGCTACAAGTGGGGATTTTCTTTTTGGGACTCTGGTAGTTCATCTTAAAGTTGAAGTGGTAGCAGCCGGCTGTTTCTACATTCCTATTATTGAGTGGAGAATGTCAGCAGTGGTATAGCCTACGAGTTGCATTGCTGTTAGCCAGTGAGAGATGAGAGGTTTTGCATATCTTGAATATACTAAGCTAGACTCGTGATCCTGGCATTTCACCTGACCCACTCCTCCGACAAACTGCAACCTCCTGAAACAGAACTGAGACAGCATTTTTTTTCCCACATACAACGGCTCTCAATGATGTAACTGGGCTAGAGACCGAAGGAAATTCATTTTAAAATTAATTTAATTGTTTATAAAAAAATACCTTTAAAAACTTTTTAAGATGAGAAACCACCATCGACTGTTTAACAGTTAACAACTTCTTGGTGTAACTCTGCTGAAAATGACACACTTCTCCACATAATTATTATATTTGGTATATTCTTCCCATGTTGGGTTCGGCAACAGCTCGTAATGTATCACAAATTGTGTGAATTTTAGAAGGGTGTGGGGGCAGCAATTGTGAAGGAAAACATGGGGTGTGAAGTCAGTGAGTTTCCATCGTATTTCAAAGCGCTAAAGTTTATCTGAAAGTAAACAACTTTTTGAAATTTTAAGTTACTTGTACAGAATTGTAGAGGGGTGCATTGCATTCAGCATCTTTCTCATTGTCCCTGATCTCAATCAAACTGCTTTTTTAAGTTCATGATTCTTAAAACAATTCTTTATTCAAAAAACAGAATGTCTGGCTGTGACCTAACAGCATAAATACATCTGAAGATATCAACCAGCTTCATGTAACTGCAAAACAAAAATTAAATTATTGTAAACTTTTTATATATATAGAAGTGTGTAAGGTTTGATCTGATTGAAAGATTAATTTTGAAACTGTATTTTATTGGTAATTGACACCCTCAGATTGGCTCCTGTCACCAAAATAGATAGGCACAAAGCAGAAAAAATGTAATACAGAACTAAAGTTTCATGAACTATAATTTAAGTTGGATTAAAAATGATGGTTGCTTTGTTCTTGTTTAAGTCGATCATGTGGCTAAATTAAAAACAAAAACAAAAAAACCCTCAAGTTTAATATCTTCCTTGAAGTAAAGTATTCACTTATTTCTATTTTCTGGTGGAAAAACCATTAATGGGAACTCAAGAAATAAACATCATACAAATGCAATACATACTTGAAGAGGCTTTCCTGATTTATGATGGATCAAGTAATCACAACTGTTGTAGATTAGAAGAATGCAATTTCTTGGCCATGGATACTTATGAAGTATTGCCTATGGCAATCAATAAGATTAATAATTTATGGAAATTATTATATACGGAGCGCCATCTGACAAGCCAGGAACTATATTAATAGCCAAATATTTTAGTCTCAGTGATAGTTTAACACCTTATAGCCAGGTTCAGGCTGAGGTGAATAAACAAGATGAAGGAGTGAGCTCTAGACATTCGTAGAAAAGTATCTTACCACCGATGTATGGAGAATAAAATGCCAAACAACAACTTTTCAAAATAAAGGAATTTATTTACAAAATAAGAAAAATAAACATTTTAATCACCCAAGCTAGCAACACACGCTAATGATTAAAAGAAATGAAAAACTGCCAAATATAAAAGAAAAAAATGAAGGGATAAATATGCAATAAAATAGAAACCATAAATGCTGATGTCACAGTTCTGTAGAAATCTGGATTCTTAAGGCCAAGGCTTGGATTGCAATGCCTAAATGAACGCTAAATTAGTTTACTATTTGTGATTAATTTAACAAATTAGCTAAATTTATTTATGTCTAAACCAATAAATGAAAGGAAAAATAAAACATTATTTGGGTTAAGTGATGTTTTTTTTTAAACTTATCTGGTTAAGAAGTAATCAATCTTTGGTATGGATTACTTCGATTCATAGGTTGATCACGGCAATAAACAATCTAATTCCAGAATTTTGGTGCATTAATGCGGCTTATAGTTAGTTAGTTAGGTAGTTAGTTTTGTGTTGAAAGTATCTTCTTTAAACCGATCTCTACTTGAACACCGTCAATAGCAGTCTGTCTATGAAATGCAGGCCTACAACAACCCACGTGGCGTTGTTTTAGCACATAGCTTGCCTCTAACCCACTTGGTGTTGTTTAGAGCCACTCCAATATATTTATTAAACATTAAACAAAGAAAAGAAAACTCCTGTTGGATTCAGTAACTCAGCTTCAAAGAATTTAGGTCGACTCTTGGTCGGGAAACTCTTTGGAAAAACAATCCACTGGTGCGTAGTAAAAAAGGGAGTGTCAACAAGCAGAGAGAAAATGGTGGAAAACTCCCCTCCAGGTTAACTATAAGAAAGACTGAACAGATATATTTTACCTTTTAAAGATGGTAGGGAATCGTTCTTTACTGAAATCATTAAATGTAATAATGTGCAGACATTATTTGCAGTGATCAAGACTAACTAATCCCCCAGTGACCGTAGTCCCTGAACTTAACTCTACCAGGGCTTGAAAAGATTCTAACAATTAGGTAAATCTGTACAACAGCACCAAACCCACCAACAGTTTCATCCTTCAATCACTGACCTGGTTTATATCAAAACGTAAAACTAATCTCTTTAGAGCTGAATTTAAGTAAGGGATTATGATGCTTTATTGCTCTTTGGTTTTTGTGCTTTTCTTGCTTAATGTGTTTCATGTTTTACGCCTAATCGCTGTTTTTACTTTCCATGCTTCTACAATTAATTTTTACTTTCTCTGTTGTATTTTTTTATGCTTTTTATGTTTTATTCTTAATTGCTGTTTTTACTTTCCACACTTTTATCACATGTTTAAATTATTTACCACCAAATCATATAAAGCACCGTCAATTACCTTGTTGTTGAAAGTACGTTATAGAAAAAAAATCGCCTTGCCTTGCCTTTAATAAAACATTAAGCCTTGTAAACAGAAAACCACAATGACATCCACAATTTAAAGTGATAAAGTAAAGTTGCTATATATATTCAAGACCTAAAATGAATTTAGACCTGCCACTTCTTTTTAAAGAGTAATCTTACACAATGCAACATTTTAAGAATGAGGTGTTCAACTTTGTCTGATGCAAAACATCTATTTTAATTTCATTGCTTACAACCTTGAATAATGCCAAAGAAATTGCATAGAAAGCTCACAAGGTAAAGTCAAAGAACAAAAACAACAAAAAAAGTTTACATTTGAATAATCATTCTGTCTTTGTCAAAATAACATAAAATGTCACTCCTTTGGGTTATACTGTTAAAATTTATTGAAGGACATTTTCATATTTGCTGCTTACAATAATTTTAATAGTTATAAACTGACCTTTAGCGATGATGAACCAGCTGATTAGCAGGGGTGTAACAGTATACTTAAACGATAGATGGGGGTGTACCTCAGATTTAAATTTTAACTTGAAATATTTTTCATTGAAATAACAATGTTTATCCTTTATTCTGCAGAGAACAATAACTCTGATTTTCTGTCATTTTTCTGATATATATTTATACATATATCTTGCATTTTAAAAAGTGAGTTGTATAGAACTGAACTATTTAGATTTTAAAACTAATAAAAGCATCAAACAACAACAAACCAGTTTCAAAACGGTTGAAGTTGTTGTAAAGGAAGATTTTAATATTACTTTGCCCAAACCTGATTTTATAAGTTTGAAGTTGTTTTGTACAAGTTGTACTTGAGTGCACCACAGGAGGACACCTGTTGGTATCAATGTGTTTCTGCTTCTGCTACCAATAGGCTTCCTTGGTGTTTTGGGCTGATTGAATGCTAAAGGCAGCTGGGTTTCATATTCAGCCTGTTGGTCTCTGGATAAGTGATGGAACCTTTCATTTTAACATGGTTTATGTGAGGGATTAGGCTCAGCGTACAATAAGCCACGTACCTTACCACTGGTGAAAAATGTTTTGGGAATAATAATGTCCTGAAAAATGAACTGCATTGTTAAAAACAAGACTGTTACATCTGTGCGGAAAACTAGAAGGGATGTATCAGATACTCAATAATCAATATTGTTTATAATAGAATCAATATTCTGCACGTTTACAGGTACCCTTACACCCCTACTGACCACATCCATAAAGAGCATGAATAAAAAGCATAAATGAAGCTGCCTCTCTATATCGAATGCTAGGTGAGGTCGTGCTAACTATACTTAGCAGTTTTTCAACTCTCCGAATATCCTACATCTCATTAGAAAAGAATTCGGAATTGGACACATGTACACACTTGTCCACCTCAGCTCGAACTTCCTCAACCTGGACTCCATGATACGTTCCAGAGATCACAGCTGTTTTTGTCTCTCCATCTTCATAGGTGCGACTGAAGTGGGCCATGAAAGGAAGGTCCATTTTGTGTCAATAACCAACCATCTTCACTGTGCAGCTGTGATTTGGTGGTACTTCAAACTCTAAAGAGACTTCGCGGGAGACCTCCTCTGTCCATGTATGTCCTCCTGAGAACGTACGTGTCGTCTCAGCGCTGACTTCAATACTATTCTGAACAATGTCGGGAATACCTGCTTTGATAGAAGATCTCACACCGACTGTGATGGAGGAGCTGATGTCCCATCTTCTCTCATCTTTGGTTGTCTCACGCAAAGAAACTGATTTCTTCACCCTACCCTGGCTGCGGTTGACAACAGTAGAGCCTTTCATGGTTTTGGGAGGATCTTTGAATATTTTACCTTGCTTTATGTTATACCTCACTTGAGAAATTATAAAATATCTTGTGAAGCCTTCATGTAGGTCAGAACCTCATACTTCCAGTACCAATATTGGGAACGTTTCCAGGGAAGATAAAAGCAGCATTCTGTTGGATCCACCTTCCCCAGACCATACTTGTTCTTCCCTACATACATTTCTTCACTGTTGCAGGTTCTGATTGAATTCTGTGGAACAGAACCATAGGAATCTTCCTTCCACTGCAGGATCTCAAGATTTTTTCCGTTCACAAGGATTTGAAACGAGGAGGAAAGCTGCTCTTCCTTTCTATACGGGTAATGGCAGTAAGAACCCATGCTGTGGTTGTAAAAGCCGGAATGGCATTGGTATTTGCAGACATAGTCGATGCGCTCAGCATAGGTATTGTAAATAGAAACGGCTCCATTAGGAAGAGAACCATTCCATTTTACCCATGGCATATTGCCTTTATTGTCTAAACTGGGAATATTTGAGTTAACTGGGCTTTTCTGTCTGAACGCAGCAGAAGGCAGAGTACGTCGGACTGTTGAGATGGAGACATTAGCTATGATCTTAGTAACAGCATCCACTGGATCTGGATTCAGGGAGGAATCTCTGAATGACGAAGAGTATTAAGATTTTTACCGTTTGTTTTAAAGATTTTCTCCTTTTTGGTTTTTACCACATTTCCTTCTAATTGAATCATACATTTAATGCAGTTCAAAACAGAGGTAACATACTGTTAATAAGTAAATAAATATATATGGTTGTATTTCAAGAGTTCAACAGGCTCAGTCGCCTTCCTTCTTACCATGTTCATTTGGTGGCTGATTCCTCACCATGTCCTGACGACTGGTTGAGGACAGAACCAGCAGCAGCAGCAACGGCAGCTGAAAGTGGCAAAAATCAAACTTATTGAGTGTTATTATAATGATAATACTGCCTTCTATACTATTTCCAGAATGAATATAATGTTACTGTCAATCTTTGGAAAATTATGAAGTCAAATACTTGATATATTTGGTTCACTCAGGAATTTATTTCTGAGAGGTGATCACAAACCTCCATCACAAAGGGCTATCTATACTGTGACGGTAAAAATTTCTTGATTTTACTGTAAACTTTGTGGAGAACCTATATATATAAATATATATATATATATATATATATATATATATATATATATATATATATATATATATTCGGTCTGTCATCATGTGGCATTGAGAAATATTTGTAATAATTTTAAATTATTTCAAGTTTGTTCTGATTTAAAGGTTGAATATGGAACAATTTTCTTAAAAGCGCTCTCTTCAAAAAAGTAATACTTCAACGGGGAGTTTAGAGGTGTACAGAATGAAAGTGCACCCTTTTCCTTTAAACGTTATATTTGACCTACAATCATTTAAAAAGATAACTTTTTCTGACCAACGCACTGTGGTTATATTTACGCGTTCCAGCCAACAGTGGCGCGGCACCGCAGGTTGCCAAATACTATTGTAAACAACTGCCTGGTGCAACGAGGCATTTACTGTAGAAAATGTAGCACTCACTAAGTTTAGCTGCTGTCTCTGAGCCCCAGAGATTTCATTATCTTTCTCAGAAGAGGAGCGACCTTACAATATCTAAAACCAGAGTTAGTTTAGGTTAAGTCTACACCAGATGGACACAAAAAATAAAAACTTTCACGGCATCAAAACGTACGCAGAAATGGCAAGGTTTTCATGGACAAAAGTAAGAAAGCTTGCTAACAGCTAAAGTCGGTAAAACAGCGTTGCGATACTCGTGTAGATGACGTCGTTTAAATAAATTAATAAATGTGCAAATAAACATTTCAATAAATGTGTAAAGAAATAATTAAATTAATATGGAAATAAATATAAAAATAAATGGATGGATATTTATATATACATACATATATATATATATATATATATATATAAATATATCCATCCATCCATTTTCAGAACCGCTGGGGTGCTGGTGCCTATCTACAGCTGTCAACGGGCGAGAGGCCGGGTACACCCTGGACAGGTCGCCAGTCCATCACAGATTATATATATATATATATATATATATATATATATATATATATATATATATATATATAAAAAAAAATATATATATATATATATATAACATAAAGACACATGAATCCACTATTCCTATTCCTCCTCTCTCTGGCTGTGTCACAGTGCATAGGGAAGATAATCTGGCACCCAGAGCAGCGGGCGCAAACTCCTAATTTTAATACTGTTCTTTTGAGCCTCTTATTTTTGCGTACACAGTCTTAAGGCTAGTTTATACTACTCCATTTTGATGGAGACGAATTGACGCAACGCCATTATCCGTTGACGCAAAGGCTCTCCATCACCTACGCAAGGACGCACGGAGTAGAGCTCCATTTTTTAACTTTACGTCTCCAACAACGGAGAGCATATGCCTGTGATTGGTCAATTCAGTAACAGCCAGAGATCACTTCATCCGAACGGGGCTCTATAGTTCCTGTAATCAAAAGTTAATGCAGCGTTTGACCACTACACGCTTTATATTGATAGGATAATTCATCTAATCTGTTCTTTAGGCGATATTGAACACAGGGAGGTGTAGGAAAACAACAAAAAAGGCTCTTGTGTTTGTTTCCTTGTGTTTTTAGACTATTCAATAGGGCTGCCACAATTGGTCGATTCATCACGACAATGTCGACAATTCTGGTTGTATTTGTCGACATCATCGTTTTTTATAAAAAAGCGTTGTTTTTCTCTTAAAACTGCGGCTTTACCGCTCACTGCTCTTTATATGCTGTATGTCCATGGCTCTGTCCCTCTCTGCCCCCTGACGAACATGCGCAGCAGCAGGAATACGGATCACTCGTGGCATAACACCGGAAAAGCCTAAACTGTCATGACGAGCCGACAACGGAGCTCTAATATTTTGGAGCGTTTGATAAAAAATTGTATGGATGCATGTGTAATCCAAAACCCACAATGTAGAACCTGCTTACCGTGGCAGGACGACGGTGATGCTCCAGCAAATTAACAGGAAGCTCATTGTGGCTACAAAGAGTCAGCTGCACCGACCTCGCTAAGCTAATTAGCGCTTTAGCTGCTAACGTTAACACCAATATTAGGCTGACTGAACATCCTCTTTTACCCAGACTTGTCGGCTTTGCGTGTTCTGTCTGGGGCATTCATAGATCAATATAAATGTTCTATTTTTTATATTTATTGTAGCTTTTCTCTCATGTCACCACCACCTAGATGGTGGCTGGTTCTGTTTAAAGCAGACAGCGTAGCGCTGCTGCTGTCTTAATAAGGCAAGGCAAGTCAATTTTATTTATATAGCACACTTTCAACACAAGCCAATTCAAGGTGATTTACATGATTCAGTGATAATGATACCAAATACATGATTACAGAAGCATGATAAGAGAAAAACAGAAGCATATTGGTTTAACAGATAGACACAATCAATCAAGAAGAAAAGATGATGTAAGGAACACATTTATGCAATATAGATTAAAAACAGATAAAACACAATAGGTTAAAAAGGAAATAAAAAAATTAAGAATAAAACTTAAACCACGAGAATCAAATAGTGATCAGAAAGCGCAATTTAGTTCTCAAATGCAGCTCTGAATAGTAGAGTTTTAATCTTTGATTTAAAAGAGCATAGCGATTCGGCATTTTTGCATTCTTCTGGAAGTTTGTTCCAGATTTGTGGAGCATAGAAGCTGAAAGCTGCCTCTCCCTGTTTAGTTCTAATTCTAGGAATGTTTAGTAAACTAGAGTTGGAGGACCTGATTGGTCTGCTGGGTTGGTATAGTGACAACAGATCTCCAACATACTTTGGGGCTAAACTGTTCAGTGATTTATAAACTAGTAGGAGTATTTTAAAGTCTATTCTTTGAGCTACAGGAAGCCAGTGTAAGGACTTTAGAACTGGGGTGATGTGTTCTACTTTCCTAGTTCTAGTGAGAACACGAGCAGCAGCGTTCTGGATCAGCTGCAGCTTTCTGATTGATTTCTTAAGTAATCATTTTTTACATTGCATTTACACATCATGTCAAATGAAGTAAAGCGGAAATAGATATTCGTCACCCATAACTTTTTTTTCCATTTGTATTTTTAAATCAGAGTAAACTATTCCAGTGTTAGGTCAGTTACGATCACCTGAGCTAATTATTTGAGGAGTTTTCTAAATGTTCTTTACTTCATGCAATGAGCCTTACAATGGCTTATTAATGGTTTGCAGGCTTTTCATGCACACAAACAGAATTTCAGCTCCAGAGATTAGGACTTTTTATGTATTTTTGAAAGAAAAAAACGCTTTAACCTCCAGGCTGTCATCTTTATAAGTTGCTCTGGCATTTCCACATAAATCAATTTCCACATTATGTCGTGTAATTTATTTTAGTATGTGCACCAGTCACCTCAAGCAGCAAATCCCTCCACATCATGATGCCACCACATCTGCTACCACTAAAATGTAATGTTCCTAGGATTGTAAGCTTCCCCCATCTGCAACTTTATAAGGCACAACTTGAGACAACATCCCATAGTAATCGCAGAATGTTCTTGACCCATCACATTCTGGCCTTAGATTTACTCCTGTTATCTGAATAGATATGCAAAAAAAAAAAAAAAAAAAAAAGTAATACACACCAAAAGTCTAATAAACTACAGCGTCATGTTTGGTCTAGAATGAAGGACTCAAATGTAGAAGAGTCCAAAAGGAACAAAAATAAACAGACCACCCGAAGTTCGAGGATAAAAAGAGAGTTCAACTGGTAATTGTAGAAGCAGGGAGCTTTGCGGACTTCAACGGAGGAACAGGTGACAAGGAGGCTTGTGACAAGGAACCAGGTGGAAAAGATCTCTGCAAAGAGGAACCAGGTGATGAGGAGGCTGGCAACAAAGAAATAGGCAATAAAAAGGCCAATGTCTGATGAGGCGACAGAGGACCTAGTGACATGGGAGCCAACGAAAGGGAATCTTGTGGTGTCATGACTTGTGATTCTGAGACTGGCTAAACCGAACCTTGTGGTGCTAGCAATGTTGTGCACTACTGACTTAAACCTTGTGTTTTGGAGACCCGCTGCAGAAAACCCTGTGTCTGGATTGCCAGATGAGAGGAAATTGGTGTCCTGCAGATGGTGAGACAGAACCTGGTGTCTTGGAGGCGGACAGCGCAGAGCCTTTATTCGTTGGAGGCAGGCGGTCCGCAGCATTTGGTCTTGGAGGCCAGTGTAGCAGAACCTTGTGTTTAGGGTGTGTTGTGGTGGCCGGCGTAGCAGAACCTTGTGTATTGAAGGCCGGCATGGGAGAGTCCTGTGGTGAGGCGGAAACCAGCAGAGCTGAACCTGGTGCTGATGTGACAACGGCCAGCGATGTGAAACCTTGAGTGCATCCGACGGCCAGCTATCACTTAGGCCGTTTTCACATGTGTGGCCGTACCAGAAAACGGCCAGAGAAAATGCTAATTTTTTCTGTTCACATGTCACGGATCTCTGACCGTATTGGGATCCAGTCTTTTACTACAAATAAACAGCAGGTGGCGGTATACAAATAAGTCTTAGTTCTCCAACAAACAAGGGAGTGAGAAGTACCGACGTCATAAAACGAGCGACAGGCTAGAATGTAAACAAACTGGTCTACTGGTCAGCTGCTACCTGAAGCCATCTACAGGGTGAGTGTTGTAGTAAACCCGCCGTTTTGTAATCTGCTGTGTTGCTGTGGGATGCTTGAATCGCGTTGTTTTGGTATTTGTATGGTCGCGAGGTGATTCTGTAATTTCGGCCGGCGGTGTCGTCATTTCCGCGTGGAGCGCGTCTATTGTCTTGAGTGCGGCCAGAGTACGGGTTGTGTTCACATGGTACGTGGCCGCCCGTACCTGGACTCGGATACTACCTCCAAGGCAGGTCTCTCTGGCCGTATCCTGGCACGGTACAGTCTGTGTTCACATGGTACGAAATAAGTGGATTTTGACCAAATACCGTACCCGAGTACGGACTCCCGTACCATGTGAAAGCGCCCTAAGAGACCATTGAAAAGGTGCTGGGGACCCTCGAAGAGGCGTAGAGGACCCACAACATGGCGTAGAGGACCTACTACATGACATAAGAACAAGAAGCCAGTTCCCTTGTTCACCCTCGGAAACAGAAGGAGCTGGAGGCGTGTCCACTTAGACACCCTTGGCGAAGACATGGACCAGTAGTGCATCTGCCTGGAAACCACCTGCGGAGCCAGGAACCAGAGGCACCTCAGGAGACGAGGAACCCAGAATCTCCATGTTCCGGAGCCCACTGCAGATGATTGCGGGCTGGAACCCACTGTAGCAGTCTGCAGACCTACTGGAGAGGTCGGCTGGCTGGGACCCAGTGGAGCTCTGCAGATTCCAACTCGGGAAGCCGCAAGGTGGGTCTGGTTCTGGAGACTGGGAGCGGCCTGGTGCGGCGGTTGAGAGGCACCTGAGGATGGTTGTTTCGGCTGAGAACAGGCTGAGGTAGGATGTGATGGCTGAGAACAGGTTGGAACTAGCAGTGACTGGAAATCGGCTCAGGAATGCTGCAACAGAGAGTTTGCAGCAGCTCACTTTCAACATCAGTCTGGTGGCTTTGAGGCGGTCCTGACACCGTTAAAGAAGAGGACCCCTTGTGGCTTGGTGAATACTGGAAACAAACAGGTAATGCGGTCCATGGATGATTGAAGGAATGGATGAGGTTGAGGTGGATGATGGAGTTGATGAGAAAGTCTGCAGCCTGAGTAGCTCTGAGATGGCCTGATGATGGGTGAACTAAGCTTCTTCAACCATCTCCTCCATCCCAAGAGGTTTTAAATGGGGACACCACCTCAAGAGTGGCGCTAAACTCAGATCTGCTACCTCCAGTCAAGTCCTTAGGTTGGATGCCACAGCCACGGTGTCATAAAACAGCTTCACGGTGACATATAATCTACTCCATTGTTCTATAGAATATGTGTCTGCTGGGGCCACTTTTGGGCTCATCCGTTCTGTCATGTTTGGTGTAGAACGGAGGATCCAAATGTAGAACTCAGTCTTAAGTATTATGATGAACTTAAAAAAAAACGAACTGGAACATGAATACTGATGATTAAGGCGAAGAGAGCAATGCTGGAAACCATAAAACGGTGGAGAAAGGAGAAAGAAGACAGACGGATCAGCAAAGAATAGTAGTGAGGAGATGGCTTACATAGATAGACTGAAGAGAAGTGGAGAAAGACACACAAAAAACATGGACTAACTAGCGGTAATCCAATATTTTAGTTGCTAATCAAGAATTTGGGAATCTAAACAGAAACAACCTGTTTGAGGAATTTCAGTCAGGTTTTAGAGTTCAGCATTGCACTGAAAAAGCAATGGTGAAAGTTTAAATCATATCTGTCCAACAGATTCCAGTTTGTTCATGTTAATGGTAAATCTTCACAAGGGTTACTTGTGGAGTACCACAGGGTTCTGTGCTTGGACCGATTCTCTTTATTATATATATGCTTCCAATTGGTAAAAAAGTTAGACCGCATCCATTCAGTTAGATATATTACAGGCATGTCTCGAAGACATAAAAACTTGGATAACTCTAAACATTTTGCTTTTAAATTCAGATAAGACAAAAGATGTAAAAAGGAAGCTGCTAAGTCAATCACTTTATCTTGTTAGCATTAAATTGGCCTCCAGTAATAATGTAAATAACTTTGCTGACCAAGACATGACATTTAAGTCCAATATAAAACAGCCTTTAATAATCAAACTTGAATCCATGAGTCACAAAGGAAACTGAAGAGAAAATAAGGACAGAATACCTCAAAGAAGTGGAGCTGGAAGTACTTATGCTGCCCTATGAGGAATTCATAACAATCATTATAAAACAAAATCAATAAAGTTGCATCAGCAAAAGAAAGAACACTGACCTGGCAGTTTAAAGGCCAACTCAGCACGTACCATTTTTTTCCCTGATTAACTATATAATTGAGTGTCTAATAACACTATCTACAAGTCTCTTCGTTATTTTCAGGTTTTTAGTACATTTTAGTAAAAATATAAATTTTCTACCAAAAAACATCAGTAAAGTGCCCTCTTCAGATTAAAACTTTACACTGCACTTGAATTATGATAGAGCATTCCTACTGGCTCAGCCTTATCGCAGACACCAGCCTTATAAAGATTCTAACTCTCAACACTCTTAATTTTTATTTATTCATTTTCTATCCCTCATTCCCAGTTGGGGTCAGGTGAGGCTGGAGGATATAACGTATAATTGAAAATTTGTTTCAGTATGTTGTATCATTATTCAAAATGTACTTTCTTTTGCCACCAATTTGTTGAGGGGACAATATTTATCATTGTCTTAGACCTATATTAAACTCTAACTTGATGAGTAACAATCCTTCTGGAGCTGAAATAACTCTGTCCCAAATCAAAATGAAATAAAGAATATTTTCCAAGAAGGCAAGATTGAAATTAAATAATAACTAGAGAGATGTAGGCCTTTTTGGGGTCTGATACATATGTATACCATATCAAAGTGCCCTAGAAATATGACGCCAGCATTCCAGTGACCAATCAGAGAGAGCTGTCCGTCTCTCTCTCTCTCTCTCTCTCTCTCTCTCTCTCTCTCTCTCTCTCTCTCTCTCTCCCCGCACAAAGTACGGACGCCTTGTTTAAATCTCTGAATCACGGAACTTCGTGTGCTCTCTGGTTCGAACCTCAGACTAAAGGAGATCCCCCCACTCTTCCAAGCTCGCTTTGGTGGGTGAAAGTTCTTGCAACTTCAAGGAGAGACCTCTTTTCCTAACACGTGTTTTTGGATTTCCCCTTTCTTGCAACCAAGTCCAATTGTGTCGCCACCAAAGCTATTTTTGCATTCCGCTGAATCTCTCTATCATTTTATTTTTTTTCTCATCCCCTTTTGCATTCTGTTTTTCTTCTCCGCAATTTTTTCATCACAATCAAGGACGTGGTATCTTTTTCCTGCATCTGGGATTTCTACTTCAAGAGGAAGACTGTTTCAGCCTGGTTGGAGTAAATCAGAAATCCATTGTATTTCTGCATGCATGCATGTTTTCAAGTTTTACACTGATCGGTGCGCTCTAAGCGCTCTGAAGTTTCTGTGCTGTGTTTCTATCCACGGCTAAAGTTGTGAGCCTTGTTGTTTTAATGTAAGTTCCTGTATTGTCGTCCTTGGTTAATAAGCAGAGTTATCTGTTTGTATATGGTTTTGGGTTTTTCCCTGTTAATTTGATAGTACGTTTAGGCGCTTGTGTCAACTCGCACACGCAAACGCTCCCCAGAGACGTGCGAGCCGAATGGACACTTCAATTCTTATTTTCCCATGTTTCTAAACCAGACCCTTTGTTAGCAGAAAGCTACCTCACTGATAAGAGCCACGAGGTCTTTCTTTGTTAAAGAAAAACGATGCTCGCCTCATACAGCAATAAAACCATAAACTTCTACCCCTTCGGCAAGCTGCGCGTTCACGTCCGTACACCGCCTCCGCGCGAGGGGCCGTGTACAAACGTCAGCAGGAAGCGCCCCGTGACGTGCCTAAGTGACGTCACCACTGGTCGCCATCTTGTTACGTAGCGTTAGCATTTAGTATAGCCGTTAACCTTGGCATTCTGTGTGTTAGTATTTTTTTTCTTTGTCTTGGTGTGGTTAGAATAAATTTGTTAAATTGAGTCAAATCTCTGGTTTCTTTTATTCTCTGTGTGTGTGAATTATTGCAAAGCATTCACTTCCTTCAGGAGGTCTTCCTGGAAAAATTAATAATTATAAGCAACATCATTGATTTATAATCTTCTTTTAAATAGAGATAAGATCTTGTTTCTAGCCAAGAGGCTAATGGTGCCCCAATTAGATGATTTGAAGGAATAATTAAATTATTAATTTACAAATTATTAATTTAATAGTCCCAACATAAGCAGTTGGACCATAACATAAATTTATCAATAATTTTATATTGATATTTTAGTCGGTTCTAACTCAACAACTATCATTGCTGCCACTTTAAAGCTTTTTAATGCACTTAGCAGTTGTCATTGCTGAAGGATTATTTCATTCAGCTGCATATAATGTGTACTGTAATCTTATTTGATTTTTTATTATTTTTAATATACTCTTTCATGTCACAAATATGTTTGTGAAATAGTTTTTTTATTGTTCGTAATATGTAATGGGCTTCATCCTGCAGTTTATGGTGGATGTATTGTTTATGGTGGATGTATCGTCTTATTGGAAATGTTAGGTAAAATAATAATGTTGTATTATTATTTTCTTAGGGTGTCTTTCTTTATCACATAGTTTAAATGTACATTGTACTTTGTAAATGTCATTTGGTTTCAGACATATGTTCCTTTGTATGACACCCTGTTCTTTTAAGATGCTGATGAAGATTGACTAAATAAAGAGAGACTGCAGTGGGAGGGCCCTTTGTGACCAGGAGACAGAGCAGAGAGACACGGTCAGGTTTTTCCTTATAGTATTCTTCTGGTCTCCCTCTAGAGAACTGATCTTATCTCCCTCTGCATAGCTCATTGACTCCAATTTCCCTCCAACCCCTGTGTGTGTGACTCTTTCTAGGTCAACCACTATTTTTTATCCAACATTTTGGTGCTGAGACCCGACGTACGGAGCGCTCCCGCCAGTGGTCTTCGTCGAAGGGCTGTTCTTTGCGCAACTCTGAAAGTCCAGGTCGCTGAATTGCTTCACTGGCCAGCTGCATCCACGAGGATCCCCTGCGCGTGCTCCCGTACGATCGATTCCGTTTGAATCCCTCGTACAGGGGGGAGATTGTGAGTACGTTTTTTGTGTGCCCCTTTACATTTAAAAAAAATAAATTCTAAGATAGTCAGGGTATTTTCTGCTGTTTGAGCCTAAAGGACGCTTTAGGCTCTCTGATAGAATATCAGGTGTTGAGCCTTAAGTGATTAATGCCTTAATTACTACAGCAAGGTTGTAAACGGATCAGGTTTGCGAACCTATCCACCTCGTAAAAGGTTGTAAACGGACCAGACTATCGAGTCTGTCCACCTTCGCTGGAAAAGGTTGTAACGGATTAAGGTTTGCGAACCTAATCCACCTCGCTGGGAAATAAAGTACGCCAGTGTATGGGAGTAAAAACACAAGCAGCAGAATCAAAAAGATATACCGCACCCTAGGTGGTTAAAGTAAGATAGGCACAGGACATAATCTTTATGTATGCCAGTCCAACCTGAAACCTAACGGTGTTAACGTGCGGTTTGAACGGGCGCTACAAGAGACGTTTTGTGAGGACTTAGGCTATAGGTTACACAGCTTTGTCCTCCGCCTGTTTCAGAAGATCAATTTGCAATTGAAGAAAAAGCAAATGATACCTCAATAAAACAAAGGCTTAGAATTACAAAGGGGGATAAGAAGCCAGACGGGCCTGTTGATCAAGCCCAGCAAGACACTGAAACACAAAAAGAAAAGTCCTCTTTTTCTTTGAGGAAACTCTTCCCCCGATGCAAGAAGAAAGCAATAGAAAAACAATCCCCCGCTGACCAGGGCTCAGGTGAAAAGGACTCTGACACCCCAGCTGTGGTCCCTCTCGAACAAGTTGAAGTAGATACACAAACCATAAAACAGGAACTTATAGATCAGACTGTTTTGAAAGACATGCAAACAAACGCTCCCTCTTCTGAAAAAACAATTATGGAATACAAAAGGTGCTATTCGAAATGAAAATGGACTTTATGAAGTTCATAATAAATCCATCCTACCCAAATCACTGTTTAAAGCTGCTGCCCTGGTGAGCCACGGGCCTTGCCATGTCTCCACAGGGGGGATGGTGTCAACAATACAGCAACACTTTACAACATACAACCTTGAAACATACTTAAACATTTCTGCAAAACATGCCTGGCATGTATCAAAGTGCAAAGCACACACAATCTGCCTACCTCTCTTTTTGTTTTGCAGGACCCTTAAAAGGCAATCAAACCTGAAGACTGGGTATTCATCAAGGTGACTAAAAGAAAGAACTGGACAAGCCCCCGCTGGGAAAGACCTTTCACACCCACGGCTGTGAAAATCACTGAAGAGAGCCTCGTGGATACACATCCCACACTGCAAATTGCAAAGGCAATTAGAGGGCTAGACGCGGGACAGTTGGGGAAGTCTGGACTACAAAGGGCAGAGTGACCAATACGGCCTCTGATCTCAAACCCAGCAGAAAAGCATCCCCGTCTCCTAGCAGTCAATTGGTCATGGTCATTGGTGTGGCACATGCAGTTTGACTCGACTGCAGTCCTCCTCATATATCACAGTAGAGGACGGAGCACCCTCTAAACCTACAGAGCTGAAGACAAAACGGATGAACGAGGTTTGGTGGACTTTGGAAAATATCACAGACATCATTGCCAAGATGTCCAACCTGCTGACCAACCATCCTGAAAAACTGGCGATGAGGACTATGCTGATGAGACATCGGGTAGCTCTGGACACTCTATTTGCTTCTGAAGGCTTGAAGATGAAGACAGAAATGAAGAAGATGTTGTGTAATTAAAATGTGTAAAAACCTTTATATGATTTCATTAATCTAAACTACTGTTCAGGTAGCGATTAATTGGATGATGTCTAGGTGAAGCCCACATTAATATCTTTTTAAAATTGCTACTTACTTTTGTAATTTCTTTGTTGTATGTCTTATTAATTTTTTTAAATTTGGGATGCTACTTATTTTTTCAACCTTTTGTTGTCTGGTTTTTATGATTATTGGAGTTGTTACCTATTTTACAACTTTCTGTTGTACGTGATCACATTTAAAAACCACATTTCAGGGGGGAAATGTTAGCAAAATGTTAGGTAAAATAATAATGTTGTATTATTATTTTCTTAGGGTGTCTTTATATATCACATAGTTTAAATGTACTTTTTAAATGTCATTTGGCTTCAGACATATGTACCTTTGTATGACACACTGTTCTTTTAAGATGCTAATGAAGTTTGACTAAATAAAGAAAGACTGCAGTGGGAGGGCCCTTTGTGACCAGGAGACTGAGAGCAGAGAGACGCGGCCGGGTCTTTCCTTACAGTATTCTTCTGGTCTCCCTCTGTAGAACTGATCTTATCTCCCTCTGCAGAGCTCATTGACTCCAATTTCTCTCCGACCCCTGTGTGTGTGATTCTTACAAGGTCAACCACCATTTTTTATCCAACACTCTAGAAACCCCCCCCACCCACCCAGTCTGTCACAGTTGTAAATGACTGTCAGGTACCATCACTTGCTTTTAGATTTTTCTCTTTTTATGGACATATAAAGTAATGCAGCTGGCCAGCCAAAATGCACAAGATGAAGTTAAAAAACGCAAACGATGTGAAACAGCTTGTGTGCATTTGTGGAACAGATTGTGTGCATTTTTAAAACAGATTGTGTACCTTTTTTAAAGAGATTGTGTGCATTTTTGAAACAGATTGTGTGCGTTTGTGAAACAGATTGTGTGCGTCTGTGAAACAGATCCAGTGCATTTTTGAACCTCATCGTGTGCATTTGTGAATTTATATTACAAGTATTCCTGAAAATTATATTTGTGAAACTGAGCATGTGCATCTGTGAAAAACACTGCTTGAGTTTATTCTTAATGAGACTGATTTTGCCTCATAGTTTTCTTTTTTAAACTGTTAAAATGAGCAATAACCATTTTTTTGTTTTGTTTCCTGGGTCCGATAAAGTTTGGAATTACAAATCGCTCTGAGACCACCTCTTTAGCTGGGTCTCGCATGTTCACAACAGAGTTCATTGGGTTTGTATTCACACCGGCCCAAAAGGTCCAGACCAAGAGGGAAAACAAATTAGTTCATTTTCAGCGAACTAAACGAGGCTAGTGTGAAAAACAAACATCAAGATCAATATCTCCCTGCAAAGAAATGAAGTGCTGTTCCTCTTTTCTGATGGAAGAAACAGGAACTCATAAAAATAATGCAAAGGCTATACATGCTTGAAGAGGCTTGACAGATTTATAATACATTTTATATATTTTAAACCTTTTTGAATCGGGTAATCAAAACCATAACTATTGAATACTTACTAGAGTAGATGCTTTTAAACGGTTTAAATGAGCTTTTCCCACATCAGCAACAGCAGTAGTAGATAATCTGACTATTGATAAATTTTGATCATGATTATGTAATTAATAGTGACAATCGGTAGCCATGAAGTACAAAGGACAAACTATCAATATCTGCCATGATTTGAGTGTCCAGTGCTGATCTTCAGTGACGGCTGTCCTGTTTCTAGTGTGTCCAAATCTGCATTCTTGACTGAAGACCATCTTTAAGGTCTGCATGGAGGCTTGAGCTTGTGTTTAGGAGATGAACTGAATATATATATATAGATATACATATATATGTTTATTGATTCACGCTGACTATTAGCTAAACAAAAGCAGAAGTCTCTCCAAACTGCAGAAATTATTTGGTGCCCAAGATTTCTGTTGCTGGAGTCTAAAAAAAACCTAAAGATCACCATGTCCCTGCAGAGAAATATGGTGCTGGTTCTCTTTTCTAATTGAAGAAACCAAACTAGGAACTTAAAAAAAAAATGCAGTTCACTCTTGAAGAGGCTTGCCTGATTTAAGACACATTTGATATCTTTAAAATTTCTTTTCGATCATGTAATCACAACTATAACTGTTGATCCTGTAGCGCATATGCCTTAAAGTGGTTGAAATGATTTAATCCACCTTCACCAACAGCAACAACAAAGCTCTGTGGTTTCCTACAAACTCCCATCTGCAAATTACATATATTAAAGTAAGAAACCATGATTTAGTTTAGTGCTTAAACAGTGCAACATGTCCCCATAGGAGGAGGACCTTTTATTGATCTCTTTGGCCTCTTTATTACTTTTTGATCTTTTTTGTTGTTGTTGTTTAAAAGTTATTTCTTGTACCCAGCTTTTGTAGTTACTTTTGTATTCTTTACAAAAGTAAAAAAAAAAAAAGCTGTGTATATACCCAGATTTTGTAAATCAATTAAAATTTTAGGACTCTGTGACTTTACTTTATTCTCTGATCTACACGCAAAGTACAGAACAAAGATGCCTCTTCTCCCCACTGAGAACCTACTGGACAATCTCCTCCAGACAATTGAATTTGATGACTAGAAATAAATGTGGATGTAAATATTGGATATAGAACTGTGACAACCTTACTACTAAATTTAAATAAGGAAGAGAATGACAAACAAATCTCCAGCTCCTTGACTAAAAAAATCCTATCGAACATCCTCAAAGGTAAACTAAAAAAGAAAAATAAATAGGGCTGTCCATTATATATATTTTTTAATCTAATGAAGCACAGGGTGGCTGTGAATAAGTAATAATGTACATTCCCAAATATTACTTTTTAAAGGAAATACAGGAGAGATCCATGGCACTTTTGTTATCCATCTTTTAGCCAGTGACTGAGCATAAAGTTAATTCTATTTTTCTTGCAGAAAGATGGTTTGATGAAAACAGTGAGATAATTATTTTGAAAGTCAGTCCCCCCATTTACAAGTTTCTTAGTGACCAGCAGTGGCAGCTGGTGGAATGTACTCCAGGGAGTGCTATGACTATTATGGCTAGACATCAGGGCTGTCAAATGATTAATAAAAAAAAAAATCTAATTGATTAACAATGTAGCTGTCAATTAATCATGACAAATTAACATTCCTAAATACGACAAATGGTGTGTTCACAACACCCCGAACGTTAGAGTCATTTGTGACAAGATTAGATGTAAAGTGTATGGTTGAGTCCATCAGAGGTCCATCAGTGTCTCTGCGGCGCTTTGTGTGCATTGGCTGCGTCAATTTTTCAAGCGTTACCTGCAGCAGATCAACAGCAGCAGACAGGACACAGATCCAGGGCGCTCGGCTGAGACCACCCCCAAAATACTGATAAAAATGATAAGACTGATAGCATTTTAAATTATCTAGTGTAAAACAATGATGAGATATGATCAAATAAAAGTGTGAAGCAGATAAACAATAATTAGTAGATAATAGTCAGCTAAAAGCTGACACAAGCTGCTGAATTTAGTAAAAGCTGTAAACCAGTCTTTTTGGGAAGACCAGAAAGCAGGGCATTACAGTAATCGATTCTACTGGTGATAAAAGACTCTGCCGATGTTCTTTAGGTGATAAAACCTATTTTATTAATGTTTTTAATGTGAGGGATAAAAGTCAGTTCAGAGTCAAAAATCACGCCCAGATTCTTCACTTGTAAAGAAGAATTAAAAGACAATGATTGTAGTTTTGGTAAAAGTTTTTCTCTCTGAGCCTCAGGACCGATAACTAAAACTTCAGTTTTGTCCTGGTTGAGCTGGAGAAAGTTTTCTGCCATCCAGGATTTAATGCCTAAAATGCAGTTAAAAAGTGCATCCATTGGCCGTGTGTCATCAGGAGACATGGAGATGTACAACTGTGTATCATCAGCATAACTGTGAAAGTTAACTCCATGTCTTCTGATGACACTGCCAAGAGGGAGCATTTACAGGTTAAAAAGCACTGGGCCTACAACTGACACACGCCCTGATTCTCCCTCCCACTGCTATGCAACAAATAGAGAAATGTGTTGAGTAGCTGCGTCCTCGCTACTGCACAAGAGGTTTTGTGATCAGGAGGCATGCGATCCCACAGCAGATCAATTCGGTGACGTATGTCATGTCTGCACACATTTCATTCTGGCACTGATCACAATGATAAATTCATTAATGCATTCATTCAGTTTCTCTCGTCTCTCCTAGACAAAGAGACATTATTATAAGATGTATTAACAAGAACAGCAACGCTGAAAATAATTGTCTCTATTTTACCAATTAAAGTGAAGGTCCTGTGTGAAAGGAAGAAAGCATGGCGAAGAAGAGGTCCACCAGTGAAAACTAAAAAAAAAGAGAGTGCTTTAGGGCTGAACTCAACTCTAGGTTCACTGTGAAATCGACAAAGATAAACTGCAAAATATCAATTATTACTAAAACATGAAAGGGAAACATTTGGTTTTTTTTTTCTGAAATGATTGACAAAAACACTAACATTAAAAAAAATTTAAACTTCTTGGAAAATATAGCATATAATATAACTGTTACCAGGACATTCATCTTAACTAACTTATTTACTTCTTCATTACTGAGAAAATCCAAAAAGTGAGATATTTAGTCTGCATATCGACATCAAATCCAGTAGCAATGCTTTACCAAATTAACAAAAATGCATGCGTTTGAGACACTGTTGACCATGACATGTTATCGCAATTCAATTCACTTTATTTATATGGCAATAATTCACGACACGTCATCTCAACACATTTTGCAAGAACATCCATTTCAATTAAATCATATATACATTCCAATTATTCCTACCTATTAATCAGTAATTAAATTGCAAAATTTTCCACAAGAACAGACCAGCTTTCATCAGAATCTGCATTTAATTATTTATCAATCATTTTCAAAGAAAGAGTGACCCAAATCATGTTGTTCTCTGGGAACACATTCAAAAATATGAGCCCCCAAAATGTTTAAGACAGTATATAATTATTATGATATTGAAAACCTAGAAAAATCTATTTCACGTTTTGGATTTACAAAATGACTATTCACTAAATTTTCAGATTAGGGCACCGCTGGTTTAGATTAAGGGAATTTAATTATTTATTTGATACCTCAAAGTTTAACTGAATCTAATCAGTTTGAATCAAGATCAGGTTTTACAACTGATTTCTATGATGGTCTCATTTACGGGATTCCTGGTTAGCATGTTCGGGTAATAGAATCAGATTTCTGAACAAATTAATGAAATCGGCACTGCTAAAGCTGAATAACAGGATGGCTCCATAGTTGGCTGGCTACTTTACTATAACGACTACAATGTCTTGTGCTACGTGTTCACATGCAAGTTATATGTCAATAAAGACAAGGTCAAGAGTGCAGAAACAGAAGCGAGTAAAACTGTGAGAATTTTCATATACATTTAGTGTGAGGATCCCTGACCTGTTCAAGCCTCTGATTCATGTGTTTTAAAATCGGAAACCTTATTTTATAATAGTTGAAGAATACAATTAAGTTAATTTATATAGCTCCATGTCACCACAGATATCATCTAAAAGCAATTACATATTCCAATCAGTTAAAAAGTTCCTTGTATTTAAGGAATCCCAGCAGATTGTGTAAAGTCATTAGTTAAACTTAGACCAAAGACCATTGTTTTTTAACAGTGCGATTTCATACAAAACAACATTTTGAGAATGAAGAGTACACGTTGGTCTGGTACAAAACACCAATTTTATTTTGATTGCTTACAAGCTTGAAAAATGCCAAAGAAATTGCACACAGTAGCTCACAAAGTACAGTCATAAAAAACCCCAGCAAAGTGTGAAAAGGAATTATTGTTTTTGCATTCTTTGTCAGAATTACATAATTCAGTCCTCTCAGTTTTTAAATTGAAACAGGTTTCAGTGAAATAATTACTTCTTTTCTCTTTTTTTTTTCAGTTAACAACCACTGCTAAGAATACCTGTCATTTTTGTGATTTTTAAGAAAAACATTTATTCTTGCATTTTAAAGTGAGTTGTACAGAACTGAGTTATTTAGATTTAATCAATTAATAAAATGTAATCGATTTGGGAATATTAATGTCCTGAAAATATGAACTACATTGTTAAAAACAAGGCTTGCACATTTGTACGCCAAACCAAAAGGTCTGTATCAGAAATATTTTGCATGACTGCAGTTACCCTCACACCCCTAAATATCAGATTCATAAAGAGCATGAATAAAAAGCATAAATGAAGCTGCAGCTCTATATCGAATGGCCATAAAGTCGTGCTAACTATACTTAGCAGTTTTTCATCTCTCCAAATATCCTACATCTCATTAGAAAGGAGTTCCAAATTGGACAAAGGTACACACTTTTCCAACTCAGTCCGAACTTCCCCAACTTGGACTCCATGATACGTTCCAGAAATGACAACCGATTTGGTCTCTCCATCTTCATAGGTGCGACTCAGAACAGCAGTGTAAGGAATGTCCATTTTGTACCCATAACCAACCATCTTCACTGTGCAGCTGTGCCTTGGTGGTACAGAAAGCTGTAAAGAGACTTCATGGGAAATCTCCTCCGTCCATGTATGTCCTCCTGAGAATGTATGTGTCGTCTCAGCGCTGACTTCAACACTACCTTCAACAATGAGTGGAATACCTGTTTTGATAGAAGATCTCACACCGACTGTGATGGAGGAGCTGATGTCCCATCTTCTCTCATCTATGGTTGTCTTACGCAAAGAAACTGATTTTGTTACAGGGCCTTCACCGTTGTTGGTAGCAATAGAGTATTTCATGGTTTTGGGAGGATCTTTGAATATTTTACCTTGGTTTATGTTATACCTCACTCCAGAAATTATATCTTGTGAAGCCTTCATGTAGGTCAGAACCTCATACTGCCAGTACCAATATTGGGAACCTTTCCAGGGAAGATAAAAGCAGCGGTCCTTTGGATCCACCTTCCCCAGACCATACTCGTTCTTCCCTACATACATTTCTTCACTGTTGCAGGTTCTGATTGAATTCTGTGGAACAGAACCATAGGAATCTTCCTTCCACTGCAGGATCTCAAGATTTTTTTCATTCACAAGGATTTGAAATGAGGAGGAAAGCTGCTCTTCCTTTCTATACGGGTAATGGCAGTAAGAACCCATGCTGGGGTTGTAAAAGCCGGAATGGCATTGGTATTTGCAGATATAGTCGATGCGCTCAGCATAGGTATTGTAAATAGAAACGGCTCCATTAGGAAGAGAACCATTCCATTTTACCCATCGCAGATTGCCTTTATTGTCTAAACTGGGAATCTTTGAGTTAACTGGGCTTTTCTGTCTGAACGCAGCAGAAGGCAGAGTACGTCGGACTGTTGAGATGGAGACATTAGCTATGATCTTAGCAACAGCATCCACTGGATCTGGTTCCAGGGAGGAATCTGTAAATGACAAAGAGTATTAAGATTTTTACCGTTTGTTTTAAAGATGTTCTCCTTTTTGGTTTTTACCACATTTCATTCTTACTGAGTCCTACATTTTAAGTTCAAAGTAACATACGGTTAATTAGTAAATATATCGTTGTATTTCAAGAGTTCAACAGCCTCAGTCGCCTTCCTTCTTACCATGTTCATTTGGTGGCTGGTTCCTCACCATGTCCTGAGGACTGGCTGAGGACACAACCAGCAGCAGCAGCAACGGCAGCTGAAAGTGGCACAAATCAAAGTTTTTGTTAGAGTTATTATGAGGATAAAATACTGCCTTAAACAAAACAGCTTTCTAACAAAAGAGAAAAAAACTGCTTGGCCAAGAGAGAAATGCAGTCACAGCAAATAGTCAAAAAATCTTTCTTGTTTGCTGTTTTTTCATGTGCCTTATTTTCCGGTGTACAGGTGACGTCCTTCACCTTTAGGAATATTGTGCTTTTAAGAGGCGGGGAAAAGAGAGAGAGTAAGAGCAAGAGGCAGGTCGTGTGAAAAATGAAAGCAAAAGTGGAACATACAGACATTACGCGAGCGAGACAGTTTGCAAAAACAAGTTTTCATGCACAAACCCTCATTATGGAAAACAAATGAAGATGTAATGCCGCTTTTGAGTTACAACCAGCTGCTTTTAAAGAAGGAAAGACGTTGGGGACTCCAGCGTGAAGAACTGTCTCAGTGCAATAAGAGGGAAAAAAAGCTTTCAGAGGTAATAAAAAGCAGATTGCCCGATTTTGAAGTCTTTCTTGAAGATTGTCGGAACACACAGAAAGAGGAAGCTCAGATGTTTACACCGTGTTGAAATGTTAATAAAATTGAAGCTTCCCCAAACACCAAACACTTTCCCGACAATCCCCTCTGCACCAACGCTTATATACGCTTATTACATATGGTAATTAAACGTTAAAACAGGTGTGCTTTTCATCAGGTGTGTCTTATAGTCTGGAAATTACGGTACATTTTACAGGTAGATCCAAAGCAAAAGTTTGACTTTAATGCATACGTTTAAAGAATCTAATTCCTTTTGCTCTCTAACAGTTTTAGAAATTTGGTTCCATTCCTGAGATGCTCTGTAGACAGCAGATTGCTTTTTTAAAATTTGGTATCACAAGCCTATTTCAGCAACATTAGTAGAATATGGACGTCTCAGGACTAAGCAGCAGGCTTGATCTGGGCAAGCTGCAGCTTTTATAAATCTGACTCTGGAATTTGGCACCTGCATGGTTTAGAGAACAGCGCATTCACACTGCATGCATTAAGTATATTACTGCCAAATAAAAAATATAATTCTTTGCCATGTCATTTTTTGCCAAAGACCCGTCCTGAATCCACTACGCCTATATTCCTCGTCTCTCTGGCTGTGGCACGGTGCATGGGGCAGAAAGGCTGGCTCTTTGCACCTGTTATTATTTGTGCACACAATTATAGCAGATCAACCGCAAATCAGGAACACGTCTCTCGCCCTGTTTTGTTTAGCACACAGTTTTGCACACTTTAGGTGGAATTTTGATAAATCAGGCCATTAGTGTTTTAATGCCCCATTGGAGACATGTTGCATTCTCCCGGGCCTTTTTATGTATGCATGCATTTTAGTCTGCGATTGCTTTTCTTGTTTACACAACCATTGTAATCTTTCTTGTGCAGGCCGTCCATTGCAGCCGGACCTGGAACACCACATGTTTATTATAGATTATTTTTGGAGCCAAAATCAGTGAGAAATTGTATTTAAAAAGACAATGGATGGGCGATGTTTCCCACTGTCTTCGCCCCTGTTGCTTTTAGTATATTAGTTTAATTTAACGCTGTTTTTTGTTCGAAGTTTTACATAAAATTGTTATTGATGCATACGTAAAGAAACAACCTAGTTTTGCAATGTAAGACATAGAAAGAACAGACGCTTGTATTTAGTTTTAGGCTGTAAAAGTAAACGGTTAACAACATAGCTGCCTGAAAAAGATACTTAAGTGCAGTTTAGTTTCTTTTAGGTCAATTTTATTCTCAAAAGACAAAAGTTTTTAAGGTGGAAAAAGTTTAGTTAGTTTCTTTGTTTTGCTCATTTCTGTGTGTAATTGTAATTCACAAAGTGATCAAAGTAAAAACAGGTGGGTAAAAAGTATTTTTTATACAATAATAGTACTGTTTGTTATTAAATTAAGTATTTTCTTTAAAAATCCATGTCAATTATAAACAGCTGCTGGATATTTGTTTGTGGTAAAAAACAACCTATTCAGTTTCTTAAAATCCTCCTTGTTTGGATTTCTTAACTCAACGATTGATGAACTATTCTTCAAATCATTATCTTGATTATTCCAAGTTTTTAATTTGTGAATATAAATGGATAAATGATTTTTAAATAAATATTTTGACTTTCTGGTTAAAGAACCCCTGGCTATTAGCTTTATTTTACCATTTTTGTCCGTTGAAGTCTTCTTCACAGCAGCGCAAGGACAGCAGTGGAAGCTGTAATTAACAGAGACACGTCAATTGTTATTGTTACTATCTAAAAATACCAAATTAACCAAGAGGTTAAAGAGCAAAGGTGGCTGGATATTTGTTTAATTTAATACTGGATCTAGTTTTAAACATCTCAAGGAATCAGAATCTTGGCTGGCTGAATATTTCAGAGAATATAGTTAAAAACATGAACATCTTGCCTGGTTTAGATGACTGAAGAGTCTTTTACCAGATGAAGACTTATCAGGTTTCTTTATTCCAGCTGGTTAAGAAAACTGCAGGCTTGATTTAGAGGAAGAAATAGATTCATCTCAGCCTGCGTGCTCTTTAATACCTGATTATCTGAAGGAGGACTGTCCTAGGGAGCCTATCAGTGCTTAATTCACATCCACAACTCCAAATAAAGACAAAACTTCTGCAGATACACATGATTGGTTGTTGGTGATAAATAGTCCGCTGAGAGTTCTTATGATAAATGTATTTCATTGTATGTTGTTTTTTTATGTTGCATTTACACATCATGTCAAATGAAATAAAACTACAGCAGATATTTTCCCCATAACCGTTTTTCATTGTGTATTTTAAGGGATTAAACCAGAGCAAACTCTCCAGTTTTAGGTCAGTTAAAATCACCTGAGTTCATTTTTTAAAGGATTTTGTGAATTGTCCCCAATTTCAGAAGTTAAAATAATTTTTTGTATGATTGTGAATAACTGCTTTTACACTGTGTCTCTTGGGTTAAACATGTTTCCTTCCATAAGCATCTTATTATGGTTTATTACTGGTTTGTAGGCTCTCTAACACACACAAACACAAACATCATTTCAGCCCCTGAAATCAGGACGTTTTATGATGATCTAATAATCGTGACTTATTTAGTAGTATGCTTTGGTTCATTGATTGTTTTTAAAGAGCGTTCCCTCGTTCTGCAGCTTCATAGCGAATCAATCAGGACATCTCTTAGAATTTCCAGAATATTTTGGCCCATCAGGTTCTGGCCCTGGATTTACTCCTGTTGTCAGAGTAGAAGAGCAAAAAGTCTTGAAAAATGCATTTTAAATAGGATTTAAAACATTGATCGTTTTGCACTTTTTCAGATCACACTTATTGCTGGAGTCTAAAAATCATCAAGTTTAAAATCTTTCTACAAGGAAATTAATCAGTTCCTCTTTTCTGATGGAGGAAACAGAAAAAGGAAGTCATAAAAACAAGATACGTGCAATATATGATTGAAGAGGCTTATCTGATTTATGATACATGTATATGGTATTTTTTTATAGTTTTGAATCACAACTATAAGTGTTGAATACATTCTGTGGCACAGATGCCTTAAAGTAGTTTCAATGATAATCTGACTTCAGATCACCGTAATTCTGGTCACGATAATGAAATTTATAGTGACAATAAAAAGCCATGAAGTTCAGAGTTGTCCTGCATGTTTTAAATGTGTCCAAACCTGCTTACTTGAATGAAGACCATCATTAAACAGCACAAGGAGGCATGCTCATGAAACCAATTGCTTGCCATAATAAGTCTGAGATTTAGATGCAGGAACAGGAGTTGAAAAAGTTTATTTTGCTCAGCAAAGAATCAATGTGACTGCAGCCTGCAGTGTGGGGGATAAGGTCCTGGTCCGTACTAAAGGGAAAACAGGAATATGATTATGTAATGTGAAATGAGAAGGTTTTTTTTTAACAAGGGTGTGTTCCAGTTCCAGTGAGGTGAGGAGTTTCAAAGGAGAGGTAAGGGAGACTTCAGTGGCTGAGGTTGGCAGGTAGGAGGTGAGCGGTTTTCTTTTCAGAATCAGAATCAGAATCAGAATCAGTTTATTGGCCAAGTATGTCACATACAAGGAATTTGACTCCGGCAAACTTTTTCCTCCAGTACAGAACTTGAATAAGTGAAATAAAAAAAGAAAAAAAGAAAAATAAGAACAAAAATAAGTAAAAATACAAATAAATATCAGATCGTAAATAATAAAGGATAATATATACACCAACCCGGGGTTATTTTACAGTTTCTTTATATGAATGAGAGCAAGGTGGTGTGTTTGACATTGGTCAGGCAGGTGATCTGTTGGTGTGAAGGTTGATAAATCACTTGTGGTGGGATGAACGGAGGCGAGAAGGGAGACTACTCAAAACGGGCAAAGAGAAAGGTCGTATCGAGTAAAACATGCTATATTCAAGACTCGGTTCCTTCTGGATTCATCTCTAAAACTACTGTACTTGAATTATGGTGTGGAAGTGTGGAGTAGCAGTGCTTACACACCGGACGCGACCAGAGAGTCAGGTTTACATGTAAAGTCAATGGAGAAGCGAGATGAAGCGCGACTGGGGAACCTGCGACAAATCAGAAGCAGATTTGCATCCCGAATAAAGCTTTCCTGCCTGATTTGGCAACCAAGTAGGGCGACTGGTGCGTTCCGCTTCATGCACGTAAAAAGCGCGACCAGTTCGGTTTTGACCCGCTTCGAGGTGCGAATGTGCAAGCGAGCAGCTAGGGGCGTGCTCTGGTTTTTGGTCGCTTCTATCCCATTCGGTGTGAACGCGCGGTAACACTTCTAAAAACAACTTAGAACCATTACATATAATACTGCATACTAAACCAGGTGGGGTGGAGGCTTGAAGCACAGTTTTGAAATGTTTTGGTAGCAGCTGATGTAGTAGTAATTATATATGTAAAAAAAAATGTTTTTTTAAGAAAAAGTTCATTTTCGGGAACTATGTTTCGTTTTCAATATTTTGTATTTGTACTTTGTTTTTGAAAATCTGTCAATCAATCAATCAGTCAGTCAGAGTAATGTTTGGTATCCAAGAGATGTTTCAAAAGATGACAGACTAGAGGGAGAGAAAACATGAGCGTTGAGGGCTACAGGTTTAAAACTCCAGTCATTAAGGAATGTCTCTATTTTAGATAGATAGATAGATAGATAGATAGATAGATAGATAGATAGATAGATAGATAGATAGATAGATAGATAGATAGATAGATAGATAGATAGATAGATTAGATAGATAGATAGATAGATAGATAGATAGATAGATAGATAGATAGATAGATAGATAGATAGATAGATAGATAGATAGATAGATAGATAGATAGATAGATAGATAGATAGATAGATAGATAGATAGATAGATAGATAGATAGATAGATAGATAGATAGATAGATAGTAGATTAGATAGATAGATAGATAGATAGATAGATAGATAGATAGATAGATAGATAGATAGATAGATAGATAGATAGATAGATAGATAGATAGATAGATAGATAGATAGAATATAGAATAGATGTAGATAGATAGATAGATAGATAGATAGATAGATAGATAGATAGATAGATAGATAGATAGATAGATAGATAGATAGATAGATAGATAGATAGATAGATAGATAGATAGATAGATAGATAGATAGATAGATAGATAGATAGATAGATAGATAGATAGATAGATAGATAGATAGATAGATAGATAGATAGATAGATAGATAGATAGATAGATAGATAGATAGATAGATAGATAGATAGATAGATAGATAGATAGATAGATAGATAGATAGATAGATAGATAGATAGCAACTTCTTGCAGATGTTGAAGGACGCCAGCCTTCTGAGGAAGTACAGACGGCTCTGTCCTTTCCTGCACAGGGCGTCTGTGTTGGCAGTCCAGTCCAGTTTGTCATCCAGCTGCACTCCCAGGTATTTGTAGGTGGGGAGTTGCATGCCGTAGAGGTTTTAGCGGGCACATCTTGGGCAGAGGCCTCGGTCCTCAACGTGGCTTTCCCCGGTCTGAATCCCGTCCCGGGCGACCTTTGGTGCATGTCTCTCCCCACTAGGGTTGGGCATCGTTTGTATTTTAACAATTCCGATTCTCACTTTTTTTTCTTCTTCTACACGCTTCTCAATTCCGATTCTTTGAGGTGCAGGAGGGAAAAAAACTAATATGATAAAACTAGTATAATATTTTTTTCCATTTGAAAAAGCCTTTACACAGCCCATTTTTATTTGTTCTGTCAATCTGTCAATGAAGTTAAAGCTGAACTGTTACTGTAGATAAAGGAGCTACCAGCTAAGGTATTTAGCGTAAAGTTAATCTTATTTACTTAACGTTACCTAAATGTGGGCGACTCTATATACCGCTATGTGGTTGCAGCCTTTTTACCACATACGCCGTTACCTTTCTGTGGCATTCAGCAATTTGCTCCACTGACAGCTTTCCCCTTGCTGCCATGGTGAATAAGGGTTTGTCTATTTGCTGGCCCAGGTGTCTGGCCGGTTACCTTAGCAGCTGCAGACTGCGTCAATCTGCGAGCGTTTAACAACGATGAAAAGATTTGACACAGTTTAAGCAACCGGTAGTATATTCAAGCTTAAGCTAGTCTGTGAAGAATTCATTATACAGTCTATGGTTCAGACAAGTGACATTTCGCGGGGCTCGCTGGGCGATGTAATAGCTAATACAAACCCCAGAAGCGGGGGCCCGCACTAGTTTGTTTGCTCTCAATGACGGCATTTAGGAACCAGAAAAAAAGCAGCAAAATTCAAACATCTTCTTCTTTTTTTTAACGTGTCCTATATGCCAGTTTGCTACTCAGAATTGGTGTCTGAGTACCAAGCACATGCCCAACAGATTTACTTTCCCAAGCAGAGTATTACAGCTTTGCTATAATACTCCACTTGATATATGTGTATCTATGAAAAAATCTTTATTAGTGATTACTGTGGGTTTAATTTCTTGAAGTTATGGACACGAACGTGAGATAAGAAGGAAGAAAGGAAGAAGGTGACGAAGAGAAACAGGACCGGTAGAAGTGTGAACTGACGATACAAGATGGGGAGGTAAACAAAGAACACAAGAAAACATCCCAGTCCTCCACCTCTGTTGGACGGAAGAGAAGTGGGAAAAACAAAACAAACAAAAACCACACCTCAATCCGCAACCGCAATCATCAAAATTATAACAAATAAAGACTTGAAATATCTAACTTTGCATTTAATGAGTCTATATCATGTATTAGTTTAACATTTTATGTAGGGATGGGTATCGATATCCGGTGCCATAATGGTACCGACCAGAATAAGGCAAATTTCTGTGCCTTATTTTCGTCTTATTTTTTTACCGGATATGTAAAGCCCTGTGGATTCTGGGCATCCCATCAGCCAAGAGCAACTCCCACCAGAAAAGGTAAATGTGGCTATCTTTGTGCAAAAAAGCTAAACAGCTAGCTTAGGGCTGTCAAAATTATCGGATTAAAGCGGGCTGATTAATTCCTAGAATGAACACATTTTTTTTTTAAGGAATTAACACATACACAGAACACCGCCCTGTTTATAATTCAACCGGCACCACATCACTTCCCCTTTCTAACCAGCCAAACTGCTGATTGTTGTGCAGCAGCATGTGTGTGTGTGTCCGTATATGACATATGAGAACGTTATTATTGGCGTATTGGGTTGATATGATTATAAACTCATAAGTTGTCCGTGGGAATTATTTTCTTATGGTCGGCTTTGGATGTCAGCTCACTGTGTGCAGTGCAGGGTTTAAATCTGCCGTATTTATGTTGATTTATGCATGTTGGTTCACTGTATAGCTTCAGAATATTTCATAGTGAATTACAGCCTCTTTAAAAATGCACATTATTCAGTTAAAGTGATGTTTTCAGACTTGAATTAGTGCTAACTCATTATAGTGATATCTAAATGTTATGTTTATTCATATATTTCTGTTAGTTCTACTTCTATTTGTTATTATTTTTTTATATCAGACCAAACATACATTGTGAATGCAGTTGTAGAGTTCCAAACAAAAATTCAATTAATTTCTGCCATATTTGATAATTCAATTCAATTCAATTCAGTTTATTTATATAGCACCGTTTCACAACAGATGTCATCTCAAGGCACTTTACAAGAAGATTTATTACAATACAATGTTTAATTTAGAAATTAGAGAACCACAGAAGATTGCGTCGTGTAATTCTCAGCAATCCCTCACACTGAGCAAGCATGAAGCGACAGTGGAAAGGAAAAACTCCCTTTTAACAGGAAGAAACCTCCGGCAGAACCAGGCTCAGCACAAGCGGTCATCTGCCGAGACCGTCTGTGGTTTGGAGAATACAGAACAGAGACACAGAACAGAGACACAGAAAGAACAACAGAACTGATGCAGAAGTTTGTTGCAGGACGTGGAGAACTTTCCGTCACTGCAACGCCATCTTAGTCAGGGTCGTCAAGCAGGGCGGGTCAGGAGCACCTACTGTAGGAAGAGACTAAGAGAAAACAGGTTAGCGCTTGAACTGACAGCACATCATGCAATTGGGGAGAAAGGTAGGAGAGAAAGTAGGAACTGACTCTAATAATGTCCTCCAACAGCCTGGCCTAAAGCAGCATAGCTACTAACATTAACCTGTCTCCTAGCTACTAGGAGACCTAGCTACTAACACTTTCTACCTGGCTTACATTAACCTATCTCTACCTAGCTACTCTACCTCTTCCTATCTCTTCCTAGCTAAGAGAACGATATCTGGATTTTTCATTTACTTACACAAAATTTGTCATATTTAGGAATGGTGAACAATTCTCAGCTACCCTGTGATTATTAGATTTTTAAAAAATAATTGTTTGACAACCCTAATAAAAATTAAAAAAACAAAAGGGTGTTTGGACATATGTCTGTTTTCCATTCTTTAAGCACCGTTTTGAGCACTTTCGACCGGTATGGGATCAAACCTAAACGACACCCATCCATAATTTTATTTTAATAATAAAAAAATGTATAAACCTTTGGACAATATTCTAATCTTTTTCATTTCACCTGCAGTTCTTAAATAGTGTGATGTGAGTCTGTGGAGCAGCAGCTCTTCTTGGTCTCTCTTGCCTCACTTTTGCCTTTCTTTTTTTAATATTTTTTTTTTTTGACACTAGTTCCCTTTATTTGAAAGCAGAAACAGGAAGAATGGGAAAGAGAGGGGGGAAAGACATGCAGCACATGTTCCGGGGCCGGAAATCAAGCAGCGTTGAGGGTTTTAGCCTCTACATATTAGGCGCCTACTCTACCACTAAACCACACAATGCCCCCTCACTTTGGCCTTTTGATCGTTTTTTTTTTTTTTGTGCGACATGTTTAAACGTATGGAATATTTCAAATCATCATCATCAAACTTTATTTCAGACCTAATGCGGTCCATAGTAAAAAAACAAAAACAAAAAAACTGGAAAAAGGACAACCAGCACAATAAAACATCCAAATCAGTTATGCGAATAAGCAGCACCTGCAGTGTCTCCACAGATTAGATGAGAGACGATTTGAACTTTGTTTCACATTGGTTAAGCAGGAAATTATATAATTTTCTGAATGTATTAGCCTACATATAAATCTCTACCAGTTCTTGCAAACCGGCACTGTAAGGACAGAAGATTACAAAGTCATCTGCATACATCAAATGATTCACAATAACATTTCCAACCCGACAGCCAGTCTTACACTCATTCAGCAGTCCAGATAAATCATCCATATACACATTAAAAAGGCAAGGGGATAAAACACTGCCTCGTCGTACGCCATTGCAAACCGAGAAAGGAAGAGATACAGAGTTTCCCCATTTAACAGACATAGACTGTAGGGCGTACCAATACACTACAATTCTCACCAAATATTTTGGTACTCTTCCATTGAGTAATTTGTAAAACAGCTTTTAATGATTAACATGATAAAATGCTTTTGAAGCATCGATAAAGCATGTATATAAGGTAGTGTTATGTCTACTATACCGATCCAATATTTCTTTTACTGCAAAAATACACATATCGGTACCTAATTTGGGCTTAAGTCCAAAGTGATTGTGAGATGTGGTAACAAACTCCTCCAGCCTTGTCAAAATAGCCCTCTCCAGAACCTTACACAGGGTACTGGCCAGGGCAATCTATATTTATTGGCAGGGACACTTTACACGCATTTACTTTTCTAATTCCCTTCCAATATTCAATAGGGTTCTTCTTTAGTAATCTCCTTGCCAATGATTCACGCCTTAGTGTGTCCTCGTTCCTTTTAATGAAACGTGGGGCACGTTTAGCATTTGTGGTGGTATACTATTTATATTTGAATTCCTTGGGTTTGCCTAATTCAGCCCACAGTTTAAAAGCTCTTCTGGCTTCTGCATAGAGCTCATCTACATGTACGTTCCATCCTGGCTTAGCTTGGTTCTTTGCCTTTTTGTAAAGGGGCCTACTTGCACTAAGTAGAGGATCTACAATTGCTTCATAAAGAATGCATATTTCAGTACCATTCTTACAATTTATGTCACAGTTTGTGATTTCGCTTTTCAACAGCTTAATATTACTTAGCAGAGCATCAGACCGGCTACAGTACTGACGAATATCCTGCTAAGTTATCCTGCCACTCTACCTCTCCATTCTCTGTTGTTTTTCAGCGTTGCTCGACCAGGACAGCAGGGGGTGCTAAGTTTTCATGGCGTCTCTGCCTATTTTTCTAGGGTTGTGAACGCATTTCTTCCTCAAGGAGCAATGAACGACAGAAAGTAAGTTTTTGATTAAGCTCTAAAGATTTTTACTAGAAGTGCAGCTCATAAAATACTCTAGAAACACATGGAAACAAAACAAAGCAGCCTTTTTTTTTTTTTTTTCCTCCTACACCTCCTTGTGTTAAAAATCGGCAAAAGAACAGATAAGATAAATTATCCTTTCAATATAAAGCATTTAGTGGCCAAACGCGGCATTAACTACTGATTACAGCGACTATAGAGCCCCGTTGTGGTGAAGCGATCTCTGGCTGTTACCGAAACTGACCAATCAGATGCAGACGCTCTCCGTCAACGGATAGTTAAAATTTGGGCCTCTACTCCGTGCGTCCTTGCCTACGTGACGGAGAGTCCTTTTGTTGACGGATAATGGCGTTGTTATGTCGTCAATCCGTCTCTGTCAAAAAGCAGAAGCATAAACTTGGCTTTAGCTGTCCCAGTTTATTCTCTCTTCTTGTGTGACAGTTTTTGTTGGCAAACGAGCTGGTAAATTACCCACATTTATTTTAAACACAAAAGGGTATATGATCCGATATAGCAAATTCAGAGTTTATGCTGATGTCTTGTAAAAACTCATGTGCATCTTTAGAGCAGATACAGTGGAAGTTGTGTGCCATGCTTCACTGATAAAAGTGAAGCTATTCACAGGCAGTAACACTTCATTAGAAAAAATCAGCCCATTATCTGAGCAAACCTGCTTTAAATGGTTAACAAATAGAGCCTTACTTTTTGACACATCAGCATTCATATCATCCACAATAAAGAGGCAAGTGGGAGGGTTGTCCTGGATATATGATGTAATACAGGCCAACTTGTTGAGATATTCATCTTCATTATTTGGGCAATCATAAGGTGAATTAATGTTCAGTATGATAATTTTCCTATCACCACAGCTGAACTCAAGCCCTATAGCGCAGTCTACTTCCAGCCTGATTAATTTAATCCGCTGATCATACCTTTTGTGCCACAGAAGAGCCGCTCCTCCAGGTATTCTGCCCCTCACTAACTTGGTGCTGCAGTTGGTGGTAGATTCCCCTGCCCCATAAACATGCAGACAATTAAGTTTTGCTAGATCTTGCTTAGATACAAAAAAAGTCTCTTGTAAACACACACAAAAAAATCACACATATCCAAGAGCTTGTCCACAACAGGATGTAATGAATCCTCCTGTGTATGACCCATTCTTAGTCCTCTCACGTTATATGATCCGACATTAAACCCCTGTAAGAAATTAACAAAAGTCATGCTAGAAGAAATATGGAAAAGGGAGAATAGTAAAGTAATAATATGTGGAGATTTTAATGCACAAAGTTCACTTTGGGGTAGCACTAGAACAGATGAAAATGGGAGTACCATAGAGGAGTATATAGATGAACATAATTTAGTTTGTTTGAATGATGGAAGAGGTACTGGATTTGATGTAGGTAGTGGAACAGAGTCAGCTATTGATCTGACTATAGTGTCAGAACAAATAGCAGGGAAAAGCCAATGGGAGGTTTTAAATGAAAATAGCTTAGGAAGTGATCATTATCCTAGCTGGACCAAAATGAGAGACCAAAGTATACAGTTAGAAGGTAATAGGTTCCCTAGATGGAAAATGAAAGAGGCCACTTTATAGTAGAGTAGCAAGTGATAAGTGGATGGGGATTATGTCATACCTTGGTGAAGAAGTTGAAGGGATGAACTCTATGATTACTGGAATATTGTATGAATCTGCAGAGGAGACTTTAGGTAAGACTACCGGGATGAGGAAAAGGAAAATGGTTCCATGGTGGTCAAAAGAGTGTAAGAAAGCAGTTAAGTTAAGGAACAAGGCATTTAAAGTCATCAAATCAAATCATACATTCAGTCATTTCTTTAAGGTTAAAAAAGCTCAGGCTGAGGCCAGAAGAGTAATTCGTGAAGCTAAAAGGAAATACTGGAGAGCCTTTTGCAGTAATATTGGGTCAGATATTAAAGTTAGTGAAGTATGGGGAATGATAAGGAAAATGGGGGGAATTAGAAGGGACTTTTCTTTACCAGTAATAAGATGAAATGACATTGAGGCAGTAACTAATGCAGAAAAGGCAGAGGTATTGGCTAGGGCTTTTGTTAAGGTACATAGCACACAGAACTTATCAAGGGAGGAGATAATGTGGAGAGCAAAGGTGATAGAGGAAAACAGTGGCATACTGGGGAGGAAAGTTACAAGTGACTGTGCAATTGATATACATTTTTCATTATTTGAGCTGAAAAGAGCTTTAATAGGTGCTAAGGACACTTCACCTGGAAAAGATGATGTGTGTTACAAAATGATAGAGCAGCTATCTGATGAGGCTAAGAGTGTTGTTTAAAAATTGTATAATAAGATATGGGAGCAAGGGACATTGCCTAGAATGTGGAAACATTATGTGGTTGTCCCTATAGGTAAACCAGGCAAAGATAAAACACAGGTTAAAAGTTATAGACCAATAGCTCTTACATCCGATTTATGTAAAATTATGGAGAAATGTATTACTATAAGATTAGTATATGTAATTGAAAAAAGGGGTTTGCTCTCTCCTCATCAGAGTGGATTACGTAATGGCCGCACAACAATGGACCCAATTATTTGTCTAGAAAATGACATCAGGAAAGCTCAAATATCTAAAGAATCTGTTTTAGCTATATTTTTTGATATTGAGAAGGCATATGATATGTTGTGGAAGGAAGGCCTTTTAATTAAATTAAACAAGATGGGCATAGGTGGCAGGATGTTCAATTGGATTCAAGATTTTCTCAATACCAGAACAATAGGAGTAAGAGTTGGTATGGAATTTTCAAGTATATATCCAATAGAGAATGGTACACCACAAGGAAGTGTATGTAGCCCAATGCTTTTTAATACAATGATTAATGACATTTTTATTTAAAAAGATCAGATGATGGGTAGAGCATTATATGCTGATGATGGGGCATTATGGGTGAGAGGTAGGATTATTGATAACTTAAAGGTTAAAATGCAATCAGCAATTATTAATGTGGAAAAGTGGTCACATGAATGGGGCTTTCATTTATCTGTTGAAAAAACACAGTTTATATGTTTCGCTAAAAAACGAACAAACCCTCTTATTGATCTTAAACTATATGGGCAGCAGCTTAAACAAGTTGATAATATAAGATATTTGGGAGTATGGTTTGATGTTAAATAAAATGTTAAAATTCACATTCAGAAAATGATTGATAAGTCCAAAAAAGGCATAAATATACTGAAATGTTTAGCAGGGTTTAGCTGGGGAGCATCAGGTCTCTCCCTGAAAAGGATTTATACTGCACTGATATATTCTGTTTTTGACTATGGAAGCATAGTTTATATTTCTACTGTTAAAACATATATGCAAGAACTAGACAGGGTACAGGCCAAGGCACTCCGGATATGTTGTGGTGCATTTAGGACAACACCAGTTCCATCATTACAAGTGGAAGTAGGAGAAATGCCTTTAGACCTCAGACGTTTCAAATTATCCATGTCTTACTGGGTTAATCTGCAGGGCCATGAAGAAACACATCCTACAAAACAGGTACTAATAGATTGCTGGGAGAATGGACGTCCATCTCTCAGTTTTGGATGGCATGGGAATAGGCAGGCTAAGGAGATGGAAATCGATATTATTGAGTGTTGCAAAGCTATCAGTAGACCAACAATTCCACCCTGGATGTTTTGTTCTCCAAAAGTAGATCTGGAGGCTAAGAATATAATGATGTCAGGGATTTATTAAAAATGTGCAGCAATATATTAATATAATGTATGATGATGTCATTCAGGTTTTCACAGATGCATCTAAAGATAATGTTGGGAAAACAGGGGTTGCAGTAGATATTTCAAAATATAAAGTTAATATTAAAAAAAGGACAACAGATCACCTGGCTATTTTCACAGCAGAAATGATTGCAATAGTTCTCGCTCTGCAATGGGTGGAAGAAGTAAAACCCAATGAGGCAATAATCTGTTCAGATTCCATGTCATCACTTGCATGTATTCAGAGTGGAACATCTATTTGTAGACAGGGTTCACTAGACGAAATGAATCAACTCATATTTAACATAAACCAAAAGAGCATAAATATAGGATTTTTATGGGTCCCTGCACATAAGGGAGTAAACGGGAACGAAAAGGCAGATAGACTGGCAAAAGAAGCTGTTACATCAGAAGTGGTTGAGCTGGATATTAAATTAAGCAGATCAGAAATTAAAAGCATTATTAAGGATAAAATCAACAGAATGTGGCAAGAAAGATGGGAAAAGGAGGGAAAAGGAAGACATTTATATAACCTACACAAAAAGGTAGCTGTTAGTAAATTCAATGTATTGAAAAGACAGGAGGTTGAAACATGGATAAGCAGAATGAGGATGGGACATACATGTTTAAACAGTGGGTTACATATTATAGGGAAACACCAGACTGGACTACGTACTTATTGTGGAGCAATAGAAAATGTAAAACACATACTCTTAGAATGCAGACAATAATCCAGAGAGAGGGAAAAGATGAAGAGGTTTTTAAAGAAAGATTTAACAATGGAAAATGTATTGAGCACAGACTGCATACAGCATACAGCTAAGGCTGTTATTGAGTTCATTAAAGAAACCCAAACAGCAAGCAGAATTTAGTTTTTTTTCCGTTTTTTTTCTGTTTTGTTTGTTTAACTAAACATGGTATAAAATAGCATCCCATTGGATCACACCTCAGCCTGGAAGATGGTGGTCATGCACAAAGCATGCAGACTGCCAATAAACTTTATAGAAGAAGAAGAAGATCCAACATTAATGTTCAATTATTTCAACTGGTTTTGCCGACTAGCTGTGCCTCTGCTTTGCTGGATGAAGCTACAGGTGCAGCAACAAGTCAGATACTTCATCACATTCTGCACTGATCTGGAACGAGCCGAATCTGCTGCTGTTGGTGCCGATTTTCCCACATGTAACCTGCTTCCACAATCTCTCGGACAGGTAGGAGGATAAGGGGGAGAATCGGGTGGCAAAAACACTCTCCAGTTTCGTTCTTATCACTGGGACGTTCTTCACTGCTCCAGTTCCGATGATTGCAGTTTTCTTGCGCTGCTCCTTTTTTGGACGGGAAACCAGTCCACCATCATGCTGCGCAAATTTGCTTGGGAGACCTTTGTCGCTTTTGAGTAGCCTTTTTCAGCCCAAATTATGTGAAACAAATCTTGGTATATTTTCGCCGCACTCATTAAGCACCTTTAGGCAGTATTTAATATTGTTAATATCCTTTTGTGGGCCTGTATGCCTGATGTGAAAGTCCTCATTTTGATGAGAATAAAGTGTAAGAGTTCATCTTCTACAATTACTTTCCCATCTGCTGTTTTACATATATAAAAATCTCAGATTTTCTATGAGATCCACCAACCACTCTAACACGCACTGCTGAACTCGACGCCATGATATTACTGATTAAGTTTAAGTTATTAATTAGATAACTGAATGATCGGGGAACCAGTTCCAAGGACAGAACATATTTACACTGCACCATACGCTCAAATCTCTTCTGAAAGTAGGAGTTTGGATGCCTAGGACAGTAATTTTCTTGTTGAAACAGCAATCACAGAACAAATTCACATTCAAGATTTATTCATAAAATATGTCGACTTTCCGGCCTAAACACTGCATCGATAAATCCTGTCTATGACAATCCAACTAATCTACTGACTTATAAGGTGAATAATATGTGAATGGAAAAACAATAAAAATCAGACAATCAATTCAAAACACTGTTTATCATGAAGGGAAATGGCGGTCATGCGTTGACCCCCTCCATCGGGAGGAACCAAGTCATGAGGTGCACGCTTAGGCCGAGCGTAAATTGTGCGATTTTAGACCATTTTTGAGCCGATTTGTCACTCGTGCGACTTTTGTCTGGATTGTGCCGACTTCTGGCTTAATCGTGCGTGTTGCATCGTGTAGTGTACATTGGGTAACAACAGGCAATTTACACCTCACGACCAGCTACCGATCAGTCGCAAGAAAATCAAACCTGTTTGAAATCCTAGTCGCCCCTCGTGAATGACTCGCACTGTGGAAGCAACGCTACGAGCTATTTCTCGTACTGCGCATGCGTGTCACCATCGTTACCGCGGAAGTACTGTTGGTCTTTGACATAAACAAACGGTGTTTCCACACAAAAAACGGCACAGATTGCCAGGGCAGCGCGTTTGTCTTTTGAGCGCATCCTCGCAATTCTCAGGCGCGCATCTTCACTCCCGTGTTTTTCTTCTGCTTCCGGGTCTGTCGCGTCGTGCAGTGAGAGCAGTCAGGTCGCATCCGAACAGCGGTTTTTACAGTGTGAGCACATGAGTCGTGAACTTTTAACCCTTGCAATTCACTCGTACAGTGTGAGCCGGAGCTGAAGACCCGTGACTGAAAAATCGCACAGTGTACGCCTGGCTTTAGGGAGGAACTCAGATCAGGACCAGGCAAAGGAGACAAAAGGCCATAAAACTAGCATTGGCCATAATATGTCCACTTTGAAGGCCACAGATCAATTGAGTTAGCCTTTAGCTAACAGACCTGCTAACACCAACCGGACCGGGTGTATACTATGATTTGGTAGAATTCCACAGAGACGAAGATAAGGATGAGGATGATTCAGTCTCCATTAACGTTTTTAACATATTCATTACGATGTTACAGGAACCCCTTTTGGAGCATTGCTCTCTCTCTCTCCTTACCAGGGTGCGTTCCTGTTCCCTACAAGCTTTCAGAGCTTATATTAGAGCAGCTACTCTACCGACACAACAGAAATTATGATAAAAGGAGTCTTTCAGTTAAACCAGAGTCGGTGAAACATCCATAAGACTTCTGCAACTCCAGTATCTTCACTGAATTCTACCAAATCACATTATGCAATGTTAAAACGGCAATCAGGAAAAATCTGGCTGGCGGTTGGGGTTCTTCACCTTTATTTACATCGGCACTCCTATGATTTTTTTCAGCAGATTTGTGTTCACACAGAGCCATAAAACCTTTAGTGAACAAAGACACCATTGTAAAAGTAGTCTGTACTAGATCCCAGTATACGTTTAAATCCCAGTTCAGTTCTGTCTGCATTATATTGTTAAGATGCACACACACTACTTTAACTGTAAGAGCAATAATAATACAAGCACTGTGGCATAGAAATATGACATGCCATCAACAGTTTAAGTAGGGGATGAATAAACCAGTTGCTGTGTCTAAAAAAATGTAGCTCCTTTAAAAAAATAAACAACACAAAGAGTTAAGAGTTCACAAGGTTCTGGTACTAAGTGCCAAATTTATTATCATTGCTTACTAGCTTAAATAGTGCCAAATAAAATGCATAGAATAGAATAGCAAGGTATATTCACAAAAACAAAACAATATTTTTACTGGACTTTGATAAGTTGCAATTAAATTATTGTTTTTGTTTTTCTCCAGATTTACATAAAATCTCACTTTAAGTTATAGTTAAAGTTCGTTGGGTAACATCTTTATTAGTTTAGTCATTTCTCTGCACACAATACTTTCAATATTTCTTATATGACATTTGACGAAAATAACGAAGCTGATTAGCGGGGGTGTAACGGTTACCTGAAATCATCGTTGGGGCGTATCTCAGTTTGAAACTTAAAATTGAAATGCACCATGAGTTCCTGTTGTTCTTTCGGTGTCTCTTCTCTGTCTTCTCAAACCCCCAGATGGTCTCGACTGTTGCTATATTCTTGCTCAGTATAAGGGATTGCTTAGAGGATTCGGTGTGGTTGGGGTTTGCATCAATGGGCCATAATCTCACCTCAATGACTATTGAGTCATTGAGGATGAATATTGCATATTGCATGCCCTGCTTTAATAGAAAACTTGTCTACTGATTGGAATGTTTGTACAATTGCATTGAGATGACTTTTCTTGTCAATTGTATTGTATTGAATTGGCGCTATACAAAAAAAAAAAGAATGGAACTTAAATGAATTAAGTTTGGAGAAGTTTTGTATAAAATTAACTTAAATGCACCTAATAAATGCGCCTTTTGAGAAAACCCCTTTTGGGTTCCCAGCAGTGGTACCAATGTGTTTCTGCTGCTATAACGGCTCCCAGGGTGATTTGGGCTGATTCATTTCCTATTCAGCCTGTTGTTCTCTGATGTTAAGATTCATTTGAACATGGTTTCGGTGAGTGATTAAGCTCGTGTCCGAGTCACGTACTTTATCAGTGTTGAAAAATGGTTTGGTAATAAAATAAATATATAAAAAATATATACAGCGATGTTAATAACAAAGCTGGTACATCTGTGTGGCAAAACACACTCTAAGAGAGAAACTTTTACTAAAATTACAATCATTGTCTTTTAATCCTTCTTTACAAGTGAAAAACCTGTGCAGGATTTTTGACTCTGAGTTGACTTTGATCCTTCAAATAATACAATTCAAAAAAATACAACCAAAATAGTTTTTTATCATCTAAAGAACATCACCAGTGTCCGCCTCATTCTCTCTCTCTTGGGCCAATACAGAGACGCTAATGCATGTTTTTATCACCAGTAGGATTGATTACTGTAATGCCCTGCTATCTGGTCTTCCCAAAAAGACTACATCTGGGGACGTATTCACAAACAATCTTAGAGCTAAAGTAGGTCGTAACTGGCGAATTTAGGAGTAACTCCTAAAACATGTGGGCATGTCACTCTTAAATTTAGGACTCCTAGTTTCTTAAGATAAAAGTAATTCACAACCACTTTTAGGCCTAAAAGTAGTTCCTAAGTCTGGGAGTCCTTAAAAGAAGTCAAGAGGACTCCTAACTCCCTAAGACCTTTTCACAAAGACTCCCAAAATGGCTTCAGCCAGACGCAATATGTTGGACACTCTGGATGATTCTGAATTAACAATACCGACTATTGCAGATGTGGTGCGGGATGAAATCACGTCTCCAACTAAACGTAACAATCCGATCATTCCAGAAATTAAATGTTTATTAGCAAAACTAAGATATTTAGCCACAGGGAAAATGCAACTTTGCAACGCGGACGACTTGGGTGTATCACAACCATCTATCAGCCGATCAATCCACCAAACTCTTAAAGCGGTCTGTCGAGCACACATTATCCAACAATTCATCTGTTTCCCATTAGACATCCAGCAACTGCATCGAATTAAAGCCAATTTCAAGAAAATGTACACGTCTTCCAATTTATGCAACATGTAGGGATGCCTATATGACGGACATTGCCTACCTGTTGCAGCAGCATCCTTTTTATAAGCGACGATCTCGAGCCGACACTGGGACTATAGAGAATACCATCTCTTCTCACAGTCTTCTGCCGTTTGAGAAACCGCTGAATAAGATGCATTTATGTTTCTGCTAATTTCCACCCATACCTCCCTTTTCTTCTTATTTGTAATCCCGGCTCCCTTTGAGGACCGTCCTCCTTTCCAGTACCAACTTTGCCAGTAGTAATAATTGGTCATGCGACCAGTTAGGTTTCCTTGTTCTTTTCTCGCAACTCATTTTCAGTTCACGAGGTGCTTTTCACTGTAGTGGGGAGGGTGGGAGGGGGGGGGGGGTCTATTTAAGATGTGGAAGATGTGCTCATTAGACAGCCTAATTGATTACAGCCTACATGCAATCACTCCCTTAATATGATGCATCCATTCATCCATTATCTATAGCGCTTTCATCTAATTCAGGGTCACGTGGGGGTGTGGGGGGGGGGGGGGGGGCTGGAGCCTGTCCCAGTCATCATCATCATTTCACGTTTTTTCGTTTTTAAACTTCACCCTCTTTAAGTAGTCTATTGTGTGTAAGTTGTATGAAGTGTCAGTCTCGTGGCCGACACAAAGATGTCATCATTCATTATTTCTGCTATTTGCGTTGTTCATAATTATGCTTTTATCGACATTGAAGTTTTCCATTTCCTGTTTTCACACGTGTCATTCAACAACCAATCACACTGCTGTCCGTCTATTTACTCATGCATAGGAAATGACGTTTTCCATAGCAACGGCACGTTACTCTTATCTTACTTTTAGGGATTTGTCCTACGTAAAAGTAGCTCTTAGTGCGTTTGTGAATAGGTTTTAGACAACGACTCCTACGTAAGACCTTTTAGAGCTAGTTGGGAGTAACACCTAGCGATAAGGACTCCACACCAGTTAGTTGGACCAGTCCCAGCCTGATCAGCGGCGAGCATGAACTGATGAAGCCTCTTGGATAAGAGGTGAAACGTCTTCCAGGAAAAATTACCAAGTCCAGTTGCGTTCATTTGAAATTTCCTTGAGATAACCATGACCTGGATGAATGAGAATATCCACAGGCTAGCGAGAGTCTTTGTGAATACGGCCCCTGGTTTAGAAGTTCTACAAAATTCATCAGCACATTTCCTGAGGAAGACCAGGAGGTGGGATCACATTACACCGGTCTTAAAATCACTGCATTGTCTCATATGTACGGTTGTGGCCATACGTTTAGCGAATTACATAAATATTGGAAATTGGAAAAGTTGCTGCTTAAGTTCTTATAATAGCAATTTGATGGTACTGAACAGTGATCAGATGAACTGCATCTTCTTTGCCATTTCATTGCTGTCATTAAAGGAGCTTCTGAGATCATTTCAGTAATCGTCTTGTTAACTCAGGTGAGAAGAATCATCAGATCTCAGGCTGGAGATCATTATGTTAGGCTAATTGGGTTAGAATGGCAGACTTGACATGTTAAAAGGAGGGTGATGCTTGAAATCATTGTTCTTCCATTGTTAACCATGGTGACCTGCAAAGAAACGCGTGCAGCCATCATTGTGTTGCATAAAAATGGCTTCACAGGCAAAGATATTGTGGCAACTAAGATTGCACCTAAATCAACAATTTATAGGATTATCAAGAACTTCAAGGAAAGAGTTTCAGTTCTTGTTAAGAAGGCTTCAGGGTGTCCAAGAAAGTCCAGCAAGCACCAGGATCGTCTCCTAAAGAGGATTCAGCTGTGGGATCGGAGTGCCACCAGTGCAGAGCTTGCTCAGGAATGGCAGCAGGCAGGTGTGAGCGCATCTGCACGTACAGTGAGGGGAAGACTTTTGGAAGATGGCCTGGTGTCAAGAAGGGCAACAAAGAAGCCACTTCTCTCTAAAAAACCATCAGGGACAGATTGATGTTCTGCAGAAAGTTTGGTGAATGGACTGCTGAGGACTGGGGCAAAGTCAGATTCTCCCATGATGCATCTTTCTGATTGTTTGGGAAAAAAGGCTTGTCTGGAGAAGAAAAGGTGAGCGCTACCATCAGTCCTGTGTCATGCCAACAGTAAAGCATCCTGAGACCATTCATGTGTGGGGTTGCTTCTCATCCAAAGGAGTGGGCTCACTTACAATTTAGCCCAAAAGCAGCCATGAATAAAGAATGGTACCAAAAAACCCTCCAACAGCAACTTCTTCCATCAATCCAACAACAGTTTGGTGAAGAACAATGTATTTTCCAGCACCATGGAGCACCGTGCCATAAGGTAAAGTGATAACTAAGTGGCTCGGGGACCAAAACGTTGAAATGTTGGGTCCATGGCCTGGAAACACCCCAGATCTTAATCCCATTGAGAACTTCTGGTCAATCCTCAAGAGGCGAATGGACAATGTCGATAAAAGCCTTTGAAATGTATGAAGTGCCTGTAAATATATTCACTTGTTTATATTCTATCAGCGTTCTACTACTTGTTCTTATATTTATCCCATTATTTTCATATTTTAACCAGTTATTTTAATCTTTCTTCCAGTGTTTCCTCTGTGGGAGCCCTCTGCCTCAGGAGCAGTGGCCGGCTGCATCTGCCTGGGTGCTCTTCGGGTAGAGCTTGGGTGGAAGTGGGGGTCTTGGCCTTCCCTCCACTGAGCGTCTTGTGGTGATGCCTTTGCTGCTGCTATTGATATGGGGGCTTGGGCTTCTTTACCTAACCATGCTCATCTGTACTCGGTCCATTGTCCATTTTAATGTAGTTTTAATGTTGTGCTTGAGTATGGGGGGTTGAAATGTGATCCTGTTTAAAGCTCAGGATATTTTTGGGGTAATTTTAAATCTGTATATCACTTTAAGTTGAATTTTTTGTATGAAACGCAATTTATAAATAAACTTCGGTTGATTGATTGAAGCAAAAGGCCTTTGCCAGAAATATTTTGCATGACTACAGTTACCCTTACAGATCAGATTCATAAGGAGTATGAATAAAAAAAGCAAAAATGAAGCTGCAGCTCTATATCGAATGGCCATAAAGTCGTGCTAACTATACTTAGCAGTTTTTTATCTCTCCAAATATGCTACATCTCATTAGAAAGGAGTTCCAAATTGGACAAAGGTACACATTTTTCCACCTCAGCCTGAATATCCCCAACTTGGACTCCATGATACGTTCCAGAAATGATAACCGATTTGGTCTCTCCATCTTCATAGGTGCGACTCAGAACAGCAGTGTAAGGAATGTCCATTTTGTACCCATAACCAACCATCTTCACTGTGCAGCTGTGCCTTGGTGGTACAGAAAGCTGTAAAGAGACTTCATGGGAAATCTCCTCCGTCCATGTATGTCCTCCTGAGAATGTATGTGTCGTCTCAGCGCTGACTTCAACACTACCTTCAACAATGAGTGGAATACCTGTTTTGATAGAAGATCTCACACCGACTGTGATGGAGGAGCTGATGTCCCATCTTCTCTCATCTTTGGTTGTCTTACGCAAAGAAACTGATTTTGTTACAGGGCTGTCACCGTTGTTGGTAGCAATAGAGTATTTCATGGTTTTGGGAGGATCTTTGAATATTTTACCTTGGTTTATGTTATACCTCACTCCAGAAATTATATCTTGTGAAGCCTTCATGTAGGTCAGAACCTCATACTTCCTGTACCAATATTGGGAACCTTTCCAGGGAAGATAAAAGCAGCGGTCCTTTGGATCCACCTTCCCCAGACCATACTCGTTCTTCCCTACATACATTTCTTCACTGTTGCAGGTTCTGATTGAATTCTGTGGAACAGAACCATAGGAATCTTCCTTCCACTGCAGGATCTCAAGATTTTTTTCATTCACAAGGATTTGAAATGAGGAGGAAAGCTGCTCTTCCTTTTTATACGGGTAATGGCAGTAAGAACCCATGCTGGGGTTGTAAAAGCCGGAATGGCATTGGTATTTGCAGATATAGTCGATGCGCTCAGCATAGGTATTGTAAATAGAAACGGCTCCATTAGGAAGAGAACCATTCCATTTTACCCATCGCAGATTGCCTTTATTGTCTAAACTGGGAATCTTTGAGTTAACTGGGCTTTTCTGTCTGAACGCAGCAGAAGGCAGAGTACGTCGGACTGTTGAGATGGAGACATTAGCTATGATCTTAGCAACAGCATCCACTGGATCTGGTTCCAGGGAGGAATCTGTAAATGAAAAAGAGTATTTAGTATGGTTTATGGATGGTTTCACAATAAAAACATATTCACAGGTTAAAATACCATACCACTTTTGTTCATATAGCTCTGTAAACACAATCATATGGCTGACCTAAGTGCTGAACAGTCAGGGATGCAGTATAAAACAATACAAAACAGTTAAATATAAGATAGCATAGTAACCTCTTAAGCCCACTAGCCCCCATGTTTGGGGGTACGCCTCCTGGAGTAATATTTAACTTTGAACTTTCAATTATTTGTTATTATAGACACCAACAGTTGGTTTAAAGACAATAAGAGTGCGTAGTTACTAGTTATGATGTTTATTTGCTTCTTTATAATGAAAACCAGCTGCTTAACTATTTAACTATCTATAATGTGTTTTTTTGTTTTCCAGGAGGAATTCATTTTGGTCCTTCAATCTCATTTACTCGTGCCCACTATGATTTTCTTGAGAATTTTCACATTCACAGTATCCCCATAGACCTTCATATTATATGAGAACAATAATAATAATTTGTAGAAAACAAAATAGGCGAGCCAATCTGCGACTAATTGTTTAACACAAACGCAAAAGACAGTCAGATATGTTAGAGGGGGCAAGACCGTTTAGGGATTTTAAAAATTAAATGTGTACGTATTGGTTAATAGTTGTGCAAAACTTGAAAAAGTTACCTCTGAAGTAAATCATAAAAATAAATTGCACACTTGCAGTGGTGGTTTCCTCACTATGAACACAAAGAGCTTCATGTTTGAGAATAGACATTATTTTTATTTTTGTTTTATTTTTTTTGAGACTTGGAATTTGGAAATGTGTTCATGGTCTTGCAATGAAGGGTTCATTAATGGAGCTTAAATATCATGATGAACGAACACAACACCATGACACCAGGTGGCGGCAGTGCACCTCAAGCTGTTTGCCATCCATCAATAAAAGGTATAAAGTATTCTAAAACACGTTGCTCCTTCCATTCCTCCTAAATTCTGTTAATTTCAAGACTTCAACAGGCTCAAGCCTCTTCCTTCTTACCATTTTCATCTGATGACTGGTTACTCAGCGTGTCCTGACTGGCTGAGGACAGAACCAGCACAAACAGCAACGGCAGCTGAAAGTGGTACAAATTATAATCAATATCGTTTATAATAAACAGCATTTCAAAACAATAAAAATGTTTGGGCAAGAGAAAATATACAGTTAAACTAAACAGTAAAGCTTTTCCTTGTCTCGTGTGTTTTTATTTGCTTTGTTTCCATAGAATGATCAAATTCAGTTCAAAAAAATGAACCTGAAACCTGAGAGGACCAAACGGTCCCAGTGCTGTTGGAAAAACATCAAGGCTTCAGATTACATTTTATTTCAACTGTTGCATAAAAAAGTTTTAGAAACCAAATGTTCTTATTGTCGGTACTCCACATATGGATTTATACAAAACCATGTTGTTGTTTTTTAAAGATGTTTTGCTGAACAGAAACATGCAACATGATTGGGTGTAAAATGTAATGCACATTTTTCAAAATGCTGAAATCGATTTCACTGACCATACCCAGGCTGCACTGCTGCAATCAGAGTAGTGTAAAATACCCAAAAGTTTTACTTAAATAAGAGTTGCATTACTTCAATATATCTTTACACAAATAAAAGTAAAAAGTAGCCATCCTGTAAAGATAAAGAGTAGAAAATTTGGTAAAAAGGCTACTTAAGTACCGAGTAACATCTGATAAATTGTTTTTTTCAAATTATGTCATAAAAAATAAAACACATGTCATCTCAAGGCACCTTACAAGAAAAGTCATTTTAATTGCAACTTTTCATTAATCCTTCACTTCAGCAAGTCCACCTCTAGAAGACAAAAAAGGTTCTATAGTACAGTGGCCTAGTCAAAGTTTGATGTATGCCCTGTTTAAGGTGACATTGTGGCGTGACCTTAAAAAGGTCGTTCATAGAGAAAAACAATTTATTATGGCTGAACTAAAACAATTCAGCAAAGTAGAGTGGGTAGAAATTCTTCCAGAGTGATGGAAAAGACTCATCACCAGTTATTAAAAATGCTTGAGGACATCTGTTCCAAAGGGAAGATCGACCAGTTAGGTTTAGGGTTTAATTAACTTTTCACATAAGTTCAGGTTAATCTGCAGAACTTTAATATCCAAATAAATAAATAAAAAATGTTGAAAACTGCTTTTGCATTTACTCAGGTTTTCTTTGTCTGGTGTTAGAGTCAATTTAATTTTCTGTAAAATTTGTGACAAAAAAAAAAAACTAATTTGCAGAAATCAGCAAGGGTGCAAATAGTTTTCACAGAACTGTATGACAGATTAGATGACACCATGTTTACTTCCTCACATTTTGTCTCATTGCAACAATGTTACAGATCTTCACAGAGTGGATTTTTATCGGGAAATGGAAGAAAGTTCTGCGTGAATTTCCGTTTTTCTGACAAATGAAAAATCTGGAGGTTGGAGTAATAATGTTGGAGCTCTATCTCAGAGGGATACTTTGACAAAGTTCCAGTTTGACCAATGAGGATGTCCTCATGAAGAGAAAAAGTGAGGCAAAACCCAGAACAAATTTAATCCAAAGAGAAATAAAAACCTGAATCATTGAAACCTTTGAAGCTTTGCTGCTTTCTTTGGCCACATTAACTGTGGCATTGGGTGTGCTGAAAATGGTCCATTTTGCAACATGGTTTTCACAAGAGACGTACTGCAAAAGTCTGGGAACCACTTATAACCAAAACCATTCTTAAATGTGAAAAACAACTAGACAAATATTGGACTAACAATTGCAAAAGTGGTGCTGTGTGCAATTTCTATGTGAAATGTGAAAACCTCCTCTCTGGTACACAGAGTCCCCAGTCTGTTGGTTTAACTTCTAGCTTGACCTTTCCATGAGAATCTTTCGCCGTTTGACGTTGTTCTGAATCTCTATTTCTATCAGCAGAGTGTACGATGACAGCTACTAATTTCTACCCAAAACTTTCCTTGAAGACAACATTCGTTGAAACCAATAGGAAGTTTAAAAAAGAAGCATTGGCCTTCTAAATGATATCAAGGATGCAATGTCTTTTTTTATTTTCATTTTTGCTGGGTTTTTATTTTTATTTTTTATTTTTAGGTTTGTTGTTCAAGTTTAGCTCTGTTTTAGTTTATCATACTAATTTTAGTGAGCACACATTGAAATTCAAAAGTCCCAGAGTAAAAACGTGCCGGGAAGAATCCACCATTGATTTCAATAATATCCCTGTTGATGTATTTTACTTTTAAATAAATGGACTTTAGTCCCCTTTAAAAATTCTACATTGCTAAGCATTTTTTTTTAAGTCATTTTAATTTTCGGGATTAAATGTTGCTTTTTACCATTTCTGTCCGTTGAAGATTCCTTCACAGCAGCTGGGGGACAACAGTGTTCGCTGTAATTAACAGAGAAATATCAACATTAGCCAATACCATCTACAATGACCAAATTAACTAAACAGATAGACCAAAACCAGTTGCATATTTTGTTTTATCTAATGCTAGATCTTGTCTAAAAAAAGTTTGGACTAGTTTATTATTTGAGAGAATCCAGGTATGGAGGTGAACATCTTACTTGATTTGGATGGCTGAATTGTCTTTCCCAGATGAAGATTTTTCAGTTCAATTCAAAGGTAGAAATAGGTTCATTTTAGCCAGCATGTTCTTTAATACCTGATTATCTGAAGGAGGACTTTCCTAGGGTGCCAATCAGCGCTTGATTCACTACACACAGCTCCAAATAAGGACATGATTTCTCTAGTCATTCATGATTGGTTGTTAAGAGCTTGATAAAAAAACAAGGGCTAAGCTAGCACTAGCAGGGACGATGCTAACACATCACCACTCTTAGAGAAGCAAGGGAAACCTTGAGTGACATTCTGGTTCAGGTTTCATACCAGCTGCCATTAGACATCCGACATAAGTGTTGTATTATTTTTAGGGTAATATTAGCATGCTAACGGTATATATGATTAAAACTTTGATAGAAATGCAACAAAGAAAGAGAATTGCCCAGTAAGTGTCGGTCCAGTAGATTCTCTGTGGAAAATCTTTTTTAAATTGGACTGAGATCAGGAGTTTTTATGAGGGCCACAACAAAACATTCACTGTTTTGTCCTTAGGTCATGTTGTACCTAAGTTGTTGGCATGCTAAGTGGCATTGAGCCCAAATTGGGGTCAAGCTTCAACCTGCAGGCGGTTTTCTTGAGATATTATTCCAACATTTCCAAACAAAATTTTGTTTCATCAGACAGCAGGTCGTGTCTCCAAAAATTAGGTTCTTCATCCAAGCCTGGTGCCAATTGACTGGAGGACTGGGCCCTTCCATACAGTTGTCGAGCCCACCCACCACACACTACTACGCTGTAACTAGGGGTTAGGTGTTTTTCTTGCAACTGTAGAGTTGCTAGTTTAACCTCAGCTCTGGCTGTCTCAGTTGCGTCCTTGGGAAAGACACTTCACCCGTTTCCTACCTCTGGCGGTCAGTAGTGCCAGTGTCCAGCAGCCTTGCTAGGACTTTTAGTGGCAGTAAAGAAGATACTTTGATATATGTATTCCAACATTAAGAGCTTGGCTTAATAAAAAGCAAGTGCAAAGCTAGCGCTAGCAGGGATGTTGCTAACACGTAACCACACTGGTCAGCGCGTCCAGGCAGCAGGGCAGCTAAATTACATGCAAAGTCTACCGTACCTACGCAGCAAGTGGGCATCAAGCTGCGGCAAGCTGTCACATAGACAGTCGCCTGTGTCAGCGCAGCTGGCATCAGTGCGTCCACGCAGCTGCTGTATGAAGTTGGGAAAATTGAACTTTTGGGCAGCAAACACGGGGCAGAAACCAATCTGCGACGACATGCCGACAGGAGCTGCTCAGGGCAGGGGGAGACGGGGGACAAGATGCCGGCAGTAGCTATCGGATATCGGAGGATATTGGAGCGCCAGGTAGGCAGTTAAATTATTTTCTTTCAACCTTTTTGTTATGTTAGTTAACGCTAGCCAAAGGGTAACTATGGTACGCATGTCAGGTAGAGGAGAAAGGAGAAAGAGAAAAGAAAGAGCGGAGCAGAGGGAGGGAAAGTGCAGAAATAACAGAGAAGCAACAGAGAAATCCCTGCCCGCCTACTGACAACACAGACTACAAAGTGTGCAAGCAGCTCAATTTTAATTTTAAATCAACTTTCATCCGTTTGAGCGTTTTGCTGCCTAGACGCGCAGGATGGTGTGAACGGGGCTTTAGAGAGGCAAGTGAAACCTTGAGTTACATTCTGGTTCATGTTTCATACCAGTCGGTGAGGGCGGAGCCCTGCACTGCAGCCCCAGGCCTGAAGGTCCCGAGGGCCCGAGGTCTTTTGGTTTTGCTATGTGACTGATTTGCACATTTATAATATAAAGAGATTTTTCTTTGACATGCAGAATTTGTCGCTTTTCCTGATATGATGCTGTTGACGCTTGTTCATTATTTTTGAACAGACAAACGTGGGACTTTCAGGCATGTAGACATTTGAGGATGAACCTGACATGTTGAGGTTTCACATTCCCCTTACTGATAGCTCATCAGTGTCTATTTCTTGCCTTTCTTGCAGATGTTGGCACTTTTTGGCTCTTTTGAGTGATATTGCTCACTGCCAAGAGAGTTGTGATATGCAGACACGGTATTAACAAATTCCTGAAAGGACCATCTTTTGTATGGAGACACGGCAGCTATAAGGAACAGGCCAAAAGTTTATCCCTTCAGATAAAAGATCCAGTAAAATTCCCCTAAGATTCTGATAGTGGAAATGTTGTTGGATTTTCCAGCATGACAATGATTCCAAACACAGCGCGAGAAATGAAGGAAAGGCTACATAAACAGCATTTTAAGGTTCTGGACTGGTCAGGGGTTCTTAAACTTTTGGGGGCCAGGGACCCCTAAAATCATTCCCAGGACCCCTTTATAATCCCAATCCTTTTAACATCTTTTCTTAATTAAATTATTTCCATTTTAAAATGTACATCCTAAATGCTCAACTTGCACAGTCACTGGCTTCCAGATACATTTTGGTCACACAAATTGTGTTGCACAGCTAGCACACGCTTGTATCTGTTTCATGCATGCAGATACAAAAACCCCCAATAAATAACGCAGATGCAGAAATTTGCACCGTTTTTTTGTTACACCAGTGTTGTCTTCCCATCAGTTTTCTCCGCAGACCTAAACAAGATTGAAGAGTTGGATGAATCGTAATCCTCACAGTGGTTCCAGGTCCTGGACACCAGAATACTGCATTCGCCCTTTTTTGTCGTCTCCCCACATGTTGCTCAAGCGTGTTACAATAAAACCCAAGTTCAATTGCTTCCTTCAAACAGAACACATTCGTGCTTTTTAAAGAAGTTGAGCGGTTCTAGTAGGAACTGAATCAGACAATGTTCCTCCTTTCAGACGTTTTGTGGTCAGAATAAGTCACGAGAACTTTACAAACGTAATAGCACAAAATAAAATGTAATGAACACATAAAGAGGCTTTGGTTATTAGTCTATATAATCAAAATATATGTATATCTATATACATGTTCGGGGTAACAACTGCTATCAAGTGTTTTCTATCTCTGTAGAGCTACTTTGTATTATCTTTCCAAATAGTTTTCATTTGGCCACATTGGAGAATTTTACCAGCATTACCTGTCTAATTTATCTCCCCCCACAGCATCTCGGTCAAGTTAAAGTCAAGACTTTGACTAGGCCACTCCATAGCGTTAATTTAGTTGTGTTTTTAGCTATTGAGAGGCAGGCTTACTGGTGTACGTTAGATTGCTGTAGATTGCATTTTCCAAGTGTGTTTATGCTTAAAGTCACAAACTGATGCAAAACAGACCATCATGAAGCCACCACCGTGTTTGACTGAAGGTTTGATCTCCTTTATCGGTTAGTTTTATCAAGATTATTGTTTTTAAATTAAACCTTTGTGTTCTTTCGGGTCAGCAGTGGTTCGAGACTTGAAATTGTAATTTTTGCCAAGTGTCTTTTTCTTTTTTTTGAATGATTAATTGTGATTTTAATGCCTTGTTTCCTCTAAGTTGTAAGGTGAGTGTCCTGCTGAAGCAATCAGTAAACCTGCCATTCAGAGAGTCTTGCCGAATTCTCTTCACAATTAGAAAAGTATGGAGATAGGAAAGTCTCATTAGTAACAAACTCAAGCAGGGTTTTTCACGAATGTATATGCTCATGAAAATGCACATGGTCTGTTTCACAAACGCACACGATCTGTTTCATAAACGCACACAATCTGTTTCACAAACGCATACGATGAAGTTCACAAACGCACACGATCTGTTTCACAAACGCACGCAATCTGTTTCACAAACGCACACGATGTTAAACGCACTCGATCTGTTTCACAAACGCACACAATCTGTTCACAAACGCACACGATCTGTTTCACAAACGCACACGATCTCTTTCACAAACGCACACAATCTGTTTCACAAACGCACACAATCTGTTTCACAAACGCACACGATCTGTTTCACAAACGCACACAATCTGTTTCACAAACGCACACGATCTGTTTCACAAACGCACACGATCTGTTTCACAAACGCACACGATCTGTTTCACAAACGCACACAATCTGTTTCACAAACGCACACAATGTGTTTCACAAACGCACACGATCTGTTTCACAAACGCACACGATCTGTTTCACAAACGCACACGATCTGTTTCACAAACACACACGATCTGTTTCACAAACGCACACGATCTGTTTCACAAACGCACACAATCTGTTTCACAAACGCACACAATCTGTTTCACAAACGCACACGATCTGTTTCACAAACGCACACAATGTGTTTCACAAACGCACACGATCTGTTTCACAAACGCACACGATCTGTTTCACAAACGCACACGATCTGTTTCACAAACGCACACAATGTGTTTCACAAACGCACACAATCTGTTTCACAAACGCACACGATCTGTTTCACAAACGCACACAATCTGTTTCACAAACGCACACGATCTGTTTCACAAACACACACGATCTGTTTCACAAACGCACACGATCTGTTTCACAAACGCACACAATGTGTTTCACAAACGCACACAATGTGTTTCACAAACGCACACGATCTGTTTCACAAACGCACACAATCTGTTTCACAAACGCACACGATCTGTTTCACAAACGCACACGATCTGTTTCACAAACGCACACGATCTGTTTCACAAACGCACACAATCTGTTTCACAAACGCACACGATGTGTTTCACAAACGCACACGATCTGTTTCACAAACGCACACAATCTGTTTCACAAATGCACACGATCTGTTTCACAAACGCACATGATCTGTTTCACAAACGCACACAATCTGTATCACAAACGCATACGATGAGGTTCACAAACACACACAATCTGTTTCACAAACGCACATGGTCTGTTTCACAAACGCACACGATCTGTTTCATAAACGCACACAATCTGTTTCACAAACGCATACGATGAAGTTCACAAACGCACACGATCTGTTTCACAAACGCACGCAATCTGTTTCACAAACGCACACGATGAGGTTCACAAACGCACTCGATCTGTTTCACAAACGCACACAATCTGTTTCACAAACGCACACGATCTGTTTCACAAACGCACACGATCTGTTTCACAAACGCACACAATCTGTATCACAAACGCATACGATGAGGTTCACAAACACACACGATCTGTTTCACAAACGCACACAATCTGTTTCACAAACGCACACGATCTGTTTCACAAACGCACACAATCTGTTTCACAAACGCACACGATCTGTTTCACAAACGCACACGATCTGTTTCACAAACGCACACAATCTGTATCACAAACACATACGATGAAGTTCACAAACGCACACGATCTGTTTCACAAACGCAAGCAATCTGTTTCACAAACGCACACGATGAGGTTCACAAACGCACACGATCTGTTTCACAAACGCACACAATCTGTTTCACAAATGCACACGATCTGTTTCACAAACGCACATGATCTGTTTCACAAACGCACACAATCTGTATCACAAACGCATACGATGAGGTTCACAAACACACACAATCTGTTTCACAAACGCACACGATCTGTTTCACAAACGCACACGATCTGTTTCACAAACGCACACGATCAGTTTAACAAACGCACACGATCTGTTTCACAAACGCACACGATCTGTTTCACAAACACATACGATGAGGTTCACAAACACACATGATCTGTTTCAAAAATGCACACAATCTGTATCACAAACGCATACGATGAGGTTCACAAACACACACAATCTGTTTCACAAACGCACACGATCTGTTTCACAAACGCACACGATCTGTTTCACAAACGCACACGATCTGTTTCACAAACACACACAATCTGTTTCACAAACGCACACGATCTGTTTCACAAACGCACACGATCTGTTTCACAAACGCACACGATCTGTTTCACAAACACATACGATGAGGTTCACAAACACACATGATCTGTTTCAAAAATGCACACAATCTCTCTAAAAAATGCACAAAAGCTGTTTCAACAATCCAAACAATCTATTTCACAAATGCACACAAGCTGTTTCATAAATATAATTTAGAAAAAAGTTCCAAATATATACTCAGATCATACAAATTCCTGAATGTGCATGAACCCACCACTTCTCATTTGTGAACCTCTCTGCATTTGTGAGATAATTTTGTGTGGTGAGTTTTGAGACTCATCTAACGTGAACGGACAACTAATGTCACCATTGGCTAAGAAACCTGTGAATCAAATTAATCACTTAGCCAGCTGTTCGCTTTCAACCAATGGTATAGTTCCTAACATGTTCCATCCACATTGTGGGCCGAACGTACGGACCGGCAATAATTAGTCATTACTAATCCTGTTTATTAAACAGTGGGCATGAATTACTAACCCGTTTCCTCGGTGTATTAAACTAAGCGCACGGACTCGCAATCTATTTCCCGATTTAATAAATCGTGTGACAGCGTGACATAAACCATGTGGTGTTCCGTTTACCTGAAAAAAAGCACTGAACGCCTGTGATGTATGTTTTGTGGCTGTAGCACAATGGTTAGGGTATAGATCTAGTAATTGAGGTATAGTGGGTTTGATTCCAACCTCAGTCAAATATTTGTGTTTATCCATAAGCCTTTTCTTTTGGGTACCAGCTGGAACCAAAATCGTTGTTTAAAACGGGGACATTTCTCCGCCATTAATTTTTTAACCAGGAAAAATTTTATTTTTGGCAAAGTGCAAACTTTAGTAAATATGGTATTTGTTTAATTTTTGATAATCAATGCTGTTAATTTATTCCAAACAACAAAGAAGTGTTTTATTTGTTCTTATTCTGTTACTCTGATAATGATGATGACAATTCTGTCTGTTAAACTTTTGTTTTTTTTATTCTTAGGGTGTGGCTAACGATATATAAACTCACACATCTGTCTGAAGCTTGGGGGATCTCAGTACGAGACCCTCCGAGCACGTAAAATAAACTATATACGAATATGGCTGACACTTTTGTTTTATTCTCTCATCCAGTGCCCCTCAGACGCTCGGATTTCCATGACAATTCCTTCACTTTTTTCACAAAAAAAAGGGAATTGGCAGGTCTTTATAAGAGTTTTTAGTTAACACTGGAAATAAAGTCATAAAGTTTCTGAGTGATTGTGTAGCAAAGTGAGTTGACCCAACATTTTTATATTTAGTTCACTTAACAAAACTCATTACTGTTAAATCAACCCAAATCATTTGGGTGGAAATGATTTACAATATTAAATTATGTTCGCCCCACATGTTTTCTTTTTGAGTGTAGATACAATTTTGTATTTATTAAACTTGGAGGATTTTGTTTCAGTTTTGTCACATAAAGCAGCAAAATAACACAAACCCCCACTTTGGTTATCGTGGAGATCCAACGCCAGGATGGCACAAGTCAGCAACCTATTCCTCACTGTCCCAATACTGCTATTATTTGCTTCTGCTAAGTGCACTTCATGGAGGACTGCAAGTTGCAGCGTGGGTATTGGGTCAGGATCTGAGAGCAGACTGCATTGTTTTTCTTCAAAGCCTGCAACACTACTATTTGGCCACAACATGTCAGTCTTACATATTGTACCTTTAAAAGAAATACAACAATAATTCAGTTTTTTGTTGTATTTTATTTCACAAACAGAATTAAATGTGTAAAGTATCAGCCTAATCACTGTATCGGGGAGCAGGGGGGAGTGTCCGTCACTGGCTGACACCTCTCCACCACAGCGTTGATCTCCCCGACGCTCACATCGTCGTAGGTGCCAGTGATGTAAGTCCAGTGGGTATCTCCGTTGTGGTTGGTCCTGCTCAGTCTGCCTGTGAACGGGATGTCTGCCGTCATCTTCCTGCCCTCCATCCTCACAGCACACGAGTGGTTCGGTGGGACCGTTAGCTCCAGGGACACTGAGTGACTGATCGACTCCACCGTGGTGGTCCCGTCTGAGAAAGTCACCGTCTGCTCCTCGGTGAAGTCCACATTCCCCGGGCCTAGGATCGGCACTTTGGCCGTCATGGTGGATACGGAACCGTTCCGGGTCTCCCTGCCAATATTCCAGGTCTTCTCCACCGTGGTGGTCTTCTCCAGTGTTACAGTCTTCTCCACGTTTCGGCACTCCAGGTTGGTGACCTTGGTGAGCTTCAAGGCCTCAGGAGGATGGTGAAAAAGCTCCATCTGGTCGATGGCATAATCCACATGGGAGATGTGCTGGCTGTAGCTGTCCCTGTTGATGGCAAGAACCTGGTACTTCTTATACCAGTACTCATCCCCTTCCCAGGGCAGGAAGAACGCCTCATGTCGGGTCACAACTTTACCAAGTCCATACTTGTTCTTACCCACATAGATGTCTGAGTTGGGGCATGTTTTAATGGCATACTGGGGAACTGAACCATATGAGTCTTCAACCCACATCAGAAACTCGAAGTGGTCGACGTTGACCAGCACCTCAAACTTGGAAGATGCGTACTCTTTGTTGGCGTACGGGTACTGGCAGAAGTTTCCTTTACTGGGACTGTAGAAACCAGCCTCACAGTTGACTTTGCAGACGTAGTCACTCCGCTCAGTGTAGCCATTAAAGATCCCAAAAGCGCCATTGGGGAGGGATCCACTCCACACGACCCACTTGAGGTTGACGTGTTCGCCAAACATGGGTAAGGAGTGTGAGGTCTGCTTGGGTTCAGGAGTGTCTCCAATTTTTGGAGGGTTGTTGACTCTACGGGATGGGACCACGTTTTCAAGGGAGGGGTTAAGCCATGACTCTGTAAAAAAAAAAAAATGAAAGTGTACAAATCAGTCATGCTTGGTAACAGGGGAAACTAAAAAGTAAAAAACTATTTTCTGACTTACAGATGAAGCTTCTAAGTATCTAACTTAGTGTTTGGTTGGAAAGCCTAGAAATGTTTTAGTTTGAGTTCTATTAGAAGGAAGGAGATACTGGAGCAGAACCCTACAGTCATACAGGATTGAAAAAATGAATTTGTTTTCCGAATATTTTCCTTTGCTGGATAAGGAAGAAAAAAAGAAATTTGAGCATAGAAAAATGTATGTTGAATAGTTTGTTCCCCCTGGTATGTAAAATTCCATTGTTTTGTATCAAACCACATATTTTCTTTGATTTCATCTCATCACAACTACAATTTTATGTCCAACTCTTTGATGATTTTAGTTTTGAAATTTTCATCCTCATCTAAAGATTAAAAAGGGAAAATGTAATGTGTTTTTGGCCTCTAAGCCTAGTTAGATCAGGATCTTTATCTGGAGCAGCAGTACTTAAACCAGGTCTGCTTATGTAGCATTCAGAGCAATGACACTCCAAAACAATATGTAGAATATACAAAATCTGTTTTTTTAGACACCTAATAAATCATTTTTGCATGAAAGGACTCCTGCTCTGTGTGGCTCTTAACTTTACTCCCCTGGTTATAATTTCTGATTATCCAAACTTTGAGATCCCGAACAGAATAAACGATAACATCCACTTACTGCTCGGTGGTTCTTCTCCGTCCTGTAGCGGGTCAGACTGCAGCGCCGGACTGCAGAGCTGCAGAACTGCCAGGACAACAGCGGAGACCCAGCACTTCATCTGGACACATAAATAACATTAAAACATGTTTTTGCTCTCTGAATCAATAAAATATAGCTACAGACTGCACAAGACTGGTAAAATCAGAGAAATGTTGCAGTCCCTTCTGTCTACCTGTAGAGGTCAGTAAAGTCACATAAATTAAGGTGTGGAAACATCCTGTGCAAGTCTTTCTGTGCTGCTGATTTTTCTTAAACACAAACTAAGAAATATTTTCAGCAAGTAAACAGGATACTCATTTTCTGATGACATGTAGTAAACTTTAATTATTTTAATGCAAGTTTCCTTTAAATAATGAACATTTGTGGGATTAAACACAGCTCTGATTAATAAAACCAAGTAGCCAAATACTTTAGTTTTAATTAAAAAATATCAAATATTTTCACATCTGGATTAAAGAAAAACATATACTTTAATTTATTTATTAGACAAAATGGGGCTTATTTTACACGGATTATAGCCAAACTAGTAGTCAAAGATACCTGATTAACAATTTGATGCCAGTCCATATATATGAAGGTTCCTAGTAAATTACTGGTAAAAGGACTATTGATTTTATATTATAATATAAAAAATAAAGAAAAAGCCATTAATCGACAAATTATATGAATTTCTTGAGGAAAATCACAGCATTATAATTAAGATTTATTGGTGAAAAAGTTTTTTTTTTTACCTTGACAGCTTCCAGCTGCAGTGACGCTTGCCGCTGCTTGTGCTGAGTTTTAAAACCTCCCTGCAGACTTATTGCCCCCAATAAAAACAGGAAGGAGCAGCTCTTCGTTCAGAGGACCTAAAGTTAACTCTGGTTGCTCTAATTTAGCATTTTAAAGCAAGTTTGATCACAGTCTAAACTGAAAATAACTTCAAATATAATCCATCGCACAATACAGTTCAAACCAGAAGACCTTCACTCTTTTGGCAATTAGCTGAATCCTGCGGTCTTTAGACGGGTTCTGATCTATGAATGGGACCCATATCGATTCAGATTTTACTTGATGTTTAATTTTGCAAAATTTGTGTTGTTGAGCAGAAATGGTTTTCCTTTAAGAAATAAAAAAATGAACAAAACGTTCCTACGTTGTGTCTAAAATAACTTGTATTTATTGAAAGACACTTCAGTCTTTATTAAATAAGGACAGGGAATTAATATTTTGCATCAGAGCTGGTCTACGTTAGTCCAGTAAAATGGTCCTTCAGCACAACCCAGTTGTTTGATGATCTGGAGATCCAACAGATGAGACTTTTCAAGCATTTCAAAATGAAAGTTTTGTTTTCATATGCCCAAAATGTTATAAATAGATAAAAGAAATAAGGAGTTTGGAGTCTGGAAGTCTGGAATTTTTATTTAATCAGCAACATTTAGGAAACCTTTGTGTGAAATATCAAGATTTTGAAATGGTAACTTTGATCCTAAGGGTTATTTACAGAGACCAATTAACATAGTGATGTTTTTTGGACTAGGGGATGAAGCCAAAGTACTTGGAGGGAACAAACTGTGCCCCTGTGGAACCCAAAACTTGACTGAACGCCAGTTCTTCTGATTCAGGTGTCCTGGTGCAGGGATGCATCTTAAATCAACTTTGGAGGACTGGAGATGTTAAAGTAATCCTTCAAAACTCAGCAACCTGCCCCGGAAGCTCTGACTGTGCTCCACATGCTGACCCAGAAGGTCCAACCTTCAGATGCTTTTGTTCTTGAGCCTAAAACCGCAATCCTGCTGCTGATAAGAGCTCTAATTTTATTGACCCCGTCCTAGAAAAGAACCCTTCTTCATCAGTACATCTGGCAGGATTTCACACTAACAGACAACTGTGTGATGTACAAAGACTGCTGATAACAAGATACAGAGAGAGAACAGGAACAATCTGATTAGCTCTCTTGAGAAAGTGGGTCATTGGTTAAAGTAGACACGCTGACGTGGTTAAAAAAAAAAAATCGCTATGCTCAGCCCAGTCCTGAGAACGTCCTTGACTGAAGCAGCTATTATCAGTTCATTATTGAGCCTTGAAGGGAGGATCTGTTGATGAAAGCGGTGCAAATATCATGAACAGGTCAAAAAGGTTTGAAAAGCACTCAGTCAGGTTTACGACTGATTCGACAAAGTCCAGACCTAAGTAACTTCACCTCTACTACACTTTTTTCTCCTCAGTCCATAAACTAAGGAGACCAAAAATCTTGGGGATCCTCAAAATGATCTGGTAAACATCAGACGGGCCTTTATGAAGGCCATTTTTTGCCCAATCTCTCTTTCTTGTTGTTAAATCATGAACTCTGACCTTAAATGAAGCAGTGGAGCCAGTAGAACTCATCCTGGCTGAGTCGACAGTGAGCCCTTGGAGTAGTTTTTGTTAATCAGTCTTTTCTGGGGTGGTTCTTTGTTGTGTGAAATGACTTTTCTCACTCTTCCAAGACAGATAAATGTAAATTAATCCATTTTTTCTACAGTTTTTTTAGAGGGTGTGCTCAGTTATCAAAGAGGTCATATTAAATCTGTTTTAAAGGATTTATTATATCTACAGATCAGGAAGTAATCAGACCTGGGTTTGGCTTTGTTCAGCTTTGTAAAAATAGATATTGTTCAGTCAGTCGATTACTTTTTTCCAGAATTCCAGGTTTGCTCAGATAGCATCTCTCTCTTAATTAACATTGCTATAGTCTAACAGGCAGAACTTTGTTTTCTCTGTGTTTTTCTCCATAGAAGCTACACCTGGTCTGGCAGTCTGTTCGGTTGTGATTAAATGCTGGAGTGAGGCCTCGACTGAGATGATGCTGCCTGTAAACTGAATGTTCTCCCTCTCCTCCTATCAACTTTTTAATTTCTTTAGCATAGAAAATACTTTTATATCAGTTCTTTCTATGTCTCTGTTCTTTCTTCTTAACTACACCCCAAGTTGTTCGTTGCAGATGACCGCTCATACTGAGCCAGGTTCTTGTTCTGGTTCTGCTGGAGGTTTCTTCCTGTTAAAGGGGAGTTTTTCCTCTCCACTGTCGCTACATGCTTGCTCAGTATGAGGATTTACTGTGAAGTCAATGACACAATGAAGGGCAGTTGTCTACTGTCACTACATGTTTTTTATGGAGGAGTGAATGCTGCAAGTCAATCACTAGATGCAATCTGCTCCTTAGAAAGACACTTTTAAACTGACTGTAATAATAAACTGGAGGATTAATTCAAATGTATAATGATTGAATTGAAATGACTTGCAAAGTGCCTTGATCGCCCTAAAAAATAGATTGAATTTAGTTGTGGTCAAAACAGAAGGCAAACACTTGTTCACAGCACCGTATGTAACACTGGAGGAGGGGGAAGTTATGAAAGGATTTATTAGGATCTCATGTTATTGTAATCAGGCATTATGTGTATAAATGATCTATCTTGTATTTCTAAGTCTCTGTGTGACTTCAAAGTAAGGAATTGATATGTATCATGTAAAAATAAACGGAAAACTCAATCTGACATCAATCTTCATCAATCTTTCAGGGGCAGGGCTTGGCATCTGGCACCGGTTCACAGCGGTCCACCACGGCCCGGACTTCTCCGATCTGGACTCCGTCGTAAGTCCCAGAGATGGACGTCCACTGGGTCTCCCCGTTCCGGTATGTCCTGCTCAAGCGAGCCGTGTAGGGGATGTCGGCTTTGATCTTCCGCCCCTCCATTCGGACTCTGCAGGAGTGGTTTGGTTGTACCTTGAGCTCCACGGACACAGAGTGACTGAGCGACTCCACCACAGTGGTTCCCCTGGAGAACTGCAGCGTCTTCTCTCCGCTCAACTCGATGCCGGCGGAGCCGATTAAGGGGATCTTGGCTGTGATGCTGCCTGTGATGCCCAGCATGGTGGCTCGCCCAATGTTCCAAGTGGTCTCCACCTCTGAGGTCTTGGAGATGGTGACCGTTTTCACAATGGCCTGGCATTCATTGTTGGTGACTCCCGAGATGCGCATGGTTTCAGGAGGATACTGAAAGATGGCGACCTCGTCAATGCCGTACTTGACGTCCGTGATGTGCTGGGTGTAGGCCTCCCTGTTGATGGTCAGGACCTGATAATTCTTGTACCAGTACTCATCACCCTCCCATGGCAGGAAGAACGCCTCAAACTGAGGGACGACCTTTCCGAGACCATACTTGTTCTTCCCAACGTAGATACCAACACCTGCGCAGGTTCTCACCGAATGCTGTGGCACAGAACCGTAGGAACCTTCTTTCCACTCCAGAAACTCAAAGTTATCTTTGTTGGTCAGAATCTCAAACTCAGGAGCGTAGTACTCGCGATCTCCATAAGGGTATCGGCAGTACGGGCCAAGGCTGGGGTTATAGAAGCCGGCCTCGCACTTGTACTTGCAGACGTAGTCAATTCGCTCAGTGTAGCCGTTGTAGATAGAAACAGCGCCGTTAGGCAGAGAGCCATCCCAAGTTAGCCACTTTAGGTTCACGTTATCACCGAAGAGGAAGGATGAAGGTAGGTCCTGCTGCTGCTCCAAGGCCACTGGATTTAGGGGACCAGGCACAACTTTGCTACTCCCCCGCTCAGGAACCCGGTCTTCCAGTTCTGGGTTCAACAGGGAAACTGTATAAAAGAGAATGGCAATGGAAATAGTTTACTTTAAGGTTCATATTTCATGTTTAGACTTTGATTTATCTGTTGGGTAACTTTTTTGCTTTCTCAGCAGCTGCTTTAGATTGATGTTCGTCTTCTCAGCAGTTTTAGTCCTTTCTGCTTCCAGGTGGGACAGGCTGGCCATAGAGCGGTTCGGGAGTTTTCCCTACACCGATAGTAGGAATGTGTGATTTTAAACCAAAAAATACAGCTGCAGTTGAGCCACTGTCATGATCCTGAATTTTTTTCGAGGGATCTTCCTTTATAAAATATCTTTGTCTGAGCTACTGCTGCTGCACCTGCATCTGAATAATACCCCTCGCTCCTGCATTCAATTATAAATGGTTTGGACATTTTCATGTTTTCATGTCAACTACTTCGATATTGTTTGCTTTGCTGCTACCAGTAGCTATCTTCTGCTTTGAAAGGAAGCTCACATAACCTCACCAAGCCTACAAGTTTTGACACCATAAAGTCTGAGATATTAATAAAAAAAAGAATTGTATCCATGGCCCACCTGAAATAATTAAACTTCTAAACTCCTGGGACGAATTTCAACACAAGCCCATTGCTGGTTTCTGGTCACACCTGGTACTAGTTCCTACGGCTGTTGCCTCACTTTTTCCCAACTTTAAAGTATGTTAACTTACTGGAAGACATTTGTTTTTGTCTTTACAAATGAGTTATACCCCAGGGCAGCTGTGGCTATAATGTAGCTTACCATCACGAGTGTGTGAATGTGTGTGTGGGAGAATGGATGAATGACTGAATGCAGTATTAAGCGCTTTGGGTCCTCTAGGCTAAATAATGCGTTATACAAGTAAAGGCCATTTACCATGAGGGAGATTTTGTGGAGCATCTAGACTTTGAATTATGTATGTTACCATTGTTGAATAGTGCACCAGTATAGGGATCAAAGGTGTGGATTTTACAGTATTCAGCTATGATCCGGTATTACTAGCCAAAATTATTATAATTGCATACCTGGCCTTGGCTACTTGCTTGGTGCAGGAGGCTATGGCTGTCTCAGACCCAGCTACTGATTGGATTAATGATTAATGGCCAGCACTGACCAGCTCACACTTTTAGTCCATGAGGCAGATACTCTGCCTGTTTTTAAGACTAGGCTTAAAACCTTCCTTTTTGATAAAGCTTATAGTTAGAGTGGCTTAGGTTATCCTGAGCTATTTTTGCTGCTATAGGTGTAGACTGTTGGAGGACAGACTGAGTACTTTTCTTCTCTCTTCTACTTTTCTCTTCTACTACTCTCCAGATATATTTTTTCTGCTGTTATTGTGATTGTTAACCCAGTTTTCTCTCGGTATTTTTCTCCCCATAGAAGCTCCACATGGTCCTGCTCAGCTACAACGCCCCCTGCTGGATGGGGAACATCGGTCCAGATGTTTCTCAAAGTCACCGAGCACCAGATGGTCGTGGCAGATGAACGCTTGTACTGAGCCTGGTTCTGGTTCTGCCAGAGGTTTCTTCCTGTTAAAGGGGAGTTTTTCCTCTCCACTGTCGCTACATGCTTGCTCAGTATGAGGGATTTCTGAGGAATTGCTGTGGTTGGAGTCTGGATGATCTGGGCACAACCTCCCTTCGATGACTCATCGTAATCTGCTGGGATTCCTTACAAAGAAAACTTTTCACTGATTGGAATGTTTGTATAATTGTATTGAAATAACTTTTATTGTAAAGTGCCCTGAGATGACATTTGCTGTGAATCGGCGCGATATAAATAAAAGTGAATTGAATTGTAGGCACATTTGCTATGAATTCCCTGTTTTCAATTATTGTCTTTCCACGTTGAAAAATAATTTGAACGTTTTGAAGGGAGACGTTGATGCTATGTGAAGTACGGGTGTCATGATCCGCTCACTGAATCAGAAATCTGAATCTGACATCACTTCCTGATCAGGACTATATTCTCATTATTACGTTTATTTAAGTTGAGGTGCTATTTGTTTTTATATTATACTTTTTTATATTTACTGTTGCACTAAAGTCCAAAAGTGAAGAATCTATGTTATTTATTACTTGATTGTAAAAGAGCTACCTCACAGAAGTGGGTTAGGAGTTAGGGATTGTTAAGATAAGGTGAATTAAATAAAATATAATGAAAATTGTGGACCTGTTTCTTTGCTTTTCTTTATTATTATTTTTATTTATTAAAGCTTTAGATCAGGACTCAGTATTGGTAGATACACATAATCAGATAATTCGGACTCCAAGGAAAAAAGACCTGATTGGTACATCCAACATGTTTGCACCGCCAAGTGGATCAAATTGAACCAAAGTTCCATCAAACGAAATAAAATGAAAATGAAAGAATGAATACTCCTCAAACATGCACCCTGTGGGATTTTGAAAGGAAAACATGTTCACCTTTTCTATTCTGGACGCTCTTCTTCACGATATCCTGCAGACCGGCCGAGGAGACGGCCAGGAGGTCCGCGATCAGCAGCAGCAGCACCAACAGCTTCATCTGGAGAACAAACAGAAAATATGCAGCTCAGCTTTCTAGTTCCTCATCAGATGGGCTTCCCAGCATGGAGGAAAATATGCTGAAATTATGTTTAACAGGGAAGATGTTTGATTTAAGATCTGTGAAAACCATTTTAATTCCTCGCACATCAAAACACTCATATTTTATTTCATACAAAATTCACATATTTACACTGTGAAATGTTTTTAATCAAACTTAGAATCAATGATTTACTGTTAAGGCAACAGTAATAAAACAGTGAATATCAATATTCTCATAAAATTTGCCTGTACAGGTATTTGTTTGTAATGTTTATTGAATTTCTCTGATAACCATTTGGTTCTGTAGGCATTTACTTTATTTGTATTAGAACAACCATTAATAAAGTTACAGAAGAATCACTGGGTTTAACCATTCCACTATAGTATCAGAAAATGTAGTAAAAAAAAAGCAGTGTTACAAGAAAACAGAAATAGAAGTTATTAATGACTGAGTATGAGTTAAATATTAAATATTTCCAGCCAGCTGGTTCTAGTTGGCTGTGGCTCTGAGGACTACTGACCCGGTTCTGGTGAACTGAAGGTTACAGAAGCTGAACAGAACTAACCTTTGCAGTCCCGTCCTCTCTGCTGAATCTGTCTAATGTCTGACTTCAGTTTATATATCCGCTTTATGGCTCAATCATAAAACAGCCTGGATGCTCTCACTGACTGAAGCATTGACTAATAAACTGGTGCACAAAGAGCTTGTGATGGTTTGGGATCTAATTCCTGATATATTAATAAACATTTGTTTGTTTTTTCAGCCGAGACATTTAAATAAAAACTTTTTGATGAATTATTGATAGATTACACTTAAAGAAACAATTCAAAAGCACAACGTTTCTGATTATTCCCCTAAAACCTTCAGTCATCTACAGACAGGCCAACACTTTCACTGGGTTTCCATTAAGGTTCTGTTCAGATATCATTGGCAACAAAGCATTTACTTTCAACAAATTACCACCTTAAAGTCTTTGAGTAAGCGCGATTAGCTTTCAGACAAGAGAAAAAGTGGATTTCTGTCGTTCAGGGATGTTCCCAGAACGATTGTTAGCATCTACTTGAAGGGAGGAGCTGAAGCAAATACTGTACCAACTGAGTGATGTCTTCAATGGTGTTTCCCTGACATAACATGGCTATACTGGTATATTTCTATATCTATTAGGTGTGTAATGGTATGCCAACAATCTCGGGTTGAGGGAACAAAGTGAAAAAAAAAATTATTTTCTTTCTCGGTGTAATTATATTTATATGATAGATAATAAAGGACATTTTAGACAAAGGAAAATATTTTGAAGTAAATTCCCATCCAAAAAATTCACAAACTTTGACATTGTCACATATTTTCCAGAAGAAAAAAATCAGAAATGATTTACTTGGAAAAGTAAAAGTAAAAAATGTGCAAGTTAAAACTAGAAGATTTTTCATGATCAAAGGGATACATTTATAATATTCAAACCAAGATATTTTCTGACATTTTAGTCAGATATCAAGTCAGATATTTGCATGAAAAATTATCAAAACTTAATCAGAAAAAGCTCTGCAGTTTGTTATAAATCAGATATTTCCGACAGAAAATGACAGTCCAAAGAGGTGATGTCCAAATGATGCACTGAAGAAGCTAAACTACTGTGTCTTTATTTTTATTTTTTTTAATTAATTGTGACTTTTAAATGTTGTAGATGGAATGTATGTTTTGCTAATTCTATGTAAATCTTCTACCGAGGGACCCCAGGAAGATTAGCAACCACTTTATAGGAGCTAAATGGGGATCCTAATAAACAATCAACTTCTGCGTATTTTGGAAAGCGTAAGATGTTCATGTGGCTCTTCTCCCTGATCAGATCAACTTGTCCTGGATGTACATGAGACCATGAACCCCCTGGAACGGGAGGGACTGTGAAGATGAAGCTGCAACATGGCTGCATCGAATAGCCTAGAGTCCGTTCGGGTCTGAGCTGACCCTAGTGGAAGTGTGTAACTGTAGTTATTGCAACATAAAGCTACTTGTGCATCCATGCTGCAGCTTCATCCTCACAGTCTGTGGCAGGTCTGAACCGGGAGCAACATGTAGCTACCATAATTTAACACCTAAATCTTACAGGAATGGCATTTTTCATCTGAAATAACTGATTTGAAATCTCAGCAGTTTTCTCTGATTAATATCTGAGTTTTATATATATATACATACACATTTTTGTTCATGCTACTAATAATCTCTCAGGTCAGAAATCTCTGCAGTAATATTACGGCTGCTGATCTTGATTCTTCTTCAGTTAGCAAGAATCATCTGTAACTTAATCCCAGGAATCATTGTAAAGTTTCGTCAGATAAGATAAAAACTGAGAGTCTTTAGGATTATTATCCTGACAGAACACAGACTAATAAATCTGTTTATCAGTTCATCCTGACCTCCTGTAACCACAGCTTTTTATTCCTCAGCGTATAACAGAGTCATTGCTAGAGGCGTCAATCTCACGATTCAATTCAAATACAATCATAATGTAATTATAATTCAGTGCAATTCAACATCCGATGCATATCAATGCATCTCGATTATTTCATTTGGGTTCCTAATCATAAACTAATAAATAGAAGGTGTCAGATATTAGCTTTTTTATTAAACATTTGTCTTTCCACAACATGCCACCTCAAAAAAACAACAACTCTCTGATAACATTTGAGAGAATGGAAGAACATAAAGACACTTTGCTCATTTAAAAGTCAGTGACTTCTCAGGCTGTGGTGAAAACCTGCTCTGCAGACTTTAATAAAATACTAATACTGGAAAATGATTGTGATTATCTAAAATTTGGATGATTGAAGGTTTTTGTGCACGGGCACCAGATGACCAACCTGCTCTGGTTTGATGCTCATGTTATACAATGAATCTATGTCTTGGTTGGAAAATAAATAAAATATATTTATAAATAATCAATTATGATTTGCTCCTGCAGCGATGCGGACTCATTTATGCCCACATCCCAACGCAGCGATTATAAGATTAATTTCATCAGCTGTAGTCATTGCAGGGCATTTCTAATATCTAGTATCACCGATCCGTCCAATAAACCAGAGTGAAGATTTTGTTTCTTTCCACAAAGCAGAAAGCTAAACACTTCAGCAGAAAGCTTCAAGATGTAGGTAATGTTTTTATTTAATATTTAGCTCCATCTGCTGGATAGTTAAGGCACTCACTGATTCACTGGCTAGTATTTCAATCATTCTTATTCGTAAATGTAATATTTGTAGCTCTCATGCCAGTGGTTTCTAACGGGATCAGTCTTATTATTTGGATCACATTATTGTTATTTTCAGTAAATTAGCTCAATTAAATCATAGTTGAATTATTTTTTTATTAAGTTTTCATCTGAACCACATGTCTTCTGAATGAACCCCAAACTTCCTCCCTAAACCAACCAGTGGGGCTTTGTTAGGGTGCAAGGAAACTAAAGAGAATGCTGGCACAATAAAAACTGACATATTTCATCATTTCATTCAAATTTTAAATTTATTTTATGTAATGAAACATCTCTAATTATTAAAATGCTGATTATAAAAAATAATATACCCGTTATATGTTAATGAATGTATTTTTATCTATATATTTATTTGTGTTATTTATGAATTAATTTTGTTTACAAATTATTATTTTTTCTTTTACGTTGCCCATCAAAGTCAGTGGGCGGGGCAGTTTAGATTAAATTAAGTAAATGCAATTAAATTTGTTTTTATTCAATGTCCAGGCATTTCATAGAGTAGATCAATAAATTCAGTCACATGTCAGATTTTCTTTTTCGTGACGGACAGGGACACAGGAAACAGAAAACATTTCAATAAAAATGGAAATGACATTTGTAAGACAAAATGAATCAGATTCATCCATCCATTTATCCATTGTGTATACCTGTTTATCGATAAAAAGGTCATCGGGGAGCTGGTTCCTGTCTCCAGCAAACAGCACCAAACAACCAATCAAAAAATTAGAATAGCGTGAAATAGTTCCTTTATTTCAGTAATTCAACTTAAAAGGTCAAATTAATATATGATATAGACACATTAGATGCAAGGTCAGATGTTTCCAGCCTTTATTTGATATAATTTTGATGATTATGCCTTACAGTCGATGCCTTTGCGCTGCCATTCAAAACTTTTAGTAAAAATCATTTGAGAAACATCTCCAAACAGAGAGCAATAACTTCAAAATCGTACCTGGAGATGATTATCCATGCTTTTATCTCCTCTCCTTTAGATTACTGTAACTCTCTTTTTACTTGTTTTAAATTTTTAGTTTTGACTTCTGGAGCTCTTAACGGACAAGCCCCAGAATATTTATCAGACCTTTTAATCCCTCGCTCTTCTGGCTGCAGTCTACGGTCTTCGGGCCAAAACCTCCTGAAGGACCAGATTTAGAACTAGAGGTGACCTTTCCTTTCAGGCTGTGGCAGACGACACTTTTATTTAGACGAGCTTTTATGTAAATGGACCTTGTACTGCTATCCTGTTTTGCTTTTCTTTTCATGTATGCTGCATTTTTGGTACTCTGTGAAGTACTTTGTGAGTTCTATCTGTAAAAGGTGCTATATAAATAAAGATTTACTTACTTACAGCTTATGAAAACCTCAAGAAAATAAGACCTCTGAAAAGTATAATCCTGCATTATGTACTCAGTAGTTAGTTTGGGTCCGTCTTGCATCACTTCCTGCCTCAGTGCAGCATTGGCATGGATGCCATCAGCCTTTGGTTCTGCTGAGGTGTGGAAGACCAGGGCCCGTATCCCTAAAGATTCTGAGAATCCTCTCAGAGAGTTCCTAAGTTTTAGCTTAGAAGTGATTCCAGAACATTTTCAGTGAACTCTGAGCGAGGAATGGATGGGAAATCCTATCTTAGTGAGGAGGTGTGGTTGACCCCCCCGTTGCTAGGTATGAGTCATCATTTCAAAAGCCGTGATTGGTTGATCGTACAAGTTTGATGAAAATGAACTTTTGGTGATAATCAGCAAAGGATGTACCCTCAAATCAATAAACATAATTATACACTCTAATCTTATGCAGACTGTAATTATAAATGATATTTCACATTCAAGAAAATGTCTGGAAAATGAATAGTAAGCTGTATGGGTTATAGCCTAACATTAGAATCTGAAATATGTGAAAACTTAAGCTCATTACACCGTGTTCAAATAAAAATCTGTGTCTTATTTGCTCATATTAATATCCTAGCTGGCATATTTTGTACTTTCACTCCCATATGGACACCATTGAAAACAAGATGGCCGATCTCAAGGGGCTGTCCTTAACGAAGTAGAAATTTCAACGTTACAACTCAGTGTGGTCTTAACGAGGGTAACGCGGCTCAGCTTTTATCAATGATTGCTGGCTGGTCTCTTTATGAAGGCTTGTTAACGAATATCCTACAAACAGCTGCTTAGGGGAACTAAGCCATTAAAATTCCTCTTCCTGCTCTTGGCAGATCTCGCCTTAGCAGCCCTTTTAAGCGCTAGGAATCTTGAGGAATAGCTTTTATATTAACTGGGATTTTCGTGTCACTTTTAGGGGAAATTCTAAGAAAACGTCATGACTGAGAATTTTCTTAGAATTTGGCCGCTAGGAGCCTCTTTTTGCACAAAAATTCTGGATTCTGGATGCTTCAATAATTTCTTCAGCTCTTCTACATCAATGATTCCCAAACTTTCCAATCTCTGACCCACAAAATAAAAATGTAAGAGGCCTGTGACTCAAACTGTTGATAGAACATGCCAAAAAAAAAATTCAGAGTGAATTAAAAAGTGATAAATTGGTAGCATAACCAACATCGAAAGCCAATTTATTAAGGGATGTATGTTGCTTTTATTAATTCAACTCCAGTTTTGCTTGCTCATTGTCATTTCTGGTATCGCCATAATTTTTTCCAGTTGTAACTCTGATCTGTGCGTAAGTGGGGTGTTGTCGGCATAGGAGCCGTTTTTGAATTCGTAGTTAGTTTTCTGTTTCATATGTTTATTGGTATGCATACAACAAAACCGTGAAGGCACCTGGGTAACAATAACAAACATATCTGCTTTCAGCTTTTCAATTTTTATATACAAAAATAAAAAATAAATAGTTCCAATATAAATGGAAACATTCAAAGTCTGTGCAATAAAAAAGAAAATATAGTAATTGGTTTGTTATTTAAATAAATGTGTATATATGTGCCTACACACACACATACACACATTCAACATAATGAACTCACGGTATATTGCACTAGTATAAAACTTTACCTTCCAAAAATAATAACAAGAACAAAATAAATGTTAAAAAATAAACAAGCAAAAAAACAAACAGAAAAAAGGGTGTGTGTTGGGATTAGGCCTAGTTAGCCTGGAAAATTTGCATAAATGGTTGCCACTTATTATGAAATTTGACAAGATGACCTTGTTAAGAATATCTTATTTTTTCTAGTTTTAGAAAAGACATGACATCAGTGGTCCAAAGTGTGTTGGATGGGGCTTTTTGTTGCTTTCCAACGAAGAAGAAGATGGCGTCTCACTGTCAAAGAAGTGAAAGCCAGGACCTCTAACTGAACTGATGAAAAACGGTGGTAATCTTGATGCATACCAAAAACAGCTACGTGTGGAAAGATATCAATGGTCTTGAGGAGCACTTTAGAAATGGTGTCAAAATAAGTTTGCCAAATATTTACTAGGGTTGGACAAAAGAAAAACAGATGTGCAAGATTACAGGGTGAACCAGAACATCTGTCACAGACATCAATTGTATTTGGGAAAATCTGTGATAGTCGGGTTTTTCGAATAGTGACATCGGAACACTACTTTGTGTAGTTAGTTTTAAGTTAGTGTAATTTGAAATTCTGCGTGTGTGTATATGGATAATCTTTTAATATTTGTGTGTACATTTTACCAAACATTTGCAAGTACCCGAAGTTACGCACAAACACGCTGACACAAGTTACAAATCAGCCGTTACGCACACACTGATCCTATGAGTCTATTTTCTCTCATATGTAATCAACATTTCTATAAAGCTGGTCTGCAAAATGAAGCATGAAGTGCTCCAAAATGTTCTGGTAGATGGCTGCGTTGACTCTGGGCCTAATACAAGCCCGGTGGACCAACAGCAGCAGATGACAACACGGACCGTGGAAACTTCAAGCATCTTGGTTTGTGTTCCTCTCCATTCTTTCTTCAGATTCTGGGACTTCGGGTTTCCAAATGAGATGCAACATTTGGACTTTGGACCACTGAGCAATAGACCAGCAGGAATAGGACATTAGAAGCCCATATCCAGGATCCCCTCTGTGTGTGGTGGTTCTTGTTGCACTAACTCCTGCCTCAGTCTACTTTTGGTGAAGCTCCCCAACACTTTAGAACGATCTGTTCCTGATATTCCCCTCCAGGCTGCGCTCGTTCATGCTGCTTTTGCACCTTCCAAACTTTTCCCTTCCACATAACTTTCTATTAATCTCCTTTGACACAGCACTCTGGGAACATCCAACTTTGTTTCCCAACAACCTTTTAAGGCTTTCCCTCATTAGCTGATTAGAAGGTGACACTTTGAGACTAAAATATTCAACCTTTTCACAATATTCTAACTTTTTGAGAATTTGAATTTGACGTTTTCATGAGCTGTAAACCATAATCATCTAAATGATTACAAATAAAGGCCTGGATTATGTCGCCCTGGACGCAATGAGTCTTTTTCACATAGTAGTTTAACTTTTTTAGGCTGATTTACTGAAATAAGTACAATTTTGCACCTCATTCATATTTCCTGCAAGCAGAAAATGCAGTTTAGCCTCCGCCACGGTAGATGGCAATAAAGCAAAGAGAAGTAAAACGTGTCCGCTGCCTGGTGTTATGGGTGTTATGAATCTCCTTGACTGGTTGTAGAAAACGGTCATGAGTGGAGACAAACATATCTATGATAATAATATCTAAAATCAGAAAATAGCTGGTAATGATTGAACTGGACATTTGGGCCGGTTTAACAGCTCCCCGAGGATGAAGGTAAATGCGTTCAGCTCCGGATGAACATCCTGACGTGTTTTCTCATGAACTGACTGAATATAAAGCCTTAAGCTCGCAGCCGAATGAGAAACGGTTCGTTTCTCAATAAACTCTGTGCGTTTTTATCGCACATTTGCATGAAGCTGCGCAACTTTGTCACGATGAGAAGACTTTTAACGAGAGTTTTAAACAGAGTTCTGCTGAGTGAGCATTTCAAAGCGACGATGACAGGAGCTGAAGCGGAGATTCACACTGAAGGACGGAGAAAGTTGGTGAGTTTGGTCCTTCACCCTCTATTCGGAACGCTTTAGCTTCAGCTGGCATAGACTGGTTTAATATAACAGCAAGTTATCGTTCCGATGGCCGTTCTCAACCATCAAACCAAAACCTCATTCAAGAATCGGCGAATTGAGGGTTTTTGGAGGTTTACACATGTTGTGTGTGACATACTTGGAAATGATAACGCAAATCCGCGAAATTCATACAACTTTATGAGTTCGGCAAAGGTTTCTCTCATTAATATTTGCAATATCGAGGTTTTAATCGCTGTTTCTGTTTACCCGGACAAACAGCCTCATATGAGTGATTCTATAATTGGAGATACAGATGGGGCGGAAATCCCATTTCAATTTTGGGGGGGGGGACAATAAACAGTAAAATTTCAGAGAGTAATTTTTGGGGGGGGACATGAAAAAAATTCTCTCTCCTGCTTCTTTGCATCTGGTTTTGCATAGTTTGCCTTCAGCATGTTAAATAATGTTATGAATTGATGCCTTTATGACCACATTCAACAAAATGTCTTAATTTCCACAACAGTCAAAGTAGATTTACAAAAATGTAAGCATGAAGAAGTTCAAACATTATTACAGAAACACTTTCAAGGCTAATAACATCAAACTACTTCAAAAATCAAGTCAAGTATCAAAATGACTGAAATCTCTTTAATAAATCATAGAATTTTTTGTAGGCTATTAGAGAATAACTCTGTAATATTTAATAACTTTATCTAAGTCCTACTGAAAGAAAAGATACACAAAATCTAAAAATATATTCTTGAAATATTTGTTAGCATGTATGTGTTTACAATAACTTCTTTTGTGGGGGGGAACAACTTTGTGTGAGGGGGGGACGTGTCCCCCCCGTCCCCCCCGGGATCTCCGCCTATGCATATGAAGTCCAAAGCCATTTATTTTTACCAGTTTTACTCTTTTTAAGAGTCACAAAATTTCAGCAGGTATTTATTGATAACCAAAGTCATGTTTTCATCTGTCCAAAGTGGTTGTCACTTTTTTTCAAACAATGGTCAAATTTGCATTAAACGGGGTTTTAAATTACAAATTTCAGATTGGGGTTTTAATTATGTTGTTTATCAATTATTATAGGTGACAGTTTACAAATTATGCAAAATTACTTTGTTTAAAAGTATTTTTTTTTGTTCAAAAATACCAGTCCATAAATCCTGTGTCTGTTCTGTTACTACATGTTACTGTCTCTCTAAATGTTGCTGATATGTCCCATCAATATTTATGAAACACAAGATGATGTCACTTACAGTATATATACTAAAGTATTCACATACCGCTGAGCTTTTGCATTTCCACGGATTTCAGAATATCTAGAACATTTTTAATGAAGTTCAGTTCAACATCTTCCATACTTATGGAGGACCAAAACTGACATAATTTAAAATAAAAGTAGAAATATGTATACTTTCCTTATATGTGCATCTTTGTAAAGAAATGTAGCCTATATATATATATATATATATATATATATATATATATATATATATATATTGTTTTTCCTTTTTCTTATCCCTGCATTGCTCGTTTTTTACATTCCCTCCTCTCCTGTTTTTACTTTACCTTATGCATTTATACCTCGTTATGCAAATGAGGAAGGCTGCCCTGCTTAGTCCAACTCCTCCACCATTGGTCAATAAACAGGAAGGAGCAGAATCCATGTGCAGATTGATTGGCCAGTCCAGAAGAACACCTTGTTTGAAATGTAGTGAAGTCCTACCAGAACATTCTCAGATGATTGCAGAAGAATTAAGGCACGTTGCTATCTTAGCTTAAAGTTATACAGTCAGGGATGACTATTTATTGTTTTCTGTAGACATATTTTAGTGAAAGGTTACTCCAGTTAGCGGCAGACACAGATAATGAACCTGACCTATTAGTTGTCCAGATTTTGGAGGAAGTGGCTTGTTGCTGGCATGCAGTCTACCTGCACATGGATCCTGCTCCTTCCTGTTTATTGACCAATCGTAGAGGAGTTGGACCAAGAAGGGAAGCCCTCCCCATTGGTATAATGAGGCAGAAATGCATAAGGTAAAGTCAAAAAAGGAGACGAGGCAATGAAAAAACAAGGAATGAACGTATTAGGAAAAGCCAAATGTATCAAATCCAACTTTATTTATATAGAGGTTTTCATACAAAAATAAATGCTGTTCAAAGTGCTTTACAGAATACAAATTAACCCCACATATACCCCCCATCCCCCATCTGACAAACACAAGTTAAACATGTTCACATTTCACAGGCTGTGTTTTAGCCGTAGACCGTGTGTATTTGGTTTTATTATATATTAGGTTCTAGCACTGATGGCTGTAAAACGTGTCAACAAGCCTTAAACAAAAGTTATTTATGGGTCTAATGGAAAATGTAGCCTAGCTTTAACTTCCATCCATCAATTTATTTATCCAACTGTCAATTTATTTATCCATCCATCAATTTATTTATCCAACTGTCAATTTATTTATCCATCCATCAATTTATTTATCCAACTGTCAATTTATTTATCCATCCATCCATCAGTTTATTTATTTATCCATCCATCCATCAATTTATTTATCCATCCATCCATCAATTTCTTTACCCATCCATCCATCAATTTATTTATGCATCCATCCGTCCATCAATCAATTTATTTATCCGTCCATCAATCAATTTATTTATCCATCCATCCATCAATTTATTTATCCATCCATCCATCAATTTATTTATGCATCCATCCGTCCATCAATCAATTTATTTATCCGTCCATCAATCAATTTATTTATCCATCCATCCATCAATTTATTTATCCATCCATCCATCAATTTCTTTACCCATCCATCCATCAATTTATTTATGCATCCATCCGTCCATCAATCAATTTATTTATCCATCCATCCATCAATTTATTTATTTATCCATCCATCCATCAATTTATTTATCCATCCATCCATCAATTTATTTATCCATCCATCCATCAATTTATTTATCCATCCATCAGTTTATTTATCCATCCATTCATCCATCAATTTATTTATCCATCCATCAATTTATTTATCCATCCATCCATCCATCCATTTATTTATCCATCCATCCATCCATTTATTTATCCATCCATCCATCCATTTATTTATCCATCCATCCATCCATTTATTTATCCATCCATCCATCAATTTATTTATCCATCCATCAGTTTATTTATTTATCCATTCATCCATCAATTTATTTATCCATCCATCAATTTATTTATCCATCCATCCATCCATCCATTTATTTATCCATCCATCCATCAGTTTATTTATCCATCCATCCATCCATCCGCCTATCGATCTCCTGCTCCGTTTTTCCTTCTTTCATGGACAACATAAACTTCCATTTCTTGGAGCACGACTTCATCCCTGTTTTTAGCTCAAAACCATTATCTCAGATTTTCATACTGTAAATAAAAGGAAATGTTTGTAGACGAAATATTTTATAATAGTGAAATCAAGTAAAAAACATTTATTTGATCAAATCCAGAGAAGAAAAAAACAAAATGGAACCGTTTTTAGTTCATTGTGGCATAAATGATAGAAACAGAACTCAGATCAGTGTGTGTGTGTGTGTGTGTGTGTGTCAGGTGGTGGGCCTCGGGAACCCGGGGATGGAGGGTACCAGACACAGCGTGGGGATGGCGGTCCTCGGAGCGCTCGCCGCCCGGCTCGGCGCGGCCGACCGTTGGCGCAGCGACAGTCACGTCTCCGGTGAGGTCATCCTGTCGCAGGTCCAGGACGCCCGCGTGGTTCTGCTCCGTCCGAGGCTGCTGATGAACGTCAACGGCGTGTCGGTGGCCAGAGCGGGTGAGGTCATCGGCGGGTCGCTCAATGGGCCCATTTAGCGTGGTTCTGGTCGGGTCGCAGCCTCTACGTTTCATCAGAGGCTGATCTAATGTGCAGACTTTATTTTCTCAGATTCATCGCAGTCAAGATTTTAATGGAACTGATTTTATAATAAAGAACATCTGATCTGTTTGTGACGAGGAAAGTATTATTATTAAGATCTTCTGAACTGAACTAAATTTTTGGGGTGTTTTTTAGCTGAAAAATATGGCGTCAAACCTGAGGACATCCTGCTGGTTCATGATGAGCTGGACAAACCTCTGGGGAAAATCACCATCAAACACGGAGGAAGCGCCAGGTGGGTTTTATGACACGGGGAGTAACTATCGATGGAAGCAGCCGGAAACATGATGGGGAACGTCCTTCACTGCAGGTTTTGACCTCTGACCTCTGCTCTGAGCAGAAAGTAGAAAATATGAAACATTTGTTCTCCAGCTAGAGGAGAGTCGCAGCTTTAAGCCCCATAAACTTCACCTCCTTACTTTTCTTCTTCCCAGAGGTCACAACGGAGTTCGCTCGTGTGTCGACTGTCTTCAAACCGACGTAAGAAACTCCCGGCAGGACTTTCATCTGAACGCAAACAAACACACACATATGCATTTTTGTTTTATGATCCAGTAGTGCTGGTTCGATTCCAGCTTGCTCCGGTCACATGTCGATGTGCCCCCGGGCAAGGCACTTAACCCCAAAAATTCTACATTGTCCTACCGAGCCATGTTGGCTATCGATTGGGGAATGTGTTCAGTATTAGGGATGTCCGATATTATCGGCCTAAAGTCGTTATCGGCCGATATCGGCCTTAAAATGTAATATCGGAAATTATTGGTATCGGTTTTTATTTTTTTAATAAGATGAGTTTTTCACATCATACACATATTATATATCAAACTCTTCAGCTACTTCTTTTCTCTCTCAGAATGTAAAAATATGACAGATTTGAGGTTTAGTTTTTGAGATATTTGTTTAAGACAACTTTCAATATATCAAAAGGCTTCTTCTGGACCAACCTTGACTGTCTATCTGTCGCACTTGGTGACGTCATCAGCCACAATTTACATTTTCTAAAAGTAGAAATTTGTCCTGAGTGGTGGGCCTTTGTCACTATTCTCTGTGTGAGAAAATGTTCCAGCAACTTTTGAAGACAAAATAAAAATGGCACCTTTTTCTATTGCCTAACTAAAATTCTAGTACTTATCACATTTTATAAATTTTTAAAACTCAAGTATGCATGATACAAGATATTTCATTGTGGTTACCTAAAAGGGTTTAGTAGTTTTTGTTTTTTATGAGGGAGGGTCCCCATATAGCGGTATCGTTTTATATCGGTATCGGAAATTCTGAGATAGGCTGTATCGGTAGAAAAGCCAATATCGAACATCCCTAGTCAGTATGACTAGAAAAGCGCTATATAACTTTAGTCCATCAGTCCATTTTAGGTACAAGTCTTTCCTCCGCACCTTAAAAAAAAAAAAAAATCTTCATCCACACGTAACCGGATAAATGCGTTTTTTTCAGTACATTCATAGACGTGACAAACCTGTAGGGGGCAGTAGTTCTCCCAAATCCTATCCATTCAGAGTAACTTTCTATCTTCAGCACGCAGCAGTGATGCAGCTTATAAAAGCAAACAAACAAAACGCGCTTTAACGATGGATGATACCAACACAGCTCTGAGGTTTCCAATGATGTTGGAGCATTATTTTTCGCGGATAGTGAAGTTACGGCTCTTAAAACTCCGTTTTCAACCGTCCGCACGCAGATACTGAAAACTGAGAAAAACTCAAATCTCCACTTTGGCCGGAGATTTTAAAAAGATTCGTTTTTGATGCCGTAAAATCTCCGTTTACGTGTTGATGACGGGCCAAACCGTAGAAAAATATCTCAGTTTTGTGAGACACCCGGCTACGTGGGGACAGGTTCTCAGTACTGTATGTCCAGCTGGATCTCAATGTTATAAACAGTTAAGGAGCCTCTCCAGTCATTATAAAGCTACCCACTTAAGATTCATGATAAAACATCCAGGCGGTGCCACCATTGTCATTTTCTCATCAAATATGAACTAATGAGCTTTTAAGAATTTTATATTTTATGCCATTGTTTGTTTACCTTTAAAAATTATTCATTTTAGTACGACACCCCTTTGAGGAAATGTATTATTCTTTGCGCAGAAAAAAAATGACTCAAACATCTCGTTCCTACTGCAAAGAGTGAATGTAGTCCTCCTAATCGCTAAAACCGCCTTTGGAAATTCAGCCGTTTCTGCGGGTGTGATGAGGCAATGGAACTCGTTGCCAACGGAGACGTTAATGTGTACATCTTTTAAATTATCTGCATGTCAATCTGAGAAATAGTTACTTCAGCATCAGGTTTGCGTGCGTGTTTTATAGCCTTACATTGATTAAGTTGGTGTCTGTTGCTGATATAGAGGATAATGTTTTTAATGTAGGTCGAAATATAAGCAGGTGAATACCGTTTGTTATACTATTTACTAGGGATGCACCGATACTGGTATTGGGTATCTGACCCGATACCGTCTGTGTACATGTATCGGTGGCAGTTAAACTTAACCGATACCATGAACCGATACTAAAAATGTGGAAAATCTGCAATAAATTCACAAAAAAAGATTTTTTCTTCACTTGAAATTTTTTTTTTGTGATAATTTTATATTTTGAATCTGTTATTTTGTGTTAGTTATGTGTAGTTAGTGAAGTCTGGTATCTTTAGTCTTTTCAAGTAAGGTATAAGGTGAAATTTATACAGTTTATTAATTCAACAATAGTATCGGATCTACTATTACTACTATTTACATATATTGTAACACCAACCTGTCCAGGGACTAAAAGTGATAGTATTTTTGCTATAACCTGATATTAATACATCTTACTGATAATGTTATTGTTAAATTGTATATTGTCTCTGTGAAATAAACTTGCACATACATACACCATGACTTTTGGGGGTTCAAAGGGACACAGTTTCTCCTGCATCTGGTGAACTTACGAGCAGGGATGACACGATATCACTTTTTTCAAGCCGATATAATACAGATACTTGGATCGGAGTACTTACCGATACTGAGACCGAATGCCGATTGCTTGTACCACACAAAACAACGCAGTCAATTGAAAAGCAGGTTTTAGCTTCTTCTCTGCTTGTTACAACAAATGATTGTGAATTAGATAAAAAAAAAATTTTTTTTAGAAATATGACGACAAAACCAACATTTCAAGAAAAAAAAACACAATTTTCTGTGAAGAGTTTCCACATATCAGTTAATGATATCAGGAAAGGTTTTACTTGAGCAATTTGTGAACCTAATAACTCCCTGTCCCCTCTGCTATAGGTGATGCCCAGACTCCGGGTCGGGATCGGCCGGCCGTCTGGGAAAACCTCGGTGGAGCGCCACGTCCTGAGTCGGTTCACTTCCGAGGAGAAGAAGGTTCTGGAAGCCGTGCTGGTCCGGAGCGTCGACCTCCTCATCTCCCAGCTCTCGCAGTCAGACTCCCAGCAGTCTGCGTCCTCACCAGCAGGGGGCAGACAAGCAGCACAGCAGGGGAAACGGACAAATGGATTGTTTGAGGACTCCACAGGAAATCTGAGCAGCTCCAGATGTGCTGAGGTCCAGCAAGAGGAGGTCAAGTAAGAGCCGAAAAGAACCAGTGGGATGAACCGGGAAGTCTGAACCAGTCGGAGTCTGAGCACAACGAGCCTCAGATCAGTTCATGCAAACTTTCTTCGTCTAACCTCTGAGCAAACATGAACTGGAATCGTTTTTCTGTTTTAATAAATGAAAATATTAAAAGTTATTGTTCCCTTTACCCCTCATCTGGCGATTTCTGCTATGAATCGTCTGCATTTAGTCCTAAATAAAGCTGGGTATCGATTAAAATCTCAAGAATCAATTCTGAAGAGTCAAAATTAATTATCACAATCTGATTCGATCCCATTTGTTCCAATTTGATATTGATATGGGTCAGTGCTATTAAAACTACAGGATGTCCCGATAAGTATTTTGGTCCTCCGATCCTGGTTAGATTTTTTAATTTTTTTTTTTTTTTAAACCTGAAATCTGATCCGTTTTCGAGTCCTGATCCAATATTTTGCCTTTAGTATTTACATTTATTCCACGGAAATACACTTTTAGCAAGTAACTCAACTTTTTAAGACTAATTTCATTGATGCTCATTACTATTATTGTAAATCCCAGGAAATCTAAATCTTACAGCGATTTAAAGTTCAGTTTAATATTTCAGACAAAAGTAAAAAGCAAAAGACTTGGTACATTATTATATATTATTGTATTATTGTATATTATTGTTCTAAGTTTGTAAGTAAGTTGTAGTAGTATCATTGTACTTTTCACTGTAAGCTAAAATATGCTATGCTCCTGAAATCATCATAGATTTCCGACGCCATTTGAATGCAGCACAGGTGCAGTTTAGCGTCTGCCTTTTTTTCACTCCTGCTGCAGGAGTTAAAGATGAGCTTTTCTGATTATTTTGGTTTATTGTTGCGAATAAAAGCCAGAATCTGAGATTTTTTATTGTATAGCATTAATTATATAGTTTAAAGTACAGTTAAGCATATTTGTTAAAGTTCATCCATATTAGGAATTTGTTTAATCTGCTATGTTGAGTCGTGGTAATCGAGTCCTTGTCTTTACTGCTATATATATATCTGAATTGTTGCGCAATCATTGTCAGTATTAACTAGGAGGAACCTTGGTAAAAATCGGCATGACTTGTCAGCTAATATAACCGATCTCCAATCACTGAATAACGTAAAAATATTGTCTGGATCCGTTCTCAAGATCAGGACATCTCTACTCAGAACCATTTTTTTTTTTTAGCTGTTACCTTAATTATATCGCTTTAATTCAATGATGCAACACTGGGTGGGTCACAGTTTACCAGGAAAAAAACTGTTAACCTTTTCAGAACTAAGCCTTAAAAGGCCGTCTTGACTTCCTATTTTAGCCGTAAAAAAAAAAAGGGTAAACTATATTAAACAATTAAACTGGTTTTTGGACTTGTGAATTGATTCAATTTTTATTAGAATCAATTCAGAATCCATTTTTCAAACAAAAAAATTCAACACAGCACTATTGCTAAAGATGCACTTTGGGTGAAAGAGGAAACAAATTCCTTAGTATTTAAATAAAACATTAAAAGTAGATGCTGAAATTTTTATTTTTTGTTCTGTTTTCATCTCATTTGAAAGATTTGATATGGAAAAAGATTCTGGAACAACTAGAGGAACTCATTTCCTCATAGTCATGAAGTAAAGGTTTGGTAGCAGAATTAAGAAAACCCAGATTGGGATTCAGATGGATATCACATCAGAAATACTCATCTGAGTTTAAACAAGTCACAGAAAGTTAAACTTTTCCTCAGAGCTTTAGGATTTTGATGCCAATTTTTATGTAGAAGCGCAAAAGAAATTGAATCGCAGTCTTTGTGTCGATTAGCCAATTCTCAATACAAAACACAAATCACATGTGGGGTCCCCCAGGGCTCCATCCTAGGGCCCCTCCTATTTAGCATCTACATGCTCCCATTAACCCAGATTATAACCACCAACAATGTTAACTACCACAACTATGCAGATGACACTCTGCTTTATATCTCAATGTCACCAGGTGATGTTGAACCCGTCCAAATCCACAATAAATGTATTGAGCAAATTGACAGCTGGATGTCCCATAATTTATAATAAATATCAGCACACAGCTTCAGTTGGTCCAACTAGAAACTACCAACCAGGCCAGAAATCTAGGTGTAATAATGGACTCAGACCTGAACCTCCAGGGTCACATAAAGGCAATAAAATAAACGCCTTGATTACTATAACAGTATCTTCACAGGTCTACCTAAAAAATCAATCAGACAGCTGCAGCTGATCCAGAACGCTGCTGCTTGTGTTCTCACTAGAACCAGGAAAGTAGAACACATCAGCCCAGTTCTAAAGTCCTTCCTCTGGCTCCCTGTAGCTCAGAGAATAGACTTCTAAATACTCCTACTAGTTTATAAATCATTGAATTGTTTAGCACCAGAGTACATTAGAGATCTGCTATCATGGTACAAACCATCCAGATCACTCAGGTCCTCCAGCTCTAGTTTACTGATTGTTCCTAGAAGCAGAACCAAACATGGGGAAGCAGCTTTTAGTTTCTATGCTCCTTCATATCTGGAACCAACTACCGGACAAACACTTCCTCTTTTCAATTCAGTTTTATTTAGATAGCGCCAATTCACAACAAATGTCATCTCAAGGCGCTTTACAACAAAAGTCATTTCAATACAATTACACAAACATTCCAATCAGTTAAAAGTTTTCTATGTAAGGAATCCCAGCAGATTGTGATGAGACATCTTCTTTTTTTATATATAGTATTGATCACTAATTTTTCAGGGTTTTTGAAAGTTTTTACTGAGTTTTTCTTTGGAAGTTTTTGCTGAATTTTCGTTCATTTTCAGTCCAGTGTCTGAACATTTACCTTTGAAGTCGGAACTCTGAGTTGAGATTGACGTCACACCCAAGTAAAGATGCTAGTTGGGATTCCAATACGTCGAGGCCTAGGTAGCTTATGGTGCGTTCTATTTGTACTCGGAAATTCCAACTTCCGAGTGGGAAAAATCAACTGCAACGCCCTGAAGTCGGACTTCCCACTCGGTAAGTCTTCAGATTTTCTTTTTTTTAACTCCGACTTTGACTTTCAATATGGCCGCTCCCACAACAGAAGCTGTGGTGGAAAAATTGACTATTTTAGAAGACACACTAGTAAGAATGCATTTAACATCCATCATAAATGTAGAGCCTGCAAATCTAATCTAACAAAAGAAGATGGCTACCTGGGCGTCGCCATATTGGAATCCTGACTAATACAAGAACGTTAAAAGGGCTGCACGATTATGACCAAAATAATAATCATGATTATTTTTATCAATATTGTAATCACAATTATTAATCACGATCATTCATCCAGTCCTGTAAAATATCTATTTTTGTTGCACCAATTATAAACGTACAACGTTGCAACATTTGTTTGCGAAAAATAAAACTTCAGATTAGAATAGATGATAAAAATGCAAAAAAACAAACAAAAACAAACTCCAGTACTTATATATATATAAGTACAAGCTAACTATGTAATCTCAAAGTGCAATTTAACGGAAACAATTACAGCTCATACAGAAAAGGCCTTTGACATTCCCTGCATCCAAATCCTTAGTATTTACTATATGCTACGTAGCAACTATTACTCGCCCGTTAATGTAGTAAATGCTGCATAGCAAACAATCGCGTAATAGGCATGACATCAGACGTACTGCTCCACATATTTTGCATGTCCTTTGACCCGTATTGACTGTTCTGTTGACCCAGATGTTTACGTTACGTTCCCCTGTGTTCCCGCCTCCTCTAGCCGTTATTTTTAAGATATCTGACTGAGTGGGAAGTTCAACTTCAGTGGGCGTTCCAGTGATTTTTTCCCACTCGGAAATCTGAATCTCCTAGTTCCGACAACAAATGGAACGCATCATTAATTTGTGTACTTCTGGGTCAAATATGCCAATTTTTTCCTCGACACCCGTTCTATGTAAATATGCATATTATACATCATTGGAAAGCTAGGAATCTGTAGATAGTTAGAAAAACATGAGCAAATTTCTTTCTTTGTCTTTTTTCAAATTTTTCTTTCAAATTTGGTGGGAGTGACGGTCATTCTTTATACTTTAGAACGAATATGTTTTTCAGTTCCACTTTTATAGCTTGCATTTATAGGAAATAAACAGGCGGACATGAAATTAAATAATTTTCAATGTATTCAAAGTCATACTACTCGTTGAGTAGTCCTACTACTCAGACCGTGGGTGCAGATGGGGTGGGGGACCCCCCAGATTCTGACTGACCCTGATCCGTCCCACCCACTTACAAGAAAGAAAAAAAAAACGGACGTCAAGGGCTTGAAGCTCCTTTTTTCCGACAACATTGAACGCACCACAACGTAACCCGGCTCCAGTGAGAGGAGCAGAAACCATAGAGCCTAGAAGGTTATGCCTGGTTCACACCGGCTGCAGGAGCGGCACGGTCTGTTCACACCAGACACGTAGCTGTGAATTTGACCATTCTTATGGAAATAACTCTTGACATAAGAAGGCAAATTCGTGTAAACTAGAACTTTAAAAACAAAAGAACAAGTCAGAAGTGTGTTAATATAAACAATATAAAATAAAAAATAATATAAAACCGAGGTGTTCTCATTGTGTCGGGTTTGGAATAGGTAATTATTCTTGTGTTTTCTTTCCAAACATGCCTCTGCTACAAATGGTTAAACAACAGCTTCAGTTCTTATTTGGGTATGCATTTTTTTTACTTTTCAGGGGAACACTTTTTGTTCAGCCACTCAAATGAAAAAGCAACAGTTTGTCATCTGGTGGGAAACGGAGTAAAACTCCACGTAAACCTGCTGACCTAAAGCTCAGTTTCTCCTCCTTTTGGAGGTGACAGTGAGTCTGTTTCTCTGCTGCTCTCGGTTTTGTCCTGCCTGACGTGGTTCTCCTGACTTCCAGCATATTGATTTCTCCCTTTCCGATTGTAACACTAATTACATTCTCAATCAATTAGTTGTCTTTAATGAGCAGCATCACTCCAAGAGGTGCTCGGCGTTCTCACACTGTGGAGGATGCCAGCAGAGCGGCAGAGGCTTCGGGGGGGGGGGGTCTTGCGCGGAAAAAGAGCATTTAAACCGGCGGAAAGAGGCTGGCGAGCTGCTGAATGAGGGAAATCGATACAAAGGAGGCCAGTAGATTGCGATGGAGGGCTGAAGAAGAAAGGCCGGCGAGAAACAAAAGGGGGAAAACATTGTTTGTGGGAGGCCTTCTGTCCTGCTGTAGCTCAGAGTCACAATAGCTGCAGGGACAAACTTCTGGATCTAAGGCTGGACTCACACACTCACACACACACACACACACACACACACACACACACACACATAGGTGCGCTGAACACCCCTCACCCTTCTAAAAACTCCCATCTTTCTCTGCTGTGACCCCGGCGAGCCACTCTTTGCCTCCATCAGGCCACTTTCCCAGCCTCCCCTCCGCTTCAGGAGGCCTCAATAACTTTTCTTCTGCAGGGGTCAGAGGTCAGCAGCAGGCTGGACACCAGGAGCTCTAGAGAAGACCCCAAATTTATTCAGAGATGGGAAATCAACCCCTCTGCTCTCCGGCCAGGAGTGGCTGCCTAGTGGGGGGTCTCTGCAGAGCAACAACCCCCCCTCCCCGCCACCACCAGCCAACATCTCTGACTCCAGCTGCAGTGAGGAGGCTAATTTAGAGGATCTGAACTGACCTCTAACTGTGCAACCTTAATTCTTTCTATTTTACCTCCAAGCAGCCATCATTTCAAAGTAGTCTACATCAGTAGTTGTTCCAGATTTCTGAAGGTACTTTAAAGGTTTAGTTCAACCTTTCACTGTTCGTTTTTTTACGTTCACCACCATCTGTGTGCAGACTTTTCAGCCGAGAGCCAGGAATTCCCATTTCCTGTCAGTTAAGATTCAGCTACAAATAACTCGGGTAAGTTCTGCGTTCTGCTGTTGGGTAAAAATAGCTGAACATCATTGTTACGTGCAAAGCACTTTCGCTGGCAGTTTTTCTTTAACTGTCTTCTTTTCCAGGCACAACTTGCCTGATACACTCTGTGGACCTTCCATGTCTGCCAGTGATTGGCTGCTCTGTTCCTGATTGCCCAATCAGCTGTGGAGCCTGCCTTTAAATAGCCTACACGTGGTGGAAGCTGCAGCCTTTAGCACAGAGCTGGTTTTTCTCCTGCTCTGATTGTAAATCCCTCCTGTTTGATCTGAAGTCTTTTTTAAGCTGGCTGTAAAGGTATGTGGTGGGGAGGTCGTGGACCAGGTAAGAAGGGGCCCCCTTTACATCTGCACACGTAGAACCGTGATGTCTAGAAGCACTAGGTAAAAGTGGGTAGTGCCCCCTTGTACTGGTTTTTGAAACCCCTTTTGTAGATAAGTAAGTTTGGATTTTATTTTTATAAGATTAGTAGTTAGGTTAGGGTGTGTTTTGTTTTTATTTATTTGGTCAACCCACACGTCCCTTCTTTTCCCCATATTTATTTGTATTTTTCATCACCTTCAGAAAATAAAAAAAAACCTTTTGCTTTTTAGCAGACCTGCCTCCTCAATCTTTGCTTACCCCTTTACCATAGACTGAGGGTTCGTAAAAATCATCAACATAATAAAAATTAATTCCATATTTATTCTTTTAACCAAGTGGAAGCACATAATCTACATTGACTATAATTAAGTGAACTTCCCCTTTGGGAATTAAAAAGGTATTTGTAATTTAAAGCTATTAAAACATAAACAGTGGATAGGTATGATGATAATAATAAATAACTGACTAAATCTAACCAAGTAAAAATTGGAGAGCAATTAAGCTATAATAACTAAACTTCCAGAAGAATGCAAAAATGCTGAATCGTTAGGCTGTTTTCAATCAATCAATCAAACTTTATTTATAAAGCGCTTTTCAAACAAAGTTACTCAAAGTGCTTTACAGATTTAAAATAACCCACCCCCCCCTTCAAAAATAAAATCATCAACGCAAATACAACTTTTAAATCAAAGATTAAAACTCTACTATTCAGATCTGCCTTTGAGCCCTAAATTGCATTTTCTGTTCACTATTTGATTCCCGTGGTTTAAGTTTTATTCTTTTTTTTTTCCTTTAAACCTATTGTGTTTCATCTGTTTTTAATCTATATTGCATACATTTGTTCCTTACATCATCTTTTCTTATTGATTGATTGTGTCTATCTATTAAACCAATATGTTTCTGTTTTTCTCTAATCATGCTTCTGTAATCATGTATTTGGTTTCATTATCACTGAATCATGTAAAGCACCTTGAATTGCCTTCGTGTTGAAAGTGTGCTATAGAAATAAAATTGCCTTGCCTTTCCTAATAATCAGTTAAAAGTTAGGCGAAAGAGGTGAACATGAAAGTTCTCTGTGATCCTGAGATCCTGTTCCAGAGGTGAGGGCCATAATAATGGAAAGACGCCTCACCGTGAGTTTGTGTCCTGACTTTGGGGATGACAAGGAGACGGCTGCCTGGAGGAACGCAGCCACCGTGATAAGAGCTGTTCAGGAAGATAAGGAGGCCCAAGACCAATCAGACACTTTAAAACCAGTAAAATAGTCTTAAAACTAATCTTAAAACATAGTAAACCTGAGTTACTCTTTTAGGGAAGACCATAAAGCATTGCAATAATCAATTGTACTGGTGATAAAAGCATGCTTAGGTCACACTATGGTCCTAAGGGTTCGAGTCCTAGTTCCAAAAAGAATCCTCAAGTCCAAGTCAAGTCATTATCGGCTGAGATCAAGTCAAATATTGGAGAGCACTACAGTAATGGAAGCCATACGTGATTTATTTTATAAAATTGTACTAAAAGCCCCCACTCTATCACCAGGCTAACACATTAGGATATGCAAAATAATAAAATATGCTTAATGATAATCAACATGTCACCTGTACATTTACAAAGGTTCCAGGAAGTTAGTATTAAATTTGTCGGGTAATCTGCCATGGTATAAGAAGCTAACATTAGCATCGGCTACATGCTAATTCCAACAACACCAAGTTATCATGTCGGAGTCAAAGTTTAAAACCTTAAGGTTGCAGGTTCGAGTCAGAGTGCAAGTCATCTACATAGTGTTTGAGTCAAGTCACAAGTCCCCTAAAGGTGAGTCGAGTCAGGAATCCAGTCCTCCATCCCAGCAGGAGCATCATGGATTCATTCTGAAATATGAAGACTCTGCATGACCAACTGGACAACCATGGACGTTTTAATGAAAAGCATTTTAAAGAGAAACTTTGCCCCTTTTTTTAACCTGGACCTTATTTTTTAGCAAATATTATGCTAATTTACTCACTCAGGCATGTTTGCAGCCACTTGGAGTCCTTCGGAAGAAGTATGGGGTTATAACGATACCCGCTTGAGATGAAACTGAAAAGAAATATTGGCTCTGAAAATAAAATCTGGCATTGATAAATATAATTGTTACTGAAAATCTTAATTTTGAATCTGAAATAAATTTAGTTAAAATGTTTGTATTAAAAGTAAAATAAAAATTGAAGGTTTAAAAATGGAAATGAAACTCAAAATATATGCATTAAAACAATTTACTCACAATCAAATGTTTACACTTTCATACTTTTTTATTTTTTTTTTCAGTGCCAATCTTTTTTCACTTCTGCTGCTTTTCGTTTTCATTCTGCTGATACCAATTTAACGTTGTGCACACGCGCAGGGGGGGGCGGGGCTTAAGAGCAGCAGGTGCTCGCTATCAGCTATCAGTGAGTCAGGCCGTTTTATAACCATTAAATCCAGTAAAGGTCACTTGTAGATCTTTCATATATATTTTTAACTCTAAAAATGTCCACTTCTATAGCTTCTGTAATGTTCATTTTGATATAGCTTTTAAGTCAATCACCGTTTGCATCTTTTCATTTGGTGTAAATTGCGCCACAGGTGGCGTGAAACATAATTTCTATGGTGGTTAAGGATCAGGATTACTGGGATGGAGCACGGAAGTGATGTTATTATAATTACATGATAGCGTACTTAAGACTACAGCCTCTAAATCCCATCGGAACCGAACTAATGAGCACTTCCAACATATTCTCAGCTCCAAAGGGAGTAGTGCTAACGATTAATAACACAACATTGATCAAATGAGAGTGTTTTGGGGCAGATGATTCCTTATTACAGGCATAAAATCTCCTGCCCTCATTGAGCCCCAATGGCTATACGGTGAGAACGACTGGATATAAACTTCTCCTGAAGGAAGGACTCCAAATGGCTCCAAACTTGTCTGGGAGAGTAAATGAACGTGAAAAATGAGGTCCAGGTTGAATAAAAAGGAACTTTCCCTTTACTGTGTGTGAAAGGTCAGATCAGAGGTGTTCTGGGAATTACAAGTAACTGTTTGAATATTTCATTCATGTCCCCTATAATCTCTCTATAACGGACAAACGTTGGGTTTCGTAGTTAAGAGGGTCATGTGCGTTACATAGAAACATGATTTTCTTCTGTTATAAACCTTCTTTGTCCTTTATTTTCCATATTTACACACGTGGGTAACGTACATCTTCAGACCTTTAGGATCTCCTTCGTGAGGCTCAGTTTTCCTCCAGTGTCTCTAAATGAACTGGACGGGTCCTGGTTTCCCAGGGCAGAGGTGTCATTTCCAGTGAATCTGGGCCCGTTAAGTATCCGTTTCTCATTCTTCTTTCCGTTGAGCGGGCATTAATGACTTGTCCTTTTCCCTTTCAAAGCAATAATCTCCAGTGATCTCAGGCCTCAAGCTCTAAATTATTCTTACAAGGACATGAAAAGGCAGCAGCGGGGCCCTCTAGGAGACAAATGAGCGTCCAACGTTCGGGGACGTTCCCAGCAAAGGAAATGTTACCTCACCGTACAAAAGGGGAGCTGGGTGAGACGGAGAGGTTTTCAGGAAGAACCCGTTGGGTGATTAATCCTCCATCTTCCTCTCTAACGGTTTTTGCGTTAGGCCTCCAGCTGATGGATGTTCAGAGCTCCTCATAGTCTGGTTAACATCTAAAACACAATCAAATACAGACATCCATTCTTCTCAGAGTTGACCTTTTCTCTTCTTATGTTTAAATGAGTACCTTGTTAAAGTGATGACAATTCTGAAGATATTGTTTCTTCATCTTACAAGGATATCCCTCAAAGTATTACTTTTCAGTTTGATTTCAACAAAAGGGGGAAATATGATACATAATATCCAAGTTCATGCTCCTGTGTTTTTGTGGGTTATTATGTACTGCAGAATTATTGATCACTTCATTGAATTTACTTGGTAAATATGGTTTGTAGACTTAAAAGACAAATAGTCCATATATAAAAACGGGTCTCGTCGAGTCTCGTTGAGGTAGCGCAATCATTTAGAACTGTCATCAGGCAATTTGACGGGACGCCTTTCATAGGTGTACATTATCACTTTTTAACGTACACCCTCCAGCCAATCAGAATCGATTATTGGTATAATCTCAATTAAAAGCATCAAAACTATGAATGAACACATGATGTATGGAATTACCTTACGTAGTTAACCAAAAAGGGTGAAATAACTGAATACATATTTTAGATTCCTCAAAGTAGCCACCCTTTGCTCTGATTACTGCTTTGCATTCTCTCGAGCTTCCAGAGGTAATCATCAGAAATGGTTTTCCTGCAGTCTTGAAGGAGTTCCCAGAGATGCTTAGTACTTGTTGGCCCTTTTGCCTTCACTTTTGCCACATATATATATATATATATATATATATATAAAGAGAAAATATGAATAAATCTTAATCATGTTGCTTTTAAAAATCCCTTTAGTAATCTGGCAACAAGGTAGGACAGATAGTTATTCCAGGGAGTCGACAGCCAGACCAATTAGGCAACTGCAGGTGTTGCTTGGGACTTTCTGAAGTTAGAAAAACATCTTCCTTCACATCATTTTATATTTTTAACGCATCTTCCTTCAGTAATAACCGTCTGCTGGTGTCTTTTATTTATAATACAGTAACTTCTTTATCTCAAATGACCCTCCTGTGTGTTGCCCACAATAATTAGCTTCATTTGACGCTATCAAAAATAAAAACATCCATAGAGTTTGATTGGTGTGATAAATACTTGTGAAATCGCAGATTTCCAGTCTATCCCATGTCAGCCCGTAATCTACATGGAAGAAAAGAAAAGGAGAGCTCTGAATGTCTGAGTTACTGGTTCAGAAATATTAACCATGTGTCAGCATAAAAGCTAAAGGTGTAGAAGCTCTCAGAAAATCACAACAAGTTGACCTGACTGGATCTTCATAATGACAACTGGCTCTTTTTTTAGCTCCAATTTAAATCTCAGTTGTAATTTAACCACTTAAACCCAAACCTGTTTTTTCCTTCTCCAAATTTGGCATACCTACACTCTGGAAGGTTTTTTACGGCTTGTAAAAGATCTGAAATGCTCAAATTACTCTCCTATAATAAGAAGGTATGTGGGGATACTGTTAATGTGAAAATTCTCATGGAAATCATAGTGAGGATGAGTAATTGAGGTTGAAAGACAGAAAATATGAAAAACGAACAGGAATTCCGCCTAAAAAAACCCACATTGGAAGCTTGTTTTTATTCTAAAGAAGCAAATAAAGATTAGAAATACTAAATACTCACTGTTATTGACTTTAGACCAACTGTTGATGTCTGTAATAACTAATAGTTGAAATTTGAAAGTTAAATGTTCTTCTAGAAGGCGTGCCCGTAAAAATAGGGGCTAGCGGCTTTAATTGAACTGGATGGTTTGTGAAAGTATTTAAAAATAAATGTTATTAAAATAAATCAGAAATATAAATAACTATATATTTGAATATAAAATTAAATATAACTTATTTGATTGGACTGTATGCAGCTGAATTAAAGTGTTAATTTTAAGTGTTAAATTGGACTGCATGGAAAATGGGTTGATGATCTTAATAGAGATATTTTTATATTTTAATGTATTAAATTAAATTGGATTGACTGAAACTTACTCGATAGTGTTTGATTAAAATTGATTATATTTGGAACGATTCTAGTCTAAATAAGAATATAGATTTCTTTTAAAATTAAAAAATTTAGTCCAATTTAATCTAAACCAATTTCATTAAAAACATTTATTATGTTGGATTTTACTGTAATAAATGGCTGTTTTAAGATTTAAATAGATTGAATTAAGTTTGGTTTGAATTTTGCATTGAATTAATTTATTGACTTAATTTACACTTTAAACAAACAAAATAGATCTTTATCGAAAGTAAATTGATTTATTCGATCTGAACTGAATTGAATTGGGTTAAAACTGAATTGAAATGGACTGTACCTGCATTAATCAATGAATATTTATTAAATGAACACTTAATTCAATTAAACTGCATTAATAGCGGAATAAATTGCATCTTTGAATGAATTAACTCTAACTAGGTAATTGGATAAATTTGCATCGGATCTTAATTGGATTTATTTGGACCTGAAATGCTGTGCAAACAGCTGTTTTTATTAATGTGCTATAATATATGTTTGTGATAAAGTGATACATTTTATTGACAATTTTAAATACACAAAAGTTTTAATTATAATGAGTAGGGATGTCAAAAAAATGACATACCAATAGACTATATCACAATATTTTATCGATGTTCAAAAGCAAAGTTTCTATTTTTTTTTTTTTATAAGATTTTAAATTGAACCATTAACGATGACATTGATTTTTATGACTTCTTTTTGGTGGCTGTTTTCACCGTCTTCGTTCGAGCTGATCAGCTAAATAAAACTGGATGTGTTATGGATGAAACGGGTTGGAGAGTCAGAATGGTGGGACATTTTTTCTCCAGGTCAGTTCTGAAAATTACAGAAGTCTTCTTCATTGTATCACAAAATATTGTATCGTCCACTTAGTATCGTGATACGTATCATATCAACACATTCTTGCCAATAATTGATATATATATCCTTATATTGAGTGTAATTATATTTAAAAAAACGTATTTTAATTTGTTGTTACTTTTGATGTGCACTTCCAGGGCCGGCCCAAATTCTTATGGGACCTTAAACAGATTTGGACTCAGGGGCGCCCCCTTTCTGTTAAGACCCCTACCAACAACACCAGCTTTTCAATCAAGATTTGGTCTAATCTTGGAAAGTAGGCGGAGTTTATTTGGCTGATCCTAAAAACCAATCAGAGGTCATTGTTAATATAGAGACAAGGTTAAACTAAAGCATCACAGTGGTAACATAACAAATTAAACAATGAATATTTAAAATTATTTTAAGTTTTATTGAGATTTTAATCAAATGTAATTAACCTATTTTTTTCTAAATTAAAAGGTACAGTATATACATTTTTTATTCCTTTAAATATATTTGATTTAAATGTTTTTGCAACATTTTTAAAATAAAAATAGAATTCGAAGCTTAAAAAATGTATAAAATAATTTGGTACAAAGAAACTTGCCTAGTTACTACATAAAAAATTAGAAAAATTGACATTTTTAAAAATTATCTACAATGAAACAAAACTAAATCAAATTGAGTCATATATTTACATTTTGATTTTAATGTTAACATCTGTGGTCTGTGTTTAATGTCAGCATTTATGGGGGGGCCCCGGATAGGTTCTGGGAACCCTAAGTAACCGCTAAGTTCGCTTGTGCTTCAGGCCGGTTCTGAGTGGTTATTTTACGTAACGATCCTTTTATAAATATTAAACAACTGACATTTCCTTTAATTGATAGTGTAAAGAATTATTATAATCCTGCTTAGTATTAATTAGTGTTCTAACATTTTATTTAGAAAAAAAAAAAGCAAAAAATGGCAGTCAGTGCGTGGTTTTGCCACACTGAAATGATTTGTGTGTGTGTTTTGTTTTCCAGCAGAGGCTTTTCTCCTGCAGGTGGGTTGATAGGAGCTGCATGGAGCCGGCTGTTGTTTATTGTTGCTGTTATTGTTTTTCTGCATCACATCATCGGTGAGGGGAAGTCTCCAGGAGCTCCAGCTGAGTAAGGACAACGTCATCCTCACAGCTGTGTGTGTGTGTGTGTGTGTGTGTGTGTTACAGTACAGGGTGTAGTGTGGAGTGTGTGAGCTGCGGGGTTAACAGTGTTTCAGTTGTGATCAGAGATGAAGAAAAGGAGAAAATGAGCGCCTTGTTCCTTTAAGAGCTCCGCTCCTCTGCCTCTCTCCCTCAGTGCAGATTCATTACTTCTCCTCCTCCTCCTCCTCCTCCGGGTACAATGGGCATTTATCATCACCCCCGCGGTGCGTGTGTATGTGTTTATTCAAATCTCAGTACCAAGAGTGGAACGGCCCCACTCTGGAGCTTTCTCTCTCGGTGACACGGACGCACCGGCGCTTATTGTCAGAGGAGCCCCAGAAAAGGGCCACCACATCGGGCTGCGGGGAGGAGGAGCAGCAGCAGCAGCAGGAGGAGGAGCCTTCCGCTCGCTCCCCGTCCTCGGTGCGCGCAGAGCGGGGAGGAACGCGCCTCTCTGCCCGCCTCCCCGGCTCCTCCTCGCCGCTGCAGGAGCCTCCTGCTCCCACTTCGCTCTGCTGGAACCAACCGCGGAGGAGCAGGTGCGCGGAGCAAACCAGCGGGACGTTTGGTTCTTTTAGCGGGTGTTGATGTTGGGAAAAGGCGCAGCTGGAAAAGAAGCGCAGCTGCGCGGCAGTTGCATCTTTTTTGGAGCTTTTTTTTTTTTTTATAGAGGGAGGAGGGGAAAGATGGATGGATGGATGAAAGGAGGAGAGAAATGCGTCGTAACAGGTGCAGATATGGCGGTGAGGAGTTTGTCTCCACTCTGCTCCAGACGCTCGGTGTCGCTCCTTTTTCTGGACGGTTTCTGATAAAACAGAAAGCGGCTTTAATTAGCAGCTGGAGCCGGATGAGTGGGAACACGCTGCTGGGCTCTCTCTCTGCTGGAAACCAGGAGCTCCCACTTTTACTTTGAATCCTCTCATTTCCACCGAAACTCGGGTTTTTAAGTGTTCTCAGTCCTTCTTGGGCTCTAGCTGCTGATTGTCCAAACGCAATTCTTGTAAAATTCCCAATCCAAGCCGAGAATTGTGCCTGGACATCTGTTGCTGGAAGCTCCTGCACTCCTGGTGTTTGTTCCCAGCGGGATAATCAGCTCCCTGCGTGCTGCTCATCCGATCATTATTACCAATATTATTGCTGGTTTTTTTCCAATCACATCATTTATGTTTCTATTTTCTTTTAATTTCGTTTCAATTTGAATTGCACATGTAGAGAACTTTCTGTTTTAGGGCCTTTGAACGATCAGATTTTGATTTCTGTCATTCAGATAATTTCTTTCCCCTCTTTATTATTGCCTCTCTTCTTTTTATTTGCGTGAGATATTTTCTTTTTCCTACAGGAGGAGGCCGAGCAGATTAGTTAGAAGAGCAGTAATGAAGTATATAAGAAACTGGGAGATTTGGTCCAACTTGCTGGAGTGAAACTGGGATTTGTGGTGCATTCAGGCCAGGCCCAGCTCCTGGAAAAAAGGTTTATTGTCGCTCCACTGGTGAGCTTTTGTTGTCGCCTTTTGTTGCCGTTTTGGGGATTATAATTTGCATAATTCTGCAGGAATGTATCATTTTAATTTTCTTTAACAAACCGTGGCCTTTTATCCTTTTTGATAAAACGCGCCATTACAAGCCAATAAAGACGGAACCCGTTTGTTCACATTCTGCTCTTAATGAATAATAAAGATTTATTAACCAAAGAAAGAATCTGATTTTTGCTGTTTTTTTACTTCTTTGTTGCATGTTTTGCTTTTTGTCTCATGTTTAAAAAAATGTATGCATCATTCAAATTAAAGTTTATTATTCTGTCGATTTAATTTCTCATTTTAAGGCCTCCAGATTTGATTCTTTTTTTTTCTTCATAAAAATGAATCTGTATTTGTGTATTATTCATTTCACAGAGAAACTTGAGCAAGCAGTGTTTGTGTAATTCATATTCATCAGGAATAATTAAATAAACACTTATTTTTTTAGTTACAATAAAATGCACAAGCTGTTAGAAACGAAATGATTGAAAAAATTATAATTTTCAGTTCAATAAATGTGCCAAAAAGCTCACATTTCACGTCGATTATTTGCAGATTTCATGGTCTCAGTTTGAAACATGCAAATTGTTTCATTATTATTTTATTTTGTTTATTATTAAATGCAACCTGCAAATTCTGCGGAAGAAACAGCAGCAGAAGAAACCAAACAGTCCCCTTGGTTCTGGTTTCCTCCATGCCTGGAATGAGGGCTTCAAGGGCCGTTTGATTTTCCCACCACAGCGTCTGCTCAGGCTAATTTCCTGCTGTAATCGTCTCCACGGAGCTGAGATTTAAAACCTCAGGGAGGATGTTTGCTCCAGCCTAACTGAAGATATAAAAAAAATGGAAGTGTAAGTTTAAAGTTCATATCTTTTTGTAGCTGCAGAATATGTTTAATCTGAATAAAAATCTATGATCTAAGAGCTGCTGGAGCATAACTAGTCATACCAGCTGTTAAACATCTAACAGGAGCAAACATGTCAAACCAACAGGTTTACTTCTGCAAAGTTTTTGCCTATAGATTTCTTATTATTAATGTATCATTATGAAGTCTTAATTCTCACTTTTTAAACCTATTTTGCAACCTGGGTTTGATTTTCAGACTTGAATGATCAACAGTATGTATGAAAACTGGAAAATCAGTTGAGGAAAATGTTTGTGTGGAAACAGATTCCTGACTTGTGCTGCTTCAGATCCAGACCATAAAGGGCCGAATGCATGACGGTTCAGAACCAGGAAAACTGGATCAGATCCACGTTTTCCTGCCCAGAAAGGTTTTTAGGCGTCTGAAAGCAATCCGAGGTGCTGATGGAGCTTTACTTGTTCCGGCTGGGAGAGTTACATCACCTGCAATGAGGAATTGACCCGAATCGACGGCTGTATCGATGGGAAAGATATCCTGAAGAAACAATTAGGAGAGCAGAGTAATGATCAGAGGGGAAATCACTGGAGCTATTTAACCTCTCTGTCATCCGCTGATGAGATATGGACTCATTACAGGTTCAAGTCCTAAAAGATCAGGGGTCTAGAATATCTGATATCCTCTAAATGCATCAGTTAAACTAAAAACCTCACATCCAGGCAGAAAATTGGATTATGAAGAAGGAAAACACAAGTTAAACATTTACTTAGCTGCTGTTTCAGGAGGAAAGAAAAGCTTCTTCATGAATTTCCTTATTTCTACGAGTTGCAATGAGCTGTGTGTGTGAAGTGTGTGAAGTGTGTGTGTGTGTGGGGGTGCTGAAGATAAACATGACCGTGGACGTCGATGTCGCGTTGAAATGTCCAGAAAACGCAACCTCTTCCGGTTCGGGCCTCCATGTTGGATGGCGTCGAGCAGGTGATTCCCCCCACCCCACCCCACCCCCAACATCAGCACCACCTCCACAGTCACATGACCTGGGCTGTGTCATGGCTAAACACACACACACACAAACACACACACGGCTGTGGAGTAAAAGAGATGGAGATGAAGGGAGGGTAGCGGATGTGGGTGGAGGAGCATCATAGGGTGACGTCACACCACGACCTCCTTCCCAGCATCCCTCTCTGCCTCGGTCCTTCCCCTAACACACACACACACACATCAAGCTGAAACATCAGCTCAGAATGTGTGTGTGTGTGTTTCATCACAATCTGCAGCATCGATTTTAAAGAAAGTCGCCGCCGAGCACCAGAGGGGCTCTGATAGGTTCACGTCTGTGGGTGTGATGGGACCCCATAAACCCCCCCGCCTCATCCAACATCATCACCATCAACTCCTGCGAAACGTCGCCATTTCGCCAGCCTCCTGCTTCTCACACTCACAGAACGGCATACTTCATGTTTTACACGCGCGTCACATGAGGCGTTCGGTCACACTTTAGCTCCTCCCTTTTAGGCCGGAGTCGTCTGGGACGCCTTCACCCGCCTGCGCCCGAGCTGCCATCACCGCCTTGCCCCCGACCGCCACCGTAGACAAACAAACTGCGCCACTGATCCCCCCCACCCCCCAGCTGCAGAGGCGCTCTGACATCACTGCGTCCTCACAGCCAATCGTTTGCAACCTTTATTTTTGGCAACATCTGTTGGATGGTGGCAGATAGACACGTCTGGTTTTTTGTTTTGTTTTTTTAAGGCAAGTCGTCGGTGAAATAAAAAGAAATAATTACAGATGTTGATTTTTTACAGTGTTCCTGCACTGACAGAATCATGTTGCTTTCTTTCTGTCCAACACTTTTTGCTCCCTTCAGGCCGATTAAACATCTTCTGGCCTTTTAAAACCTTTTTGTCAACATGAAACTAGTCATAAAAAATAAAGAAAACATAGTCGAACTAAGCTTTTAAGTGTTAAGGGAGACTTCACAATCTGCTTCCCCCACTTTATAAACTTCACGCTCCATTTCTAAACACTGAAACGTTTCAGGCATTAGTCAAAGTCAACTCTATTGTCAATCTCTTCACATGTATCAGACATGCAAAGCGATCGAAATTACGTTTCTCTCCATCCCGCGGTGAGGACAAGACATGTAGTTAGAACTAGAGTTAAGAGACTGGACAAAGCTAAAAAAGTGGACCTGTTACATCTGTTACATAGATCTATATAGAGTCAAAAACTAGACTATGCATAAACTATACATATACATATACTATAAATAAACTGTACATAAGCAACAATGTATAAATGGACATTTGAAAGGGTTGTACAGTAATGTCATTGTAGTGCAGACAGTAGAGTCATGTAGGCAACAGAATTAAGTTATAAAACTTATAAAATTATAAAAAGGCATGATTAGGTGGGGTTGTACAAATGTCCTAGTAGCATCAGAAGTGTGCAAAGTAGCATGATAGTGCAGGATGGTACATTTCAAGTAGTATCAGTGCGCAAAAAGGCATGGTAGTCTGGTTGTACAGCATACAAAGAATAAGAATACAAAGAATTAGAATACTGAACCCTGATGAACTCCAGAGGTTGTTTTCCCCCCCCCCGTTTATCCAATGAGTACGTCCTCGGGTCTCCAACAGTCCTGGGTTGTCGTTAGATTCCTTACTAGACCTTAGGACCTTAGGAATATACACTGAATGTTGTTTTCTGTTGGCTAAAATATGGTCCTAAAAATGCATTTCTTGAACTAAATCCTCTTTAAGGCACCAATACAACCATACTATGACACAACTTCACACAATCCTGTAGCCTCATGCAATCATTCATACCCAAAACTATGATACAACCATACAATGACAAAACCCCATAGCAAAGTACATAGTCAAATGTTTTCCGTTGGCCAGAAACGGCGACATAAAATCACGCTGGCGGTAATGACACTAGGCCGGTGCAAGTGATCAAACATCCTCTTTGTCCTTTTATCAGATTTTTTCCTTCTTTAATACATAAAGCACTCTTACTTTAGTTTTTTTCTGTTCTTTTTGTGTCTCGTCTCTGTCTTCTGAAACCCCCAGACGGTTGTGGCAGATGACCGCTTGTACTGGGCCAGGTTCTGCTGGAGTTTTAGATTCCCATACCAGGATACAGTCTTTACCAAAAAAAGATGTGGGACAGATTGGCGTCGTGTTGGGAAATGTGTTCACCTGCATGCTCACACACGCGCGGTGTGCGGAAGTCGGTGTTTGCGGATGCGTTGTTAGGCTGAGGGTGTCATCAATGGATGGTTGGTGCCATGGGCTTATCAGGACATTGTTGTATTAATAGAACCATTTTTGGATGTGTCGTTTTTAGTTCATTTCATTGGATTTGTTTTGTTTATCTTGCTCCATCTTACTAGTTGTTTATTCCTCATTTTCTTTTTTCCTCTCTCTTGTTTTTTCCCCCTCTCTGTACGGAAGAGGATTAGGGCCACTGAAAAAAAAAAAAAAAATAGAATTCTGAGAATAAAGTCAGAATTCTGACTTTATTCTCAGAATTCAATTTTTTTTTCTTCATTTTCCCCAATCCTCTTCCGTATATTCCTCCCTTGCTCTCCCGCAGTTACACAAAATCAGTTCCTTGTTTGTAACAGACACTGAATTCTGACTTTTTTTTAGAAATGCAAAAAAAATCCTTTGTACAAAATTTTGTTTGTTTTCCGTTTCTGAAAAAAGTCAGAATTGTGACTTTTTTTTCTCAGAATTCTATTTTTTTTTTTTTTCAGTGGCCCTAATCCTCTTCCGTACTCTCTGCGTCAATAACCTCAAGAAATTAAACCCACAGCAATCACTAATAAAGAATTTTCACACATATTTATCAGATGGAGTACTATAGTAAAAGCTGTAATGCTCTGCATTACAGTAAAGTATTACAGGAAAGTAAATGTGTTGGGCTTACTCAGATACCATTTCTGATAACCACACTGCCAGACAGGACACATGAAAAAAGATAAAACCCCATACCATGATACAACCACACATCATTAATGTAGCCATGAAGGCAACTGGGAGCTAAGAACATACTTTTGTACAGACAATGCTATACCAAATTAAAAACTAACATTATTGCGGAACCATCTCATGTTTTATTTCGGAATACGACCTTTTAATTTCTGGAAGGAGATGTAGAGTCTTAATATGTAGACTGAATTAATTTAAAAATGATTTCCTTCCCATCTCAATTGGTCTGCTGAACAATCCTAATTCAGATTGGATACGTGTCTTTTATGTTGTCTGAATGTATGATATCAATTGTCTAAGCAGCCACAGTAAAATCTGTGAGTACGGTTAGTCCAAGATGAATTTCCCTAAAGAGATAAAGTATAATTTGATGATAAAATCCCATACCATGATACAACCCCATGGTATGATACCACACCATACCAGGATACAGAAGGCTGATCCACCCAAGGGAAGTCCAGAGATTTGGATGTCGCCTATGATTAACCATAAAATGAGGCTTCTTTTTCTTAATAGTAAAACTGATAAATGTATCTATGTTACAGGGCCTGGAAAAAGTTCTTACAAGTAGTCCTATGTCCATCGCGTTCTTCTAGCTATTGATTAGGGGTGTCACGATTCTCGATTTGTATTTATCTTTTTCTTTAATAGTACAGAGCCCTATGTCATTTTTAGACTAGTCTACAAATCAGTGGTTTTATTTTTAAAATTTTGTGCAGTAAATGTTATTTTAAAAGAGAAAAGTGATTCTTGTTTAATGTATAACATTAGGCATTAATGGTCAAATTAAAATAATTTAGTTACAATAAAAGTAACAGTTTATAGTTACTTTGCAGAACGACTGACACAAAGCTTCAGATAGCTGATTGGACCGAGCAAAATGCAGCTAACAGCGTTCCTCTTGTTTTCAATGCGAATGTGGACTTAACTTGTTATTTGAGTAGTAGCTCCGGTGCCGCTGCTTCATCTGTCCTAGCCAAGCTGTAGCTTAGCTAATAGCTACTAGCTAGCGTCAGCTAATGTGCTCTGTAGACGTGTGTTCTGATCACGGGGGATGTGGTGCAGGAAGGTAAAATGTTACCAGGTGTTGTTGTTAGTTCTATGAGAACTGGTGAGAGTTACTCGTTAGGGAAAATGCGATGTGTGGTTCTTTGTGATGGGACGGTTTCTGCTGTCGCTACGTAGTCCCGAGTGGGACGTACAGAGTTTAAACATGGCAGGAGGTGATCGCCATCCGCTTTTGGATTTCGATGTGCAATGTGGTAATGTCATTTCGATCGATTTAGATACAAAATCGGGATTGTCACACCCCTACTATTGATAGATGCTGTTCTGTTATAGAGATCAGAGATTTATCAATCTTTCTATTCATCTGCTTCCTGAAATGCCTCTAGATTCATTGAGTGTGTTAGAAATTTGAAAACCACTTCCAACATTTCTTTGTGAAACTTGTTTTTATTATGATTGTTCTTAATTTCTTAGATATCTCGATTTCCAAATTAAATTTGACTGTTGCATTTTCTTAACTATCCTCTTTTTGAGGTTGTAAAATTAGATTTCTCACTGAAAATGAGTAAAAAGGTCTAAAATAAATAGCTATTTTGGGGTTTAGTTAAGAGTGCTTTGTTTCTAACCAAATATCTAATGCTAGTTGAGAGTTTTAGAGGCATCTAAGAAGCGGGAACAAAGTCCCATCTGCTGTGAAGGGTAAACACTTTTCTCTGAGCTGCAGGGAGCAGCTGCAGACTCGTAGCTCCTCTCCTCGTTCAGCATTATTACCATAATTTGTGGTGGGAAAGGAATCGCTCATCAATCAGCAGCGTTGGGAAAACGACCACGTCAAAGAGCCGAGGCCCGATGTTTGAGCAGCGGCCTCGCTGGGGTCAGCTCGCTCCATGTGTGTGTGTGGGTTTTGTCATTAATCACTGCAGGTTTGAAGAGTGCAAGAGACGTCGCAGCCTTTATCCCTCCACGCTCTTCATCCTCCTCCTCTGCCTTCACGGCCGGTGTCCTTCGCACCCAATCTGACCATCGCTCTGAAGCCAAGGTCAAGCTCCCTGCATCCCCCCCTCCTTAACTAGAGACCCTCATTGTTCACCTGTTGTCCTGGAGACCCGACTGTTGCTGCTCCCACCCTTCTGTTGTGTGATTCTGTGTGATGAGGTCAGCAAAGAGGCCAGAAGAGCAGAGAAGAGCGCGGATCGGAGGCAAACAACACTTATATTAAATCTTTAAATTCGCTATTTTCAGCTGGCACCTCATCATCGTAAACCTCACCCCCAGGGGCCACAGCGTTACTGAGGCAGATGTGGAGAAGACTGCCTGCGGTTTGGCAGGTGATCTGCAGATCCAGCAACTCTGCTTTTTATCATATATATTTATTAAATCACATGACATGAAGTGCAGAATCATTATATAGTCATACTTCAAGCAGTCTCTAAGAAAAGCAACAACAAAAGCAGCAATCAAGCAAGAAAACAAAGATTCAAGAAAGTAAAAAAACAACAACCAGCAAATGAGCAATTAAGGGCCATAATCGTTTACTCAAAGGCAGCTTTAAACAGATGAGTTCTAAGTTTTTGTTTAAAGCAGCTCAGTGGTTCAGCAGCTTTGCAGTCATCAGAAAAGTTTGTTCCGGATAAGGAGGGTATAGAAACGGCCCTAACCTCAAATCATGCAACGACTGGTACAGGTTCAAGAATATCCCTGTAATTAGCACCATCCATCTTTCCCTCAACCCCGACCAGTTCCCCAGTACCGGCTGCTGAAAAAACATCCCCACAGCATGATGCTGATACCACCATGTTTTACGGTGGGGATGGTGTTCTTCGGGTGACATAAAGTTTTCTTTGACGGCCCAACAGTTCAATTTTAGCCTAATCAGACCAGAGCGCCATCCTCTAAAACATTTTGGGAGTTTCCCAAATGCCTTTTCGCCTTTTACATGTTGGCCTTTTTGCCTTTTTCTTTTTAGCTCAGACTAATGGCTTTCTTCTGATCACTCTGCCATAAAACCCGACTCCATGAAGCATTAAGGTTTATTGTCGACCTCCAGTCTTTGCGGCTTCTCCAGGGTTATTTTGGGTTCTCTGATTAATGCCCTCCTTGCTTGGTTCGATCCGTGAGTTTTGGTGGGCACCCGTCTCTTGGCACGTTTGCTGTTGTGCCATGTTCTTTCCTGTCCTTTCCATGTGATTATGATAGATTTGATGGTACTCCCTCGGATCTTCAAAGCTTAGGACATTTTTTTATAACCTAGCCCCGACTTGTACTTCTCAACAACAGTATCCCTCACTTGTTCTAGGAGCTCTGCAGCCTTGGGGGCGTTTCAAAAAGGGTATGTCTATGTAATGACAGATCATGTGACATTTACATCGGTCCAGATGATGCTCAAAGTCACCGAGCGTCCTCCATGCTGTCTCTTCTCTGTCTTCTCAGACCCCCAGACGGTCGTGGTAGATGACCGCTTGTACTGATCCAGGTTCTGGTTCTGGTTCGGCTGGAGGTTTCTTCCTGTTAAAGGGGAGTTTTTCCTCTCCACTGTCGCTACATGCTTGCTCAGTATGAGGGATTGCTGAGGAATAGCTGTGGTTGGAGTCTGGATGATCCGGGCACAACCTCACGTCGATGACTCATCACAATCTGTTGGGATTCCTTACATAGAAAACTTTTAACTCTTTGGAACGTTTGTATAATTGTATTGAAATGTTTTTTGTTGTAAAGTGCCCTGAGATGACATCTGTTGTGAATTGGCGCTATATAAATAAAAGTGAATTAAATTTAATTTACGGTGCACAGATATCATTTCTCAGATTATGTGACTTCTGACTGTAATTTCTAACAAGAGCTTTGTATGGGCTTCCTTACTGAAGCACATGTATCACATCTATCAAGATTATCGCATCTGCATGTTTTATTTTCCTTTCTTGTTTATTATTGCATGCTTTTAATTTGTATTCCCCGTTTTTATACTGCATGCTTTTATTTTGAAACTCGTTTAGGCGGAAGTAAAGGAGAGCATGTCTGAAAGTAGTCAATAGATTTTGATTTGAGTTAGAAGTGCATTGTGAGACCAAAGGGATGGTACTTTGCCAATTAAGTTTATCTCCTGGGTTCGCTTTGTATTTTCTATATATTTTTTTTCATTTCACTTTACCTACTTAGACTATTGCGTTCTGAACCATCACATAAAATTCAGATCAACAAAACATTAAACATAAGGCTAAAAAGTGATTTGTTTTCCATCACAATGACATCCCCTCTACCGTTGGTGAGCATTAGGATCTGGTTGCCTCTGCTCATTATCTCCTAACCAGTTCAATCGTTGTTAGTCAGACAGCATATCGGGTGCAGTAGGCATGTTGCATGATGGGATAGTTGAGAGTGGGACTGTTGCAACTGGACCTCTAAAAACTCCTGCATGTGTTTATTTTTAGTGGGACTGATTACTGCAACAGCGTCTTCACAAGTCCACCTAAAAAATCAATCAGAAAGCTGCAGCTGATCCAGAAGGCTTCTTCCCGTGTTCTCACTAGAACCAGGAAAGTAGAACACATCACCCCAGTTCTAAAGTCCTTCCTCTGGCTCCCTGTAACTCAGAGAGTAGACTTTAAAATACTCCTACTAGTTTATAAATTACTGAACAGTTTAGCACCAAAGTATGTTGGAGATCTGCTGTCACTATACCAACCAAGCGGACCAATCAGGTCCTCCAACTGTAGTTTACTAATAATCCCTAGAATCAGAACCAAACATGGAGAAGCAGCTTTTGGTTTCTATGCTCCTCATATCTGGAACAAACTTCCTGATGACTGCAGAGCTGCTGAAACGCTGAGCTGCTTTAAATCAAGGCTAAAACCCATCTGCTAAAACGACTAACAATAGCTGAAATGTTTTATGTTTTTGGATGTGTCATATGTTGTGTGTCTCTAATGTGGTTTTTGGAAGACCAGAAATCAGGGCTTTACAGGAATCGATTCTACTGGTGATAAAAGCTGCATTAGCGTCTCTGTATTGGCCTGAGAGAGAATGGGGCGGAGTCTGGTGATGTTCTTTAGGTGATAAAAACTTATTTTAGTAAAATATTTAATGTGTGGGATAAAAGTAGACTCAGAATCAAAAATCCCACTCAGGTTCTTCACTTGTAACGATGGATTAAAAGACAATGATTGTAGTTTTGGTAAAAGTTTCTCTCTCTGAGCTTCAGGACCGATAACTAAAACTTCTGTTTTGTCCTGGTTGAGCTGGAGAAAGTTTTCTGCCATCCAGGATTTAATGCCTAAAGTGCAGTTAATAAGTGCATCCATTGGCCGTGTGTCATCAGGAGACATGGAGATGTACAACTGTGTATTATCAGCATAACTGTGAAAGTTAACTCCATGTCTTCTGATGACACTGCCAAGAGGGAGCATATACAGGTTAAAAAGCACAGGGCCTAAAACTGAACCCTGAGGCACACCACATGTAATGCACCTCTCAATGACAGAGAGAAACTGGATAAACCCTTCAGCAGCTAAACCGCAACTGCCAGATTGTTTCTCCCTACTTTAGATGTAAAAACTGCAAAAAAATAAAGTTAAAGGCTAACTCCATCTTTAGACGTAAGGATTTGTTTTTTTTATAAGCACAGCAGTTGTGGTTAGTTTTGCAGCATGCAGAGTTGTGCTGGGTTTACTTTAAAACGAGCCGAGGACGCAAGCAGACCTGCTGCACGCGTGAATTAAAACATGCGCTTCCTCTTCCTCTTTAAGTTCATACTCCGACTGTCACTTCCAGCCTGTGTCTTACCATGGGGGGGGCGGCAGCTGCTGGAATTTGAAGTGAGAGCTTGGGCGCGTCCCAAATGACTGCACGCACAAAAAAAGGATTTAACTCTTTGTCACAATTGTCCTGCAAAAAAAAAAAAAACAGCGCAAGACCCCTGAAACAGCTCCCCCCCTCCATCACCTTCCCTCTGGCCCCGACCATTCCCCTGACCCGGACCCCAGGCACAAAGGACCCATCAGAAGTATCCCTGGCCACATTTACAAGTGAAAGAGTCCCAATAATGGAGCGGTTAGCGAGAAGAATGAAGAGACAGAGGGGCACTCACAGATGTGGAGGTGGGTGTCGAAGGGGGACGACGGAGCAGCGTCCCATTGTTGCCCCCCCACCAACACCCCAACACTCTCAGCACCTCTGATGGAAGAGAGAGATGGAGCCGGACTAAACGTATTATTTTTTAAGCAGGACAGGTTTGAGAGGCTGAGGAAGAGAGATGAAGGTGGAGAGGATGTGAGGGATAAGAAAAAAAGGTGAAACCAGAAGCAGGTCCACTCTTCCGCTGAGACCGTGTGAAAATCAGCCGAGAGGTCACCGAGGTGTGTGCGTTATTGTTGTGGGCCGGGATGGCGACACATAGCAACAGCAGCTGGGGTGAAGAGGCCTCTGAGCTGACCTTTGAACCCCTCCTCTTCCTCACACCGCCCTGTGTGATGGTGGGTGGGGAGACGGGCGGAGGATGAACGCTGATGAAGTCATCACAGGAGGATCGTGGGTTAATGTGGCATATATAGGAGGCAACGCAATGACTTTTTTTTTTTAACTCCAAAATGTCCACTGGGCTGGGACAATGAGCCTGGGACAAGTTTGCTGGTGAGTCTGGCGCCCCCAGGTGGCCACAAAACAACTTTAAAGGTCCCATATTATGCAAAATGCACTTTTTCATGTTTTTCACACATAATTATAAGTTACCGGTGTCTGTGGAAACCCCCTGAAGTGTGTGCAAGTCTGTGCTCTCAGTATCTCTCCTTCCCTGCATTTCTGTGAAAGAGCCTCCCACAAGCTGTTTCTATTTGGGTCCTCTACATACGTATGTAGAGGACCTGGCCCATCCCACTAGGCCGTCCCACTTTCACCTGTGAAGTTGAAGTCTAAGCTACTGCCGTCTGCCACATTGAGCAACACGCCACCGACAATGCCCAGTGGGAAAGGACGACACGCCAGCTGCTCTGTTGCAAGCTGCAACAACCAAGACAAAAGTCTTTTTGCAGTTCCAACACAAGAAGATGTGAGGACCCAGTGGATATCTTTTATTTTTGAGGGAAACTCTCCTGGAACGGTCCCGAAAATACTACATGTATGTGCTAAGCATTTTACACCGGAGTCTTTCAGTAACCTGTTTCAGTTCCAGTCAGGCTTTGCCACTAAACTGTGGCTGAATGTTGGAGCCATACCAACTCTCCGTGAGCCGCCTTCAACATCAGAGGAGGTAAGATGTCATGTTTTACCATGTTTAATCAATGTCAGTGATGTGTTGGCAATATAGACCGAGCGTTAGCTGTGTAGCTCTTAGCTGTGTAACGTCAGCTGTAGCTGTGTGTGAAACGAAACTTTCTGTCTCATTATACCACTGACGCGTAGTATAGAACGGTCACAGCAGCTGTAGCCTTTTTACATGAATGCTGTTACTATTGGGCATTAGTGAAAAGGCTTTTAATGTTTATATGTTGACGTTAGATTTGCTCCTGAGAACGGAGGAGGAGCGGTGGGTGTTGCGGGGGTTTTGACGGAGAGACTAGACTACATTAGCGGCTGGTCCGCACACTTGGTTGCAGCTTGTAATGCCAAGATAACGAATTTCACGCAACAACAGCTGCTGCTAATCAATGATCATTAATGGGGGAGAGCTGTAGGCTCAAAAAAGAGTGCACACGATACAGTTTGCCTGTTCTGGAGCTTCAACCGATAAAAGCACAGACACAGTGTGCAAGACTACTATGCCAACTAAAGCTTTTTGTGTACTTTACTACATGGAAAACATACTGTAACATATTTATGGGTCAAATATATCAGTTTGGAATATCGCGCTCCTGCTAGCGGCCATCATTACAAACTCTGACTGCGTTGTCATGGTTGCGGGTTGGTGGGGGCACGGCCTTCGGGAGGGAGGGGGCGTGGAAAGCAGCAGCTCATTGCATTAAAGCCACAGTGCAACCAAAACAGCTTGTCCAGAATCAGGAGGTTTCAGATACATGCTGTATGCCTAATCTGAGAGGAATTTTCCTGCACACACGGCAAATATATACTCTGGGGGCCTCATTGAAATATTATTTTTTTCTAAATGTAGCATAATATGGGACCTTTAAGACACGGACCAGCCTCAGATGAATTATGGCCCCCACCACCAGAGGGTGCTGATGGTTTTAAAGGGATCATGTGGATGCAAAACAAGCCCAGATCATCACTTCTCCACTACTGTGCTAAACAGTTGGGATGAATTATTTCTCTAGAGAAATGTCACTGCACATCAATCGATCAGTCAAACTTTATTCATAAAGCGCGTTTTATAATGAGTGATGCAATTTGCACGGTCCGAAATTACATTTTTGACTCACCGGCGAAGTTGGCCAGTAGATGAAAAATATTTACCGGCCGGGCATATTTTTTACCGGCCGACATTCTAAATGATTTTTACACAGAAAAACCTGAAACACATTCTATTATATGATATTATGTTGGAGCTAAACAGAAAGGAGTGACAACTTCAAAAATACTTTATAAGAAAGACGACATTTTGTCATTATTTTATATACATATATATATATATATATATATATATATATATATATGTATAAAAAAATTAAGGAAAAATTTTATATTTTAATTTTACAGAATTTATTTATTTGACAAAATAACAGTCAACAGCAATAAAGTAATTTAGCAAATGAAACAGTCGCTCCACTTTTTTGTGAAAAAGATTTTTTGAAAAAAAGTTGCAATGCTTTTATTTGCGATATTCTTTTATATTGTCACACGAACTTTTGCAAAAATAAAATGACTTTAAATTAAATTTTAACAGATGAAAACTCTAAAATGTGACCAGCTCAGATTGGGTCCCCACTAGAAGAACATCTCGTTTTATTTTGGTGCTACAGTCCCCGTCCAATCCTGGGCCCCTTTTGGCCCGTCTTTATTAACTTCCTGGATACGCCCCTGCTCAGCAGCACGTTTAGGAATAGTCGCTCATTAATCGTTCTAAAAACATGTCAGGAGAGAGTGAGAAAGTATTTTTTTCTCTCTCTGGTCACAGAGCAGCATTAAGTCTATTGATTTTGACGCTATAACTTATTTAAAAGCACGACAAACTGGAAAAAGATCCCTTATCCGCTGCTGAAGTTACTGTCGTGAAGCCGAAATGAAAGGAAACTAGACTTGAGTTCGGCTGAAACAGTTTTCAATCCTCAATAACTCGGAGGATTTAAAACGTAATAGAAACTACAGATTCTATCAGTCACATAAAGACTGTTCCGAAAACTTGCAGCTCCTTGTTGCGCCGTGCATCACTAATTACAGCCGATTGTTTTCCTCATTGGACACACACATCACGTGCAGTAGGTGACCTAATTTTGAATTCAAATGGCGCATTTTGCCAGCAGGTGATGGATTTTCATGTCATGAATGAGGAAACTGTACCCCATAGAACCTCCTTTGACAAAATGCAAATGAAACAGGTTTATTCTCCATCCCTCTCACATAAGAAACATGGAGTGAACATGATATGCGACGCTGTACAGATATCGGGAGAAGTTCGGCGGAATGGTGGCTCCGTGAGATTTTTCGGGAAGGGCAGTGAAATTTGGGACTCTCTGGGGGAAAATCGGGAGGATTGGGAGGTGTGGTTTTAACCTAAAGATAACCGCTACATGGATACGTACACTCAAAATAACGACTTTGTGGTATATTAAATTCTATTACATTATTTCATGTAATTTGTAAATTGTAAAATCCAGTTTAAGTTGGAACTACAATACCTAACGTAAAATTTACGAAATGCATTCGTGTTATAACTCGAATGAGAAGAACGAGTAAATTTTATCAGATATTTAAAAATACTATTTAACATTTTATAGTCACAGCAAATTTACCTAAAATACTAAGTACATTTTAATCTGGAAAGCAAAGTGCATTTTAATCCGTGAGCCTTTTTTTTTTGTGGTTTGGGATGTATTTTGCTGGAATAAGATATAAAAATGACCACTGTGGAAGAAAAATATATATAGATATCCAAAACCACATTATTATGTCAATCGGTAGATGAAAAAATAAAAAAGTAGATGAATTTAGTGATTTTGTCTTGCTCACACTCCTGTCGAGAAATGCAGAGAATTAGCTGCTAAGCTTTCTGCTAATGTTTAATAGAGGAAAAGGCCAAAGGAAGAACTTATCTAGAACTGTTGACTACTTTTAACTTTTGACAAGTTTCAATGTTTTATGTGTTATGGTTTAAAGAGCATTTAGTGTAATTTAAATGCTATTAATGTATTGTTTCAGTGACTTGTAAGATTCTAATTGGATGGATCTGAACGCTTCATGACCTCTCCGGTTAATCTGTAGCTCAGTCGTTGAGCATTGGCTTGTGAATAAAGCGATTGTTGTTTCAATTCCAACTTCCACCAGATTTTTTTTTAATTCGGGCATTTAAATTTACTTAATTACTTTTAATAAATACAACCTGGTAAATTAAATATGATTAAGTAACATTTACTTAATTTCTTCACAAATGTTACATTAGGAGGCAAGTACATTTTAACACTTTCAAGTAAGTTGTACTTGATATCACAGCATTACAATTTACTTAGAAAAATTTAGTGCAAATACTTAGAATAATTTTCTTAAGTAAATCCTACAAGTTGTTTTTTTTAATCAGTGTATGGTGGCGTTCAGGTTTCACGTACACTTGTGTACATCGCATGCAGACAGCAGAGGAGCATCACAGAAATTAATTTGGTGCAAACATTTACTCGCCGTGTGATAGCGCTCCAAATTTTACTCCACAAACTGAAAATTTGCTCGCATTTGGCGAGTGTGTGATTCAGGAGGTAAGACAAAGAAGACCAGAAAACAACTTTTATCGCTCCAGTGACTTTTGTTCATAATTTTTTCGGCACTGTCGGACAAGCGGGCCGACAAGAAGGGGAGGAGACGTTCGCTTCCCATAATACTGAGACATGCGATCGTGGCGTTTCAGCCCGCCCACTCCTCAGACAAAATGTCTCCTCCTGAAACAAGAGCACCAGGAAATTTAATCCAGATAAAATGGCTCACGAGGCATTCGTTCGTACTGGAGACCACCCAAGATTTATTGAAAAAAACAAGAGCGAATGAGACCTTTAAAAGGTCTAACAGCACCAGATTAATACCAGGCATATTTATAGATTCTCTGTTGTAAATACGTTGGATATGTACATTAACACCAAGAAAATCACTTATTTTTATTTCCCACATTGTTTACTGTATATTCAAAATGTCTTCATTGTGATCGAAGTCAACGTCAAATTCCTGTTAGCGTGCACAAACTTCAATAAACACTAATACTTTATAATAAATAAAGCAGATTCTGATTCTAACTAGCCCAGATAATCAAACCTCCACCGCCATGCTTAACCCGTTAGGGTTTCCTCCCAACGTTGTTGGTCTCATCTGACCAAACCGTCTCGGTTCAGAAGCCTTGGGGAGTTCTGCAGACGAATCTACGTCATGCTGCCACCTTCTGACAAAATGTGATCGGGGCGCCCCCCACCGTCTATGACATTCAATTACATGATTGGCTGGATGTCTGTAGGTTGATATAATGAGCAGATTTGTTTTATTTTTTACTTTATTGATCAAACAGCAAGTATGCAACATAAAAACAAAAGAAGTATACATAAGAATTCAACAGTACATAAATTTTTTTTACATATATTAGTTGTTTTATTATTTCTTTTTTTTTTGATTTTGTGTTTGGTTCAGTTGTCTTTTATTTGGGATTTAAAACCCAAAAAAAAAACATCTTCCCATCATCCATTTAAATATGTCTAATAAGAACCCGCTGAACTCTTTCCAAAGTCCATGTGTGAAACATTACCAGAAAAGATGCGTCACGTTTTCTTGATGATCCCCGCTAGAACGGTTATCATTTATGTCTCTCATAAATGTTATCATATCGTGCTTTTAGGTTACAAATGGGGCACAATGTAGTTTGTCTGAGTGGAGTTGTTGTAGTGTGACGTTATCGGCAGGAGAAGATCTGTTACTAACAACGGCCAATACAGTAATTACCATAGGGAGCCTTAAGCTTGGTTTATGCTTGACGCAGGTACGTTCTGCGCGGAAATGAGACTGCGGAACCGGCCGAGACGCCTTCTAGCAGCGTTTATACTTTTTGCGGCTTGTCCCTCCTGAGAATCAATATTCTTGAAGACTGCAGGGGGCGGCGTAGGGCATGCATACAACACTATACCATAGTAGTAGTAGGAATCACTGTTTACAAGATGGCGACACCCATGAGCTTAAACAAAGCAGAAGAACTTTTACTACGGTTAGGAAAAAAGACGAAAAAGGAGCCGTCCCACGCGTCCATTAAAACACAGCTGATTACAGTGATCTCTATCGGCCGAATCATAACGATGTCTGCATTTACAAACCTCTGCCAATAGGAGCTCTTGCCAGTCCGCCATGTTTTTCTGCGCAGGACCGTACTTAGAAAATCTCCTAGGTGCGCGGTGCGGAGATTTGGTTGTCCGCGAGGACCGCGCGGAGAGGCGTGGTTGCTGAAATGACGTAATTTGGGCGCGTGGAGCCGCACGGATGCGTTGAGCATAAACCCAAGTTTAAGCCACGTCCATTAACCTCCAGTCCATGGGTATGGCGTCAAAACAGGAACAGCAACGAGATGCCAATTTGAGTTACGCTGGAGAAACTCACACATACAGTGAGAGGTAAAGCACAAGAATTTGAAGATGTATGGATTCCCTTGGTAAATTTTCTAAAGCAATAGTACAGATTATTAATTTTGTCAACTCTTGAAGTGTGGTTTGGTATTATTATTTAATGATTTATGTTGTTTTTAGGTAGGATCACTTAACTTGTTGTCTTATAGTTAGAAAATCAAAAACATTGTTAAAAAAAGTGACAATTCAAATACTACTTGTAAAATTGAAAAAAAATGTGTACATTTGAAAACTGTTTATACTAAATAGTAGGTGTAAATTTGAAAAACTTCACACATAAAACTGAAACCAAATGAAAAAAAGTTTATTTGTAACAGCTGCTGTTTTTTTCTTTTCTTTTTTTGGGCCAGTTTTTATTTCTCTTCCTCTTTGCTTTTAGTACTCAGTTTACAGTTTCAATTCATACTTTTTTTTCCCCCCAATTTCTTTTGTCAAATGTAAAATTTTAGAAAATTTTTACGATGCCTACTTTCAAATTAAAAAAACGTTTCTTTTCTTCTTTATTTACAAAGTCTATTTTTCAATTTTACAGTCTTTTCATTCCCTTTAAACTGATCCTGTTATGAACCCATACATCTGTCCCCTACTGTCAAATGTTTTTTTTTATGAATGCGAGTCAATGAAGCGATAAATGTTACTGACTGATCCTATTTGAAATGTTCCATGAATTTAATATATGATGTCAGTGAATTTCAAAAAAACCATTTTGATCCAGCGAAAGCCCTTATTTCCGACCGGAGGCTAAAATTGCTTACAGGCAGAGTGTGTAATTTTCGACCAGTAGAGGGCAGTGCATACCTAAATTATCACAAGCATGCGGTATCTGTGTCTTCCGAGTAAGAAACTCAACAACGGAGGTCCAACTAGTGCTGTTTTCCTGAGAATGATCTATTTACAGCAACATGACGAGCACATCAGTCTCTCTTTCATCGCTTGGAACTAACGAAGAGGTAAAAATTTATTTATGGAGAAACTTTTTTGCATTTCGAGGGGAAAATCGATGTTTTAATAGCGGGCGTGTTCCGTGCGCTTTGTCCGTCCGGGCTCTTGTAGAAGTAAAGACGTCATCTAATATGGCTTTCCCCTGAAAAGAGGACCCGCACCTATGTATGTAACATTATCGCCAATATTTTGCAATTAATGTGCTTTACGTAATTATTATTACATAATATTTTAAAGGATGTTTTCAAAGATGTACTGCAAAAACTACACACTGTCACTTTTAAGGTTTTATTTGAAAATACCTAGGGGACTACAACTGAAGAAGAAGAAAAACAGCAATTGTTTAATTAAATGTTTATATGTAGTTCTCTATTTAGCTGGTTTGGGTGTAATATTATTTAAAATAAAAACAAAAAATAAAAACTACTGAATTACTGCACAGGATTTAAAAATTGACGGGTAAGGATAAATTATGACTGGATTTTTTTTTATCCCAAAATGATGGACATAAAAACATGTCTGGCCCCACCTCTGGTCAGTTCATGGGGCCCTTTATATTAGAACAATCTTACAAGACACAGAGGAGAAAGCAACCAGTATTAAAAACCTTTATGCTTATAGTAGCGCAGAACGTTGGTGAATGAAGCGGATTCTGAATAACAAGGACTGAAGATGGGTTTTCAAAAGACGATACAAGTTCTTCAGAGCATCAGCTGACTGGGAAACGAAAAACCAGTGTCTCCGTCAGAAGATTGAACCCTGTTGAATTATTTGGTTCACAAGTGAATGAAGCGTTCTGAACCACTGATGGAGTGCATTTAATACGCTGACAATCACTGAACAGCTGTAAACAGTACAAAACATTTGGCAAAAGTTTAAAATTTAGCTAAGCGAAAATTCATTCAGATAATTAAAACATCAGGTCGAAGTTTAAAACTCCAGCCAGAGAGTTTCTCAATCAACATTCGTTCCCAATCAGAGCAGCTTAAACATAGAATTAAAATACCGTTAATAATGTGAGGGCAAAGAAAAACTCACCAGGTCAACTCCTGGTCACGGCGTCACATATTTTGGCAAAAAAAAAAAGGAATAAAACAAGCAACCAAAAAGAGTATTTGCTGCCCCCTGTGGCCAAAATTTTGATGTGCTAGCAAAAATAAATAAAACAATAATAATAATAGTCCATGTAGGAATACATTTCCACCAAGAAGCATAACATTTTTTAGATTAATTTTCCTAAGATTCTTTTTAAAATAAAAGATTTGTGCATTTTCCAGGATAAAAACGTGAACTTTTTCATAATTTAATGCAGAAATTTGACTTTGCAACATCAGACAAACTCCTGGTTTTATTCAATTTAGAGGGGGAAATAACCTCTTAACTCTTTAGAATTTTATTGAGATTACAAAGTGAGACATTTGCAAAAAACAAACCAGAGGTTCTCTAAGATTGAGGCGGTTACTGTAGAACAATGGCGTCAAACTCAATTCCATTTTGGGCCACATCAAACTCATAAATATCCTTAGAGGGCCGCTGTGGCATAAAGTATTAACAAAACTATAACAAAGCGTTTTAAAAATGAGTAAAATTATCTGTCTGCATTCTTTAAGAACTTCTTCAAATTAAATAATTCTGACAATAACTAAAATTTCAACAGTAAATCTTCTACTTTTACCACCACAACCTTAAAAGACTGTAAGTCTCTGACTTTATCTCAGAAAATATCTTACTGTTTATATCATAAATGTACGCATTTAATTCATGACTTTTCCACATGAGACAATATACCCCCCCCCCCAACATTGTGAAATTAATATAGGCGACTAACTCCTCCTTCCTGGTCATTTTGAAACCTATTTTTATCTTTATTAGCTCTAATACTTTACTGCATTCGATCAGCTTTGGCTTTTCTTTATCGACTATCTGCTCATCAGTTTCCCTCCAAGAAGACCGACTGCCTCTGTTATTAAATAAATTCAAATTAAAACATTATTTGCTTCAACAAACTGACATAGAAAATATTTTCACGGTGCAACATTCGACTCTTTGATCTTTTTCGGTAAAAATAATAATTTTTCTGCGTCCCAAAGACGGAAACAAAGCATCTGGTGGTCAAAGTGTCTCCGAGACGCCTGAAGGCCGACAGACGGTTCGTACGGAGCAAAACTAAATTAAGACCAGATGGAAAAAAATAAAACGATCACCTGAAGGCTTTAAAAGACGTTTGGTCTGAGGTAGAAAGGATCCCTGGTTCAGACCGTGTAAACGTCCCTGAAGCTGGAGTCCATTTCCTCCAGATTCCATGGACGCTACTTTAATTCTTCCTTCTTGAAGCGTTTCCCTCCTTGTCCATGAGCAGCGGGTCATCGGTTCAAATCCCACCTGCCACCTCTACCCTCGTTCCTCACGAAGCAAAACCGGAGCAGCCGAAACCTCCAGATGCGGCTCACAGGAAGACGCTGATCTTGGCGGAGACGGTTTTGCAGCCCGTGGTGGAGAAGTAGCGTCCCTCCACGGGGGCGTAGGTGACGTCCGCCCCGACCGCCTCCGCCACGTCGCCGCGGTGACAGCTGCCCCGCTGGCACAGCTGGGAGCGGGCGCAGCGCTCCACGTGGGTCCGGGTCAGCGGCAGGAAGGGGACGAAGCGAGTGATGAGCTTCTGCTGGAGGATGCTGGAGTGGAAAAGCCCACCTGGAGGGACGACCGCAGGTCAGAACCAGCCTGGCGCGACCAACAGCTGCAGCTCAATAACGCCGTATATCACTAAAAACTTCATTTATTTCTGGTATTTCATTCAAAAAAATGAAACTCAAGCTGTTTACATTCAATGAGCCAAAAGTGCATTTTAAGCATGATATTACAGCTAAGAAGACGATGAATAAGGTGCATAAAATTGTGGGTTTTTTTTGTTTTTTTTTAGTGTTTGTTCTCTATTGTGTTTGGATTTTATTATAAAGCCAGGTTAAAACATTTATTAATGTGTACTGTCTTAACTTAAATACACAAATAAATAAAACGCTTCTATCTGACGTAATCTTTGGTTTTTCTGAACCTGAATAGTCAAAATCAATACCAGTATCGGCCCTGATACCGTTCTAATGTAATCATATCTGTTAACCGATACCATGATGCCTAAAATATGGAAACTCTTCAAAAAACGTGACCGAAAGAAAATTCTTTTTCAGTACAAATTTTTGTGTTGTGTTCATTTTTATCATTATCTTATTTTTTATCTAATTCGCCATTATTTGTTGTAACAAGCAATTCATTGCGTGTTTTTGTGTGTGGTAAACGTATCTCCTTGGTACTTGGTATCGGTATCGTATGGGTTTGAAAAAAGTGGCATCGTTGCATCCCTAACCTGAAGTTAATCCCTCTGTGTCGAATCAGGGTACAGAAATAAACAAGTTTCATTTTTGAATTAAACTTTTCAATGATATTCTAATTTACTGAGATGCATCAGTTTAAAAGGTAAAATCTGAAGCCTGTAAAAGCATAAAAACAGGATCTGCTGACGGCAGTCGTAACCGTCTGAAGCGCCTCTCACTTGTTCTGTTGTTGTAAAGCTCTCGTTCCAGGGCTTCCTGCAGGTCAGACAGCTTGATCTCGTCTCGTTCTCGGCCGGCCTGCCGGTTCTCCAGAACCACCCGGTTTATCACCTCCTGTCCTGCGGTGCTGCAGAGCAAACCACAAGCAGTCAGTGTGCGCACGCCTTAGCTCCATGTATGGAATGTCGTTTTATTCATGATTAAATAAATAAATACACGAATAAATCAATATTCTTTCAAATGAACAGAAAAAAAAAATCTACAAAATAAAAGTTTCAGATTATAAACAGAATAATATTTGTATTTGTATTCAAAAAATAAATTTTTTGTGTTTCTCTTTTAATCTATGTCATTATTAATTTTAATACAATAAAAAAAAGTTGGGAGACGGTTGTACGCCACAAAGTCTTATGGGTAATGTTTTTGTGTTCATTCTAGAAGTTCTCCATTGTACGTTATAATTTGTGTTCCAAATGTAGCCGTGCTCCTTAGTTATGCTCTGAGATATGTTGTCAGTGTTTGCCGGTTATTGTCCGCGCCCCATCATAGAGACGGCGGTGGACCGGAGTTAGATGTCTGCCTTGACCCACGTGATACTGCGGAGCAAGACCACGAGGTGTGCAGGGGAAATCATTGCTGTAATGACTCCTTTAATGGGTCGCGTCAGACTAGAAATCTGTCTTGCTTCCGAATACACATATAACAAAAAGTGTTTGTGAGGGATAAATGTTTGTAAAATAAAAATAAAAAACACGTTATTTGTGCCTTTCTGAATAATATATATCCGAACTGATGCAGCTACAAGCTAACTGAGCTAACGGAGATTAGCGGGCGCTTTCAGCTAGACAACAGTGGCTGAGCGATTCCGTGGTGGGTGAAGCTGAAAGACATCTAGATAGGAGAACTCATTTCGATGCAACAACTGTCAAGTCAAACTAAGTATGCAATTCTTCAATTAATTCAAGTAGTTGACTTAGTTATTGTAAATTAAAAAAGTTAAGGGTTTTGCAGAATTACCTTGAATAGATGTTGCAATTTTTGTTTTTTTTAATTTTTCTTTCTAAGTCTCGATTAGACAAAAATACACTGAATAAAAATCAGGATTTAGGTAAGTATTCCTTTAAAAAAGGCTTTTTGTATTTAGGTACATTTTTTTAAAGGGCCTATATCATGCAAAATCAAGTTTTTGGAGTTTTCAACCATCCAGTAGTACAATTTTCTCATTAAAAACCCACCAGAGTGGTTTTTGGCTTAATTCACACACGTCTGAGTAATCCTCCTGAATCCTGCTCTCCGAGCAGCTGCCCCTCCCTCTCCTAGAAATCGACTGAGTGTTCAACTAGTGACATCACTAGTTGAAAGTTGAGTCCTAGAGGTGTCTGCACCGCCCCCTGCAGGCAGAGCGGCTTACCTCTGCTAGACTTCCAAACACACCCTCCTCCTTCTCAAAGCTCATAGCTGCTTCGGCTTTTGGCAGCTTAAAACACTTTTTTGTTGGATCTCTATGAAAACGCCTGTTTGGCTGCAGGATTTTATTCTACATTCTTAAAGAACAGCAATTGGATCAAAGAACAAAGACGCATAATGGACAGAGAAGTAAGTGGCTACATGCTAATGCGTGTTAGCCATTTATCAAGCTGCTTATGCGATCTTATAACAGCATTGTGTGGTTAATTAATTGATCTGTAGCATCTCAGAATGTTCAGTAAACGGGTGCAAACACTGTAAATACTGCCCTGGAAAGATTTCCTTGCTGGACTCAGCTATGTTGTTTTCGGCTCTGTCTAAAGCCTGGAGATTTAGCAACTGAAATAAGCTTTATTGACTCCATTTTTTTTACAACAAAAAATAAAATAAACCAAACATCTGAGCCCTTAATATAACAGAGTTTCATTGTGGTGCTTTTCTAATTCACTGTCAGAAAACTGTTGGGGATGAAGCTCAGATCTGCATGGCAAAGGAGCGGCGCGTTGGGGCTGCAGGAGGTGAGCCGTTTTACTTCGTGGTCATACATTATCTACAGGATACAAGTTAAATTTTAGGACAAATTAATACTGTATGACACCAACGGTAACATTTTAGCATATATATCGCTATCCGAGAAGTTGAAAGATGTAAAATAGCATGATATAGTCCCTTTAATTTATTTAAAGCAGATTTTGGGTACAGCAGTCTATATTTGAGTAAAAACCATTGGAAAGATATGGTCCTTGTACGACACACACACACAAAAAATTATTTAAAAGATAAATGATTGGTGTTGTTACCAACATTTTGTATTGCAAGAAGATTTTCATTTGTTTGGAATAATTTTGTGCTAATTGAAAAAAAAGTTTCTATCTGGATCAGCGACTTGTGTTGGGGGGCCAGATTTGTCAGTCAAGGACCCCCAAATGGCCCCGGGACACACTTTGGACACCAGTTTTAACTTATGAGAGCTTTAGAACATCTAAAGTACTCACTATACTAGAGCTTTATAAAAAACGTAACCAATGAGTACAAAATAAATAAGTATATATATATTTATATCCATTTTCTGAACTTGGTGCCTATCTCCACCTGTCAGCGGGCGAGAGGCAGATGTCGCCAGTTCATCACAGGGCCACTTAGAGACAGACAGGACAAACAACCATGCACGCACACCCACACCTAAGGAAAATTTAGATTGATCAATTCACCTGACAGTCATGTTTTTGGACTGTGGGAGGAAGCTGGAGTAACCGGAGGGAACCCACGCATGCAGGAGGAGAACATGCAAACTCTATGCAGAAAGGCCCTCGGCCGGGATACGAACCCACAACCTTCTTGCTGCCAAATGAACTAATTTTATCTAAGAATTAAATTAATTTTTCAAACACCTGTTTTTATCATAACTAAGTTTGTAAGACATAGAAACAAATCAAGAGACCAATCAGTAAATACAAAGAAAAGTAATGTTATTAACCATTATATTATATATATATTTTTAAATTATGTTAGTATTTTAATTTAAAGACTTATCTTGATGCTTTTTAATTTTTTAAACATTTAATGACACTTTATAATATTAATGGCTGAAACCTTTGGCTAAAGCTAAAGCTAACCAGAAACTCACCAGTTTGAAGAGAGCTGAAGCCAGCGGGTCTGTTCACCGTTTTTTTTTTTTTAAGCGTTTTTCACTTCTGAGGACCAGGAGCAGAACTGAGGGGAGATTTTAAAAGCCACAGGTTTTGTTAGCAGCGGGGTAAAGTTTCTCTGTAACAGATTCACAGTGAGCCGGGAGAGGGGAGTCCTGCTTAAGACAGCTGATCGTAGTTTTAATATAGATACGTTTAGTGTTTTAGTGCATTGAGGATCGGTTCAAAACGGGACGAAACTTTTACCTAAAGCCACTGAAACATTTATCCAGAACAACGTCCTCCGCTGCCGCCTTACTGTGGCATCTGACCTCGGTGAAGTTACGGTTATGGTTCGTTTAGGGACTATCAAAAAAATTCTGTTTCAGCTCAAATCATTTCATCCTTTTTGTGGTTTGAAAGGAGAGAGGGTTTTTAATGATTCGTTTGGAGTAAGTAATGATTGTTGTATTAAGCTGTCTGATAGGCTATAATGAAAAAATGTCTTCTATCAAACATTTTTAATCGACCCCTTTATATTCCTATCGCACCACTGCTATCGAATTATTGTCCCGCCCTAATATAGATGCTGCTTCCGTACCTTATGAATAGGTAGATGGCCTTCCGGTAGTTGGTGCGGAACACAACGTGGGACGGCCCCAGGAAGGGCTCCAGGACGTCGATCAGGCCCGGAGGCATCTTCTCCGTCTCATCGAAAATGAAGACGGAGCGGGCGCAGACCGTCAGGTTTCCCTGCACCCAGCTCTTCAGCTCCTCCTGGAACCCAGAGAAGAGCGTTCCATAAACCCGAGCGGCTCCCGCTTCCTGGCGTTCTGAGGCCGACTCACCCTGTACCTGTCGACCCGCTGGGCCGAGGGGAAGTGGAGCGTGGGGACGAACTGGTGGACGAACGGGCTGCTCATGGCCGAGCCGTACAGGCGGTTCCCCAGCATGGTGCTGACCAACGTCTTCCCGGTCCCCGAGGGGCCGTGGAAGGACAGCACCAGGGGCCTGTCGGGGTTCTTGTTGAGGAGAAACCGGGCCACTTCCTCCGAGACGATGTCCTGGGCCAGATGCTGACCGAAGACATTCTTGTAGAGGTCCCACTCCAAGTCTGCTCATGGGGACACAAAGACAAGGACAAGTTGATGCTAGACTTAAAGAGGACATGATGCTATGCCTCCTTTTAAACAACTTATAATCGGTTTATGACTCACATAAAGCAAAACTCAGCAGATCATTTCTCAGGACTTTCGGTCTCGTTCAGAATGAGCCGTTTAGAGGCTCTGTCACTTTTATGCAAATTAGTTGCTGCAAACCACGCCCACTCAGCTTGTTGCTAGGCTGCAGGTAAGGGGCGGACCCTACCACAACTAAAATAAATAGATTTTTATTTTTAATCACTAGGTTTTATTTCAAATATATATATATATATATATATATTAAATTTCATTTCCTAATTGATTTATTAATTTGTTATTAATTAATTTATTAAATTTTTTTTACACACAAAAATATGGATGGAAGGTTTTTATTCATGAGTGTTCATATAGGGACCCAAATGGCAACACAGACGGATGAAAACAGTTACACTTGCATTATATTTCCCTAAGATCATAAGAATAATTCAATCAAGTCACTTGTATGTCAAACGAACTCTGTAACATCTCCCATATATCCCTCATTCTACCAAAAAAAATTAGATGAAAAAAGGCAGATTTCTACTCATAGTGAGTAAAACGGTTTCTTAATTAATGTCTTTAGAAGTTTTTATTTTTTGCACTTTTGCTTACAAAACTCCTAACTGATGGCTTTAACCGTTTATCTAATCTGAGCCGAGTTATTAATATTGTTGGGAGGGCAATTGAGTTTAAAGGTCTTTTTTTTTTTTTCATTTAATTTATAATGGATATTAATACGTTAGTTGCAGTTGTTCTAATGTTCGTTAGAAATAAAAGTCAATTAATTGTTCAGAGGGTTTTCCTGCATCATTATTACATTAGTTAAAAATGTTATGAAAACTACGATAAACCTTTAAACAGCCTTTAAACTTTGGAATAAATGTGAAATTAAACATTTCCATCCTGTAGAACTCTTTACTCAGAGATGAATGACACAATGGTCAGCAGAAGTCTAGCTTCATTCATCTGCGCATGCATGTAGCGACAGTGGAGAGAAAAATCTCTGATTCCGATCTAGGCTCTCATTTATAAAACTTTGCGTAGAGTCGTCACTAAAACTGTACTTAAGCTCAGCAACTTGTTCTTACTTACGCCTAGTAAGTTTCCGATCTATCAAACATGGAGAACGCGCAGCTGCACGCAATCTCCTCTTTATAGATCAGACTCTTCTTAGAAATGTGCTCAGCTGTTTCTGGGACCATGGCAACCGAGAGGCGGTGAAAGACACAGCTGCAGGCATCCGGAGGCAGAGAAAACTGTTTCATTTCAATCCCTGTTGCCTCGAAGTTCGTTTACTGGAAATTTAAACACTGGTGACGGTCAGTTTAGCCGTGCAACTCTCATATATGGTGGTGTGATGTTTTTAGGTGTTGATAAAGGTTCGTAGTGTATCTCGTGAGGCAGCAAGGCGGGTTCTGCATTACCTGGCGTTGCGCAGCATCAAAGTTTTCATAGCCGATATAATTTCTAACAACTGATGTTCTGTTCCTCTTTGGTACCAAATATTGTGTAGTGTTGGATTCTGTTAAGCTTTTGGTCATTTTATAACTGGTTAAACTCCAGCGTTTCCTTCTCTCCCTGCATTATTTGCAAGTCACCTGAGTTTACCAGATATGTTTACATCAAGTCAAATCGCAGCCTTTGCGATTAGGAAATCCCGTTTTATCAAAACGCGATTTAATTGCATATTCAATTAATCGTTCAGCCCTACTCCCTGGTGTGTCCCAATGATCCTAGGAGCTAAGTTGTCGGGGGCTTTATGCCCCTGGCAGCGTCACCCATGGCAAACTGGTCCTAGTTGGGGGATCAGACAAAGCGCAGCCTGAAGACCCCTATGATGAACAACAATACTGGAGCCAGTGTTCCCTCGCCTGGACGCGGGTCGCCGGGGCCCCACCCTGGATCCAGGCCTACAACATAATACGTTTAAGCACTCCTAGATATTTAAAGCCTGGCCAATAGTTGCGCTTCTAACTACTTTTAAAAAGTATCATCCATGCAAAGTATTGATTTGGGGTCATAAAAATAAATGGAAGAGCTGCAGGTGAAACGGCGATGATGCGGCAGCCTGCCTGATATAAAAAAAATATATCTTCAACAAGTTCCAGCGCATCCATTGTGCAGAATTATGCTTGGACGCTGCAGCATATTTGTTCTACACACATGCATCCATACGTGTGATTGCTATAAAATCTGAAGACATACATATGAGCATAATTCTTAAATGCAACATATTTTTAATTCAAATTCTCATTTTTATTCTCAGTTCCTACAGACGGGACGGGGGAGAAGTTTATGCTGTTGGTTGTATTCCTTTTGTGTGTGCAAGTCTGAAAATGTGGCTTCAATTCAACGTTTTGGTATCAGTCGTGCTGTGCTGTCAGTTCCTGCGTGTCCAAAAAGTGTAAAAGCAAGGTTTCCTTGGAGTGCTTAAAGTTGCGCAATTTTTCTATCTTTCTATAAATCCCAAACTTTGCATATAAAGTTGTTCACGTAGTTTTCAGACAAGCTTTATAAATGGGTTTTTTTTTAGTAAGCTTTATAAATGAGATCGCTGCTCAGGATGAGGATCTTCTCCTCAGTATGATGGAGTAGAAACATGGCAAAGCGAAAGGCAATCGAGGCATGTAGATTAACACAAGAATTTTTTTTTTATTATGCTGCACAGTTAGGATGAACTGCAAATATATATATATATATATATATATATATATATATATATATATATATATATATATATATACTTATTACTTAAAACGTTTCCACATGCATAAAAAACAACATATTTACAAGAAGCATTAGAAATATGTGCAAACAGAGCAAATAACAGCAGAAATGTAAACCTGTACTGGGTTTGTTGGGAGCAAAGATGTTTCTACAGCGTTCAGCTGAACAATAAATTAATCATAAATCGAAGCATTGCTTAGTTTAACCAACACGGGATAATTTTTAGCAGATGGAAATTGGTTCTAAACGTGGGTTAGAAAATACAAACCCTCTGAGCTGTAGTTACTCTAGAACCAACTTATAATTTAAAAAGATTGTCTAACTGTTTTGTTTGGTCTGTTATTTAGCTTTTTCTGTAAAATATACGAGCAATTCTCAGTATTTTGATTTGTGTTGCCGGTTTGGAAATGGGATTTGGTGTCCCAATGAGTTTTTCAGCTGGTTAAATAAAAGCTTAATACAATGTTTACAGTTATGTTGCCCCGTTAGCCGCCGCCGGCGGCTAGCATGTAGCATTAGCATGTAGCATTAGCCGTAAACATCCGGGCCGAACTCACCTCTGATGCTGGGCTTGAAGTCGCAGTCACAGCTGTCAGAGAAGCTGCAGTAAAGCTTCTGAAAGACGCAGCAGGCCGGCCTGGAGCTGAGCAGCAGCAGCAGAAACCCACACAGGACGGCCAGCATCTTATTAGCTTCCTGCTGCCTGACCGGAACACCGCCGCTCCGCTCGGGGTTGTAGTTCTTCAGGCAAACCGGAAGTGGCCCAAACGTACCAAACAATCTGACCAATAGGACTACAGCACCCAGAACCAACGTGGAACAGGGACGTATCAACAATCAGGACACGTTGGAGGATCACAGTCCAGCGGAGGAGGGTGGAGCAGCCCATAACTGTACTCTGGTACCGGTATCAGTATCAGGGCCATTATCAGAGGCCCCCAAACCAAACCGGGCCCCAATAAACTCTGAAACTAAACAGAGGCTAAAGATGTTAAAATGTAGGAAAGTTTGAATATTGATTTAGTTTTAAGTGTATTTTTTTTTTTTTTTTTTTTTTTTAACGTGTCCTGTCTAGCAGTATGCTACTCAGAATTGGTGTCTGAGTACCAAGTACAAGCCCAACAGTTTTACTTTCCCAAGCAGAGTATTACAGCTTCGCTGTAGTACGCCACTTGATGTATATGTATGAAAAATCTTTATTAGTGATTACTGTGGGTTCAATTTCCTGACGTCATGGACATTAAACTGAGACAAGAAGGGAGAAAGGAAGAAGGTGAAGAAAAGAAACCGGACCAACAGAGGGGCGAACCGATGACACACGACAGGGAGGCAAATAAAGAACACAAGAAAACATCCCAGTCCTCCACCTCTGCCGGACGGCAGAGAAACAGTAATACAAAAACAACAAAGTGTACAGAACCAAACCAATAGTTCGGATCTGGTAGAATAAACAAAGAATTACACATTCACTACACACAAGCATTGATTAATGAACATAATACAAATGTTTCTGGTAAGCTCCTGTGAACAACTAACTAATGATGATAACCTCAGCTTAAGATATGTCCGTCCTCACCTATGTCCCCACACCTATGTGTGTGCGAGCATGCAGGTCGGAATAAGGTTTCCCCATGCAAGTGATTGATAGCTGGTGTAAGGAACCGTCAATCCGTCCTACAGGAATCGGCACAGACATGGAGGAGGCAAGAGATGTATGCATCCAGCGTCCCACAGAGTACAGAGTCCACAGGCGGATCAGCGCAGGGTCGATCACCCGCCAAGAGGGGAACAGATGGAAGCCCCAGGGGAGCACCCACCAGCCGCGATGCTGGGGCCCGAGAGATCGCAGTGACGAGCCCACGGGCTCCGCCGGTAACCGGCTACGCCAGGGCGGGCCCGGACCAGGAACCGGAGGCCACGGGGACCAGGGGCACCCCACCCCCCAGCGGGGCCCCAACCAGTGACCAGCCGACAAGGGTCCCCCGCCGCCGCCGCAGGCAAGGAGGACCCGCAGCCAACCGACGGACAACACACGCCGCCGCCACCCCGGACCAGTACCCACCGCCAACAACCCGGCCCGCCCCCACACATCCACACGCCAGGGAGCCACAGCGGATGTACGCCCTCCCCAGGCCGCGCCCAGCCGGCACCTGGACATCCAGATCTTCCAGCTCCAGGGTCCAGATCCCGCCCCACGTGGGGCGCCAAGATCAGGGGCCCAGCCAATGCCGGACAGCCCCACCAGGCGAACAGACCAGCCAGCTGAAGTCCTGGAACCGGCAGGAGGATTGGGCGCCAGGCACGGTCCCCACCGATCCACCGGACGGCACCAACCTATTCTACAAACCCGGCACCCCCATAAGAGGTGCCCCAGTCAATCCAAGGAGGACATCGGCCCGAAACAGCGGCCGCCCGACACACCGGACCACCCAGGACCCGCCCGACATGCACCAGGACCGAGCCGGGCCGCAACCGGGACCCCCAGCCCCAGGCATCGAGAGTCATCATCAACCAGCGGGCAGGAGCAACCATCACCGACGGGGAGTGACGGGGAGGGAAGAAGATGCATCAGGCCAGAGAGCAGCCAAACACCCAACCTGACAGGTAGACATAGACAGACAGAGACACTCATACGTACCCTCCCTTTCTTGTGTACACATTCTTACAAATACAGGACATACGAAAAAAGGACGCTATACCCTCATTCATACCCCCCATACGTACACTATACTCCATACTCCCAGGCCCAGGGACAGACACCCCAGTAGAGAACCCTGCCCCTGCACCCAGGAGACAGACCCCTTTGCCCACCAGGACGGGGACAAGTAGACCGCCAAGGCCCCACACCGGCAAGAGCAGCCCACCAGCCCAGGACCCCGACCAGACGGCGTGATGTTCTATCCGGGCTCCGACCCCTGATGGTCCAACGAACAGGGGTGTGGAAAGACCCCCCAGCCTCTCTCCCCCAGCTCAATGTGGTGTTGTTGCGTGTTGTTCTAATGTGCACTTAAAACAGAGGGGGGGGACATGGGAATACTGCCGGGTACCCCCATCTCCCCCCCCGGGCCCTCAGTGTCTAGATGCGTTTAACCAGTGGGTGCCGGCACCACAGGCGAGGCCCCCTCAACGGGGGGGCCTCGCCTGTGGCGCCACACCGCCAGGTCCCTACATGTGCGTTCCCTGTAAATGTTGCAAGTGTAGTGTCTAAATTGCTCAATAAAATCGGGACCCAGGCCGCCACCGGGTAGCGAAGACGGAAGCTCCATCCCGCACCCCAGTGACGTGCCCACGTCCCAAGGCCTTGTGAATGGTAGAATGAAGGAGCAGGTGGACAGAGGCATGGGGATGGGGAGAAAATAACTGGGGTGACCATTGCCAACCCCAGGGAGCCAGCTCCCCTGCTGACTCCAATAGGCACCCCCGTTCGGCCCGATCCACCAGGGGTGGGAGGCCCCAGCACGTCCAGTCGGGGCCCACGGCAGCGGTACCGCCGAGCCCCATGGGGGCCCCGGCAATCCACCAGCCCCCATGCCAGGGGCATATCTAAATCCTCCCCAACATTCACACTGCTAACAAAACACATGTCACTAGACACCCAGGTTGAGTTTAGCCCCCCCTCACCCTCAACGCCCTCCCCCCTCCCGTCCCAAGCGCACCCCGTTAAAAAGAGCGCCTGTGCTAGATGGTAAAAAGCCTCCCCGCCAATAAGAGACGCCCCAGGCACCGCCAGCGTCCGAGGACCCCCGGGCCGAGGCCGGAACCCGGCGCACCACCGACTCGGGTACCCCGGACATGCCGCGCCAGGCCCGTGAGCAGACCGAAGTCCCGGGCGGCCAATCCCCAGGCCGACATCCTCCAGCCTTGCTTCTACCGCCCGATGGCCGGGTGGCAACAGAACCCAGCACGTCCACCCACCAGCCCACACCCCACCAACTGGTCTGTCACTGTGGAGGCCGACCAACACCGGCCAGAGCCCCCCACCCCAGCACCCCCGCGAGGGCTAAGACCAAGACCCAGGAGCCATGTCCAGTGTGAATATAGCCGATCGGGCCCGGAGACGCCGGCCACCCGCCACGGCCTCTCGCCGACGCCCGGACGCGGCAAGCGGCCACCGGGGAGCAAGCGACAGGAACCAGCCCGGGGAGATGGAAAGGGCAGCAGCGCCCGCCAACCACCGGCCGACCACAGCCCCCCCCCAGCCGGCACCGACGGCAGCGGCCCCCCCCGGCCAAGCCCCGCCAGGGCCCCAGCCGGGGGGCGCGCCGCCCCAGAACCCCGAGCCCCAGGCCCAGTCCAGACCCCCCCAGAGCAGCACAGCACCAGGCCAGTAACCCGTGTCCGCCAGCACGACCCCTCTAAGGCGCCGCATGCAGCCACTAGGAGTCACCACACAAAGACCCCAAAGTCCCACCCCAGGCGAGGGTCTCGGCACCTATCGCCGAACCGCAAGCGGACCCACCCCCAAGGACCTCCCCGCAGTCACCACCAACCCTTAAGCTCCACATCGGCAACCGTGTCCCACAGAACGGAATCAAGGGCCCGACCCCACTAGGTGATGGAACTGATCAAGGGTGACCAGAAAGATTGATCAGATGTGGAGGCAGATGCCGTTTCTAAACCAATGTAATCCAGAAGGAGATCTCTATATTGATTAATATTCAGAGTATTTTTATTTTTCCAGTTCAAGAGGATATTTTTCTTAGCGATGCATAAGGCGATGTAAAATAATTGCATAGACTTTGTATCCATGGTAACTTCATCTATATTTCCCAGCAAGCAAACTCTGGGAGCAGGTGTGATATTACATTTCAGACACTTTGATAGATCTTCACATATCTGGTACCAGAAAAACATTTTAAATTGTTCACCTTCTTTGTAGCAACTATGAAAGTTTCTGTAACTAATTATGTTATTAATATTTTTTATATCAAATTAATGTTTTTATTTTTAAAAATGAAGTTAAATATTGGAAAAATATTTAGCTTAAATACATATAAAGGAATAAAAATGTATTCACTGTACCTTTTAATTCACAAAAAATGTTCATTATATTTAAAAATGACAGCGACTATACGGGCAGAGAAGAGTTCCAACAGATTAACTAAATTAAATTAAAATCTAAAATAGATTTTTGAATACTCATTGTTTGATTATTGAGCTACGGTTGATACAGTCTGATGCTTTAGTTTGACCTTTCTGTGATTGTCTCACCTAATATTATCAATTATCTCTGATTGATTTGTAGGATCAGTTTAATAAACTCTGCCTCCTTTCCCAGATTAGACCAAATCTTAAATGAAATGCTCTTGTCGTGGTAGCGGTTTTAACAGAAAGGGGGCGCCACTGAGTCACAATCTGCTCTGGCTCCACAAGACTTTTGGCCGTCCCCGGCCACTGTAGACAAAATAACATATTTTGGAATAAATTTGTGTCCTAAAGAACTCAAATGTTAAAGTTAATATCACAAAATCTTCCCGAAAAAAAGGGAAAATAGTGAAGAAATTTATTTCATTTAAAACTAAAATAAAATAGTTAAAAACAAACTAAAATTAAAGTAGAAGAAATGAAAGCAGCAGAAAAAAGGTTAATCTTATGACGTCTGCCCCTTATTACTTATAATAACGGTACTTATTATGATGTACCAAGTAAAAAAAATAGCAAAAAAAAATCATAATTTCGGTTTAATTTTTCGTTTTTTTCCCCCAAAAATATGCAACAGAAAAGAACATCAAAATTGAACAGAATAAAAACAGAAGTTTGTCGAGAATCTGATATATTCTGACAAAAAAATACCATTCTAATTAGACCCATTTTTAGCACAATTTTGACTGGTCTGCATTGTGACTAAATCTGGTTCAAATCAAAATAAATCCATGTTTTAGCAATTAGTGTAAAACAAATATTATCATAGTTTACCTTAAATTAAACAAAAATTACAGTATTTTGAATTTGTATTGAATTAAAAAGAATAAATGGAAATATTTTTTTTTTAAATCCTCCATTGCGAATTCAATATTTGCACCCACTGAACAACAGCATTGCTGCAAAAGCATGGTACTATATAACACTATACAGATAAATATTAGATATTATTAAAGTGTAACATAACAGAATTCCTCTGTATGTTTAAATTAATGTATCTGAAGTGGTTCTCTTAAACTGATACTAATATTTACCAGATTATATATGTTTGAATCTTAATATCCAGACTCAAAATCTATAATAAAATCCCCGGCTTACTCTGTTTTTAAAATTTCTCAATCAAAATAAATAATCCTCTTTTTATGCATGTATAGAAAAAAAATAGATTATGTTTAATTATGTCTTTTGAACAGAAGAGGGAGCTGTTTTCAAACTCCTGTAAAGCTTCTTTTTTTTGGTGATATTTCTGCAAAGGAAAACAAGACAAAAAAATTCTCATGCTTTCGTCAGCTGGCTGCAACATCTAAGAGCAACACCAAGAAAAAAAGAAATCAGTGAGCGCTGAAATAAATGCTGCAGCTTTCGGTTTCCAAATAACAATGCAGAAAGAAGAATCATTCCTGAAACTGTTTTATTTAATAAAGCCAGTTTTCAGAGAGGAAAATATCATTTATTCACAAATATAACACTATACAGATAAATATTAGATATTATTAAAGTGTAACATAACAGAATTCCTCTCAATGTTAAATTAATGTATCTGAAGTGGTCCTCTTAAACTGATACTAATATTTACCAGATTATATTAAATATTTAGTCATACAATGAACAGTGAAAAGTTGAAAAAAATGACAGCTTTAGTAAAAGTTTGGGACGTTTCCAAGCTGTGATGAAGGTCCAGCCCTCAGGCAGATAAAAGCGTTTCTCATCAGCTCCCAGTAGTCCCAGCACAACTTACTACTGGGCCACATCTTTACCCCAGTCACACCAACATGAAGTCTGCTGCCCCCTGCTGGGAGCAAACTCCTGTTCTGTATGGTACAGTTTCACCTTAAAGGTCACAGCCGGGTCATCTCAGTTAGACTTTTTCAAGGTTTATAGTAAAAAACTAAAATATATGTTAGAAAACACACGAAAGAACAAGACATTTTTTATTAAATTTCCTTTAAATGAAAATTTCAATTTAAAGATCATTTGTGCTTTGAACCTTTGTGAAGAGTTAATAATAAAAAGTTGTTGTTTCTGGGATCATGTCTTCACTCCTCACTGTTTAGGGGAGGGTTTAATGCAGGATCCGTCACATTCCAGGTGGCGTGAAACAGCGTCTGGGATCAGCGGCGCCGGGTGGTCGGCTCCAGCCTGTTGGACAGGGCGGTCAGCACCTGGTCGAACTTGGAGTATCTGAGAGCCTGGTTCTCCTGGGCTCCTCTGCTCCCCCACAGCAGCCTCATCTGGAAGTCGGTGAGGAAGATCTCCCTGACATCGGGCTGCTCCTGGAAACCTGGAACGTCACGTTTGATCCGTCACTGTTTGAGCACCAGCTCACATTGGTTACAACCGTCTGGTTCAACAGATGGCTAGCATGATGAAACCTCAGGGTTTCCATACTTCATACAAAAACAAATTCAGATTTAAAAGAATTATAATTTAGTATACTTGGCAAGACCTGGAAAAAAACAATAAGAAGAAGATGCAGGAATGCTGATTATTCTCCCAAACTAGTCAGATCTGTTTATAAATAGTTACTTTTGCTTCTGATGTTGAAGAAAATATAGGCAATAACCACTTGTTTCAAACTGATATGATACTGATAATTCAATATGAGAACTTGCCCATACCGATTACTAAAGCCAACACTTTTACCACACAAGAAATGCAATGAATTGGAAGAAAGGATTCATTTTCTTCTCTGCTTTTTACAATAAATGATGGTAAATTAGATAATAAAATATTAATAGAAATTACCACAAAAAAATTTAAGTGAAAAATAAAATAAAAATTTTCTGTTAAAATATGGAAGAGTTTTCAAATTTTCAGTATCGGTTTGTGGCATCGGTTAACTTAAACCGATAGGGTAACATTAGAACGATATCGGTGCATTCCAGGAAAACATGCATCTACACTGTAGATGCTCTACTGCAGACTTACAGTATAGAGAGCTTTTGGGATTCCCACCAACACCTGTAGTACCCATTTCATGACAAAAGGTGGCAGCCAATTCCACATTAAGTACATCAAACCTTGACAGAAGGAGATAAGGAGCTTGGCTAAAGCAGTGCTAGGCTAAAGATGTTCACAGTAACGACAGAACACAGCCTTACACTTTTACACCTTGTACAGGTTGTTCAGTGAATTGAACCACCATAGAGGAGCCATAAAATGCGGCATACCTCAAGGTGGAGTTCTTGGTCCAGTTTTATTGATCTCACAGATAATTTCATTGGCAGAATGTAAATTATAATGAATATGTGGATGAGGTGAAAGTGTCTTCAACCTTGAATCCTTTTCTGCACAGTTAACAAACTCCGGTCCTCAAGGGCCTGTGTCCTGCAGCCTTTCAACTTGTCTTCGTTTCAATGTAAATAATCAATGAGTCAAATAATTCATAAGTCATCAACAGGATCCCATAGGACCTAACTTCCTGCTGAGAAAGTAATTTATCAGTTGGATTCAAGAGAGCTGGACCAGGAATACATCTAAGGACTGGAGTTTGACACGCCTGCTTTACTGCCTTACTCAGCGTTTCAGAAAGAGGAAAAAATCCTCTTGGGTAAAGGGCTTTAATTTGTTATGAGTCAGGACAGAGCCGGTCCAAGGCATAAGCAAATTAAGCGGTTGCTTAGGGCCCCCCATGAACGCTGAAATTGAACACTAAAGATGTTAAAATTTATGAAAATGTTACTCTATTTGATTTAGTTCTGTTTTAGATTTAGATTATTTTTTTTCAATTGTTTAAATGTTTTGTTTAGTAACTAGGCAAGTTTCTTGGTAACAAATTATTATATAAATAATTTTACAAATTAAAATTCTATTTTTATTTTGAAAAGGTTTTTTAAATGTTACAAAATATTTAAATCAATGACATTTAAAGGTATAAAATGTATATATTGTACCTTTTAATTATGTTTTTTTTAAAATTATATTTAAAAATTTGAATTAAATAAAAAAATAATTTTAAAATTACTTCTACCTGTCCTGTTTCTCTTCTTCCTTTCTTCCTTCTTATCTCGATTTCGTGTTCAGAACTAAATAAAACCCACAGTAATCACTAATAAAGATTTTTCATACATACATATATATCAATTGGAGTATTATAACAAAGCTGTAATGCTCTGCTTGGGAAAGTAAATCTGTTGGGTTTGTACTTGGTACTCAGACACCAATTCTGAGTGGCAAACTGCCAGAAAGGACATGTAAAAAAAGAAAAGAAAATACTTTTGTCACCATTTAATAATAAACCTTTCTGTTTGCTTCAGCTTCATACTGCCTCAGCTAATATTACTAATAACCTCTGATTGATTTTTAGGATCAGCCAAATTCTGCCTCCTTTCCCAGATTAGACCAAATCCTGACTGATATGCTGGTATTGGTTTTAACAGAAAGCGGGCCCCGATTCAAACTCTGCTTAAGCCCCATTAGAGTCTCGGCTCTGGGTCAGGAATCTTGTCATTAAATGGATTGCATTAGAACGGTAGCAGGATCAGATTTTAATTTACCGGTTGATCAACGTTCCTACCCTCATCTATAGTGAGGGATTCTGGGTAGAGAGATCACGGTGGCTGAAATGAGTTTCTTCCTCAGGGTGTCTGGGTTCTCCCTTAGAGATAGAAGGAGGAGCTCGGTCCTCCAGAAGGAGCTCAGAGACGAGCCATTTGTGGCGACCCGCCCCACGATTAAAAAGAAGCGCATGTATGGATGAAGGTAGCGAGATCAGAAGTTCTCCTCCAACCTCCAGGGTCTCACCTTGTAATCTGTCCTCAGCGTTGGAGCGGTAGATCCCCCCCAGCTGAGCGATCGTTCTCGCGGCCGTCAGGTGGAGCAGGACCACCTCCACCCCGACCACTGCCGTCTCCCACGGCTCCATCCCCTCACCCACCGCTGAGCTCTTCTCCAGCAGGGTGAGGAGGGGGAGGACGTGGGGGAAGGTGGTGCTGGACAGCGGACAGCTTTCTGCAGGACGGACACACCCAGATAGTCAGTGATTCTTTCTGACGTCGTTCCACGGATTTTTAAAAGAACTTATATTTAAATATATACGATCGGTTTTTACCTCGTCCATCACTCAAGCTTTTCAGAAACGGCCGCAGGGTTTTCTCATAGAGGATGGCGCCCTCCGTGTGTCGCTGCCGTAACGCTGTCCAGGTCTGCTCCAGGCGAGACACCTGAGACACAAACGCAAAAACAGCAGAACCAGAATGAGATGGGAAGCAAAGCAGCTTGTTGGAAACTTTGGGCCTGATTTATCATAAAGCAAACCGCACAGCATCGCGAAAACAGGTCGTAGCTTATTTACTAACATGGCGCAGAGACTATAGGTTTGTTGTGTTAGTCGAGACCTAATAAACAGTCAAATGTGACTCCTCGATTCTGAGCAAAAGGATGCAACCGATTGTTGGATTTTTGAATGCAGATGATTAGAAGCGGTTATCAAAGTGTCTGTCTTTTTAGCATTTAAAACCAGGAAATTGATGAAGAGCCAGTTACTGATGTGATAAAAACTGGATGGAGGGTGGGAAGCCTATCCAGCTGGTGTGGTTTAAAGGATAAATACAGCTGAATGTCATCTGCATGGATGTGATAGGAGATACCAGAAAAGGACTGAATAATTCTTGCAAGTGGGAGTAAACTGGGTACAGAAAAGTATTCACACTTTATTTCATTGCAACCATTTGCCAAAAAAAAAAAAAAGGTTCATTTTATTTCTCAGTAATCTACTCACTCCACACCCAATCTTGACATAATAAAACAAACGTAGAATTTTTTGCAAATTTACTGACTTTCTGTACACAATGAATATAAAAAGTAAATAATAAAGGGTCCAGAACAGATCCTCGTGGAGCCCCGCAGGTTATAGGGGCCCAAGGCTACGTCCACACTAAGCCGATAAGGTTATACGGGGAGTTAGACGCCTAATGTTATCCACTCAACACGAGCATTTAAGGTCCCATACCGACCTGTGCGTATACTGGACATGCGCGAAAAGATGCGTGAAACACAGACTGACGCGTCTACAAAATATAAACGAGAAGCTCTACAGCACAGTACATCTCTGTTTGTCCCACCAGAGAGAACAATGGCTGCTCAGAAGAAGAGAGCTAGTAATCAGCGGCGTGGCGTGGGGGAACCCAATCGAGACACAACCTCTAAGCTGTGTGTTTTACGGGGTGGGGGCAGAAAATCGTACATTAAAATGTATATGTTGCTATTTCATGTAGTCGGATGAACTATTAGAGCGCCCAGCTTCATTTTACCGGGACTTACGCTCTGTGTGAGATACAGACATACTTTTCACTGCTCCTTATTGTTTATAATAAAAGTAATAATAGTAATAATAATGCATGTAAATTAACATTATACATCAACACAACAACAGTACCAGTGGCTATGAACGCCTGACGTGTATTCAGACAGCCGTGTATTCAGTGGTGCTCGTTTTCTCCACATAACAACTACAGTGGACTCACATGCTGCTTAATCAAAGCACGCAAGACACAGCAAGAACTATAATCACATAAAAAATAACACATTGCTATATGGGCGGTTCAGTGACGCTTAAGCTGCGCACAAGGGAAAAAGCGTTTTGCTTACTCTATCTGAAGAGGAAGGCCATTCTCCTGTCTTTCATAGTGGCAAAGTGATCCGTGGGATTGTTCAGGGAGCAGGAATCTTTGTCAAAAAGGAGACAAGGCCAGAAAAACAGCCAAAAGTTTGGCGCTACCAGCTAGCCACTCGGTACGGAAGTAATTCTCCTCATTGAAAGTCCCAAACCCTTTCTTTCTCTCAGTACGGGGTGCTAGTTTTGGCATCGGCCTGCCGTCTGAGGCAGTTTAGTAAGTATTTTTTACTAAATACTCCAAATCTACACCCTCCATAATTATGATTAATATTTTAACTAGCTTGCCAAGATTTCAACACAGATCCACAAATCTTCCGTTATTAAAGTTCATGGCTTCCCTTGACACCGTCCTGACCAATCACAGGGGATCAGTGTCGTGGTAATAGCCTAACCTGATTGGTTAATTATTCTTTTTTTTTTTCTATCAAGATTCAGTTTGGCCTCCTCACAGACAACAGAGCGCAGTACCATGTTTCCAACGCTCATTTACCACGTAACATTTATAGGGGGCGCTGTTTCACACATCATAAAACGCTCAATAAGGAATGAAGAGCCACGAGGAGGAGACAACAGAAGGATTACGTAAACTGTTAAAAAAAAGCGCTTATTAAATTTTTATTCTGAAAAAAGTGAGGAAGCCTGGCTTTCCTCGGCCTCCTCGCCACGGCTAATAATTATCCGGCCACAGACCTTAAACAACGCCGGGTTGGTGTGGACGATGGGGGGTATAGACTGAATAATTCTGCGTTTAAGGCGTTATCCAGACAAGTGTGGACACGGCCTAAGGAGAATCTGTCTGAAGCAGAATTTCCTGTTGGATAGATAACGATAACCCAGTCAAAGTCTTTTGCTTATTTAACCGCTTAGGCCCGCTAGAGTAACATTTCACTTTCAACTTTCAAATATTTGTTATAACAGACACCAACAGTTGGTCTAAAGTCAATAAGAGTGAGTAGTTACTATTTAATGTTTATTTGCTTCTTTACTATGAAAACAAGCTGCTAATGTGTATTTTTTCAGGCTGAATTCATATTCATACTTCACATTTTCTGCCTTTCAACGTCAATTACTCATGCCCACTGTGATTTTCTTGAGAATTTTCACAATCACAGTTTCCCCAAAGACCTTCCTATTATATGTGAGCAAGTTGAACGTTTTAGACCTTTTACAAAGCCTTCCAGAGTGTAGGTATGCCATATTTGGAAAAAATCTGCCTCAGGCTTAAAAGGTTAACAATATACCATGATCAGCTGTGCCGAAGGTAGCACTGAGATCCAATAGAACCAACGCCGAACAGTTTTGGACTTTTACTAAAGCAGTTTCAGTAGAGCGGTGCTGTAAAGAGCCAGACTGACGGGGATCAGTGATTTGTAGCTGAAGCAAATACGATCTGAGCTGGGTTTCAACCACTTTATTTTAGGAGCTTGCTAAGAAAAGGCCGCTTAGAAATAAGGCGGAAGTTGCAAAGCGAACCAGAATCAGAGATCAAGATTTTGTTTCTTTGGGTCAGGGGTCACTTCAGCCGTTATAAAATCAGACGGAACACAACCCTGCCTCAGGGAGTTATTAATTATTGCTAAAAAAGCAAGAGCCAATACAGGTTAAAGACGGAACAAGTACATACTTCCATAGAACAAGTCGACTGTTTCGTTGTGTTAAATAAAGAGGTCAGATTGTGTCATGTAATAGGGACAGGGAAGTAAATGATTAAGAGAGCTGTGGTTCGTCTTTACAGATAGGAGCGCTTGTCAAATCTCCAACTTTAACACAAATATCAGCAGATAAGATCATTATAACAGCATTCTTGATAGAGATAATGAGGTCAGGGTGCAGCAGTGTTCTTTGTGTTTTATTGCCTGTGTGTGAGGGGTAACATTCCACGGTTTATCTTGTTCAAATGTTCCGCAGATGGATCTCAGCCCGTTTGTTACCTCCTTCTCCCCTGTCCCAACCCTCCCCAACCTTGAAGGAAACCAAACTGGACGGTTAACGTCAGCCCGGTCTGTTCCTCTGACCTGCGGCAGCTCCAAGGCTCTCATGACGGCAGCGAAGCCGAACATGTTGCCTGTCGTGGTCTTTAACTCGGCTGCGATCTGGATGATTTTATGAAGCATGGCGGCCCTCTCCTCCGTCGTTCCCGTGCAGCCCAGCACGTTTACGGCCAGCATGGTGGCCATGGTCTGGAACCTGCAGGAACACATCAGCGCATGGTCAGCAATGGGATTCACCAGTATAATAAACCACAAAATAACCTTTTTTCATCTAGATTCTCACACTTACAAAATGTTTCCAAAGTTAAAAAGGTCCGATTTTGGACTTAGAACGTTTTATTGCAGAGAGGACATTATAACATAGCAGCCGTAATGCTGAGGTGTTTGTACATTTTTTGGTGGCTCTGTTTGCGGACGGGTTGAAAGTCCGCCTGTTTTGTTCTGAGGCCATGCATCACAAACGAGAAAAGGGTAGAAAAGGTCGAAGGTGAGCCTGTGCCTTAAGCATGAGTTTGTTAGCATGCCTGGGGCCTCATTTATCAAACGCTGATAGAAGCTGTCCAATATTCTGTCCTACGAATTTAATTTAGAATGTTCGTATGAACAGCCAAAAGTCGGATTTATGAACTGTGCGGTGGCGAATCGTGCGCATCTTCCTCCACAATTATCTGTTGAAAAATCCAACATGTGTGTACCCAGTTGCTCATGCGCGTTCAGTGATTTGCGTACAAAAACGACCTCAATTAACCATATTTGCTAAAGAAGAAGGACATGAAGTCAGTTGGTGTGAGGACAGAGGATGCAGAGGATAGGACTAAATGGAGACAGATGATTCGCTGTGGTGATCCCTGAAGGGAAAAGCCGAAAGATAAAGAAGTCATAGTTAATACAAATTCATTTAAACAGCGACAGTTTTTGCCCTCTATTATCAGCGTCTTTTCTGCTTCATTCTCTCCAGCACACAGCTGTTGTATTTCTGCAGAGCAGACATAAAAATGTGGCAAAGAATCGTTTAATTTGCTGTTATTAACTTCTGTGGAAAACTCGGCTTCTTTAAACCAGTTAAATTAGTACTGAACGTTTTATTTTTTTGGTTCTATCAGCTCAGGGGGAACCAATAAAATAAATAACTCCACCTGGAATGAAGTGACAGAGGCAGTAAATGTGAACAGGACAGTGGAGACGTTTCTGATGGAAATAAAGAATAAATGGTTGGATATCAAACTGAATCCAATAAAATGTTCCTCAGCCACACAGCTGGGTCAGATCTCCAACTGAAGGTGCTCTGATTATCATATTGGACACTTGTGCGGCCATGTGTAATAGGAGACAGAGCTTTTACTGCCATCAGGACGCCAGGAAAAAGCCACCGCGAAAAGATTGCAAGTGATAGGATCTCCATGCATCATCAGCCCCCAAATGATATTGTGTTTTTCTCTGCAACTTTCTAACATTTCCTGAAAGTTTATTGCAAATCTGTCTGTGGTTTTTAAAAATTATTTTGCTAAAAGACAAACAGACCTGAGCTCCTCGGTGGAGCTAAACTGCTACTGTCGAAAAAATAATTCTGTCAAAGTAAAACTGTTTCAGTGTTGCAGTTCCCCATCCTGACACTAGATGCTGCGTGTACGCACGATTAGAAATGTACTCATATTTAGGAACATCTACGCATAAGTACAAATAGATAAATACCACACGATGTGTGGAATTGTGTCTATGCAATAAAATACGCTCAAATCTGTGCATAAGTACGGTTGATAAATGAGGGTCCTGATCTTTGGCTGGCTTGCCATGGGTGAAGACGAAGCTAAGCTGCTAGGTAAAGCTCTCAGTTTCCTGATCCGTCTTTAGCCTAGTTTATACTTCTCCAACAGCAACTTTGCACCCAGATGCAGACGTATTGACGGAGACATTTTTAATTTCTCTCAATTTCCTTTTGATTTTTCTGTGTTGCAAAGCAATTCCCCACCAGGACAGCAGGGGGCGCTAACTTCTAATGGCGGCACAGCGTAGTTTCTGGTTAATTTTAGAGGTTTCTTTTCTTCAGCATGTGAACATTTACCCCTCAAGGAGCAATGGATGACAGAAAGTAAGTTTTGATTAAACTGTAAAGCTTTTTACTGGAAGTGTAGCTCAATGAATACTCTAAAAACGCATTGAAACAAACAGAGCATTCTGTTTTGTTGTTTTCCTACAACTCCCTGTGTTCAAAATCACCAAAATGACAGATTCGATAAATTATTCGTTCAATATAAAGCATGTAATGCCCAAACGCTGCCTTATACCTATAACAGCGATGGTAGAGCACCATTCCTGCGAAATGATTTCTGGCTGACCAATCAAAGGCATATACGATCTACGTTGACGGAGACGGATAGTTAGAAAATTTGGGTCCACTCCATCCATCGTTGCGTCGACGGATAATGGCGCCGTGTCAATCCGTCTCCGTCAAAACGGAGTAGCATAAAGTAAGTTGGAGTGTAACACTCAACTATGGTTATCGGAGAGATAGATGGATGAATAAATGTAAAGATGGATGGATGGATGGATGGATGGATGTTTAGATGGATGAATGGTATCACAGTTAGTTTGCAAACCAGAGAGAAGAAAGCTCCATGGTCCTTTTGGGAGACCGTTCTCACCTCTCCAGCAGGTCCAGTCTCAGCTGTTGTCCATGTGGGAGCGTCAGCAGCTCCATCCCAGAACTCACTCCCATCTTTCTCTTCATCTCCGGGGTCACCTCCAAAATTCTTGCCACCTAGGAATGACAAAAATGTTGGACCTTCTCCAACCTTTGCATCACAGGTTGATAATTTCTCTGGCGTTGTCCACAGAAAAAAAGGCAGGGGTCGCATTAAAGTGCAGTGTGTAGTTTTTGCAGAACATCTTTGAAAATACCCATTAAAATATTATCTAATAATAATTACGTAAAGCACATTAATTGCAAAATATTGGCGATATTGTAAAATATGACTTTAAAAATCAGTTTTAAAATACATAGGCGCAGGTCCTCTTTTCAGGGGAAAGCCATATTAGATGACGTCTTTACTTCTACAAGAGCCCGGACGGACAAAGCGCACGGAACACGCCCCCTATTAAAACATTGACTTCCCCTCAAAATGCAAAAAAGTTTCTCCATAAATACATTTTTACCTCTTCTCTAGTTCCATGCGATGAAAGAGAGACTGATGTGCTCGTCATGTTGCTGCAAATAGATCATTCTCAGGGAATTGTGCGTTTGAAAACAGCACTAGTTGGACCTCCGTTGTTGAGTTTCTCACTCTAAGACACAGATACCGCATGCTTGTGATAATTTAGGTATGCCCTGCCCCCTACTGGCCGAAAATTACACACTGTGCCTTTAACATAATATTTTCCATATCTGACCTTTTTTTTTTTTTTAAACAGCGACAGAAAAATCTCAAGGCTGTCGGTTGTTTCGACTGATTAGTATCAACACACATGACCAGTTTTCATTTTATTGACAAAATATTTTTGTCATGTTTGTCATAAATACATTTTTTCAGACCAAAAAAAAGAAAATGTAAAAAAAATATATTTCATAAAGAAAAACACTATGACTCAATTGATCTACATTTTCGTTAACGAATGAAAGACAAATCAACAACGACGAAATCAGATGACGATATGATAAAAAAAGAAAAAATGTATGAACCAATTTCAGATATGACAACGACAAAACCAAGAGCAGAGAATGCGGAGCAGCTTTTCATGGAGCTAACACGACAATATGAAGAGGCGGATAAAAATTCAACGTTCCCTCAAGGATAAATTCACTTAGATGTTTGGATTTAATGAAACAAAGTTGAAGACTAGAATGCGCTAACACTGTTATCACAGTAAATGTGGCGACCCGAAAAGTACTTTCTAGGCAGATAAGATACAGTAACCGTGTTACCTTTGTCACATTTCTTAACAAAGCTGAAATCGGTTTCAGATATTTTAAACTGGGACTAGATTCTGCATTAATAGCAGAAAAGTTCAAACTAAGCCTGTAATTTGTGAAACCTTTATTTGTTTTTAGCTGTGCTGTATCTGATCAGTGGTGGTTGGCATGGTTTAGGCCTTGTGTATCAAATTACATTTCCAAGTAGATATTTTGGCCAAAAGCAGAAAATTATTTTATTTGAAATAATTCTATGTATTTTGATCGCCTAAAATCACTTGCGGTTTTACTCAACTAAAGGTGAGGAAATGAGTATATGCAGGTATCACAGCTAAATTTAGATGCATTTCCATTAAAATAATATAATTTGAAATGCAGAGTGTGGAGCTGAGCTGTAAGAACCTTCTCTCCTAAGAGATCATCCATAGCTCCTGCAGATGGAAGGATATCACCACATGATGCTGCAAGAGAAGTCTGGGTGGAGTTAAGGTCATCTATCATTTCAAACTGCATTTCCACATTGCAATATATATATATATATATATATATATATATATATATATATAAAGCAGTATACTGTTATCAGGAAATAAAATGAGCTACATCTGGATATGAATTCTGGCTCTATTGCCCAGCCCTATGTCCCAGAGTGGAGAGAGTAACTAAACATGGTGCCGTAGAATGTTTTAGTCCTAATTCTTATGGATCCTAAAATATGAATTACTGCCACTCCTTCATCACCAACAGCAACCACAGACACAAGATGCTCGTGGTTGAAGCTGGATTTGTTGTGTTTGCCACCAGGCTGACTGAGCATGCTCAGTGTGCTCTTGCAGTGTCACAGCACCGCCAGTGGGCACGATAGATGCACTGCAGCATTTTAAGCCGGTTTGTGCGAATTCTTGTGGACAAACAAATTAATTATTGTGGTACCAATTTCTATTTAGACTTGCCTATTAGTATTTCAGAAACTATATCCATTTTGTTTCCTTGTAGAGCAGGTCTTAGACTGATGAAAACAACCAGGTGGAATGCAGTTAAAATGAGGAAACAGCAATTAAGAATGAACTAAAACAGACTGAAGAAAAATGTAAGTATTCAGCTTTACCAGGCAGTCAGTCTTGGTGACGTGTTTGGCCGCCGTCCGGGGGTCGACCTCAGCCAGCAGCTCCTTCACCCGCCGCAGGATGCCCACTTCCAGGGGCTTGTTCTCCTTTGGCATCAGCGGAGAGTGGTACCTGCCAGGTTTGAAACAGGAAACCGTCTCCACAACTGGAGAGAAGTACACGCTCCCATCCTCCAAACTCGGAGAGCCTTCCTTGGCCTGCAGCCTCTCCACGTAGCTCTGAGGGTGTAGCTCGGTGTAGCCGTCTTTATCAGAGGAGGCCGAGACCTGCAGCAGGGGAGGGCTGGAGATGTTGAGGCGCCGTCTGAGCAGGGTGCTGCTGGGAGAGGACGGGGACCGGCTGCTGTATGACACGTCGGATAGGGATGGAGACGGTGTGACGACGGCTGCCCGACCAGAACAAGGGCTCCTGGACTTTGTAGCTGGAGGGGAGAGAAAAAACACAACTTTAAGTATTTAAAAAACACCAAAACCGACTGGGCTTGTTCTGAGATCCCACTGGTTACTGAGATGGAAATAAGCCAGTGGCTAAATCTGGTGAATCTCTTCTCTATTGTATTTAATGTTCATGTAGGTGATCCTACACTCAAAGAAAAATATCCTCTTGAACTGGAAAAATAAAAATTCTCTGAATATTAATCAATATAGAGATCTCCTTCTGGATTACATTGGTCTAGAAACGGCTTCTGCCTCCACATCTGATCAATCTTTCTGGTCTCCCTTGATCAGTTCCATCACCTAGTGGGGTCGGGCCCTTGATTTTGTTCTGTGGGACACGATTGCCGATGTGGAGTTCAAGGGTTGGTGGTGACAGCTAGGGGTCCTCGGGGTTGGGTCCGCTTGCGGTTGGAGTGGTAGGTGCCGTGAATCTCGCCTGGGGTGGGACTTTGGGGGCTTTGTGTGGTGACTCCTAGTGGTACCCACTGTTTAAATGCATCTAGACACCGAGTGCCCGGGGAGGGAGATGGGGGTACCTGGCAGTATTCCCATGTCCCACCCCTCTGTTTTAAGTGCACATTAGTACAACATGTAACAACACCATAATTGAGCAGGGGGAGAGAGGCTGGGGGACTTTCCAGAGCCCGGGTAGATTATCAGGTCGTCTGGTCGGGGACCTAGGCTAGTGGGCTACTCTTGCCGGGGTGGGGGCCTTGGCGGTCTGCTTGTCCCTGTCCTGGTGGGCAAGGGGTCCGTCTCCCGGGTGCAGGGGCAGGGTGCTCTATCGGGGCATCTGTCCCTGGGCCTGGGAGTATAGAGTATGTATGGGGTGTATGAATGAGTGTACAGCGTCCTTTTTTCGTGTGTCCTGTATATGTAAGAATGTGTGCGCATGAGAGGGAGGGTACGTATGAGTGTCTCTGTCTGTCTATGTCTACTTGTCAGGTTGGGTGTTTGGCTGCCCTCTGGCCTGGTGCATCTTCTTTCCCTTCGTCACCCCCCGTCGGTGATGGATGCTCCTGCCCGCTGGTCAATGATGGCTCTCGATGCCTGGGGCCGGGGGTCCCGGTTGCGGCCCGGTTCGGTCTTGGTGCATGCCTGGCTGGTCCTGGGTGGGCCGGTGTGTCGGGTGGCCGCTGTTTCGGACCGACATCCTCCTTGGATTGACTGGGGCACCTCTTATGGGGGTGCCGGGGTTGTAAAGTAGGTTGGTGCCGTCCAGTGGATCGGTGGGGACCGTGCCTGGCGCCCAAGCTCCTGCCATTTCCATGAGTTCTACTGCCTGGTCGGTTCATCGGTGGGGACTGTCCGGTTTTGGCTGGGCCCCAGATCTTGGCGCTCTGCATGGGGCGGGATCTGGACCCGGGAGCTGGTAGATCTGGATGTCCAGGTGCTGGCTGGGCGTGGCCTGGGGAGGGCGTACATCCGCTGTGGCTTTTACTGTGGCTCCCTGGCATGTGGGTTTGTGTGTGTGTGTGGGGGGGGGTTGTTGGTGGTGGGTAATGGTCCGGGGTGGCGGCGGCGTGTATTGTCCATCGATCGGCTGCAGGCACCTCCTGCCCGGCGGCGGCAGCGAGGGACCCCTCTAGGCTGGTCCCTGGTCGGGGCCCTGCTTGGGGGCGGGGTGCCCCTGATCCCCGTGGCCTTCGGGTCCTGTTCCGCGCCCGCCCTGGCGTAGCCGGTTTCCGGCGGAGCCCGTGGGCTCGTCACTGCGATCTCTCGGGCCCCAGCATTGCGGCTGCTTGGTGTTCCCCTTGGGCTTCCATCTGTTCCTCTCTTGGTGGGTGATCGACCCTGCGCTGATCCGCCTGTGGCCTCTGTACTCTGTGGGACCCTGGATGCATACATCTCTTGCCTCCTCTTTTCTTCACCTTCTTCCTTTCTTCCGTCTTGTCTCGGTTTCGTGTCCATGACTTCAGAAAATTGAACCCTCAGTAATCACTAATAAAGATTTTTTAATTTTTTCCATATCTGACCTTTTTTTTTTTTTTTAAACAGCGACAGAAAAATCTCAAGGCTGTCGGTTGTTTCGACTGATTAGTATCAACACACATGACCAGTTTTCATTTTATTGACAAAATATTTTTGTCATAAATACATTTTTTCAGACCAAAAAAAAGAAAATGTAAAAAAAATGTATTTAATAAAGAAAAACACTATGACTCAATTGATCTACATTTTCGTTAACGAATAAAAGACAAATCAACAACGACGAAATCAGATGACGATATGATAAAAAAAGAAAAAATGTATGAACCAATTTCAGATATGACAACGACAAAACCAAGAGCAGAGAATGCGGAGCAGCTTTTCATGGAGCTAACACGACAATATGAAGAGGCGGATAAAAATTCAACGTTCCCTCAAGGATAAATTCACTTAGATGTTTGGTTTTAATGAAACAAAGTTGAAGACTAGAATGCGCTAACACTGTTATCACAGTAAATGTGGCGACCCGAAAAGTACTTTCTAGGCAGATAAGATACAGTAACCGTGTTACCTTTGTCACATTTCTTAACAAAGCTGAAATGGATACATACATCTCTTGCCTCCTCTTTTCTTCACCTTCTTCCTTTCTTCCGTCTTGTCTCGGTTTCGTGTCCATGACTTCAGAAAATTGAACCCTCAGTAATCACTAATAAAGATTTTTTAATACATATACATCAAGTGGAGTGTTACAGCAAAGGTGTAATACTCTGCTTGGGAAAGTAAATCTGTTGGGCTTGTACTTGGTACTCAGACACCAATTCTGAGTGGCAAACTGCTAGACAGAACACGTAGAAAAAAATAAAAAATTAAAAAAAAGAAGCGGCGGTACCAAGTACCGCTGCGTACCGGGTACCGCTGCGTACCGAGTACCGCTGCTGCGTACCGAGTACCGCTGCGTACCGGGTACAGCTGCGTACCGAGTACCGCTGCGTACCGGTTACCGCTGCGTACCGAGTACCGCTGCTGCGTACCGGGTACAGCTGCGTACCGGGTACAGCTGCGTACCGAGTACCGCTGCGTACCGGTTACCGCTGCGTACCGAGTACCGTTGCGTATTGGGTACAGCTGCGTACCGGATACAGCTGCGTACCGAGTACAGCTGCGTACCGAGTACCGCTGCTGCTTACCGAGTACCGCTGCTGCTTACCGAGTACCGCTGCGTACCGAGTACCGCTTCGTACCGGGTACAGCTGTGTACTGGGTACAGCTGTGTACCGAGTACCGCTGCATACCGGGTACCGCTGCGTACCGAGTACCGCTGCTGCTTACCGAGTACCGCTGCTGCTTACCGAGTACCGCTGCGTACCGAGTACCGCTTCGTACCGGGTACAGCTGTGTACCGAGTACCGCTGCTGCGTACCGGGTACAGCTGCGTACCGGGTACAGCTGCGTACCGGGTACAGCTGCGTACCGAGTACCGCTGCGTACCGGTTACCGCTGCGTACCGAGTACCGTTGCGTACCGGGTACAGCTGCGTACCGGGTACAGCTGCGTACCGAGTACAGCTGCGTACCGAGTACCGCTGCTGCTTACCGAGTACCGCTGCGTACCGAGTACCGCTTCGTACCGGGTACAGCTGTGTACCGAGTACCGCTGCTGCGTACCGGGTACCGCTGCGTACCGAGTACGGCTGCGTACCGGCCCACTCGTTGACGTCCAGACTGAATGCTGTAGTGGGATTCACGTCGAGGACAGGAGATGAAGTAACGCGAGAGACAGACGGAGGACAGAAAGATAACTGGTCTATTTATATTGACCATATATTCATTCTTGTATTTAATATGAAAAAATGTACATATAAAAAAACAAATTAAGCTATCGTCCACAACTAAGTGGAGGTCAGCATTTCATGACGGATTAACCCCAAAATTTTATCAGTTGTTCCTGGTGCTACTTTGGACATTTTTTGAAAGTTTCATCCAAATCTATCCATAATTTATTTAGTTAACAGTTAGATAGACTTAAAAATGACCTAAATCTAAAATAAAAATGTATCTATTTAGACTTGCCTATGAGTAACTGATATTTGCTTTCTTTTCTTTTTAATTACTGGTATTGCTTTTTATTATTTTCTTCCATGCTTTTAAATGCTGCATTGTTGTTTCTTTGTCTCAAATCATTTAAAGCACCTTGAATTACCTTGTGTTGAAAGTGTGCTATTAAAATAAAATGGGCTTGCCTTACCTCCTGGTGGAGGGAATTAAAACAGAAATAAATCTATACCATCTCTTTTTACAACATGAAAACCGGCTTATATTCATAAATAGTCTGAAAATGACGGTAAATAAGGTAAAAAATCATCTCATTCAACCTGGAGAGATTGGGTTACTGTTGTCAAATATATCTCCAGATACACATAGTGACGATGGCAATGATTGGCTGGAGGCCTTCCAACCTTATCACCAAAGAGCTCCTCCCCAAACATAAAAAAACACTCTGTGTCACCCATTAATGATTCATGTAGATACACATGTGCTTAGCGATAAAAACTGCTGCTGATCAGAGTGACTTTTTACTCCCTGTGACATGAAAACGCATCTCTACCAGATCCAACCGCTTCGCCTTAACTTATGCTTTCATCCACCATTCATGTGCTACACGGTGATTGATGATAACCGTTTGAATCATCAATCATTGAATCCTGCTCCATTTCCACCACTTTATTTCCTGATTCTAATCACTTTATTTTAACTGTTCACGTCTTTAGATGAGTAAAACCGCGAAATCTGCAGATTATTTCATTATTTTATTTCTTATTCTTGAGATTTTTTTTATTTCATATTTGAGATTAACAGATTGTAAATAATGTAATACACCTACAGCTACAGATATACAATTCTACTGGACGCTAAACGTGTGGTTGTGCCAAAATTTGGATTTAATTCACCAAACATCAGCAGTAACTGAAGGACTGTTTAAATCGGAGTAAAATCTGATGAATCGTTTGATCCACGTGTGTTAGAGCAGGGATGCATCTGGAAGCTGCAGGACAGTAGCAGTCAAGGACTCCGGTTGCTGACTCCTGTTTCATGATGTTTTCAAGCTACTTTAACTTTGTTCTCCATGAACCTGCAGCCAGAGGTGGAGGTTATCTCATTTACTACCTTTAAAGTTCACCACAGAGGTCTTCATGCTGCCATAAACCTCTCACATGCTGAACTCCAGCCCAGTTACCTCACTGCTGCCACCCACTAACCTCCCTCTGCCTGTCGGAGCTGGAAGTCATTCCAGCTTTTTGTCTGAGGGAGAGTGGAAGCACAGACGGACAGAGCTGAAGGTTTGGAATCTGCTGGTCGCCGGTGAGTTTTGTCATGAAAGAACCACAAAAAAACAGAAAGAAAGAAAGAAAGAAAGAAAGAAAGAAACTTCTGTTTAGTTTTAGTGAGAGTAAGTACATGCGGCTGCTGCAGGCGATTTGCAGATGTTTTCTGCATGAAACAACAAGACGGAGCATGAAGGTATTCAGTAAGCTCACCGTAAAGAACATCTCTTGTTACAACATTATTAGCTGTTTTTGCAACAGATTCCTGGATGAAACCTGGTTCCAGTTTGCAGAATGTTCAGACCGTGGGGTGAAAGTTAAGCGATCAGAGAGCTAAGAAAAATCCTCTGAAGCCTTTTGTCTTTATGATTTTCCTTAAACATTAAGATCGGTTATCAGGGTTAAAGCGATCCTTTCCCGCATGCTGCTGTGCTTCTGAAACCTTTCCTGTTTTGTCATTTGAAACACTAAACAGCCCCTTTTTAATCCACTCTATGGTTTTCCGTCTCGGGTATCACAACAGGGCAAAAAAACGCACAAGAACGCGAGAAACATCTGTTACCAAACGACTGTAAACCTCTTGAGACCTTCAGGAATTTCACTATTGTTGCCGTGCAATCAGGAAACCATTTCTGAGCTGCAACGGATCTGGAAGTTATGTAAAGCTTGAAACAGGCCTCTTAGCCTTCTGAAAGCCTTCAAACTTTCTCTTCTCCCTGATACATTTGTTCTGGGCCTTCGTATACAGAACATTTGCTCTCAAACAGATAAAAATAACTCATTGTGTTCGTCTGGGTGTTAAACATTTGGTATTGAATGTTAATCATTATATGGTCTCAAGAACTACTGAAATTGTCTGTGTAAAAACGGATTCTTGCTGCAAACATGTTTGCAACCTTCTACAGCTGCTTTTTGATTAAAAAAGAAATATATCTGAATGCTTGAAACAATTCTTTCCTGTATCTCTTGTATTCAAAACATTACATCTCGGTGACGCCATGTTTAATTTGATTTAATGTGATTTGTTACATCGAATTACTCCCATAGTTTTACCACAAAAAGGTGTTAAATGACCCATACCGAGGAAAACACACCACAGTTATGTGAAGTTTCGATAGTAAAAAAGCAGCCGTTATAATAAAAACAGTACAATGTGGCAGGGAATTTGGTTCAAAAATCACTATTTAATGCAACATAAATCATAAGAAGCATTTTAAATAAATTCAAAGACAAAAAAGCTTAAAAAATCTGAATAAAAGTTGTTCTTTAGGCTGACCTATTAATCTACTAGGTTATTTAGGTTCATCAACCTTTTCTCTAATTAGACCCAGCAGTTTACATGGCCATGAGCTACTCTAGGCTTATTTTTGCTTAATGTCTAGTTAAATGTATGGAAATTTACGGCAAATATATCAGTGAGTACAATATTAATTTAGGATTTAAGATTTCTTGGGGTGTTAAATATACTTCAAGTGTTATATAAAAAAGTAGCATTTAGCCAGTTTCACACAGTCTCCTGGTAGCTGATACCAACACTGTACACTAAGGACATTATCCGAAATGCTCAAGTGTCACAGTGTGACAGAAGAACAGATTAGAAAGAGAGGAAAGCAGAAAATAGGCAAATATTCCAGCTGATATCATCCCAATATTTACCAATATTACTGCCATCGCATCTGTGGACGGAGTCCTGCAAGAAGTCCACGACCCAGTATTACTCCACTGATGTTTTGGCCCTGGTTCTGATCATTGTTATGTTACCTTTTACTGTTTTGATGGCAAAGAATATATGGAAGAATCTAAACTAAAAAGGATCAGTCAAAACGCCACAAGACAGAAAAGTTTGCAAATGTTTGCAAAGAAAGAAAAAAACAGAAAAAGCAAAACTTCTTCTTAAAGGGGGGGGGGGGGATTTTGCAACCTGGATCTTCTTTATACCATGCATTACATTCACTTACTTACCCAGACAAGTTTGGAGCCACTTGGAGATATTTATATCTATTCGCAATCAGCAAATATCCATATAATGAGAATTAATGGGGCAGCCAAAGTGCAGCCTCTAAGTAAGGCATTATCTGCCACAAAATCCCTTCTTTTCACTAATGTTTTGTTAAGAATCACTAGCAATATTCACCAGTGAGTGCAGAGAGTCTCAGAGTTACTTTGTTGTGGTCACAGGGCAAGAGGACGAGGACATAAGTCACCAGTCCATCACAGGACAAACAGCCATGTGCACACACACCCAGACACACTTATACCCAGGGACAACTAACATAAAAGTCATGTTTGTGGACCATGGGAGTACCCGAAGTGAACGTGTGCATATACGGCAAATAAGGCTGGTAAAGTCTGACACTTTTACTGTGTAATTGATAGAGTAGATTCATGATTATTTTTTCATGAATTTTAATGAGAAACTCATAATTTTACCTGTTTATCTTGTAAGCAACATCTGGTGTGGATGTTCATATTAACCGATTTAATCTCTTATTTGTGTGACTCTAAAGTGGGTGTTTCTGAGTTCAGGTTAAATATTTTATATTTAGTGATGTTGAATTAATCACATCTCCACCTCTGGTTTACAGATTTTTTTGGATGTGTACGTGTGTGGCCATAATAAAAAACTCAATGACTTTGTTAAAAAAATAATTTCAGGGTACGGTTAAGCTTACTCATCCCGTAGCCATTGACCTGTAGACATTCACCAACCTAAACTAAAACTTGTAGATGTCGTTATAGCTTGAATATGGTTCGGATGATTACTTTTCTTTGTTTATCCCAAGCTTTATGGAATTTGTGTTTTTAGTTGTATGAGATGGCTTTTCAATAAATTGATCATTAACTTTAATTACCCCTATAAAATCTAAAACTTAAGCATTTTCGTAAAAAACTGACATGCCCTTAAAGTTTCAAAGGCTGTAAGATGATTCTGTGACATTTACATTGAAAGAAACAGCCCTTATATACAGTTTTTTTCTTTTTTTATCCTCTTTTTCTGTTTTTTTACCTTATCTCTTTTCCTTTTCGTTTTATTATTTGTTTTCTTTAATTTGTTCACTTTTCATTTTTCAATAATAGTTTTTTTTTATTTACTGCATTTTTCTTCTCTTTGTCCTTTTTTCTATTGTTGAGTAAATAGGAATTAAATTTCCCCACTGAATGTTGGCATTGTCATTTGAAACCGAACTTGAACGGGACACAGCTGAGTAGCGACTGGACCAGAACACCTTGGATGTAGGAGGACCGCCGCTTGTTGCACCATTTGATTAGCTGAATGTGGAGAACACTGTCCCTTCTGTGTAAGGGTCACTTTAATCACAAGGCTTTGTTAAGAGGGTCCGATCTAATCTCTCTGTATCTCCCATCAGAAACTATTTCAAAGATGCACCGACTGACCCTGCTGACCCTGACACTGTTGCTCTGCTCATCGTCCTTCGTAAATGGAGGGAAGGTCCTAGTGATCCCTTTAGATGGAAGCCACTGGATCAACATGAATGTCATCGTAGAAGAGCTTCACGCCAGAGGCCATGACATCACTGTAATGCGACCATCAGATGCCTGGTACATCAAGCCGGCCTCGGCCCACTACAAGACCATTACGATTAACTCGTCTGATGGTTTTGATGAGGAATTTGAATTATATTTAATGAGAACCCTAAACATGAAGCGCCAAGGTGCTTCTCTCTGGACTCAGATATCTCTACACTATGATCTCCTCCATACACTGTTCTGTAAGATGCATGAGAAGGTTCTTAAAATGACGGAAGAGATTTTTGAAGATGGAAAACTGATGCAGAGCCTCCGAGATGCCAAATACGACCTGGTCCTAACTGACCCTGGAACTGGTGGGGGTGTTCTTCTGGGTCACCGTTTGGGTCTTCCAATTGTCCTTAATGTCAGATGGACCATTCAGGGAGAGGGACATTTTGCAATTGCACCATCCCCACTCTCGTATGTCCCCCAGCCAGGGTTAAAACTAACTGATAAAATGACATTTATGCAAAGGGTCAAAAATGTACTCTTTTATTTCTTCTCAAGCTTCCAGATTTGGTATTTCATAGACCCAAACTACAAACCCTTTGTCCATCGCCACTTCGGCAAAGACGTGCATTACATGGAGCTGTTTCAGGCAGTCGATATCTGGCTGATGAGAAACGACTTCACCTTTGAGTTCCCACGACCAACAATGCCAAACGTCGTCTACATGTCAGGATTCCAGTGCAAGCCCTCCAAACCTCTCCCCAAAGAACTTGAGGAGTTTGTACAGAGTTCTGGAGAACATGGTGTCATTGTGATGACTTTGGGGACATTGGTGGAACACCTTCCAGAGGACCTTACTGAGGAAATTGCTGCTGCCTTTGCTGAGCTTCCTCAGAAGGTGATCTGGAAGCATAAGGGAAAGAAACCATCCACCCTCGGTAACAATACGTTACTCTTGGACTGGCTGCCCCAAAATGACCTCCTGGGTCACCCCAAAACCAAAGTTTTTGTGGCTCATGGAGGCACTAATGGCCTGCAAGAGGCCATCCATCATGGCGTTCCCCTTGTCGGATTACCCCTCATGTTTGATCAGGAAGACAACTTCTTCAGGATGGAATCAAGAGGGGTTGCCAAAGTCCTAGACTATGGAACTGTGAATAAAGAAATGTTCTTGGAGGCTCTGAAGGAGGTTCTCTATAAGCCTTCCTACAGAGAGAAGATGAAGGAGCTGTCCAGCCTCCACAGGGATCAGCCCACGAAGCCTCTGGACCGAGCCATGTTCTGGATCGAGTTTGTCATGAGGCATAAAGGAGCGGCCCATCTGAGGACAGAGTCCTACAAGATGTCCACCATCCAGTACCACTCTGTGGATGTTCTGGCGTTCCTGGTGGCAATTGTTCTGCTGCTGTTTACTGTTTTTATTTCTGTATTCAAATGTTTGTGGAGGAGAGTATTTCACAGAGTCAAAACCAATAACATTGTCTGGAAAAAGTTGTTTATTACAAACAAAGAAAATTTTTCCAGACAGAACAAGTAAACAGTGAAGATAGTTACCATGCATATAAGATTTTAGTGTCTTTCAGAAATGAGTACTAAAAAACCTAGTTACTGAAGAAATGAAATGTCCATTGGGGCAAAAAAGTATTCAATCAGCCATTAATTGTGCAAGTTTCCCAACTAAAAATCATAAGTATACATGATATGTATATCTGAACTATGAGAGACAAAATTATGGGGGAATCCAAAAGATCACATGTCTAAAGAATGTATTGTTAATGATGGGAAATAAGTGTTTGGTCACCTACAAACAAAACAGATTTCTGGCTCTCACAGCCTTGTACTTCTTCTGTAAGAGGCTCGTCTGTCCTCCACTCATTACCTGTATGGGGAGCCTTAGTCTCCTCCCCTTCCGGTCGGCGCAAGGGTCCCCTGGCTGAAAAAATAACGAATGGACGCCATGAGGAGGCACAATAAAAGTTATTTTATGGACTGCTTTGTCTCACGTCTTGAATCATACATATGTTGTCCCTCAATTTAAATCATAACTAATTATATACATTTCGGAATTTATTTGATTGTAAAATTTCGCAATTAAAATTCCTATAAATCAAAAATCTGTAGTTGAATACATGACATCACACAGCTTTTCGCTGCCTCAAACTTAGTCTTTAATTTTCACGGACATCATATGTTCGATCCACGGTACATGTCAAACACGATCAGGAAATAACTTTTATCCCTTCATTGACTGTCATTCATTGTTTTTGGCAGCAGGGGACCTATATACCGGAAGTAGAAGGGTGGGAATTAGGATCCCCATTAATGGCTCCTGTTTGAACTCATTATCAGTATAAAAAGACATCTGTCCTCAACCTCAAACAGTCACACTCCAAACCCTCCTATGGCCGAGCCCAAAGAGCTCTCAAAGGACACCAGAAACACAACTGTAGACCTACACTAGGCTGGAAGGAATGAATCTGCAATAGGTAATGCAGTTTAATGTGACGAAATCAACTGTGGGAGCAATTAGTACGGTGAGCAATAATCCCAGAACCACAAGAGGGGACTTAGTGAATGACCTGTGTAGAGCTGGGACCAAAGTAACAAAGGCTATAATCAGTTACACACTATGCCACCAGGGACTCAGATCCTGCAGCGCCAGACATGTCCCCCTGCTTAAGCCAGTACATGTCCTGGCCCATCTGAAGTTTGCTAAAGAGCAATTGGATGATCCAGAAAAGAACTGAGAGAATGCCATATGGTCAGATGAAACTAAAATGAAACTTTTTGGTAAAAACTAGGGCTAATAACCGATAAATCATTTTAAAATCTAATTAATGACAGGGTAGCTGTGAATTAATCACAGGTAATCAGGATTAATTAACACTCCTAAATATGACTGAAAAAATAAAATTTTCGGTGTAAATAAAGGACAAAACCGGATGGTGTTCTTTTTTTATAAAAAATATAGGACATTTCCACAAACTTTTGTTTAAACATCACATAAATCAAGTATAATATAAAATTAGTAATCAAATGTCACAATGTACCATTTACCCATAAGTGAAGGCTCAGCAGATAAAACTCTTTGGTTCATGAAATTACCATTAATGTTAACATTATGAATTATATGATCTTATTGTGAATGTCTACAAAGTTACTTCTGCTAATAAGTTAGCACTAATTTAAGTCAGAAAACATCACTGTTACTGAGTAATGAACATTTAATGCTGTGGTATAAAACACTACAAAATGTACTGAAACTATACAGTACCAATTTCAATAAATCAATACAAATATACAGTTTTTACACTTTTTGCACTACAACAGGGATGCTAGGTGGCATTTTGTACGATTGAGCAGACAGCCGAAGTGGATGGAATCAAATAAGGAAAATACCAAATGACAATTAATGAACTTAATCATATCAACTCAAAGCCAACACGACAATAATAATATAGTCAAATATCATTTATGCGCGGGCACACAAACACACTCTTACCATCCAGATGCAATTTGAGCCAGCTGTGCTGGTTAGTGAGGAGAAATGAATGCAATGAGCCGTGAATTTTAGGATAAACAGAGCAATATTCTATGTATGTGTTAACTGTGTTAATAAAATCATCCCAAACACATCTCCCAGGTAACTAAGGAGTGGCTTCATAATTTCAAGGTCCTGGAGCGGCCTAGCCAGTATCCAGATCTCAAACCCATAGAAATCTGTGGTGGGAGTTGAAAGTCCATGTTGCCCAGCAAAGCTCCAAAACATCACCGCTGTAGAGGAGATCTGTATGGAGGAATGGGCTAAAATACCAGTAACAGTGTGTGGAAACCTGGTGAAGACCTACAGAAACATTTTACCTCTGTCATTGCCATCAAACGGTATGTAACAAAGTATGAAGATTAGCTTATTTATTGACCAAATACTTATTTTCCACTATAATCTCCAAATAGATTTTTTTTTTTAAATCAGACCATGTGAGGTTCTGGATTTTTTCTCTCATTTTGAATCTCATAATTAAGGTATAGCTATGATGAAAATTACATTCCTGTCATCTTTTTTAAGCTGGAAAACTTGCACAATTAGTGGCTTACTTTTTTGCCCCACTGCAACCTCTTAAGCCTAGTTTACACTACTCTGACGGCGAATTTGCACGCAGACGTGTTGACGGACACATTTTTTAGTTTATGGTTCTCTGTTTCTTTCTCTCCATTCTCAATTGATTTTTCAGCGTTGCAAAACAATTCTCAACCAGGACAGCAGGGGGTGCTAACTTTTCACGGCAGCTCTGCCTACTATCACATCGTTGTTTCCGTATTTTTCTTCAGCCTGTGAACACATGGACGATAGAAAGTAGGTTTTGATTAAGCTGTAAAGCTTTTTCGTCGAAGTGCAGCTCAAAGAATACTCTAAAACACACGTCAGCAAACACATCAGCCTTTTTTGTTGTTTTCCTACACCTCTGTGTTTAAAATTGCCAAAAGACCAGATTAGATCAATTATCCTTTCAATATAAAGTATGTAGTGGCCAAACGCTGCATTGACTTCTGATTACAGTGACTACAAAGACTAGTTTTGGTGAAGCGATCTTTGGCTGTTGTGGAACTGACCAATCACAGGTATATGGTCTACATTGATGGATATTTAGAAAATTGGCCTGTACTCAGTCCATCCTTGCCTAGGTGACAAAGAGCCCTTGCATCGACTGATAATGGCATGGCGTCAATCCGTGTCCGTCAAACGGAGTAGTACAAACTAGGCCTTACTGTCCGGAAAAGGATGCCAAGTACTACCTCTATTTTTCTAGCCGTATTCTCCCTTCTCAGGGATGTCTGTAACTGTGAAAACTTGACGTTTGTGAAAACTGTGTGTTTTGTATCAATTATGTTCAAATGCTGATTTCAACTTTAAAAAATGAGAAATGTATATTTTACTGTAAACCAATTAAATAGATCAATGGTGCTGACTAAGACGTATTGAAGTAGAAATATATCTTGCAGAAAACACAACTTACACGGTTCTACTTCTGGAATTTCTGGAAACCACAACATTTGAAATCTTGTCTTACACTGGAGCTTACTACTTGCTAAAGTAAGCATAAGCAAACTAACTTTAATAAAATTCTCTTGTTCATTCCTACCTTGCAATTTCCAAACGTTTTGTTATATTGTTACTGATCTTTACAGAACTATGTTATTTAAATTATAACTTCTAAACATAAAAATAAACCCCCTTTTAAAAGTTAAAATGCTGCCATCTTCAGTCTCAAAAATGTCACTAAGCAGAAGAAACCCAGAAAATATTACAATCTCACAAGTAGTTATTAATTTGTTATTGTTGACACTGGTTGCCAACCCACAATGACCCAAAAAAAAGCATATCAAAAATCTACAGTGAAGGTTTGCAGCAATAGATTTGCTGCTAACTCTGGTTAGCACTGTAGCAAATCATTCCAGGAAGCAGAAAAAATTGTTCTCCACTCGTTCATTTGATAGCTACAGTTTTTGTTTCCTACCCCACTCATGTATTATGACTGGTCAATATCGAAGAATGACTAAATCAAACCCTTTATGTCCAAGCATGTTGCATGTAGACTGATCTACCTAACACCAGTGCTTGGTTAGTAGGGGAGGTCTAACACCTCTGTATCTCCCATTGGGATTTCTTTCAGTGATGTACCAACAGACCCTGCTGGCCCTGGCCGTGTTGCTTTGCTCATCAGCCCCAGTAAATGGAGGAAAAATCTTGGTGTTCCCAGTTGATGGAAGCCATTGGGTCAACATGAACATCATGATTGAAGAGCTCCACGCCAGAGGCCATGAAGTCATTGTACTGCGCCCTTTGGACTCTTGGCACATCAAACCTGACTCCCCTCACTACAAGGTCATCACTGTAAATTCCTCAACTGGGTTTAGTAAGCAAAGCTTTGGGTTATTTGTGACAAAAACACTGAAGATACAGCGTGAGGGAGCTTCATTTTGGAATCACCTTTCTGTAGTTCACAACCTACTGTCACAATCGTACCTCATGCAAGAGCAGGTTCTCCAAATGACGGAAGAGATTTTTGAAGATAAAGCAATGATGCAGAGCCTTCGAGATGTCAAATATGATTTGGTCCTTACAGACCCCGCATTTGGTGGGGGTGTCCTCCTGAGTCACCGTTTGGGTCTTCCACTTGTCTTTAATGTCAGATGGGCAATTCAGGGTGAAGGGCATTTTACAATTGCCCCGTCCCCACTCTCGTATGTCCCGATACCAGGTTCCCAATTGACGGACAGGATGACTTTTATGCAGAGAGTCAAAAACTACCTAATATATATTGTAACATGTATCCAATTTTGGTACGTTGTGGAGCCACTCTACCCACCCTTTGTCCATCGCCACTTCGGCAAAGACGTGCATTACATGGAGCTGTTTCAGGCAGCCGACATCTGGCTGATGAGAAACGACTTCACCTTTGAGTTTCCACGACCAACAATGCCAAACATCGTCTACATGTCAGGATTCCAGTGCAAGCCCTCCAAACCTCTCCCCAAAGAACTGGAGGAGTTTGTACAGAGTTCTGGAGAACATGGTGTCATTGTGATGACTTTGGGGACATTGGTGGAACACCTTCCAGAGGACCTTACTGAGGAAATTGCTGCTGCCTTTGCTGAGCTTCCTCAGAAGGTGATCTGGAAGCATAAGGGAAAGAAACCATCCACCCTTGGTAACAATACGTTACTCTTGGACTGGCTGCCCCAAAATGACCTCCTGGGTCACCCCAAAACCAAAGTTTTTGTGGCTCATGGCGGCACTAATGGCCTGCAAGAGGCCATCCATCATGGCGTTCCCCTCGTCGGATTACCCCTCATGTTTGATCAGGAAGACAACTTCTTCAGGATGGAATCAAGAGGGGTTGCCAAAGTCCTAGACTATGGAACTGTGAATAAAGAAATGTTCTTGGAGGCTCTGAAGGAGGTTCTCTATAAGCCTTCCTACAGAGAGAAGATGAAGGAGCTGTCCAGCCTCCACAGGGATCAGCCCACGAAGCCTCTGGACCGAGCCATGTTCTGGATCGAGTTTGTCATGAGGCATAAAGGAGCGGCCCATCTGAAGACAGAGTCCTACAAAATGTCAACCATCCAGTACCACTCCGTGGATGTTCTGGCGTTCCTGCTGGCAACTGCTGTGCTGCTGTTTACTGTTTTTATTTCTGTAGTCAAATGTTTGTGGAGGAGAATATTTCACAGCCGCAAAGCCAAGAAGGAATAAGTAATTTGCCCTTAGACATCCAGACTTGCACTACCAGCATTTGTAGTTCATTTATTGAAACGATTGTCTTGTGTTTCACAAAAAAACTTTAAAGGAGCAACATTATCAAGTTGATAAACAGGTTTAATGTTCAACATCAAACTACTTCTTTCTCGAAATGTCATATACTCTACTGTTTACTTAGTAATTTGCCTTTTTTAAACAGAATTTCAGATTTTTTGGTTCTGCGAATAAGTTTGGTGAAATGGATGCTTTTGTATTAAGAATTTTAAGGTTTTAAATGTTACTTCTTTTTTTTCAACCAATGTGTAATATGTAAATCCATCATGATTGTTGATCTAATCACTGATTCGGATCTAGAATCTCTGAACCACAGAAACGATTCTCTGTAACACCATTGTAACTTCTACCTTCCATCAAGCTAATATCTTTGCACTCTGCTTATTTTTTTGCCTTAGGTTCAACATTTTTGTAGATACCCCTTTCACCAAAAATAAATGTACACAATTTTAAAAAATCAATAATGGCTGACAAAAGGTAAATGGGCAGAGCTTTTATAGCTCTTTTCTAATACTGACCACTGAAAGCACATTCACCCAAAAACGCAAACACGCAAATCAGTAGGCAACTTGGGCTCAATTGCCTTGCTGAGAGATATCAACATGTTAATGGTAGAAGCTGAAATTAAACCTACCACCCTCCAATTACAAGCCAACTACTCTATCCAGTGTCCCAAAGGTGATATCTTCCTTGTAACATAAAGTTGCTGTTAAAATTAAACCGCAGTACAGGCTCACAGTAATTCACACACTCATACAAACAATAATTTACCAAATGTAGTTAGCATTTGGTATGCATGTATTTACAGCGGAGAAAAAACATCCAATTCTTTTGGGGGTTTTTCTCTCTGTGTTACACTTAGGAAAAAAAATTTTTTTTGCAGAGCACACTTTTAACAACAAGGTAATTCAAGGTGCTTTAGATGATTCGGCGGTAAAGAAACCAAACATATGACAAAAGAATAGGAAGTAAAAACAGTAATTAAGAACAAAACACAAAAAGCATGAAAAACTTTAGAGAGAAATTAAGCGTCATAATGGTTTAATGAAAGGAAGCTCTAAACAGATTATCTCAGTGTTTCAGCAGCTTTGCAGTCATCAGGAAGTTTGCTCCAGATAAGGGGAGCACAGAAACTGAAAGCTGCTTCTTCCGTGTTTGAAACTTAGACGTTTCAGGTCGAACCAATAAAGATAACTTAAGTAAATCCAAAAACTGTTTTCAAATTTAGATTTAATTTGTGGAGGGAAAGTAGCGATCTAAACCAATGTGACACTGTGTGAAAGCAATTGCCCCCCTAACCCTAGTGGATGTTTCACCCTTTTGTTACAACAAGCCCCAACAAGTGTGTGATTACTGGACCTTGGCCTGAACCGGTCTTTAAAGGGGCTATATAAGGCAAAATCAAGTTTTTGGAGTTTTCAACCATCTAGTAAAGCAATTTTCTCATAAAACCTCCCCACCAGAGTGTTTTTTTGTCTTAATCCACACAGTTCTGCGTAATCCTCTCTGAGCAGCTGCCCCTCCCTCTCCTAGAAATCGACTGCGTGTTCAACTAGTGACATCACTAGTTGAAAACAAGGGGGGTGCTGGTACTTGGTGATTTAGTTGATTTTAGTATGTGAGGAAGGTTAGCACTGTTTGTTTGAGTTTTATCTCCTCCTGGCTCTGAAGCGGAGCGTGGGGGGGGGGGGGGGGTGGTTGTCAGGGTAGAGAAACTAGCCGTTTTACTTTGTGGTCCAACATTAACTACAGGATAAAAGTTACATTTCAGGACAAAAGTAATGCTGTATAACACCAACAATACCATTTAATCATATGTCTATCCCAGAAGCTGAAAATAGCATGATATAGTCCCTTTATGGTTTTTGATTTAGCCACATTGGAGGGTTTACAGCAAAAACAGCCTTTTTAAGTTCTTCAAAGCAATTTAACTAGATTCCTGTCCAGGATTTGACTAGGCCACTGCAAAATGTTTAGTTTCTCGGTTTCTCTCCTCCTTGAGGACATTTAGAGGAAGACCTAACAATGTGTTTTCAGTATTGTCCTGCTGCATCACCTAACCATCCTCGAGCTTCAGGTCACAAACTGATGGTCAGACATTTACCTTCAGCCTTTTCTGCCAAACACAAGATTTAATTAATGGTTTTATTATTATAGCAAGTCATCCACAGACTGAATGAGTAAGGCTGGTCCAGACCATATTACCATCATTACCATGTTTGACTTCATGAAAATCTTTAACTGAAATACTGTACGAGTTTAACACCAGATGTTACAGGATGCACACCTTCCAAAAAGGTTGATGTTTGTCCCATCAGTCCACAGAATTTTTCCCAGAAGTCTTTGGGATCATCTTTGTGTTCTTTTTGTGTCTCATGTTATTCTGGTCTTGGAACTCTCCCATTGAGGCCATTTTTTGTCCAGGCTTGTTTTCTTTGTACTAAACCATAAACTGTAACCTCAGCTGAGGCAGTGAGGCCTGGAGAGCTTTAGATGCCCCTCTGAATTCTTCTGTAACCTCCTGATTTAGTCGTTAATGAGCTCTTGGAGTTATTTTTGTAGCTCGGCCACTAGTAGGAAGTTTCTCCACTATCCCATGTTTTCTTTATTTAACTGCTTTCACAGTAATTATCTAGAGTCTTAAACTTGTGTAAGACTTTTTATTACTTTCCAGACTGATAGATGTCTATTACCTTTCTTCTTATGTATTCTTTAATTACTTTAGATCCTTACATAATGTGTTGGTTAGATATTTAACCTATTTCATGTTATCAGACACATTCACATTGAGTTTTACCATCTTTATTGTTAAGGCAGTGATCAGCCAAGAGCGTGTCTAGTAAAGATGAATCAAAAAATCTGTTTTAACACAACTAAGTCATGATTTAGCAATGGGGCAATTCCATTTTCTCTCATGGTCAGCTTGGTCAGCTTTCTCTGTCCCTCCAAGATTTTGTGATTGTGATGATGTTACTCTGTCTTCGTCCTCCCTTCCTGTTTCTTTTTTCTCAACCCTCCTCATCTCTGTCAGTCCCCGTGTCCTCATTGTTGCTTATGCGAGAGGGATGGAGATTAAAACATGCTACATTTGCTTTTTACTAAGGCAGGTTCTATGGGGTACAGTTTTCTCATTCCAGTGATGAAAATCCATCACCTGTTGGTGAAATTTGCAGTTTTGAATTAAAAATATATAATCTATGTGTATCATGTATGTCCGATGAGGAAAATAATCAGCTTTAAACAGTGACTCACAGACACAGCAGCAGTGAGCAGCAACTTTTCAGGAGAACAGTCTTTTTGTGACCGACAGAAGCTGTAGTTTGGATTATTTTTTACACAGCTGTGTTAGCAGCGGATCAACGCTCTTTTTCCAGCTTTTTGAGCCCAAGAGTGCAGCTTATCGTGGTTTTGATCTAGCAAAAACCAAAGTTACAGCGTCGAAATCAACTGACTTGATGCTGCACTGAAACCAAAGCAAGAAAAAATACTTTCTCCTGACACAGAGGACTTTGAGCGAGTTTTTAGAATGATTAATGAGCGACTATTCCTAAATGTTCAGTGCTGCTGAGCAGGGGCGTATCCAGAAGGTTGATAAAGAGGGGCTAAAAGGGATCAGGGTGGGTCTGGGACCGTAGCACCAAAAAAAAAGCAGAGATGTTCTTCTAATGGGGACCCAATCTGAGCTGGTCACTTTTTACAGTTTTAATCTTGTAAAATTACATTGAAAGTCATTTTATTTTGTTAATGTTCCTGTGACAATGTAGACTATTTCTTCTGCTTGTAATGTTAGAAAGTCAGAACATTAAATATATATTCTAAAAGAAAAGATTGATTTTCAATCGCATTGCTTTTCATAAATGCTCCTGCAGCAATCACAAAAAAGTGCCATAAGGGAGGGCGTGCTTTCAATGTAACAAATGAAATAATCACCTGGAAACTGTTGGTAGTTTCTCAGGTAATTGTTGTGTTGTTTTATATTTTTTTATTTGATTATCAAAAACGTTCAATATAAAAGCAGAAGAAGTCTTTCGGGGGAACAATTTCTCCACAGCATCGTGTAGGGTCAAGGATTCTGCAACAAGCAAACTATTTTCTTCACCAAAAAATACGACTCGTGTCAGCATCAAGATAAATGGTGCATTAGGTGAAATTTGAAAACCATTAAAAACCTTATAAACTTCCAAAAATCTTTGGAACTGGCTGTATTTAAGCATCGTTCATAATTCCAGGGCTACAACTTTAAACGCTAATCCATTACAAATTATTCATGCTCTGGAAGGTTGCTTGTAGTTAGAATAGCTACACATCTCAATTCCTCAGATTCAAGTGTTTTTATGTTGAAGGAAGTCCTTTGTTAATAGGGTCAAATCTAATATTTCAATCGGGATTTCTTTCAGAGATGACCCGATTGACCCTGCTGACCCTGGCGGTGTTGCTAAGCTCATCATCAAATGTAAATGGAGGAAAAGTCTTGGTGTTCCCAGTGGACGGAAGCCATTGGGTCAACATGAATGTCATCATTGAGGAGCTTCATGCTAGAGGCCACAAAGTCACAGTGCTGCGTCCATCAGACACCTGGTACATCAAGCCTGACTCCCCGCACTACAAGGCCATTACAGTGAACTTGTCCGCTGGATTTGACAGGAAGAGCTTCGGATCATACGTCATGAAGACCATAAACATGAGGCGAAACGGTTCCTCAGTTTGGTCTCGCCTTGCAGTGGAGTACGATGTTCTGCAAACCTTTTATCAAATGGGTGTACAAGTGCTTAAAATGGTGGAAGGTATGTTTGAGGATGAAGCGTTAATGCAGAGCCTCCGAGATGCCAAATATGATTTGCTTCTTACTGATCCTGCAATTGGTGGAGGTGTGCTTTTAGGTCGCCGTTTGGGTCTTCCACTTGTCTTCAATGTCAGATGGACAATTCAGGGTGAGGGGCATCAAGCTATTGCACCATCCCCACTCTCCTACATCCCCATACCAGGATCGGAGTTAACTGATAAGATGACATTTCTGCAAAGGGTCAAGAACTTCCTTTACTACATCTTTACATGCTTCCAAATTTGGTACATTGTGGAGCCACTCTACCCACCCTTTGTCCATCGCCACTTCGGCAAAGACGTGCATTACATGGAGCTGTTTCAGGCAGCCGACATCTGGCTGATGAGAAACGACTTCACCTTTGAGTTTCCACGACCAACAATGCCAAACGTCGTCTACATGTCAGGATTCCAGTGCAAGCCCTCCAAACCTCTCCCCAAAGAACTGGAGGAGTTTGTACAGAGTTCTGGAGAACATGGTGTCATTGTGATGACTTTGGGGACGTTGGTGGAACACCTTCCAGAGGACCTTACTGAGGAAATTGCTGCTGCCTTTGCTGAGCTTCCTCAGAAGGTGATCTGGAAGCATAAGGGAAAGAAACCATCCACCCTCGGTAACAATACCTTACTTTTGGACTGGCTACCCCAAAATGACCTCCTGGGTCACCCCAAAACCAAAGTTTTTGTGGCTCATGGAGGGACCAACGGCATGCAAGAGGCAATCCATCACGGCGTTCCCCTCGTCGGATTACCACTCATGTTCGATCAGCAAGACAACTTCTTCAGGATGGCCTCCAAAGGAGTCGCCAAAGTTCTTGATATTGCAGAACTAAATAAAGAAATGTTCTTGGAGGCTCTGAAGGAGGTTCTCTATAAGCCTTCCTACAGAGAGAAGATGAAGGAGCTGTCCAGCCTCCACAGGGATCAGCCCACGAAGCCTCTGGACCGAGCCATGTTCTGGATCGAGTTTGTCATGAGGCATAAAGGAGCGGCCCATCTGAGGACAGAGTCCTACAAGATGTCCACAATCCAGTACCACTCTGTGGATGTTCTGGCGTTCCTGGTGGCAATTGTTCTGCTGCTGTTTACTGTTTTTATTTCTGTAGTCAAATGTTTGTGGAGGAGAGTATTTCATAGAAACAAAGCCAAGAAGGAATAAATAATATGACCATAGACATCTATGTATGCAGTTTAGGTATAGCACAAACACATAATTACTTTAAGTTTGATTCATCTGTAAAAGGAAGGACAGTTCAACCGGACATTTCTGCAGAAATTACTTTTCTCTACAGTCTAAGACTCATACATTTGCAAATAGGAAGAATATTATCATTTTTGAAAGTGTATATCATTCATTGATTGCAATTAAGCTGTTTAGATTTGTTAATGTATTTTTACATTACATGTTTAATGTATTTTTTGCATCAGATATGTTGTTGATACATAAATTAATAAATATATATTACTAAGTAAAACAAGACACCCGAGGGAGGATAATAAAAGGTGTTACTGAATAGGCATTTAAAAGATGATGTTGGAATAATAAATTATTGGTTAATTAGAGGACAAACAGCTTGAGGTTTGCACTAGAGATTTGTGGTACATATGAATATCTTTGGAGTAATTTTATTCTGAAGCTGAATCAGGAAATGACGATGAAAGCAAGATTATCCTGTTAATGTAGAAATCACTGAACGATGGGTCTGATTTAATAAAGTTCACCAGAACACCTTTGATCATAACGTAACGTGTCATTAAAGCTGATATCTTACACATATTACAAATGTATGATGTTTGAACTTTTGTTTAAACTGCTTTATGACGACACCTGCAGGCAACAGAGCAAACAGCACCTTAGTTCAATGGTATATAAATATTTTCTGAATTCTCAGCGTCCTCTGCACTTTTTCTGCCACAATAACGTTTATTTTGAAGAACCACCGAAATCAATGAAAGAAACTGTCTTTAGCATAATTAAAACTAGGTCTGGAGTTAGAGATTTAATAAACATTAGTGAATTAAAGGTGGGGGGCTCCAATTCCAGTTCTGAGGGGTCATTATCCTGCAACTTTTAGAAGCGACCCCTTCTCCAACATACTTGTATGAAATAAATGGCTCGTTTCCAGGCTTCTGCGGGACTAAAAAGCAGTTATTTGATTCTTGTGTTAAAGAAGCGGTCCATCTAAATGTTGCAGAATAGTAGCTTTGCTTCTGGCTCTGCTGCACCACTAGTTTTGTCCAGTTTGCTTACTGTCCAGAGGTTATAAAGAATTTATTACTCAAAGCTTTTACGTTTTTAAACGTAAAAGCTGTAAAGGGTTAGGGTTAGGGTAAATTATGAAAATATTCAAATGCAATTTAGTCTACTTTTGTTTTCTTATCTTTTTTTTGTTGAGACATATGTTTTTTTTCTAAGAGAGTCGTGTAGTCGATAGGGAATCAGAGGAAGCAAGACAAAAAAATGTAACTCACCGTGAGGACAATCTCCAGCAGGATTCAGCGTCCGGCTGTCATGCTTCCCATCAGCCGCGGTACTTTTTTGTTGGAGAGAGGACGGACTGTGAGAAGACAGGATGACAGAAATCAAACCGTAGGACGCAATGAAAGGAAAACGGTCTGGGTTGTCATTAATCAATTTTCTTTTCTCTTCCAAGTTGGATTAAGTTGAACCTAAAACGGAGAACTTATTGCTAAGCTCAGACATCACCATGCATCCTGGCGGATTCAGTTACAAGTGGACGGCTCTGATAAAGAACGTTGACAGAAATGTGACCTGATTTATCAGCTCTTGTCAAACACAACCTATAACCTTGTCACGCAGCGGCACAGAGACACACTTTATTAAAGCACGGTGTTACCTGCAGACTATTACACAACACAGTGAGATGCTTATTTTACCATTCAGACTTCTTGGCTGGAATTAAAATAATGTAAGTTTTAAGTAGGGATGTCCGATATTATCGGCCAAAAGTCATTATCAGCCGATATTGTCGTTAAAATGTAATATCGGAAATTATCGGTATCGGTTTTTATTTTTTCAATAAGATGTTTTTCACATCATACACATATTATATATCAAACTCTTCAGCTACTTCTTTTCTCTCTCAGAATGTAAAAATATGACAGATTTGAGGTTTAGTTTTTGAGATATTATTTGTTTGAGACAACTTTCAATTTAAGATAACTTTAACAAAGGACAGAATTTTGTTTATTGGCCTTTATGTTGTCTTGATGTCATTGAGTCTTAGGGCTCTTTGGATCACTAAAATCAATCCCAGACAACTAATTAGTGATAATTATTTTGCCAGGTGTGCCCAACTGAAAGAAAAACTACTAAAGAAAGATGTTCCACATTATTATGACCAATATTTTCAATTCAATTCAATTCAGTTTATTTATATAGCGCCATTTCACAACAGATGTCATCTCAAGGCACTTTACAAAAAGAGTTATTACAATACAATGTTTAGTGTAGAAATTACAGAACCACAGAAGATTGCGTCGTGGAATTCTCAGCAATCCCTCATACTGAGCAAGCATGCAGCGACAGTGGGAAGGAAAAACTCCCTTTTAACAGGAAGAAACCTCCGGCAGAACCAGGCTCAGCACAAGCGGTTATCTGCCGCGACCGTCTGTGGCTTGGAGAATACACAACAGAGACACAGAAAGAGCAACAGAACCGATGCACAAGTTTGTTGCAGGACGTGGAGAATTTTCCGTCACTGCAATGCCATCTTAGTCAGGGTCGTCAAGCAGGGCTAATCCGGAGCACCTACTATAATAGAAAACAGGTTAGTGCTTGAATTGACAGCACATCATGCAGTTGGGGAGAAGTAGGAGAGAAAGTAGGAACAGACCCTAATAATGTCCTCCAACAGCCTAGCCTAAAGCAGCATAGCTACTAACATTAACCTGTCTCCTAGCTACTAGGAGACCTGGCTACCAACACTCTGTCTGAGTCCTCCTGACCCGTGGACGGTGTAGGGCCGGTAACGGCCCCCGTCATGCCGGGGTCTTCTCGGAGTCGGGTTGTTTGAGAATGCAGCCCAAAGTGGGTGGTAAACTCCATCTAAGGCTAAATACCGGCACGAGACCGATAGTCGACAACTATCTTAAGGAAAAATAGACAGAACTGAGAGGACAGAGTTGAAGAGGGCGAGAAACGTTTAAGAGATAAACGGGTGGGGTCCGCACAGTCTGCCCGGGGGATTCAACCCGGCAGGTAATGGGCGGCCGCACTGTGCGGGAGGATCCCCTTGAGGGACCTCTCTCCGGCGCTGGCTGGCCCCTGTGGGGCACATTTCTTCCGCGGCGGTAAGCCGCGACCGGCTCCGGATCTTTACCTGGCTTACATTAATCTATCTCTACCTAGCTACTCTACCTCTTCCTATCTCTTCCTAACTTTTGACACTCTGCCTGACTACTAACATTAACCTGTCTCTTCCTATCTACCTGTCTGACCTGACTCTAACTACCTATAAACATATCTCTAACTGTAAGCTTTGTCAAAGAGGAAAGTTTTTAGCCTAGTTTTAAAGATAGACAAATTGTCTGCTTCACGAACCAACCCTGGGAGCCGGTTCCATAGGAGGGGAGCCTGATAGCTGAAAGATCTGCCACCCATTCTACTTTTAGAAATCCTAGGAACTACCAGTAAACCTGCAGTCTGAGAGCGAAGGTCTCTGTTAGGAACATATGGAACAATCAGGTCTCTTATGTATGATGGAGCTAGATTATTAAGGGCTTTATATGTCAGAAGGAGGATCTTGAATTCTATTCTAGATTTTACTGGGAGCCAGTGAAGAGAAGCTAAAACAGGGGAAATGTGATCTCTTCTTTTAATATTCATCAGAATCCTAGCAGCAGCATTTTGAACTAACTGAAGACTTTTAATTGTATTCTGTGGACTACCTGATAATAGACAGTTACAGTAATCCAGCCTTGAAGTAACAAAGGCATGGACTAGTTTTTCAGCATCAGTCCTGGACAGGATGGTTCTAATTTTTGCAATATTCCTAAGGTGAAAAAAGGAAATCCTACAGACTTCTTTAATGTAAGTTCTAAACGACATATCTTGGTCAAAAATGACACCGAGGTTTTTTGCTTTATTACTGGAGGCTAATTTAATGCCGTCCAGGTGAAGGGGCTGACTAAGTAGTTTCTTTTTCAGAGCTTCTGGTCCAAAGACGACAACTTCTGTTTTATCAGAATTTAGAAGCAAGAAGTTTAGAGTCATCCAAGTTTTTATGTCTTCCAGACATGCCTGTAGTCTACCTAACTGATTGGATTCATCAGGATTTATGGATAGATATAGCTGTGTATCATCTGCGTAACTATGGAATTTTATCCCATGCTGCCTAATTATTTTACCAATAGGAAGCATATATATAGTAAAGAGAATCGGCCCAAGCACTGAACCCTGTGGTACTCCGCAAGTAACTATTGAGGTTGAGGAAGATCTATTGTTTACCTGAACAAACTGAAATCTGTTAGACAAATAAGATTTAAACCAACCTAGTGCTGTTCCTATTATACCGACACTTTGAAGCCTTTCTATGAGAATATTGTGGTCAACAGTGTCAAAGGCAGCACTGAGATCTAACAGGACCAGAATGGTCACCAGTCCATTGTCTGAGGCTATGAGAATATCATTAGTAACCTTCACCAGAGCTGTTTCAGTGCTGTGATGAGCTCTAAAGCCTGACTGAAACTTCTCAAACAGCTCATTATTGTTTAAATGCTCACATATCTGGTGTGCAACTATTTTCTCAAGAATTTTAGATAAGAAGGGAAGATTAGATATCGGTCTATAGTTAATTAAGTCGTTTTGATCAAGAGAGGGTTTCTTAAGTAGAGGTTTAATTACAGCAATCTTAAACTCCTGTGGTACATATCCATTGACTAAGGATAGATTCATTATATTTAAAATTGGAGCAATTTTCAAGCAATATTGGAACAAAAAAGGAACTCTGCTGCTATAAATCATGATCATCATACTGTTAAGAGATTTGCGGCTGAGTCGTGACACACCACAAATGCACACGAGCTGTTTCACAAGTGCACACAAGCTGTTTTACAAATGCACACGAGCTGTTTCACAAATGCACACGATCTGTTTCACAAATGCACACAAGCTGTTTTACAAATGCACACGAGCTGTTTCACAAATGCACACGAGCTGTTTCAGAAATGCACACGAGCTGTTTTACAAATGCACACGTGCTGTTTCACATATGCACACGAGCTGTTTCACAAATGCACACGAGCTGTTTTACAAATGCACACGTGCTGTTTCACATATGCACACGAGCTGTTTTACAAATGCACACGTGCTGTTTCACATATGCACACGAGCTGTTTCACAAATGCACACGAGCTGTTTTACAAATGCACACGAGCTGTTTCACAAATGCACACGAGCTGTTTCACAAATGCACACGAGCTGTTTCACAAATGCACACGAGCTGTTTCACAAATGCACACGAGCTGTTTCACAAATGCACACGAGCTGTTTTACAAATGCACACGTGCTGTTTCACATATGCACACGAGCTGTTTCACAAATGCACACGAGCTGTTTTACAAATGCACACGAGCTGTTTCACAAATGCACACGAGCTGTTTCACAAATGCACACGAGCTGTTTCACAAATGCACACGAGCTGTTTCACAAATGCACACGAGCTGTTTCAAATGCACACAGCTTTTGACGTGCTGTTTCACATATGCACACGAGCTGTTTCACAAATGCACACGAGCTGTTTTACAAATGCACACGTGCTGTTTCACATATGCACACGAGCTGTTTCACATATGCACACGAGCTGTTTTACAAATGCACACGTGCTGTTTCACATATGCACACGAGCTGTTTCACAAATGCACACGAGCTGTTTTACAAATGCACACGTGCTGTTTCACATATGCACACGAGCTGTTTCACAAATGCACACGAGCTGTTTCACAAATGCCCACAAGCTGTTTTACAAATGCACACAAGCTGTTTTACAAATGCACACGCGCTGTTTCACAAATGCACACAAGCTGTTTCACAAATGCACACGAGCTGTTTCACAAATGCACACGAGCTGTTTTACAAATGCACACGTGCTGTTTCACATATGCACACGAGCTGTTTCACAAATGCACACGAGCTGTTTCACAAATGCACACAAGCTGTTTTACAAATGCACACAAGCTGTTTTACAAATGCACACAAGCTGTTTTACAAATGCACACGCGCTGTTTCACAAATGCACACAAGCTGTTTTACAAATGCACACAAGCTGTTTTACAAATGCACATGCGCTGTTTCACATATGCACAAGCTGTTTCACAAATGCACACGAGCTGTTTCACAAATGCACACGCGCTATTTCACAAATGCACACGAGCTGTTTCACAAATGCACACGCGCTATTTCACAAATGCACACAAGCTGTATCACAAATGCACACAAGCTGTTTCACAAATGCACACGCGCTATTTCACAAATGCACACAAGCTGTTTCACAAATGCACACAAGCTGTTTCACAAATGCACACAAGCTGTTTCACAAATGCACACGCGCTATTTCACAAATGCACACAAGCTGTTTCACAAATGCACACGAGCTGTTTTACAAATGCACACAAGGTGTTTCACAAATGCACATGAGCTGTTTTACAAATGCATACATGGGACAACACCATTTGCTAATGAATCTGTCAATCAAATGCATCACTAATTAGCTGTGTTCGCTTTCAGCCAATGTATGGCTCCTAATATTTTCTATCTTCATTGCAGGCCGAACGTACGGGGCCCGGCATTACTTATCCATACCCTCTGTTTATTAAACCGTGCACACAGATTCATAATCTGGCTGTTTGAGCAAAGCAAGTTTCTTCTATGGTAGAATGATTAACATGCAGGATTACCACCTGGATTACAGTGGGTTGGAATCCTGCTCATGACATCATTTTGCAAATTGCAGTTACAGTGGTTCTCCTGCACCGGCCAAAGAAGAAAAGACAATGGCCTGTATCAGTTTTCTGTGGTTATTTCTATATTAATGTAGCCGAAAGCCGCATAGTGAAACAATCAGTGGCTGGCTGTGCTTTATTTGCCCGGGGCTTAAGTGTGGGCTCACTTAATTATGGTATAACAAATATAAAAGCCATCAAACACGATATAACATGGCCATGTATTTCATAGGTCATGTTTAAACCCAGCATTAATAGCAGTACCGAGTGAAGGTTGTTGGAAGACTTTCTTCTGGGGGTTTTGCTCTGCAATATTTTGAGTGGCTGGGCATGGTGTGGGCTGTGACTGACAGGCAGCAGTGCAACGTAGAGTCGCAGGCGGCCAGAAAGATGTAGAGAGCCGTAGGAATGCGAACTACTTTGCCTGGAAATAATCTGGATGTTGAGTTTTTTTTTCCTCAACTAACTTCCTTCTCCAAAGGGAAGAGAGTACAGGGAGATAGAGGAGCGGCGCCATATCGTTTCGGGCCGTTGTCTCGTTCTCTGCGAGGGGCAGCAGCAGATGCCGAGCCTGTGGCTGTATCGCGGCATAGAATGGGCGCCGTCTCTGAGTGGTACACTGTTATTGGCCAAATCTAATGCTAAATATAGATTAGCTCAAGTAATTTCGTGACTCTGCCTCGACAGGAGCACTGTACGTCATTGTCCACAACAGAAAATGTGTGTTGCAGAGAGATGTATCCAAGCATGATAAGAAAATCCTTCAGGAATATGCTAAAAAAACCACACCATAATTCATCACAATTATTCAATTAAAAATGAACTCTTAGCCCATATTTTATTATCCGTTCAATGATATATCCATTTTTTCCCTTTGTCATAGGTAATGAGCAAATGTCAGTAAGTAGGTGTAACCACCTGCATAACGGAGCACCCATGTTTTGAGCTGATTGAGCTGCAGGCGGTTCATGGCTCCTCCTTACGGAGGTGTGGCCCAGACCGCTCGTGTTATGTACCCCACCACGGCCGGACTGCTGTCGTCACTATTCCAAGCCTACGTCGATAACCCGAGATTAGCTGTTAGGAATGCAGGATTTGCATTCCAGTTAATTCCACTGCAGTGTAACTGTGGGGCACTAAACTAACAGTTTTGGGTACAAAATTAATATTTTCACTAAATGTACTAAAATACATAAAATAATGACTGGAGATGTAGATAGTGTTATTATATACTGATTTATAAAGTTGTTCATTACAGGGAACACTGATTACATCCTATAAAATGTTTTGAAACTCTGCTGCACGTAACAATTTGGAACAGTGCATGTTTGTTCGGTAACAATTCAAATTATACTCTAGTGGTTGATGACCTGAAAATGAAGCGGACACTTGCATCAACTATTTGGGAAAATCAGAGAAAAATATAATTTGCGTAATTATTTGGAATGCGTTGTAGTTTGTTGAGCTACAACTATCTGTAATCAGTCCTCCTTGTTAGGGTAAAAAATAGTGGTTTAACCTAGAAAGAATCACACACAGGGGTCGGAGAGAAATTGAAGTTAAATGAGCTCTGCAATGGGAGATAAAATAAAGTAAAGTTCTGCAGAGGGAGACCAGGAAGATACTCTGGTTGACCGTTTGTCTGTCCTACTCTCAGCTTCTCAGACAGTCTCCCAGCCCTGTCTCCTGATCACACAGCTCTGTCTCCTGGTCTTAAAAGGCCCTCCCACTGCAGTCTCTCTTTATTTGGTCAAACTTCATTAGCATCTTAAAAGAACAGGGTGTATACAAAGGAGCATATGGTTGAAACCAAATGACATTTAAAAATTACATTTTGAACTATGTGATAAAGAAATACACCCTAAGAAAATAATTATAATTCTTTATTATTTTTCCCTAACACTCCTAGTTTGGTAATTTCTCACTTTAATAAACAGAACCTGAAAAACATCCAACAAATTAATACAATGCAAAGAATTACGCCAGGAATTGAGAGTGAACCTCCACCTGCTTGGACACAGCCTCTCCTCTCTCGTGCCGTCCTCCTTCAGGTCTCTCCGGTTGGATGATGCACTGAAGGCCTTCTCCAGAAAACCGAGCGGCAGTGTCCTGTTCACCGGCCGGTAAATCTGTGCTTTGCTCCACAGTGACACAGCCGCCCGGCTGCCCATGTAGTGGCGAACGAGGTCCGGGATCGAGTCAAAGGCCTCTCCTTCCAGGCTGTACTGGGCCTGGCTGCGCTTCTTACCGGACTGAACCACTATCTTCCTGATGGGGAAGTGAAGGGTTTCCTGCTCCCAGCGGCAGGTGAGGACGAAGCCTCCCTGACTGGACTGAGAGTCTCTGAGGAGGAATTCACCTTCATTCACCACCAAGCTCTCCGACACCTGCACAGATGTTAAATCCATCCAAAGAAGGAAAAAATCAGTACAGATTTCCGGTGTTTCATCAAAATTCAAATCGTTCCAAACAGTTCCTGAAGCTAGCAGGTCGTGGTTCCTTCCATAAGATGCTTTTCTCCGACAATAACATGATCAGAATTGCATCAATCTAAGTTTATCCAGAATGCAATATCTTAAAGAGAAAAAATTAAATGTAATCCCCAATAATCAGACATTTTCTTAGCCTATATAGTTGTGTAAAAACATGTTTCCTTTATAATTAAAATGAAGATTCCCTCTATTTCATACAAATACTGTTACTTAGATTCAGTATAATTGTTAGCATGTTTATATTCACAGGGGGTCTTGACTTTTAACATGAATTTAGGTATGTGCGGCTCTCCCTCTTGTGGTCAAACTGCTGCATTACTGGTGACTTCCATGTAACTAGTCTAGAATTAGTTTGCTTTATCAAGACAGAGATAACACATTTTGACTTTTTTGTGATGAAACTGATTACACAAAACATTTGGAAGCTTTCAAGGTACTTCAGAAGTCTGGATATTAAATAACAGCCATATAAAACATTGGTGCAGCAGAGTTTACATTCATGTTAGGGCTGGGTGATATGGCCTCAAATCTATATTCCATTATAATCAAAAGCATGTACGGTAATGATATCTGTTGCAAAATAAATATGTCAAAATGACTGCTTCTCACTTTCCAAATACATTGCCTCAGAACAACTTCTAAAAGGTCTAGAATGCCGTCAAAAGAAAATAATATTTTTATAATTTTAATATAGCACAGAAGAAAACCTGCACATATATGAATGAATAATGCTTCAAGTTTCAACAGGTTTTTTTTACGTTAAATGAAAAACAACAAATTTTAAACATGCAATATCTAGATGACTTGATTGCAGTATCAAAATGTGTTATTACGATAGGGCAGTATAGTTGAAATCTCTACCTTTGGGTATATTTATATGATTTCTACCTTTTATATTCCCCACTACTAATTTCTATATGAGTTCATGGATGAACACAGTAGAAGTTTTCCTTGTGATCTCTCAGAGACAGCAGATGAACTCATGTAATAGAGAAAAGCACGAGGTGTTGCATCTTTACAGTTTATTCTCTGCAGGAAGTTTAAGAGACGCGTCTTTCATTTTGCAGCGTTCTGATTAATTTTGAGCAGCTGAGACTCACAACCACAAGCTTACATACAGTATATACAGCTATTAAAGACTGTGGATCTGTTTTATTAGGAGATGTGAACAGTTCCAGTTTTAGTTGGAGGTGTGGGTCTTTTGTTTTTTTAAGAGACAGGGTATTAATAAAATAGGTTTTTCCCACAATATCAATTTAAAGCCCTGCAGGTCAATTTTGTACCAATTTGGTGATTACATTGCAATTTCCTCACTTCCCACGAACCTCAAAAAGTTCCTCTAAAACAATGTTCTGCTACTCTGGGTCAGGCAGTGGTTTGTGGTTATTGTTATTTGTTTGGTCGCTAACTAATATAGCGCCATGTGAAAGGTTCTAAAGCATCTTTTATTTTCAAGCTTTGTGTAAGCAGCTATACAGGCCTAGAAAACAAAATTATTCTGTCATGCAGAGTGTTGGAAGAGTCACGGTTCAGCTACAAGACATGGACTCTTTGCAGTCATTGAGGGGACATTCTGCTTTATTTCTGATGACATATTTAGTCTTAATTTAACATGCATTAAATATTTTATCTGCACACGACTTTTTGCGGGGGTTTAATGGGGCTGATCTAATCAGAGTTTTTAAAAGTAGTCATTTCAATTTGCAGGAATTTGTGATAATGTAGAATCTTCATAAATTCTTCATAAATCCCAGACTAATCAGCGACCCATTTAACAATTCGACGGATTCATTGATCAAATAAGTATTAACTGCAACTCTAGAGTGTAATAAATAGTAAAAATCTCAATATATATATAGTGAATTATTTTGAATAAAGTTGGTAATAATTTAAGTAGCTACACTTTATAGATGTAAGACGATAAACACTGACATTTGCCCACTAATTATCAGATACAGATGAGCAGCACATGAGTAGGTTTTCATATTTATATCAGAAATATCCTGTCTGAGACGATCCCATGTCTCTAAGTTTGACACACACAGCTCCAAAGTTTTGTGCAAAACGCTGCAGTGTAAAATATTCAAATGTCAACGGTTACTACAATATCCTTTACTAAATAGATATAACTTTGTAGCGCAGCAGTATGGTGTCCTACATGCAACTTAAATGGCAAATGTGAGAGTGGGAGTTTTCCTGAAGGCTGCTTAAAAAGATAAAGGTTTTGCAATGGCCTGGTCAAAGTCCAAACCTGAATGTGGTTGTAAGAAACATTGCAGTGCGATCTCAAGAAGGCTGAGCTCAATATTAATTTCAGAGTTGTGATGCAGAAGGTGGCTGTACAAGCTGCTAGATCCTGTAGACTTTTCTCTCAGTTTATCAACGTTTTGGTTTCATTTTGAAAAAATGAAATAGAACAATTTAGACATTTTTTTCTTTTCTCTGGGTGTCTAAAATGAAGACTAAAACTTTTTAGGGAACACATATGTATGTTCGGTTACTTTTCTTCATGACACTGCAACAACAGGAAGGAGCATTTCCTTATTTCTTTTTGAAATCATAATAAAAACGAAATTTAGCTAAATATTTTCATGCAACTAGGACAAACCTCCCAGGGTATCGGCCCGTGGTACCAGCCGTGGCTCTTCAGGTTGGTGCCGCACAGCCTCAGCTCCTCCTCCAGCTGCTTCCTCAGTTTTTCAGACGGCGGCTCCAACCAGAACCTCTCCTTGGAGAACTTGAAAGGCATCACAAGGTGCAGAATTAGACCCAACTCCAGTGTTCAAACCAGGAAAGACAAGAAGCTCAGATGTGGGGAGATAACGTTAGTTTGCTGCATCTCCCCTGCAGTCCGACTACAGCCTTCCCAGCTTTCATTTCTTTCATTACAGAACAGACAGTTAGGAAGGGGAGAGGGAGGTACGATGGACATCTCTGGCATTCCCACACTGACGGCACCAAAGGCCCAAAGCAAGACCCAGAACACTGCATTCTTTACCTCGTTGCCCTGGCAACGTCATTGTGAGACAGGGGGATCGCTCAGCAGCTTTTGTGTGCCGTGACTTCACACAAACAAAACGAGCAGAAGAAGCTACTGTATATGAGGAATTTTTGTTGATGACGAGCTGGGAATGGTTCGGCCTGATACCTCCCGCCCCCCTCAGCCCAGACCCGGTGGTTCCTCCCTCTGGACAGGGAGTCAGAGAGCTGGGAATCAGGCCAGGACCACTTCAAAACAACAGTGTGTGTGTGGGTTCATACTCGTTTATGTGGTCAATTCAGGACCTGAAGACAGACAGGCCTTACGGGGACCAAAGCGCAGTCCTAATATGGATCACCCCTATTTTTTGGGTTAGGTGTTTGATATGGAGGTATGATGCAATTCGGTTTAGTTAAGGTGTTTGGGCACAACAGAAATCCAGGTACTAAAATGAAGGGAAGTCAACACAAAGTCCTCATATGGTAAGAAATACAAGTATCTCTGTGTGTGTTAAATGTAATCATTCATCGCTTCCAGTTTTAGGTTTGTGCGTTTGTTAATCATCCAGTTAGCGTTAAAAGGAAATTCTCTCAATTTCTTCCTTCTTTCTCCAGCTGGTACTGCCTTTTTCTGTCACCACAGTATGAGATTACATCTCTAAATTTAAATATCTTAACAGAGAAAGCTGATGTGGCATAAAACAGGAAGTCCAATAAGCAGAAGTTGGGTAAAAAAAAAAAAAAGAAGCAACATGAAAGAAAGGAGTCATGCTTTAAGAGATGCGAGAGGAAAATTTAAAAAAGCTCACTTTCACATATTCTCCACTGTAGTCTGTCACTTTTACGAGCCTGAAAAACAAAAAGAAACAATTATTTATTTGAACTGAATTAAGCTGGGTTATTACTGGAATATGATGATAAGCATTTAACCTCACAGATCAACCCCCAGAATGAATGAAAGTTTGGCATAAATCAGATTCTGTCAGCTCATCCTCATTGGGCTGGATGCTCCTGAAACTGCCCGATGCCATCTGGGCTTCGTTGTAGGCGTGGCAGATTCTTAAGACAGATTTATTTACACACCAATCGCTGGTCTGGACCAAATTACATCCAAACTGGATCCTTCCTTCTGGGTACTTGGCAGTTTTTGTCTAATAGTTTTGGATGTCAGTAAAATTGAACCAAAGTGGGATAGAAATTTACAGAGAAGAAGATTCCCTACACATTAATAAGACACAGAAGTTTTTCTGTTTCGTTTTTCTCCGCAAAGATAATCTCTTTAGGCTAAGGTCAACACTCACAACTCGATTTTTATTTTAAATGGTTAAATAAAAACAAAACGGAGGTTCAGCTACTTAATGTTTTCCACATAGAAGGATCATCTCCCGACTCTTTGCAGGACAAACAGGTTCAGTTCCTCTCCTGCTATAAAGATTCCAACTAATTTCATTTAACTGATCCATTCCATTACAATTTGATCCAATAAACCATATAGGAAATGGCAGCAGAGGACAGACATGCAGCAAAGTTCTGGTTCATTTAGAAATCTATGAAGAACAGCAGAAACTGACGTTCTTAAGAGCCAGTTATGAAATAGTTATTAGTTTGTCTGTTAGATTAAAAAATGAAGTGCGACTGTGTTTCATTCATCTTTTAAATGATTCTACAAGTATTTATTAGCTTTAAAACCTTTTTGTTAGATGGCAGAGACATTCAGAAGCTCATAAAGCAACACTTGCCTAAGCCATTGCTGCAAGCTGTCAGTCTGCTCTGTATGACAACCTAGAGTCCAGAGGAGATCATTTAGACTGTTTGAACGAGGTAAAAGGAGTACCAAAGATAGCTGGTTATGGTTATTATACCGGCAGGCTGTCATGTAGCCAAAGGCTAAAAAAGGATGATTCCTATGAGTCTCCGTGGAATTTTATTGTTGTGAATTAAGCTGAACTGATTGATTGTTCCAACTCTATTGTAAAAAAGCAAACCACTGACTCGTTTGAGCGGCAGCAGGAACAGTTATTGGAATCAGACTTTCCTTCCTATCTCCTGTTCCTGTTCTTCCTATATGTCCTCTTGCACAACCTCCCACCAGCAGCCGTGACGGCACTCGACAACACCCAGCAACAAGTTGCAACACAGCAAAACTCTCCAGCGAGGACGGGGAATTTATCTGCCTCCAAAGTCAAACTCGTGCATCTCAAAACTCTCTGCAGAGGGAAGACGTTGCTTTCATCCACTTTTCACGGCTCAGTACCTGGCCAGACATGGGTCCCAACGATCAGTGAAGCCCTGTGAGCTGCTGGAGGGAAACCTTTCCTTTCTTTCTGTTGCTCTGTTCTTCCTCAGCTCGCTGCATACTTTAGAGAGTCAGGGGAGGCGACCTTTTGTTCCCAAACACTTGAGTGCAGACAGCACAGATGTGAGCTCAGCATGAGAAACTCCACAGAGCTTGATCTGAAGTCTGGATTTACAGCCTGTGTAACTACAGTATGTTTGGTTTGAGGTTATGGAATTACAGAACTGTGCAGCAGTCACAAAGCCCTTAACTAATAGAGAATATACAGACGTGGACAAAATTGTTGGTACCCTTCATTAAATCAAAGAAAAACTCATAATGGTCACAGAAATAACTTTAATCTGACAATAGTAATAAATAAAAATTATATAAATGTTGACCAATGAAAGTCAGACATTGCTTTTCATCCATGCTTCAACGGAATTATTTAAAAAATAAATGCATGAAACAGGCCTGGACAAAAATGATGGTACCCACAACTTAATATTTGGTTGCACAACCTTTTGAGGCAATCACTGCAATCAAATGATTCCTGTAACTGTCAATGAGACTTCTGCACCTCTCAGCAGGTATTTTGGCCCACTCCTCATGAGCAAACTGTTCTAGTTGTTTCCGGTTTGAAGGGCGCCTTTTCCAGACAGCACGTTTCAGCTCCTTCCAAAGATGCTCAATAGGATTGAGATCAGGGCTCATAGAAGGCCAGTGTTTTCCTCTTAGCCCTTCTTGGGTGTTTTTAGCTGTGTGTTTTGGGTCATTTTCCTGTTGTAAGACCCGTGACCTGCGACTGAGACCATGCTTTCTGACACTGGCCAGCACATTTCTCTCTAGAATCCCCTGATAGTCTTGAGATTTCATTGTACCCTGCACAGATTCAAGACACCCTGTGTCAGATGCAGCAAATCAGCCCCAGAACATAACCGAGCCTCCCCCATGTTTCACAGTAGGGACCGTGTTCTTTTCTAGATATGCTTCATTTTTCCGTCTGTGAACATAGAGCTGATGTGCCTTGGCAAAAAGTTAAATTTTTGTCTCATCTGTCCACAGGACATTCTCCCAGAAGCTTTGTGGCTCGTCAGCATGTAGTTTGGCATACTCCAGTCTGTTTTTTTTAATGATTTGTCCTCTGGCTCAAACAGCGAAGGATGTTCCGATCTGACACTGATGTTCCTTGAGCATAAAGTTCAGCTTGGATCTATTTTGAAGTCTTTCTAGGCTCTTTTGTTACCATTTGGATTATCCGTCTCTTTGATCTGTCATCAATTTTCCTCCTGCAGCCACGTCCAGGGAGGTTGGCTACAGTCCCATGGATCGTACATTACTGAATGACATGTGCAGCTGTAGTCACAGAAACATCTAGCTGCTTGGAGATGGTCTTATAGCCTTTACAGTTAACATGCTTGTCTATGATTTTCTTTCTCATCTCCTGAGACAACTCTTTCCTTTGCTTCCTCTGGTTTATATTGAGTGTGGTACACACCACGTCACCAAACAACACAGTGACTACCTGGAGTCCTATATATAGGCCCACTGAGTGATTACAGGATTGTAGACACCTAGGATGCTGATTAGTGGACATACCTTGGATTAACATGTCCCTTTGGTCACATTATTTTCATTCTTTTCTAGGCGTACCATCATTTTTGTTTGTAGCAGAGCAGATAACAACTTCAGTTTGTTACTGGATGGTTGCAGAAAAGGGAAACAGAAAAGCCACAACCATTGATACTGAAGGCGTTTTTTTAAGAAAAAGAAGTTCCATGTTTGAAGGAACAAAACAGTTTAAAGTGTTCCTCCCTTAAAAACGACTTCTGCAGGGCGGCACCCAACTGTAGCTTAATGAAAGATCCTTAGATTTAACATATTAAAAAAATTCAAAGCCTCAGTTGCATCACCTTTCTGTATGCCCAATCAGATCCTCACCTTGTATTTTGAAGCTGAGAAATGTATCAGGTTTGACTTTTGAAGCTTAAGTGACTGAAAATAAAACTTCCTGACGACTGCAGGTTCAGAAAAGAAGTGGACATTGCTAAACACCAGCACTCTGAGAATATTCAGCAGCAGATCTCAAAGAACAACTCAACATCTTGTGGAGGATAAATGAACCCTTTCTGATTCTGAATCTGTCCACAAAATGGGAGTTAATGGGGCAACAAAAGTGCAGCCTCTAGATAAGGCATTATATGCCACAAAATTCCTTTATTTCACCAATGTTTTGTTATGAATCGCTAGCACAATTCCCTTGTGTGTTCAGAGTGTCTCTGAAGGGTCTTGTGGTTTCACTTGGATGTTTTACAGAATTTGAATCCACCCGATTCAATTTATAATAACCGGTGATTTCAGTGACGTTGTAGCCGTCCGCCATTGCAGCTGTAGTCTAACGAGCTTGTGGAAAGGGAGCCTGTAGAAGCTGAATTTAGTCCAATTGATCATTTTGATTGTGCAATTTGGAAACAAGCAAACATGAACCATGTTAATGTCTGCAGTAGTTCTGTCGAGTGAAAGTCCTGCTCAGACTACAGCTGGGATGAAGCACAGTAATAACGCATTAGTGTAGCTAGATTAAAAGCCTGTAAAACACCCCTGCAGACAAAAACACACCTCAGAGATGCTCTGGAATCCCAGGGGAAAAGCGCAAGGGATTCATTACAAAACACAGGTGAAATGAAGGAGTTTTGTGTTAATAACGCCTTATTTAGAGGCTGTACTTCGGTTTCCCTGATAATGGTAATAGAGAAAAGATATAAGCTTCTTCCGAAGGACTCCAATTGTCTCCAAACATGTCTGAGTGAGTAAATAAATGCGATGCATGCTAAAAATACGATCAACTCCAATACTATCAGCCTACCGATTAATCGTTTGTTCTCTACAGCTGAATCGAAAATGAACAGCTGGTTACCAGGTGTCTACCAAGCTTGTTTGCATTAGTACAGGGACGCACGCTAAAACCTGCAGTACAGTAGATCTCGATTAAAAGCTTCACATAAAGATTTGCTCTTCCATCTGTACCCATGATAATAGATCCAAGTATAAATCAGGCACTTCCTTTTATCATTTAATAACCTTTTCTGCAAACTTCCTCCCTCAGTTTCATGAGAACGCAGCTGAACTTGTGACACTGATCAGCATCTGAAGTCCTGGAGAGACACAGGAAGTCAGAGTCCCTCTCTGCCTCAGGGTTTTGTTCCCCAAACCACCATCAAATTTTACAGCGTTTTCCTGCTCCTCAAACGAGCAACCGGCATGCACATCCAGGGACACGCTGTACTGCTCACAGCTTCCCACTACAACCCCATACTGGGACACCAGCAAAAGCTGCTGACAACAAGCACCGAAACGAGGAAAAGCAAGCCGGCGTGACTTTTTCAAAAAAGGTCAGAATAGTTTCACTAATCACTGCTGTGATTGGTCAGTGAAATGAAAACAAAAATGCTTCCAGGATCCTTGTCATTAGCCGCCACAGCTGGAACTAAAACCATTGTTATGGGGAACACAGAGAATGTTACACTGGTTAAATGTTCCTACAACGGATCTCCATATCCTCTCTCCTGATGTGTCCCAATCCTAAAGATCAGGGGCCGTATTCACAAAGACTCTTATCTTACCGCTAGGTGTTACTCCTAACTCGCTCTAAAAGGTCTTACGTAGGAGTCGTTGTCTAAAACCTATTCACAAACGCACTAAGAGCTACTTTTACGTAGGACAAATCCCTAAAAGTAAGATAAGAGTAACGTGCCGTTATCTCAAGGAAATTTCAATCAAACGCAACTGGACTTGGTAATTTGTCTTGGAAGACGTTTCACCTCTTATCCAAGAGGCTTCATCAGTTCATGCTCGCCGCTGACCAGGCTGGGACTGGTCAGCGGCGAGCATGAACTGATTTCAATTTTGATTGAAATTTCCTTGAGATAACCATGACCTGGATGAATGAGAATATTCACAGGCTAACGTGCCGTTTCTATGGAAAACGTCATTTCCTATGCATGAGTAAATAAACGCACAGCAGTGTGATTGGTTGTTGAATGACACGTGTGAAAACAGGAAATGGAAAACTTCAATGTCGATAAAAGCGTAATTATGAACAACGCAAATAGCAGAAATAATGAATGATGACATCTTTGTGTCGGCCACGAGACTCACACTTCATACAACTTACACACAATAGACTACTTAAAGAGGGTGAAGTTTAAAAACAAAAAACGTGAAATGATGATGATGACTGGGATAAGCTCCAGCCCCCCCCTCTCCACGCGACCCTGAATTAGTTGGGACTAATTCAGGTCTGTCTCTAATTCAAGTTCCAGCCCCCCCCCCCCCCCCCCCCACTACAGTTAAAAGCACCTCGATGAACTGAAAATGAGTTGCGAGAAAAGAACAAGGAAACCTAACTGGTTGCAGGACCAATTATTACTACTGGTACTGGAGAGGAGGACGGTCCTCAAAGGGGAATTCGGAGCCGGGATTACAAATAAGAAGAAAAGGGAGGCATGGGTGGAAATTAGCAGAAACATAAATGCATCTTATCCAGCGGTTTCTCAAACGGCAGAAGACTGTGAGAAGAGATGGTATTCTCTACAGTCCCAGTGTCGGCTCGAGATCCTCGCTTATAAAAAGGATGCTTCTGCAACAGGTAGGCAATGTCCGTCATATAGGCATCCCTACATGTTGCATAAATTGGAAGACGTGCACGTTTTCTTCTTTATGCACCCCCGGCATACCTGCAATCTGTGTGAAATTGGCTTTGATTCGATGCAGTTGCTGGATGTCTAATGGGAAACGGATGAATTGTTGGATAATGTGTGGTTGACAGACCGCTTTAGGAGTTTGGTGGATTGATCGGCTGATAGATGGTTGTGATATAACAAAGTCGTCCGCGTTGCAAAGTTGCATTTTCTCTGTGAATAAATATCTTAGTTTCGCTAATAAACATTTAATTTCTGGAATGATCGGATTGTTACGATTAGTTGGAGACTTGATTGCATCCCGCACCACATCTGCAATAAACGATTTAGTCGGTATCGTTTGGTGAATTCAGAATCATCCAGAGTGTCCAACACATTGCGTCTGGCTGGAGCCATTTTGGGAGTCTTTGTGAATCGGTCTTAGGGAGTTAGGATTCCTCTTGACTTCTTTTAAGGACCCCCAGACTTAGGAGCTACTTTTAGGCCTAAAAGTGGTTGTGAATTACTTTTGTGAATCTTAAGAAACTAGGAGTTCTAAATATAAGAGTGACACGCCCACAGTTTTTAGGAGTTACTCCTAAATTTCTAAGTTAGGACCTACTTTAGCCCTAAGATTGTTTGTGAATACGGCCCCAGATCTATTGGGGAAGACAACAACAGCCTCAGCAAAACAGTGACGAACATCTTGATAAATCTTTACAACCAGAACCAGTTCTGCTGATTTCAGGCCGTATATACTGCATTACCTAGATTTTACCAGCTCTGCTCAACAAACCAAAAACAGAGGAGCTTATCTTAAGGGTTGAGAAGATCTGCAGGAGTTTGAATATCAAAGATAACCACAGTAAACACACAGTAAAATTGAATAGTTATCACTAGGGATGCAACCATACCACTTTATTCAAACCAATACAATACCAATACTTGGATCTGAGTACTTCTACACACACAAAGACATGTTTTAAAATAAAATATTATTAAAAAAATGACAGCAGAAGTAAAATTTCAAGTGCAAAATTAACATTTTCAGTGAAATTATTGCAGTTTCCACATTTTAAGTATTAGTTCTGGGTATCGATTAACTTTGACCAATACGATACAATACATAAGAACATCCCTAGTTATCATGACTTGCTTCAGCTAAGTTACCAGTACTAATCTGAGCTTTTAAATAGACGATTCGGATGTTGTCGATCCATTAAATGGCCATTATTAGCGGTTATCACTCCCATTGAATGCTGTCAGACTGTGCCATCTCTACCTACTAGTAGGTTATCTAACATTCTTATCGCTGATAACAGCCAACTGTCTGCTCGTGTCAAAAATACTTTGTCAGAGTAGCATATCGTAACTGGAGTTATGTAACCAATTTTAATCAACCCACAAGTTTTATGACCTAACCTTAAGGTCGCAGAAGGACAAATATACTTTCTTTTAAATGCCTAAACCTAATTTGAAGAGGTTTTAAACAACCAACGAAAAAGTACGTTTCAGTGGGTATAGAGGGCACAGTCTAGGTAAGGTCTTTAAAAAGCTTTCTATATTCTTCTGAAGTTGTTTCTTCGGCTGTAATGTATCAGGAATGTTAGAATGTTTAAAACCAAGTCATTTTTACATATACAAGCAGAAGATATGGAAATGTTACGATACATATCGTTACCACACATGCTTCAGATTATATACGTATATAGATTTGAGGCCATATTGCCTACCCCCTATTTAGAGGGTTTTCAAGCAGCATGAGCGGAATGTTTAATGTATAACATTTTATTTGGCTTTCGCTCCTTGAGACTTTGACTAGGCCACTCTAAAACCCTAAACTGTTCTCTCTTTTTTGGAGTCACTCTGAGGTGAAACTTGTTGGTGAGCTTTTGGATCGTTGTCCTGCAAACTGATGGTCGGACATTCTCTGTCAGACTCCATTCAATATGAGATCTTAACTTTGCGTAATCTACAATCTGCCTTTGAATGATAAATATAACTGAAATGTCCAAGTTTTGCTTCCTTAGCTGCTGTCATTTTCTCATTTTTCCAGCGTGTTCTGTCTGTAGCATTTTTTATATTTTATTATATAAAAATAGGAAGCTATGAGCGTTTTTTGAGAGGATCTCAGTGATTTTTCTATAGATTTTTCGCTATTTGTGGTTGCCTGTGGCCGCTAGCCTCCATAAATCCTGAGGGGGGCACTGTATAATCATAACTATTATAAAGCTGTAATCTGCCATGTGCATTAGAATAATTAGGCGCAGTATTTCATACTTACAGCATTTCTGCACCTACAGAAAATAAGTAATTTACTGTTAAACTAATGAATCAACTTCATCATCTGACCTCTTTTTTATTTCTTTTACAGGGGAATCAAAGGTCATTAATGATTAAAGTTTCCCACAGAGTGAGACATTAACACCCTGCCAGGTGTCCTGCAGACAGAAGCTTCTCTCTCTCTTTATCTGGGTTGTGGTTGAAGAATCAGATTCCTTCTCTGATGTAAAACCTGCAGCCTGATCCACATTCAGCTCCTTCTTCTCGGACTGTAACCCAGCTCTCTATGGCGGTAAATGTTTAGAGAATCAAACTAATCAGACATGGTGAGCCCCGAACAACATCAGCAGCTGTAATAACCAGTAGGAGTTGAGATGTTAAACCTGAAAGCTGCTGATTGAAAACCGAGCAGCTCTCCACCTCCAGCTGAGACTCTCTCGTTTTTGCTTTAAAAACTTTAAAAAGGGTTTTCTCCTCCCTGCAGCAGACTGACCCACTGCGAGCATCCCGGATCTCGCTCATGTTTCCCTGCAGAGTCTGTGCATGTCTGCTTTTATACTCCAAACTTCACCAGCTAATTAGCTTCATCATTCAGCTTATTTTTGTGATTAAAAATTCAATTGATTGATATTTATTTTGCACTTCTTTTTTATAGTTGTAGTTTCTAAATTTGGGGAGCCGAGTGCAGAGAGGGTCACAAAATACTAAATATGGTTCATAAGAATGTCCAGACATAAAAGCTTATTTTAAAATGAGATTTCCAGTCCAAAATAAGCATAATTAGTACACTGAAAGAAAAAGTTCTTTCAATTTACATGATTCAATTGTGTACATTCGTTCTACATAATCAGAATCAGTAAATCTTACATAATTTACCCTCTTTCTCCAAAGTAAGATTAACATGTTGAATTAAAGGTTGAATATGGAGAGATTTTCTTAAAAGCTATCTCTTCAAAAAAGTAATACTTCAACAGGGAGTTTAGAGGTGTACAGAATGAAAGTTCACCCTTTTCCTTTAAACGTTTTATTTGACCTAAAATCATTTAAAAAGATAACTTTTTCTGACCAACGCACTGTGGTTATATTTACGTGTTCCAGCCAACAGCGGCGCGGCATTGCAGGTTGCCAAATACTATTGTAAACAACTGCCTGGCGCAACGAGGCATTTACTGTAGAAAATGTAGCACTCACTAAGTTTAGCTGCTGTCTCTGAGCCCCAAAGATTTCATTATCTTTCTCAGAAGAGGAGCGACCTTATAATATCTAAAACCAGAGTTATTTTTTGTGAAATCTACAGCAGATGGACACAAATAATAAAAACTTTAATGGGGATCAAAATGTACGCAGAAATGGCAAAGTTTTTCATGGACAAAAGTAAGAAAGCTTGCTAACAGCTAAAGTTATCTGTCGGTAATCTCGTGTAGATGACGTCGTTCTTAGATCTCAGAGCATCAACCTCCACACCGAGTAAGCTAAAGAAAAGGACGCGGTTTCCTCCTGCACTCCCCAGTATAGCAGGCTCGCTTTCACCGCTGCGGTGAGTGGCTAGTATAAAAACTTTTCTAGCTAGCTTTCTGTATTGACACAGGTCTCTGAACATACACCTCAGTCAAATACGCACGCTGTGAAATCTGTCGGATGTTTATGTAACTTATAAAGTATAAACTATTACTGTTATAGAGAATATCACCAAGAGGAGTGGATGATACCACTCAGCTACCGATATAAGATGCAGAAAGGACAGGTACAAAAACTTATTGTTGCCGTTGACTCAGATTTTGTTGTAATTATTTATTCATTTAGTATTTTAAACTTATTAGTACAAAAATAGCCCTTACCCTGTAAGATTAATCGCTGGACAAGATGCTGGCTGGTTATGACTACGGAACTGGCATCCAGACGGCATTTTGTTATTGCAACTACAACCTCAACACACTAGATGTCGCTTTGGTGCCCATGTTCCATATTAAACCTTTAAAGTGACAGTGTGTAGTTTTTGCAGTACATCTTTGAAAATAGCCATTAAAATATTATGTAATAATAATCACATAAAGCACATTAATTGCAAAATTTTGGAGGTATTGTAAAACATGACTTAAAAAATCAGTTTTGAAATACATAGGAGCGGGTCCTCTTTACAGGGGAAAGCCATTTTAGATGACGTCTTTACTCCTACAAGAGCCCGGATGGACAAAGCGCACGGAACACGCCCGCTATTAAAACATTGATTTTGACAGTGTGCATTTTGACGTATTTTATTGCCATAAAACCCTATCATGGCTTAAACGATAGAGATTCATATAAAATGTAGACCTTTTCTATTGTCCTGACGATATATTTGGTCATATCGCCCAGCCCTGTTTATAATGATTTCAGTAACGCAATTCCTTCACTTTCCACCAATTCAGGAAATTTGAGTAAATTCAGTATCGTTGATAATTGCTTAAACGGTACCTAATTAAATCATGGAAATAAGAGGAACATGTATAGATTGTGTTGCATTTACTAGATTTGTTTTTGTAAATTCAAAGACCTGCCAATATCCTTTTTTTCAGTGTAGGCGTGTGCCATATGAGACACACGCCTACGGATAAACTTTAATAAAAAACTCCACAGCTTCACAAACAAAAGCAAAATGTGCTTTCAGATTCTTTTTATCATTTAAAACAAAATGCACCAATTGTAGCAATTGTGCATAAATATCATACGTTGATTATTAATATAATGCTGTCCAGGTCTGCAACATATTTATTTCCGTTTAGATTTCGCTAAATAGAAACACTAAGTGGGCATAACTGGTGATTGTTGGCAGAGTTTTCCCGAACAGTCGGTCTGTTACAGGGTGGCAGGACTTTTTTTTTTTTCTTCTTTTCCTTTTCCTCCAAAACCAGCCATGGTTTAGCGTCTGTGATGCTCATGTTGTGTCTTTGTTTGTGAGTGAAAATATAAAAGATCTTTGGGAGCGGCAGGTTACAGCTGCAGCACACCTTCAGTGAACTCTACCTTCAGTCTGCAGAGCCGTTCTGCTCATGTCATGAAAACCTGTTCCAGTACTGTTTAGACTCATCATCGTTCGATTCAGAATGTAGGTTCAAAGTTTTTCGTCTAAGGCAATAACTATTTATTTTTCTGCAGAATTTTCTCTAACATGTTGAGTATAATGAATAAATTACATTTTATTTACATTTTACCTGGAATGTTTCTACTCACCGCTGATATTTGTCTGATCTGAAGATACAAAAACGAAATATGATCCACAGTCCCTATTTTAAGATTTTTTTCCATTATTGAATCACAAATTCAGTTGCTGAAAAATCTATCTATCTATCTATCTACCTATCTCTAACTCTTTCCATGCCTTCGAACTCATGGCAGTGTTTGTTAAATCGCATCAAAAGAAGGTGCTAAAAGCAATCATCACAAAGACTGTTCTGTTTCGGTGTTAACGTGTTAGAATGAGACTGAACAGTCTTTCAAACGCTGCACAGGGAAAAAGTGTGAATAATACCATCAAATAAATATACAGTCGATCTTTTCCTCAGCCATCCTGATGTTTTAGTTTAGAGTAACAGAAGTGCACCGTGGATCTTCTTCTGCAATGTCCAACTGGGATTTGGTTCACTGCGTTAGTTGGGCGGAAAAAAAACTATTTTAAAGATGGTTGTAACTTAAGTCACTGAAATTGTATTGAGTAATATATTGTCCGGCTGCTTAATCTATCCTAGCTGTGGTCGAGTTGTAGCTTAGCTAATAGCTACTAGCTAGCGTCGGCTAATGCGCTCTGTAGACGTCTGATCACAGGGAATGTGATTCAGGCAGTTAAAATGTAACCAGGTGTTGTGAGTTGTATGGAACTGGTGAGAGTTACTTGTTAGGGAAAATATAATCCGTGGTTCCTTGTGATGAGACGTTTCTGCTAACTGTTGCTATGGAGTCCTGAGTGGGACGCACCGAGCGTAAACATGGCAGGAGGTTATCGCGATCCTCTTTTGGATTTTGATGTGCAAGGCCGTAACGTAATTTTTCTATCGATTTCGATGTAAAAAATTGAGATCGTGATTGATTTACTCAATTTGGTTCTTTAAAGAGAAACACTGGGAGTAACTAGCTGGTCAACAGCTGGTTAATTAGCAGGCTTGTTACCTAGGCTGCAGTCTGATGCTTTACTGACCTGCCAGACATCTCCACAAGCTTTCAAGTTAAACTAAAATCATGTTTCCCTGTTTAAAACAGCTAGACATTTGCAGGAATTTGCAGAGGTGCACAGTTTCGACTGTTGCCTTATTTCAATAAAGTCTTTGTTTTTAATCTTGATCCTGGGAAATTGTGGGTGGAGTTTACATTTCTCTGTACATGTTTCGGTTCTCTTCAGCAGGGTTGTGCAGAAAAGACTCAAACTTAGAGACTAAATTAAAGATACATGTGCTGCTGTTGAAAACCAGGCTGTTTCGTACTAAAGCTTGTCTTTATTTATCATGTTTTGCCCTCTGTGAGTAAAATGAATCAGTGCTATCACCTGTCGGTGGTTTCCCCTTGCTCTGAAGCCTCTGTGGTTTCCTGCGTCTCAGCTGGTGGGTCGACGTGGCTGCGTGCTCGTTCAGAAATCCGGTCCATTGGCTCATAAAGGTCCTGCTTTGAAGCCACGTTTAAATGCTCTGTTGCAGGTTTGCCCCCTGTTGCCCCGCTCTGTGTGACAGGGCCATCCGGCCGGTCTCTGAAGCAGCTGGCAGGTGCTGAGGTCAAAGGTGAGGCTCGGCTGGGTGCAGCGGGCAGTGGCCGAGCCAAAATCGGCCGGGGCTGCTCCGTGCTCGTCATGCTGAGGTTGGACAGAGCTCCAAGCAGGGGGGAGTCTCGAACATGTTCCCCTGCCTTTGAACTCACCCCCTCTTTACTCTCTGCAGCCTTCAGACCCTTGAAGCTCTTTTTCTGCTTCTCGTCGCGCGGCATGGTGCCCACATGGGTGTACATGTCGCTGGAGCGGGCGTAGCTGCTGCTGCGGAGACCAGACTCCATGTCAGCAACGGACTGCTCCCCCTCTGCCGTCGCCGCTTGCTTGGCCCCAGAGATAGATAGATTCCCATTAAGCTGAGAGGCTGCTTTGTTGTTGCTTTTCTCTGAAGGGCGGCGGGAGGAGAGGTTGGTGAGGCTCCCAAACCATTTAAAACCTGCAGAGGAGGACGCAGCTCATTAGGCTTCAAAAGAATATCCTTTTTTATTAACATTTCTCTGCAGTCACACACCAGAGGCCAAATCTGAGTCAAACTCGTTATTTCACCCTCTGTGGAGCAAATAGGGGCCTTTGGGGAACAAACGGCTTAGATTGGTGCTAAATTTCACCGCTTATGCACTTTATATATGGTAATATTAAGTCCATACACAGATCATTTTCAGTTATTAGTCAGCCTAAAACTTAATTTAAGGAGAACTTTTCATGTATAACAAGGGAAAATTAAACATAAGGCAAACGAGGAAAAAAAAATTGAAGGGAATACTTAACACAATGTAACTCCAAGTTAATCTCACTTCTGTGAAATCAAAATGTGTATTTAGGAATCAACAGTTAATGACAATCAGTTTCACACGCTGTTGTGCAAACTGAATAGACAACAGGTGGAAATTATAGGCAATTATGACGCTTAATTGCTGTTGTTTTTTCCTTTCTCTAATTTATATTTCTTTATTTGCTGGTTTTACTTCCCATGATTTTATCATCTGTGTTGTTTGCTTCTTTATCACCGAAACAAACATGTAAAGCACCATGTAAGAATCGTGTAATTGCCTGGCCTTGTTTTCCGCCTACTGGAAGCTGACAGTGTCCAACATAAAAACTAAAACGGAGTTATTTATTTAATTTCATTGTTATTTTATATTCAGTTAGAACACATACAACACTGTATAAAATGCCTGAACACACGAAACTAAGCAAAATTCTAGGGTTAGTAAAAAGGAACTCTGCAATGGTAATTAACTATCAGATTATTATTCACTCTGATTCTTCAGTCATGCATATCTACTAAAAAAGGTAAGGGTATGAATGTAGTACAGCCTACCATTGGTTAACCACTGACCATTAGTCAACCTTTGACCATTGGTCAACCTTTGACCATTGGTTCATCTAGTAGGAGCAGTTCATCCTGACACTGATGGTCATGACCATGGATCGATCACCTTTTGGTTGATTGAAGTCACCCAGTATGAGCTAAAAACCCATCTCCTCTGTTAAACTGTGCTTTTAGAAGAAAGAAATGGGATCAAATGGTGTCCTTCCAACTTGATGCCCCAAGATGTAGTCTTAAAACTCTTCTAGACCAAGTTGTCTATCGTATGTTGACCCAACATTGGTAAGAATTTGAGCCGCCCGACTCAAACCACCAAATACAGAGAAAATTTTCAAATTCTGGAGGAAATATATTCACAAAAAATTCAAAGAAGATCTCTGTTGGTCCTCCAGACATTATTCAGAATCTCTATCCCTATCAGTACGCTGATTGAGGCAACTTACCAAATGAACAACATCATCTATAACATGGCTAAAATTAAGCTACAGACTGTGCTGGGTAATGGTGCGTTCACACCGCACGCTTTGTCAGCGTCGAAAAACGCTCGCAAAGCGACTAGTTTGACGCCTGTACATTTTTAGGCTGAAGCTAGCAAAGCCCGTAGGCGGGCCTTTCTCTGGCGGATGTTTTAAACACTAGTGGATCGTGGTTGGCTAGACTGCAGTGAGACGCTCTGATTGGCTGAAGCGCTGCGTCAAGACTAGCTAGCTGAACTTCTTCCGGTTGCCGGTTTTTGGCGCTTTGAAGCTTGAAACGCAGGAAAAGTTTCCAAAATGATGCAGCCAACACTCACAACCAACCGCAGAGAATCTGACGGCCCGCTGACGGACTCAACCGTAGACTTTACATGTAATCTTGCTGCTCTTGACGTTGGTGTTTGTTTGAATGCACCATTAGACACAGGGAGGTGTTGTCCCCTCCAGCAGACATGTACTGTCTTCTCTCTGCTCAGCTGAGGCACCGTCCCTTCCAGCCCCACAAAGAACACCCTGTGCTTCTTTTACAATGGCCCAAGAAAGTGTTTGTAAGTGGAACAGCGGACAAAGGAACTGTAGATACACCCAGACAAGTGTCAATTCATCACATTCTGTCAGGGGATTACACAAATATATCAGCCTCGTTTCTCCAACCCATCTGATACGGTTAGGATCTGCTTTATTACCACTGAATGGGACTGGCCTGCTCTGTTTGGGCCGTTCTACTTTATCTCCTTATAGATATTCTATGAAAACGTCTGATGGACATTTTTTAAATCTAAAAAAATTGGCAAAGCCTGTTGGTGTTATAGGAAGTTGTTTGTGATTTGATGTGCTATCAGACAGAGACTAGCGACAGATTATTTAAAATAAACGCTTTCCTTAAGGCTTAACAAGATAAACTGTTGAGTTAAGAAAACAGAAAAACATCAAAGGTTTTCTACGATTAAAAAGTAATACACAGATATTTTCTTTTTAGTGGTACAGCAGTGGACGATCTAGGAGCTCATCCGATAAGTTTGAGGGTGTTTGGGATCCTCAGGACGACATAAAGCGCTATAAAAGTACAGGCCACTTACTTTCTCAGCACTGTTCAGAGGTACATCCATACATCTGGATTTTTGATGAATTGCTTTAAACAATAGCATCACTTTCTTCCAGTTTAGGAAGACACCTTCTAAGATTAGTAAATTAATAAAATGTTAAGCAATTAACATGAAGTCCTGGAGGTTTGGGCAACTGGGACTGCACCTCCACTGTTTGGCGGTAAAATATATTGCAGAAATGCAATGAAGAAGTTTTTAGCTGTAGCACTTCAAAGATGAGGAGACAAATAAAAAATAAAAAAGATAGTGTTGTGATTAGTAGCCACAGGAAATGAGGAACGTTGTGTTTCCAAAACTGTTACGACACGTTATTTTTTTAACATACGGAGATACTCTCAAGAATGACGTCAGCTCTACTGAGGTGTGCTCAGAAAAGGACAGAACTGAAGGTCAAAAATGAGCAAAAATGTTCTGCTTGTATACAACACAGCATTAGGATCGTTTCAAACTTAAAAACTTTGTAGCTGAATTAAAAAAACCGAAAAGCACAAATCGTTCTTACTCCTTTAAACGTGTGGTTGGTGCCGTCATGACTCCGCCCCCATCCCTGAACAAGTCCTCCCAGCTGCAGTCAGAGCTGCTCCCAAAGTGCCTAAACTGGTATTGGTTCCAATTTATCGAAGCTGCCATTGGCTCATCTCCAATGGTATGATGTAAAATGAAACTTTATTTGTCAAAAACAAACAGACTTTAACTTTCTTTATACAATCATAAAGTTAAATATATATTTATTTTTACTTCAATAGCAAATATGTTTAACAGAAAGTGAAATTTTGCTTTGGGGACATGGGGAGAATAAGTGTGCGCCAAACAAAAAAGGTAATTAAAACTAAAATTATTATATTTTTCCTGCATTTTTTGTGTTGATTCAGTTCAAAAGACTTCAAACTACGAAAAAAACGGTTTACTATAGATGTTTTTTTATTTAAACAATATACTGACGTTTATATCCTGGGGAAAGAAAAGTTACCAGTATTCAGGAATGACACATTTATATATAGTGGGGCAAAAAAGTATTTAGTCAGCCACCGATTGTGCAAGTTCTCCCACTTAAAATAATGATAGAGGTCAGTCATTTTCATCATAGGTACACTTCAACTGTGAGAGACAGAATTTGAAAAAAAGAAATCCAGGAATTCACATTGTAGGATTTTTAAAGAATTTATTTGTAAATTATGGTGGAAAATAAGTATTTGGTCACTTCAAACAAGGAAGATCTCTGGCTTCCACAGACCTGTAACTTCTTCTTTAAGAAGCTCTTCTGTCCTCCACTCGTTACCTGTATTAATGGCACCTGTTTGAACTCGTTTTCTGTATAAAAGACACCTGTCCACAGCCTCAAACAGTCAGAATCCAAACTCCACTATGGCCAAGACCAAAGAGCTTTTGAAGGACACTAGGAAACGAATTGTAGACCTGCACCTGACTGGGAAGAGTGAATCTACAATAGGCAAGCAGCTTGGTGTGAAAAATTCAACTGTGGGAGCAATTATCAGAAAATGGAAGACATACAAGACCACTGATAATCTCCCTCGATCTGGGGCTCAACGCAAGATCTCATCCCGTGGGGTCAAAATGATCATGAGAACGGTGAGCAAAAATCCCAGAACCACACGGGGGGACCTGGTGAATGACCTGCAGAGAGCTGGGACCAAAGTAACAAAGGTTACCATCAGTAACACACTACAACGACAGGGAATCAAATCCTGCAGTGCCAGACGTGTCCCCCTGCTTAAGCCAGTGCATGTCCAGGCCCGTCTGAAGTTTGCCAGAGAGCACATGGATGATACAGCAGAGGATTGGGAGAATGTCATGTGGTCAGATGAAACCAAAGTAGAACTTTTTGGTATAAACTCAACTCGTCGTGTTTGGAGGAAGAAGAATACTGAGTTGCATCCCAAGAACACCATACCTACTGTGAAGCATGGGGGTGGAAACATCATGCTTTGGGGCTGTTTTTCTGCTAAGGGGACAGGACGACTGATCCGTGTTAAGGAAAGAATGAATGGGGCCATGTATCGTGAGATTTTGAGCCAAAACCTCCTTCCATCAGTGAGAGCTTTGAAGATGAAACGTGGCTGGGTCTTCCAACATGACAATGATCCCAAACACATCGCCCGGGCAACGAAGGAGTTGCTCCGTATGAAGCATTTGAAAGTCCTGGAGTGGCCTAGGCAGTCTCCAGACATCAACCCCATAGAAAATCTGAGGAGGGAGTTGATAGTCCGTGTTGCTCGGCGACAGCCCCAAAACATCACTGCTCTCGAGAAGATCTGCATGGAGGAATGGGCCAAAATACCAGCTACTGTGTGTGAAAACCTGGTAAAGACCTATAGTAATCGTTTGACCTCTGTTATTGCCAACAAATATTACAAAGTATTGAGTTGAATTTTTGATATTGACCAAATACTTATTTTCCACCATAATTTACAAATAAATTCTATAAAAAATCCTACAATGTGAATTCCTGGAATTTTTTTTTACATTCTGTCTCTCACAGTTGAAGTGTACCTATGATGAAAATGACTGACCTCTGTCATCATTTTAAGTGGGAGAACTTTCACAATCGGTGGGTGACTAAATACTTTTTTGCCCCACTGTATTGTGTAAACAGTGACCATTTGCATTATGGCTCGCTGCTACAAGAAACGGGATAGCAGAGGTGTAGAATGTTCACAGATATTTTTTTTCACTAAAAAAAACATAAATAATGTGAATAGCAAATAAAATAAGTTCACTTGTTGTTTATGCACTAGGTAGCATTAGCATTATAGCTAGTTGCTGTAAAACCTTAACCTGTCATGACTGGTTAAGTATTGGTTTAAAATGTTCTAGGTGGAAGGTTGTAACTCGTATTGAGCCGTTGTTTTCGCAGTAAAGCGGTGATTAACTGTTTTAATACTCACTACCTTACAATAAGGGCTCTGCAAAGCATGGACAGGTTTAAATATGACCTGGCGTTTGCATCAGATGCAGTGCAATATGAGGCTTCGACAGGTGTGTGTTGAACATGAACCCAAAGCGAATAATGATTATTCCTGCAGCTGATGGTTCCGTTTCCAAAGACAAACAAATCTGGATTAAATCATTAGAAGAATCCAAATTTCCTCATTTCATTTTGACAAATGAAAGCCCAAGCGGTACCCCCACTAGAACCCATCCCCCACCACCACATTGTGGTTCGACCACTTTTAAACCACCGTCAGCCTCTGAGAAGCATACAGTTAAGTCAAGTTAAATTCCATTCAAAAATGTTTATTCATCCCAAAGCGAAATTAATTAATATCACAGACAGGTTCTAAGTTTGAAGAAATAAATACTGGAGTCATGTCATTTTCTTCCTGTCACACACTCAATTATTAAGCTTTCATTATGGTTTTTGAAAAGCTTCCAAACCCAAAAATCTTCTACATTGCTGATAGAAATACTATTAATAGTCCATATTTCATTATTTCATATTTTTTGTACTGTTTTCTATCATTAGCCTATTTAAACTAACATTGTAGTCCTCCATTATGGTTAACCTGCACAGCACTTCACATTGTAACGGCGTTAGCTCTGCTGGAAGGTAAATGCATTGATGATTATTGATGATGAATGAAGAAATCAAAGAACACATTTTTACAATTACTATTTTTCCTTTACTTGCATAATGTACAGCATCACATTGTAACAATGGTAACACAACAATCAAACAATTAATATTGAAAAACACATTTAAATTGTATCTTAATTTAATTCAAATTTTTGAATATAATTTTTAAAATTGTAAATTAAAAGGTACAATATATACATTTTTATTAATTTAAATGTATTCAGTTTAAATATTTTTACAAAATTTCCATATTAAAATAGAATTTTAATTCCAAAAACTATTAAAAAAATTAGTTTTAAAGAAATCTGTGGAATTTACTACACAAAAAATGTAAAAAATAATACTAATAATAATCTAAACTGAAACAAAACTAAATCAAATGGAGTGATAATCACATGTTCATAAATTTTAACATCTGTAGTCTGTTCAATTTCAGCATTTATGGGGGGCTCTGGATGGGTTTGGGGGGCCCAAAGCAACTGCTTATTTTGCTTAGCCTTGGGCCGGCTCTGAAAAAACGTTTTTAATAATTTTATTCAGCTTTTTATAAATTACTAAAACACCTACGCAGTTAAAGAAACATTTATTTATGTAAATAATTGTTTACATCTTGATTTCACGTATTCAATTATTTTTTAAATTATGTTTTGAATTGTAGTACTTTTGGTCTTTGGCATCAGCCTTATAATTAGGCCGACAAAATGAAAACTTCACATTGATTTTGGTTGGAATCAAACAATATAATTACAATTTTTTTCATAGTTAAAAGTGTGAATATTTTCCCCGTACATTTAAAAATTCTAAACTTCCTTATGAGTGGAGCATAACTGCATCAAACAACAGAATAACAGCTGTTTTCCCTGAATGTCACAGACGACACGTCAGCGTTAAAAACTTTCATAACTAAGAAAACGGGCCTTACCCTTTTTAATTTTGCTCATGGCTCTCAGGTTGAAGACACGTGTGTAAGTTAGTGCGTCTCTGATCCAACTTCTTCCACTCGTCTCTGCAGCTTGATGCTGAGCCTCACGCTCTTTACTCAACAGAGTGAATCTGCTTCCTGTCTTCTGCACTCAGCGGAAATGTTTAAGGGGGAGTTTCACACTGGGTTTTGCGTTATTTTGATGCAATCAGAGAAAAAGTCACTCACTTCACTCTGAGTAGAAGTGTGTGTGCGTGTGTGTTCGTCACGCATGAACACTTCTTTCTTTAAAGCATGCATTGAGGAACATACGTTTTTGAACATCCTGCAAGATTTCACCCACTTGGAAATTATGGAGGGGTCTAAAATTTATATTGCAATTGCATTTCCACTGAGAGAACACATAAAAAAAAAAAAAAATCAGGAAATCACATTGTATGATATTTAGATAATTTGTCTGTATTTTATTGCTCCACAATTATTTGAACATGTGAGAGAATCTGAGTTAACATTCGGTGCAGAAGCCTTTGTTTGCATTTAAAGAGGTCAAACGTTTCCTGTTGTAGTTCTTGGTTTGCTTCTCTGGTTTCGTCGCTGACCAACAAGGAGTTTCAGCCCTCTCCAAAGCTTTTCTATTGGATTTAGGTCTGGAGACTGGCCGAGCCACTTCAGAACCTTGAAATGCTTCTTACTGAGGAGCAAATCTGTGGTTCTCCTCTGTCATGTTAGAAGACCACGTTTCATCTTCAACACTCTGACTGAAGGAAGGAGGTTTTTGCTCAGAATCTCACAATAACTGGCCTCATTCATCCTCTCCTTAGTACAGTGCAGTCGTTCTGTTCCCTTCGGATAAAATCACCCCCAAAGCATGATGCTCTCACCCCCATGCTTCACAGTAGGGATGGTGTTCTGGGGATGCAATTCATTAGGCCAATAAGTTCTACTTTTGGTCCATTTTGTCTCTTCTGAACACATGACTTTCTCCCATGCCTCCTCTAGATCATCCAGATGCTCATTGGCAAACTTCCGACTGGCCTGGACATCAATCAATCAATCAATCAAACTTTATTTATAAAGCGCTTTTTGGATTTAAAATGACCCCAAAACCCCCCAACGCCCCATACAAAAACCAAAAAACTACACCCCCCTCCCAACCAGAGGGGGAGGGAAGTCGTTCACCAGGGCACCGAAACGGTTCGACAGCGGAAGGCCGGATAGAGGAGAACGGTGTCAGCTGCTCCGGGCGCCCCCAACGCGACCAGGCCCAACCGGCGACCACGTACCCTGGGGCACCGGAGTGGAGCTGAGGGGGGCTTTTGGCTTAGCCCCCTGCTGGATCCAGCACTCCTCCTCTGCCGTAGATGTTGTACCTCCGCTGGCGAGTCCGCCTGGACACCCAGCGACGGATTCCCCCTCCGCAGCTTGTGTTGGCCAGCTGGGCGCTGGTGGCAGCAGCGAAAGTTCGGCCGAAGACGATGTCCACGTCGCGCTCCTGGTCCTGGATCAGGTGTAAATTGGAGATCCTCTGCTCCAATTCCTTGATTTTCTTGGTTAGACTGACACAACCATCACACCTGGATACACAGGTGAGTGGAGGCATGACAGAAGTAACAGCGGTCCGTGCTCTGATAAAAGATAGGTCGCTAAAAGTTAAAAACGGTTAAAACTAGTCAAAAAAAAGTTAAAACCTTGTTAAAGAGCCGGAGTTGGCAGGGGGCATCAGGACACCAACGAATGCGCAAAATTTTTAGATGTGATGACTTGAGCAGGGAGGCCTATCGAGCGCTGGATGATTTTAAACTACATGTAGTGTTCTACAGATGGCAACCTTTGAAACTGTGCTCCCAGGTCTCTTTGTGTCAATTACCAGCTCCTCCTGTGTAGTTCTGGGCTGATTCCTCACCTTTTCTTATCATCACTGATACCCCACAAGGTAAAATCTTGCATGGAGCCCCAGTCTGAGGGAGACTCTCAGTCATTGTTAGCCTCTTCCATTCTCTAACACTGCTCCAACAGTTGCTCTATTTTCACTAAGTTGCTTGTTAATTGCCCTGTAGCCCTTTTTTAGCCTTGTGGAGGTCTGCAATTGTGTCTCTGGTGTCTTTTGAAAGCTCTTTGGTCCTGCCCATGGTAGTAGTTGGAGTCTGATAGGCGTCTTTAACGAGCTCAGACAGTTGCTACTAATTTAGATTCATGAGTGGCATACAGGTGGACTTTTTAAAGGCAGAGTGGTGGATATTTGAGAGCCCAAATCCTTGCCGATTACCAGGTATTCAAATACTTATTTGCAGCAATAAAATACAAACAAATTTTTTAGAAATCACAGTGTGACTTCCTGATTTATTTATTTTTAAATGCTGTCTCTCACCGTGGAAATGCACCTACAATGTGAATTACAGACCCTTGCAGAATTTCTAAGTGGATTTCATCATAAAACTGAACAAATCGTGATGATTATCTCTGATTTACACACTTGTTTTACCAAAACAAAGGTGGGGATTTTTTTGAGTTACTCAGCCCTTTCAGCAGTGAGCAAACTGTGCTACCTTCCTGTGGTGGAATTTAAAACTTTACATCATAATCTGAAGGACAGGCAGTGACGCCATTTAAGTGAGGCAACAATGGAAAGAAGGCTGGTCCAAAGGTTCTGATATACTTACAAAACTGAGTGAAGGACGGAAAGACCACATCATTGCTAGATTGTAATAATATACCTGCAGAGATGAAAGAAAGTGTAATTTCATTTCTCTTGGATTATTACACTTATAACTTAACCAATTTCTTTTTTACATGAAGTAAAACTTTGTTCAGCACTGAAATATTTTGTCTCAACTAGTCCTCTGATTTGTCCGAGGTCGGAAACGCTGCTGCTGCAACTCTGTGGAGGCCTGGATAATATGAAAAACCAAAAAAATCACACAATTAGAACCTGTCTGACAACAATATGAAGGAGGCTAAACCCAGAGCAACATCTAAAGCTCTGCAGCAAAAGGGACAAAATGAAGGTTTTGGAGTGGATTAGTCAAAGTCTGGGTTTAAATCTGATTAAGATGCTAACAGTCTATTGGTTTGGGGAAACGCTACTGAATTACAGTAAAACAATTCTGAAAGGCGCAATGGATCAACATTTCTCCACAGAATTATAAAAAACCTATGGTCAAACTTATGGGGGGGGGGGGGGTAACCTTTTCAAACAGGGCCATGTTGGTCTGGATAGATTTCTTACTTTTAGAACAGTTTTTGGTCAGCATTTACACAGTTTTACGTTGGCCTTTAGCTTACTTTTAGCCTACTACAACAGGCTAGCATTAAGCATTAGCTTACCCTATAAGTGGTCCAGCCGGTCTCCCGTCTTTAACTTTATGCTGCTTTATGGCGTCCTCCACTCTCCTGCACTTCTCCATAATATGTCACCTTTTCATGGTGTGTTGGTTTCGGAGTCTGACAAAAGCCGCAGACTACGCAGCATGTTCAACATCTCTGTTGTGTCATCCATTGTTAAATGTGTCGCCTAGCAACGTAAGCAGACCTCCCTGATCAGCAAACTGGCTATCAGTACAATAACGCACCGATCTCAAACGCGTCTCTGTTCTTGTGTTGTCCTTAATCCGTTTATGAAAAATCACGCTGTCTGTCCTTTGTGGCGGTGTGTGTGTATAAATGAACCGCTCTCTACGCGGCATGTGAAGATCAGAGAGAACTTCCGGGTTAGGCCTTTTGGCTCAAAACTAAAATAATAAAATCAAAAAACAGCTATCCTTATCCGTTTATCAGATAAGCGTATGCGATCCATTTTTTTCGTTTGAAACAAAAGTGAAAAAACGAAAAACAAGTGTTTTTTTGTTTTCATTTTTTTGTTTCAAATAAAAAAAATGAACCGCCTAAATGTACAAAAAATCCTTTTCCTATATCTTTAGTTGTAGCGCACTACCGCCATCAACTGGCCGTTTAAGTAGAACTTCAATTAAACATAACTTCCATTGTGGATTTTTCTTTTGTGTTGTGACTTTTTCTTTTGTGTTGTGGCTTTTTCTTTTGTGTTGCGGCTTTTTCTTTTGTGTTGTGGCTTTTTCTTTTGTGTTATGGCTTTTTCTTTTGTGTTGCGGCTTTTTCTTTTGTGTTGTGGCTTTTCTTTTGTGTTGTGGCTTTTTCTTTTGTGTTATGGCTTTTTCTTTTGTGTTTAGACTTTTTCTTTTGTGTTTAGACTTTTTCTTTTGTGTTGCGGCTTTTTCTTTTGTGTTATGGCTTTTTCTTTTGTGTTGCGGCTTTTTCTTTTGTGTTGTGGCTTTTCTTTTGTGTTGCGGCTTTTCTTTTGTGTTGCGGCTTTTTCTTTTGTGTTGTGGCTTTTTCTTTTGTGTTGTGGCTTTTCTTTTGTGTTGCGGCTTTTTCTTTTGTGTTATGGCTTTTCTTTTGTGTTGTGGCTTTTTCTTTTGTGTTGCGGCTTTTTCTTTTGTGTTGCGACCTTTTCTTTTGTGTTGTGACTTTTTCTTTTGTGTTGTGGATTTTTCTTTTGTGTTGTGACTTTTTCTTTTGTGTTGTGGATTTTTCTTTTGTGTTTTGACTTTTTCTTTTGTGTTGTGACTTTTTCTTTTGTGTTGTGACTTTTTCTTTTGTGTTGTGGATTTTTCTTTTGTGTTGTGACTTTTTCTTTTGTGTTGTGGATTTTTCTTTTGTGTTTTGACTTTTTCTTTTGTGTTTTTCTTTTGTGTTGTGGCTTTTTCTTTTGTGTTTTGACTTTTTCTTTTGTGTTTTTCTTTTGTGTTGCGGCTTTTTCTTTTGTGTTGCGGCTTTTTCTTTTGTGTTGCGACCTTTTCTTTTGTGTTTTGACTTTTTCTTTTGTGTTTTTCTTTTGTGTTGTGGCTTTTTCTTTTGTGTTGTGACTTTTTCTTTTGTGTTTTTCTTTTGTGTTGTGACTTTTTCTTTTGTGCTGTGACTTTTTCTTTTGTGTTGTGGATTTTTCTTTTGTGTTGTGAGTTTTTCTTTTGTGTTGCGACCTTTTCATTTGTGTTTTGCCTTTTTCTTTTGTGTTATGGTATTTTCTTTTGTGTTATGCTTTTTATTTTGTGTTGCGGCTTTTTCTTTGTGTTGTTGCTTTTTCTTTTTTGTGTTATGGCTTTTTCTTTTGTGTTGCGGCTTTTTCTTTTGTGTTGTGGCTTTTTCTTTTGTGTTATGGCTTTTTCTTTTGTGTTGCGGCTTTTTCTTTTGTGTTGTGGCTTTTTCTTTTGTGTTATGGCTTTTTCTTTTGTGTTGCGGCTTTTTCTTTTGTGTTGTGGCTTTTCTTTTGTGTTGTGGCTTTTTCTTTTGTGTTATGGCTTTTTCTTTTGTGTTTAGACTTTTTCTTTTGTGTTGCGGCTTTTTCTTTTGTGTTATGGCTTTTTCTTTTGTGTTGCGGCTTTTTCTTTTGTGTTGTGGCTTTTCTTTTGTGTTGTGGCTTTTTCTTTTGTGTTGCGGCTTTTTCTTTTGTGTTGTGGCTTTTCTTTTGTGTTGCGGCTTTTTCTTTTGTGTTGTGGATTTTTCTTTTGTGTTGTGACTTTTTCTTTTGTGTTGTGGATTTTTCTTTTGTGTTTTGACTTTTTCTTTTGTGTTGTGGCTTTTTCTTTTGTGTTGTGGCTTTTCTTTTGTGTTGCGGCTTTTTCTTTTGTGTTGCGACCTTTTCTTTTGTGTTTTGAGTTTTTCTTTTGTGTTGCAACCTTTTCTTTTGTGTTTTGACTTTTTCTTTTGTGTTGTGAGTTTTTCTTTTGTGTTGTGAGTTTTTCTTTTGTGTTGTGTTTTGACTTTTTTTCTGTTATGTCATGGGTTTTGTTGTGTTGTGTCGACCCTTCTGGGCCACCATAGTATTTATTCTATATATTTTTGCAACATTTAAAACGAAGAGAATTCTAAATTGAAAAATTTATAATAAAATACTTAGTTCAAAGAAAAAGAAAAGCAAGTTAATAGAAACTTGCTTAGTTGGTACACAAAAATGTAAATAATAGTAATTTTTTTTTTTACAATCTACGCAAACAAAACTAAACCAAATTGAGTTATATTAACAGTTTCAATAATTATAACAACTGTAGTCTTTATTCAACTTCAGCATTTACGGGGGGCTTTGGATGGATTTAGGGACCCTAAGCAACTGCTTAGTTTAAATTTGTTTAATCGGCACAACTTAGTCTGATATCTTCAGTCTGTCTTAAGGCTTTTTCACCCTGCATGACACTACACACTCCCATACAGTAGGTGGTGCACCTTGCTGAACTCGCTTGCTAAACCGTTTCAAACCCTAATGTTCTTCAGACTATGCACACGGTTGATCCCAAAGACATGTAAAAAACACTAGATGCCTTACCCTTGCTGTTCGGCATTGGACAGCGACATAGCAACACGGCGGCCATCTTACTGCAGTCAGCTTCCCCTTTTCGTAACATTGCCGTCAAAAGCGCTTGTACTGTTTAAATAAAGCTAACTTGCTCAATTTTCAACCGATTTTGAAAATGTTTGATTCGTTATAATCAGCAGAGATTTGGCTGCGAAATATGTCTGAAAACTCCCATTGTTTCACTCCACTTTCCCGTCGTCTTCATTTAGTCTGTCAATTTCCCTTTGACCTAATAAAACAATATGACTGATTTAAAACTTGTATGCTTGTAGATGTATTCTATGTTCCTGCATACTCAATGCATATTTTAAACCATGGCCTTTTCATAAATATTAATCAGATAGCTACACACACAAGACATTTAATCATTCATATACAACACATATATTACAGTAATTTTTTATATACTTAGCCTATAACAGTGAAACATGTGTATATATATACACATCAGTATAATTCTTTTTTTTTATCTATCCCTGGTTTGTGAACTAGGATTTTTATCGTTTTAACGTTATGTAACCTGATAATTCACCTTCAATCTGCTGCCATAGAGCAGGGCTCGTCAGCTGACTGCAGCAAGATGGCCGCTGTTTAGCTATGCTGCCGAATCCCGCTTGCGTCATCTAGTGTTTATACATATCTATGGTTGACCCCCCCCCCCCCCCCCCCCCCAAAAAAAAAAAATCTCCCTCCTACAGTTCTCCAAAACTTGGCAGCTCTGTTGTAAACCTTGTGGTTTCACAAGTTTCCTGGGTGTCCTAAGGACCAAGGTGTTTGCCACAGTAGGCTAAATGGAATTTGTTCCACATAAAAACAGCAGAAGCATTTCTAATCCTGCCACAATATATAGCATTTAGAATAGCAAACAGTTAACTTAAACCTAGCTATCGCTATAGGCTAACGTTAGCTATGTAATGTTTACACTGTGCGACTCGTATAAGTTTCCAAGCCGGTGTTTACAACTTTGAAGTTGCCCCATAGCATGGATAATACTGGTTTCTGTTACAGTGAGGTGTCTTATGAACCACAGGACTCAGGTTGCAGCAAGTAAAAACTTTAATGTTACACTTAGCTTAACGTTAGCCATGGGCAGACTGTGTTTGTTCAACTACAGTATGAACAAATTGGCCGACTGCTTTAGCGTTAGGAGCATAAGTAAAAGTTAAATATACATGTACCAACATCCTGGGAAACCCAGTGATTATCAGCTTGCTAACTACTGCATACATAATGAATGTTATATGTAGTATTTAACAGTACAGTTGTGCAAAATTTAATGTTAAGAATAATCTGTTCTGTGTATTCTTCCGTACTGATAGTTACTGTGTGCTACTTCTTCTGGCATAGTGATTAATCTGATTATATGACACTGTATAATACTAGGTCAGGGCAAATTAACTGATATTAAATTCCTACATCCTGTGTTGCCATTGAGACGACCCTCCATTCACTGGACGTCCTGACAGTTACAAGATTGTGCTCCTATTTCTATGTGAGTCTGTTACCTCCTTGTTTGATCAAACAAGTCTGTAATTGAACCTCCATTATTTAAAATAGTTTTCCACTATACAGTCTATTATCTCCCTAACAATAGTTCCTGTGTATCGCTCAAACAGATGATTAATTCATCAATTAATTCAGGTATTCATTTAATATACCTTTATCAGTTACCGGAGGCCACTGTCTAACATCATTTTCAATTTATTGTTCATGACAGTTTCCTACGACATAGTCACAGCAAATACATTTTTTTCATGAACAAAGGGAACAGGAAGAAGATTAATCTTATGAAACCTGCCCTTTTTCTTGACACAAAAAAAGAAAAACAAATATCAAATAATTTCAACCCTTAACCCTACCAATCACCTTAATTTAACATAAATATACTCTAATACAAACATGTCTTACATTTTTTTAACTAATTCAAATGATTGTTTTTTTCATAGCATGCAATTATTTTGTCTTTATACCTTCTTTTAAATTTTCTAATATTTGTACAGCATTTGGTTTCCATGTCTAATGTATTCCATAATGTGACTCCATAGACAGAGACACACTTCTGTTTTAAAGTAGTGCGAGCATATGCAGTTTTGAAATGATGCTGCCGTCGATGTCCTTCTTCAACTGCAACCTGAGTAAATAAATTTTGTAGTGCTTCCGGTAAAACTCTTTGTTTAGCTTTCCATATTATCAGTAAAATCTTTAAGTCAACTAAATCCTTAAATTTAAGCTGTCGGGACTTGATAAACAATTTGTTGGAGGGATCTCTGATTTCTTTCTTATTGATGATTCTTATTGCCCTTTTCTGTAACAAAAACAAAGGCTTTGTGTTACTGGGATAAGTGTTACCCCAGACTTCTGTGCAGTATCCAAAGTATGGAAGAATAAGTGAGCAATACAGCATATATAATGAATAATAATCAAACAGATCTTTTACTTTATATAAAATACCTATACTTTTGCTCACTTTACTCTTAATATAATTTATGTGGGCTTTCCAGTTTAACTTTTCGTCCAAAATAACACCCAAGAATTTAACTTCCCTGACTCTTTCTATATCAATTCCATCTATAGATAATCTCACATACTCATTCTTTTTCCGATTACCAAAAATCATATATTTAGTTTTTTCCCAATTCAAGGATAACTTATTTTCAATAAACCACTCCCTCACTTTAATCATTTCCTCTCCTATACATCCCATTATGTCTATTAAATTTCTCCCAGAGAGAAAAATGGTAGTATCATCAGCGAATAACAGTAATTGTAAAACATTAGATACTTCACAGATGTCATTGATAAATAAGATAAACAGCAATGGACCTAAAACTGACCCCTGTGGAACTCCACATGTGACTTCTAAATATTCTGAGTTTTTTTCCATTAAAATATACAAACTGTTGTCTGTTTGTTAAATAGCTTGTGAGCCATTGATGTGCTGGACCCCTGATTCCATAATTAAGCAGTTTTGATAATAAAAGTTCATGATTTATGGTGTCGAATGCTTTTCGTAAGTCTATAAACACTCCCACTGTATATTGTTTACTTTCTGTTGCTGCTATAATTTTTTCCATTAACTCAATCAATACTAAACTTGTAGATCTCTTTGCTCTAAATCCATATTGTTTTTCACTGATTAATTTGTATTTCTCTAAAAACTTTTGTAACTTCTGAACAAACCATTTTTCGAGAATTTTCGAAAATTGTGAAAGCATAGACACCGGTCTATAGTTATTAAATTGATGTTTGTCCCCATTTTTAAATAATGGGATTATTTTTGCCACTTTCATTCTATCAGGAAAAATGCCTGACTGTATAGACAAGTTAAAAATAAAAGTCATTGGTTTAATAATACAGTCAATAGTGCTTTTCACAATTGACATATCAAGTCCGTCACAGTCCAAAGATGTTTTGTTCTCACTTTTCCTGACAATAGACATAATTTCATATTCCTTGACCACTCCAAGGAACATGGACAGCATTATTTTGGTCCCATTATTGACATTTTTTGACTTGATGTGCCCATAACTTTTGCAATATTTGATATCATTTAACAGTAAACCACTTTGAACAATTTTGTGTACATCATTTGTCACTATATTATCAATTAATGTAGCACAAGAGCTTGTAATTCTACTTGGATGTGTAATCACTGGAAAACAAGACCTGATATATAATGTATCTAAAAATTCAGATATATCTTTACACTTGGAAGGGTTGAGAAGATCAATGTTGAAGTCGCCACCTATTAAAAATGTTTTATGGCGCTTCTGTGTTTCAAGTAAATTTTCAAAATTGTCCCTAAAAGCATCTAGATTAGATCCTTGTGATCTGTAAATGCAAGCAGCGATCACAGTTTTGCCTAGACACATCTCAATTTCAACAGCTACGCATTCCAGAATTCCTTCTATGGCAATAGACATTTGTTCAACAAGTTTGCATTTCAGAGTGCTATCAACATATAACACGACACCCCCCCTCTTTTTCCTGATCGATCTATATGATATAGGTTATAACCTTCCATTTCAAAATCTGCACCTTTCTCTGTATTAAGCCAAGATTCAGAAAGTGCTATTATATTAAATCTACTGGCAAATGTAGCCAGATAATCCTTTAATTTATTAAAATTTGCATATAGACTTCTAATGTTAAAGTGAATAAATGATACAGTATCCAATGTAACATTCAAATTATATTCCTCATTTGTATATTATTTGCAATTATCAGCAAGATTATACCGCAGATGACTATCCGGATCCAGATCCTTATCAAAATCATGCATCTTAAAATCACTGCAATCAAGATTATCCACCACCTTTAGACACCATTCATGATTTAAGTGCATTTATTAACAACAAATAGCCAAATGCAGACAAAATAATATGCTTGTCGACAAACTTTTACAACATCAAGACGAGTCGAAAAAAGATGCAAGGTGACCTCAAGTTCCCACAACCCTCCCCACCCCCCATCCACTTTCCCACAAATAAACAAAAAAAAAATCCGCTTTAATCATGGACGGCATCTCCACACTCCCATATAAAACATATTTTAGCTGTGTGTTCATTCCAGCGGCATTTGGTTGTAAATACAAAATAATTCTGTACGCAGCATGCACGAGAACATGGTTTACAGTAGGGTGCGGCCTGGACGGCATTTTACAGTCACTGTTTATTCAGCTACTTGTCCAGAGTAAAAACAAAGTTCTCAGTCTCACTTATGTCTTGGAATAAATAGTTCTCGTTTCCCCTGGAGAGTTTAATTGTTGCAGGATACAAAAGAAAAGCCTGGAAACCTTTTGTGCGTGCTTCATACATCACCTTGTAGCAAACTTTAAGGCGTTTAGCAGTGACTTCACTATAATCCGCAGCAAATTTAAGATGGATTTTAGCCACCTCTGGAGGACTTTTCCGTGACTCTTTAAGGATGCGGTCCCTGTCGGTATACCGGAGACATCTAGCAATCAGCGGGCGTGGGCGCCGGGGCTTGTTCTCCACGTGCGACTCAAGCAGACGTCCAAGCCGGTGACATCCCATCAGCTCCGGTCCGGTGTAGTGCGAAAATCTGTTCCCCTGAAATATTCTGTTCCCCCGTTAGGTTTAGGCACTGGTTCCCGAAGAGCAGGGTTGGGAAAATGGTCAGTTTATGGTTAGGTAATGCTCATCCAATGTTAGGGTTAGAAAATGACTGAAGGTTAGGTAATTGTTCTCGAATGTTAAGATTAGTAAGAAATCAACCGGTCAGTCAATCAGAAACGACAAAAGGTTAGGGAAAACATACCCCTGTAACACCAGGGGGAACAGAATATTTCAGGGGAACAGATTCTCGCACAACACCGGCGTCCGAAAGGGCTGGGAACCATTTGGGAATATTTCCTCTCAAGTAATCCAATGCATTCGAGCCCTCAGTTCCCTCTTTTAAATTGAAAATGAGCAAGTTGCTTCTTCGCTCACGATCCTCCATTTCAGTTATCTTTGCTTGACACTTGTGCACTGTTTCCACACACTTAGTGACAGATTGTTGCGCGTCTTTCATTTGTTCTTTTAAGTTTGTTGTGTCTGAGCGTATTGCTCGTATTTCTTCCGTATGCTTGGTTAAAGTAGCGTGCATACTATCAATACGTTTCTCAAGCCTGTTAATGCGTGCTTCGGCTTTCACATCTGCCTCTTTAAAATATTTGGCCATTAAGTCTTCCATGGGTTGCACCAGTCCAGCATTCGATTCCCCGAATTGCTTATTTAGTTCGGTCATCATGCGTCGTTTGGTTAAAGAAGCCTGCCTTGTTTCTCGCATTAGCGAAAGATTGACTTCAATTGAAGTGATCTTAAGTTACATGCCAATCGGTCCAAACATTCAAATTTTAAAGCGAGTTCTCTGGGAGAGTGTAACGCCGTCCTATCACGCAGCCGCCATCTTCCTGAATATAAGCCACAACTCTCACTGATCATTCATCAATCCAGGTATTAATCAAAGTAGGTCAGTTCACGATGACACCAAATCACTTGTCCATATGTTTAGCTAGCTAGCGTTGAAATTAAACGCCCTGCTTAAAACTCACCAAAAAAAAACCATTGTAAATTATTTGTTGTTGTTTTTCGTATTACATTGTCAAGGCTGATTGATTAACTGTTAAGAGTAATTGATTACTACGAATTATTTCTTTTTGCCATTGAAATCTATATTATGTTAAATCTTATACTGTTTATGAGTGACTAAACAGACCAAAGCAAAGCTGATTATATCTTGCCTGTATGCGTCGCGTGTTTAAACAGGAAAAGGTTCCTGCTCACCTTCAACTGCATATTTGTGTGAGGCAAAGTTAAAGTCCCAGAAGACATTTTATTTGACACACTGGAGTGGAGGACCAATGAGAAGTCCAAGCGAAAGAGGAAAATCCCAGATATGTTAATTTTAAATATGTTACAAGCCATAAAAATTAAGGGTGTGAGGAAAAATCGATTCACGTCTTAATCTCGATTTCTATTTAACAAGATTCAGAATCGATCCGAAATGTTTGAGAATCGATTCTCAAAAAATATGTTTTCCGAACCTTTTTACATTTTCGCTTGGCGTAGTGTTTGTCAGGGCGTTTAATTTTTGACACTACTTTAGCTTGCTAGCTAGCTAGCAAAGTGAGTATTTTCTACCCAAATAGTGAGGGAGATCTGTAGGCCATGACCCACGGAGTGAGGAGCCTCCTCTTTCTCCTTATTTAAAACACGTATTTAAGGGGAAGAAACATTTTAATGTCAAGGTTGACTCTTTAAATAGCTAAATAGAGCAGAACCAACGTATCATTTCTGGGGGAGGGTCATCCATCTTATCTAATTTTGTATTTTTCCTGCTGTTTTCATCTCTAGAAGTTATTGGCAGCTCAAAAAAATCAAACCAACTTTTTTGATTTGCTCCTTTTGGTGAATAAGGGTTCATATTATCATACTAACAGAGATGAGATGTCTTTAATGGGCATGGGAAGAAAAATAAACTGTGTAGAACAAAAAACAAAGCCTTACAAGCAAAGTTCTTGTGATCTTTGACACAAACAGTCAAACCTCACTGCTACATTTCACACTGACTGGTTTGTTACTGGCTGATCTGGGCTGACTGCTGAGTCTCTGTGTGCAGAAATCACCAGCTGCGACATCGCATGAAAGAGGCGTCAGTGGAGAAAACTGAAGGCTGTTACTGAAGTGTTGCACAAACTCTGAGCAGCTTCCAGGCATTCAGGAAGTGTTTGCAGCTTGAAAAAAAAGGCTTGATGCATCAGAGCAGAACGACAAAACACACAATCCTACTGTCGCTGTTTTTGGGAAAAACTAGAAAAAGCTAGAAATTTCCAGATTTTGTGGGAGTACAAGACAAAAATAGTTTGTACTTTGGAAGTAGAAGATGTTATGATGTTCTGCCTCCTCCACAGCTTCAGCTTTATGATTCAGATACATTTTTAAGACACGAAAATCCCCAAAAAGTTGCACTGAAAAATAAGAAAAGGGGTAAAATTAAAGAGAACATTTTTGCTATTTTTAGTTTGCACAGTGTTGTTGGTTCATCTTCCAGCGGTGGAGTAAAAACTGTCTTGTGCTGTTTATCAGTTTTATCTAAACAACTTTCCAAAAAAGCTTTAGGAACGAATCTGAACTTTAACTCTCAGTTTTATTTCCTAGAGGGGAAAAAATGAACAACTTTTTGTTTAGTAATCACAGTAATCACTGCTAGTCTGATATTTTTTCAGCCACTAGATGGGAGCAAACACCATCTTAAAGAAGAAAGAGTAAGAGGAAAATCACACATAGAATCTAAACATTATAGATCTATGCAAACTGGGAAGGAGTTTTAGAGATATTTCTAAACCTCTGCAGAATCTAAGATCATTCCTTTCAAAATGTAGTAATTCACACGTGTCAAGGTTTTTTTTCTAATGTCTCTAAAATAAACTCAAACTATTTGGAGGCTTTAACACCTAAGGACACTTCACCAAGTGTTAGGCAGGCATGGCGATGGAAGCATCATGCCGTGGGGCTGTTTTGCATCAAGTCTTTCTGGGAAGTTGCAAAATGTAAATGAAATAACGGAGAGGCACCTCCAAATTCATCATCTTTACCTTGAAACAGCAGCTTGAAGAACAATGACTCCAAACACATAGTTAGATCAAAAGGCTGATGATACACTTAAAAATAAATGAATTTGTTATAACAAATCTACAACATATAATCTTCATCTTCAATGTCCACAGTTCCTAACAACTCAGAAGGCATGGTTAAGTCTTCACACACAAAAAAAAGGTTATTTTATCAAAGGTAGCACGCCATCGAAGATTTTCCAAGAATATGAAATCATCCACGATAAAAATTGGAGCTATAAATTTTTTTTTTTTTAAATCATCATCTAGTATCCATTTGGTTGCACACAACTTCAAATTTAAATGACTCAGTTATGGCTTCAAATCTTGTTTTAAAACAAAAAAATCCCTCACAACACAAAGCACAAATGACTAAACTGTGCAAACCTTGGTTAGAAAAATGTTTTATAGGGTGTCTGGTATTGGTGGTACTGCTGAGCTACCAGATTTGACTCTACAACAACAGCAATAAGAAAAGTTTGGAAATCAATAAGATTCTTTGTTAAATGCAACTAAACAAAATGGACTTACTGCTGACTGGGCATAAAGGTTTTTGAAAGCTTATCAAACATAGGATGGCCAACCGTCCACTTTTGACCTGCTGTCTGTGGGATTTCATAGATTAATGAAAATGTTTGGATTTTCATCGTTTCTAAGGGGAATGATAAGTAGGGATGCACCGATACCGATACTGGTATTGGGTATCGGCCCCGATACTGCCTAATGTACTGGTATCGGTATCGGCTGATGTTAACAGATACCACGAACTGATATTAAAGATGTGGAAGTGCAGCAATAAATTCACAGTAAATATTGTTTTTTAACTTTAAAATTTAAGTTCTGTGTTCATTTTTATTAATATTTTATTTTCTATTTAATTCACCGTAATTTCTTGTAACAAGCAGAGAAGAAAATGAAACCTAAATCCTAATTGATAGCACTTTTTTTTGTGATAGAAGCATCGGCATTGGTACTTGGTATCGGTACAGTATGGAATACAACACACAAATAATTTTATCATATGGCCATTAAATCCATAAATTACTTAATTTTTCCAAGTATGTTACCTGCAATAATATTAAGATCCAGCAGGTGTCAGTAGACCAACACAGTAGCAACTCCGTATCGACACAGTATCAATACAGTTTGGGCAATGTGTTGAAATGGTACATGTGGCGTCATCTACCCATCACTAGTATCAGACTACGGAAAGACCGCAAACAAAACCATTTCCGTTTCCGCCTGCGGAGTGATACAGCTCTGCACAGAACTTCTAATACAAGTCAATGGAGTTCGACAAAAACTACGTTAAAACCTGTTGGAGAGTATCTTTTGCATGGAGGGCCAAAACTGACATAATTACAAATAAAAGCAGAAATATATACATATTGCTTTACCTTTTCCTTAAACGTGCATTTTTGTAAAGAAATGTATATATTTTGTTTTTCCTTTTCCTTATTACGTGCATTTTTGTCAAATATAATAATACATGTGTTTTTCCTTTTCCTTGTACATGCATTTCCCTTGCAAAAACTAATACCTTTGTTTTTCCTTTACCTTGTACATTCATTTCTGTAGCTGTCAATATATATATATATATATATATATATATATATATATATATATATAAATATATTGTTTTTAATTTCAAATCAAAATCATATATGATTAATGAAATGGGGATTCAAACGCAGTAAAAAGTCTATACTTTTAAAGACAAATTGGAATTAGTAGTTGGTTTGGACATAGGTGTGTCATGATTACAATCAGCTCCTGTCACTCCCCCTCATCATCATCTCCACCTGTGTTGTCCTGTCTGAACCTCCTCACTTCCTATTGTCTCCACCTATTTAAGATTTCTGACCCGGCCGGGAGCGGCCATGTTGCTTTAGTTGAGCCGGAGTCGACTGGGGCCGTGGTTTATAGTAGCTGACCTGGCATGCACAATCATTCTCCTTATTGATCCTGCTCCTTCCTGGCTATTGACCAATAGTAGAGGAGTTGGACTAAGAAATGTATACGGTAATGTAAAAGACTTTACGGGAATGTAAAAACAAAGAATGCATGTAGAAGGAAAAGGAAAAACCAAAATATAGATTTTACTTGGCAGAACTGCATTTAAAAGGAAAAGGAAAAAACAATATACACCACCGTTCAAAAGTTTGGGGTCACATTGAAATGTCCTTATTTTTGAAGGAAAAGCACTGTACTTTTCAATGAAGATAACTTTAAACTAGTCTTAACTTTAAAGAAACACACGCTATACATTGCTAATGTGGTAAATGACTATTCTAGCTGCAAATGTCTGGTTTTTGGTGCAATATCTACATAGGTGTATAGAGGCCCATTTCCAGCAACTATCACTCCAGTGTTCTAATGGTACAATGTGTTTGCTCATTGGCTCAGAAGGCTAATTGATGATTAGAAAACCCTTGTGCAATCATGTTCACACATCTGAAAACAGTTTAGCTCGGTACAGAAGCTACAAAACTGACCTTCCTTTGAGCAGATTGAGTTTCTGGAGCATCACATTTGTGGGGTCAATTAAACGCTCAAAATGGCCAGAAAAAGAGAACTTTCATCTGAAACTCGACAGTCTATTCTTGTTCTTAGAAATGAAGGCTATTCCATGCGAGAAATTGCTAAGAAATTGAAGATTTCCTACAACGGTGTGTACTACTCCCTTCAGAGGACAGCACAAACAGGCTCTAACCAGAGTAGAAAAAGAAGTGGGAGGCCGCGTTGCACAACTGAGCAAGAAGATAAGTACATTAGAGTCTCTAGTTTGAGAAACAGACGCCTCACAGGTCCCCAACTGGCATCTTCATTAAATAGTACCCGCAAAACACCAGTGTCAACATCTACAGTGAAGAGGCGGCTGCGGGATTCTGGGCTTCAGGGCAGAGTGGCAAAGAAAAAGCCATATCTGAGACTGGCCAATAAAAGAAAAAGATTAAGATGGGCAAAAGAACACAGACATTGGACAGAGGAAGACTGGAAAAAAGTGCTGTGGACGGATGAATCCAAGTTTGAGGTGTTTGGATCACAAAGAAGAACGTTTGTGAGACGCAGAACAACTGAAAAGATGCTGGAAGAATGCCTGACGCCATCTGTTAAGCATGGTGGAGGTAATGTGATGGTCTGGGGTTGCTTTGGTGCTGGTAAGGTGGGAGATTTGTACAGGGTAAAAGGGATTCTGAATAAGGAAGGCTATCACTCCATTTTGCAACGCCATGCCATACCCAGTGGACAGCGCTTGATTGGAGCCAATTTCATCCTACAACAGGACAATGACCCAAAACACACCTCGAAATTGTGCAAGAACTATTTAGAGAAGAAGCAGGCAGCTGGTATTCTATCGGTAATGGAGTGGCCAGCGCAGTCACCAGATTTGAACCCCGTTGAGCTGTTGTGGGAGCAGCTTGACCGTATGGTACGCAAGAAGTGCCCATCCAACCAATCCAAATTGTGGGAGCTGCTTCTAGAAGCGTGGGGTGCAATTTCTCCAGATTACCTCAACAAATTAACAGCTAGAATGCCAAAGGTCTGCAATGCTGTAATTGCTGCAAATGGAGGATTCTTTGATGAAAGCAAAGTTTGATGTAAAAACAATCTTATTTCAAATAAAAATCATTATTTCTAACCTTGTCAATGTCTTAACTCTATTTTTCATTCATTTCACAACGTATGGTGGTGAATAAGTGTGACTTTTCATGGAAAACACAAAATTGTTTGGGCCACCCCAAACTTTTGAACGGTAGTGTATATATATATATATATATATATATATATATATATGTAGAGACAAAAATGCACATAATAAGGAAAATTAAAAAATATATATATATATTTTTTTTTTTTTTCTGACAGAAATGAATGTACAAGGAAAAGGAAAAACACATTTAGTATTTTATTTGACAAAAATGCACGTAAAAAGAAAAATTAAAAACAAAATATATATTTTTCTTCACAGAAATGTAAAAAGAAAAGGAAAAAACAATATATATATATATATATATATATTTCTTGACAAAATGCACGTGTAAGGAAAAGGAAAAGCAATATGTATATATTTCTGCTTTTATTTTTAATTAGGTTAGTTTTTCATAGATGCAGACAGGTTCTGATCCAGATTCATTTCTCAGAGCAGGGGCTCCGATTTAATAAGCCAAAGTAAATTTCAGCTGTCTGAGAGCAGAAGTCATCAGGAACGACTTTATGGTGAAAACCATGAAGTCACAGGAGAGTCTCTGCAGAACCAACGGGAAGCTGCATGCTCCTTCTGGGTTTCCTGTACCACAGTTAAACCTGAAAAACACGAGAACGTGTGGTCGATCACATTAAAAAAATGTGTCCCTCAGTGAACGGCTCCATCTGGCTCAGTCGGCTGTAAACCAGCTCATCTATTCTCCGGGGTTTTAATGAAGAAACACTAACCTAAATCGTTGCACATTAATGAAACACACATCACTTTCCTGTGGCAGCAAGAGTGAGTAAAACAGAGGATAAGGCGATCATCAATCACAGGAGAGTAAGCTCTGCGTTCCTGAAAACAGCCTTTATGCTCCAGGAATATGACTTACAGTGAATCCCAGGAGAATACGTTGGGAGCTCTAATAAAGAATTAGAGTTATAAGTTCTGGTAGGTAGCCTCAGATAACTGGGTCCAATGAAAGTGGACTGTAAGTTCTGAAAGTAGCAAATAAATTACCTCTAGGTTTCATGTAAGCTCTGAAAGAAAGAGGTACCAAAAAGTATCATCTAAATCGCAAGAACAACGACAGTGCCAACTACTTTTATCCTATTCCCTTTTAACTTGCTACTTTAAATAATTTGGGCAGAGAAAGTGTTTAAACTGGTACTAATCCTTGCTTGGTCACATACCTGTTCCGTCCGTAATGACAGGAGGATTCAGCTTACCACTAGTGGCTCCTGGTTCATTCTCGCCACAAATCTCCCCGTTTTCCAAATTCCTCTGATCAGTTAAGGTCAGGATGATAGAAGAATTTAGATTTACACAAGAGACAATAGAAAAGTATATAAAAAAGAGTAGAATAAAGAACGGTATTATGTACATTAAGGACAGAAATTACTAGGGATGCACCGATACTGGTATCGGGTATCGGCCCCAATACTGTCTATTTTACTCCTATTGGTATTGGTTAAAGCGAACCGATGCTTAAAATTTTGAAACTCTGGAATAATTTCAGAAATGTTTTTAATTTTTAACTTTAAATTTTTGTTTTGTGATCATTTTTATAAATATCTTTTTCTTATCAAATTCACCATCATTTGTCGTATCAAGCAGAGAAAAACATAAAACCTGCCTTCCAATTCGTTGCAATTTTTTTTGGGTGGTAAATTATCGGTACTTGGTATCGGTAAGTAATCTGTTTCTAGTATCGGTATCGTATGAGTTTGAAAAAAGTGGTATCGTTGCATCCCTAACAGAGCACTGCATTACATTTAAAGTGACACACTCAGATTTAAATGTGCAACTTTGTAGGATACTTTTAAAGATATCAGACTTGCCCCTGCCCTTCCTCATTTTTACCCGTTATTGTCAGCAGAGAGCAGACAGACAATCATTAACTGTCCAAGTATAACCCTGATATACTCTAAAATGTAACTAAAGTAACACATTCAGTAAGTCATACAGTCGCTCCATCTCCAAACACTATAACAGTGGCGCTTTTAAGTGTTCGCTCTCTGTAGAACAAAACTTTTATAATAAATGTGATCGCTTATTTTTAACGGAGACATGGCTGAGTGCATGGTTCCCCTGTTGTTCTTACAGAGGCCTCAACGCTTTCTGCCAAACCTGTTTTTATTTTATAACTATTTTACGTTTCACTATACTGCGACTGTTTTCAGCACTCCTCAGATTTTATTTTTCTCCCTTTTTGTAGAGAAGTTTATATCCATTCGGGAGCAGTGTAAATCCATACAATGGGAGTTGTTGGGGCACCCAAAGTGCAGCCTCCAAATAAGGCATTTTCTGCCACAAAACTCCTTCATTTCACCAATGTTTGTGATGAATCTCGAGCGATATTCCCACGTGAGTTCAGAACGGCCCTCCGCCACTACAGCTGTATTCTGAGCAGGACTGAGCTGGTCGCGGTCTGGTCATTTTGTTTGTGCAATTTGGAGACACGCAAATGCAAAACCTTTTTGGCGTTTGCAGTAGCAAGTTCTGTCCAGCCGACCGCCGTAGAGCACAGAGAGGAAGTCCTGCTCAGACTCCAGCTGGGATGGAGAACGCCAGTGACATCATTGAAATCGCTGGATAGTGTAGTTTGATCATAAGCCTGTGTTACACGAGTTTTCTGACGCTGCCTGCCAGCAGATTGATGCTCACTGTCCTCCATTGAAATCCACCTCTTATGTAGGCTTATAATGGGTTCAATTTCTCCACTGAAGCTTTAATAAACATCTCTGTATGAATAATGACAGAAAAGTCTGCGTAGAGCCACTGGCCTCCTTTTTGTTGCTGAATGCTCTAAAATATGGATGAGGCTCCCTTTCTACTGTTGCTGATTTTTGTCTCTGACAGATGAAGGTTGGAGTGTTTTTTCCTGCCAGGCAAGCGGGACAGAAAAAAGCTGCAGAGCAGCATTGGTACGAGGACGGGTTGCACAATCTAAATATTTTCTCTCTGTTTTCACTTTGCTGCAATATAAACAGAGCTTCCTGCTTTAATGTAAATCCACTTTAGCTTTACTTCTCGTCCTTGTTCTTTAGCTTCAGGGTCTTCTAATTTCATCCTTTCCCCTGTCTCTCTCTGAGCTTTGTTTGCAGATCAAATCTCTCCGGCTGCGATTTATCTCAGCTCTCTGGCTTCCTGGTAATTCCCAGGTGAGGCTACCTGTCTTAACGGCTGCCAGAAATAAAAAGACTCGTCATTTGGAAGTAGGTTGAAGAAGATGAGAGATTTTTCCCTTGTCTCTTTTTCTACCACATGAGCTGATTTGTTACCTACAGGTTCCTCTAACAAGAGTGTTATCTGAAATAATATATTAGTTTTGCACAATTAGGGACCAAAGTAAAACAAGCATTTCAAAATAAATAAATGTGGAGATAGATAGATAGATAGATAGATTGATAGATAGATAGATAGATAGATAGATAGATAGATAGAATTTTTTTATAAATAAATATATGTGGAAATGAATACATTAATTGTTAATTACTTGTTTGTTCGAATGTTTTTTTATATACACATGTATTAAAAATGTTTCTTTATTATTTTTTATTTTATGACAAAATGTATTATATATTTACTTACACATTTATTTATTTGTTCGTTTAAACAAATATTCATTTGCGCATTTATTTAATTAAGTCTGATTTATATTTATTTATTTTGATGTATTTTTAATTTCGTCTTTATCAGTCCTCCATAAACATCCTCATGGGTGCGGGGCAACTCATATTTATTTATTTACAGATATATTACTTTATTTCCAATGTATTTGTTTATTAGTATTTCTTTTATTTTGGCTCAATCAGTCCTCCATATTCATCCTCCTGAAAGCAGAGCTGCTTGTACTTATTTATTTACTCACATAATTATGTATTTAAACGTCTTTATGTGCATTTTTATTTAGTTTTTTCCAATGTTACTTATTTATTTTTATAAACTTCTATTTTTATCTGAATCAGTCCTCCATATTCATCCTCCTGGATGCAGAGCTGCATATCTGACTCCTTCTAACACCTCAGTGAACATTCTGTCAGCTCTGTCTCACACCGACACAGACGAGAAACCGAATCAGCTCAGATGGGTCGGTCCAGCAGATAGATGGACGCTCTGGTCTCTACAGGCAGGTCTGGGTTATAAATATCAATTAATGCTGAGCTGATGCTTCTTTAACGATGCACCACAACACATAACACTGCAGGTATGAAGCAGATCCGAGAGTCCATCACAGAAACCAATAAGTTCAATTAGCTGATTGATTAAAAATAAACTCAACAGGATGGAAATACGTTTTAAACTTGCCACCTTTTCCCCTGTCAACAGTTTTTTACCATCTGAAAAACATTGCTAAGATCAGAGGAATAATGTGGAAACCAGACTTAGAGAGACTTATCCATGCATTTGTCTCCAGCAGGTTAGACTACTGTAACGGCCTGCTCACTGGCCTCTCTAAACAAGCTGTTAGACAGCTGCAGTACATCCAGAACGCTGCTGCTGGAGTCCTGACAAGAACCAGGAAATACGACCATATTAGTCCAGTGCTCCGGTCTCTGCACTGGCTTCCTGTCGCTCAGAGAATAGAATTTAAAACAGCTCTGCTTGTGTACAAGTCTTTTCATGGTTTGGCACCAAAGTACATCTCTGACATGTTAGAGACATAGGAACCATCTTGGGCCCTGAGAACTTCAGGGAGGGGTCTCCTGGTGGTTCCCAGAGTCAACAATAAACACGGTGAGGCTACATTTCAGTTTCAGGCAGATAAAATCTGGAACAGTCTTCATGTGGATGTGAGACAAGCCTCAACTCTAACAATGTTTAAATCCAGGCTGAAAACAGTTCTTTTTACCCGTGCTTATGACAATTGAAAGTATTTTATCTGCATTATTGCTTTTTATTGTAATTCGTTATTTTTTAAGCTGATGGTTTTTTTCTGTTTATCTGTTTTCTTAATTTATGAACCATGAAGCACTTTGAATTGCCTTGTGTATGAATTGTGCTCTACAAATAAACTTGCCTTGTCTAATGCAACAATAAAAAATAAAAACATTTAAAGACAAACACAGTCAAGTAGTTCATGCAATAAAACCAGAGACAGAAGGCATCTGCTCAAAGCATATTTTCCATCTCTTCCACAAACAATGAGACATTTGTATTATGTATGACTAATAACTGTGTTACATTAACTAAACCGCTTTCTGCCTGACCTCCGGTTTACATGGAGAAGGCTGCAACCCGATGTATGGATGTATGGATGGATGGAAGGAAGAAAACCTGGCTAGTTACAGATGTGATTTGATTTTTACCTTTTACTTCCAATCAGTATCAATTTATTGCTTTTAACTATAAAACAAAATAAAGTACATGTACTCATTCGATATTTTACTAGACTGTAAATTAAAAAGAATTACATTACATGTTAACATGTAAAGTTTTGACCTGCTGGTGTATTTGAAAGTCCCTTTCAGAGAACCAAACAGTGGAACTCCATCTGACTCCACCTGAACTGAGTCATGAATCTGATGCAGATTTTACATTTTTCTGTGCGCATCAGAATTCCCATCTGTCAGAAACGTGTGAGCATTCCTGTTTGCTATGCTTGCATCTTTGTGTAAAAGGACTGAAAGGAGAACCTGCAGAGTCTTCTGACCTTGGGCGCCCATGAATCTGACAGAAACAAGCAGCAGCTCATCAAATATTTACAGCTCTGTCTAATTCAGGATCTGATGCGGTCCTTGGTCCTTTGGCCCCGGGCTGCGGGCTGCAGAATGGAGGAGGAGGAGACGGAAACACACCACATCTCCGGGTCCAAATTTCCTGTGAAAACTTGGAAAGAAACCGTTCTCACCTCAGAATAGGCATTCAAGCTTCCTTTTTTAGCTCATTTATTTAACATAACAGAAATGTACTTCTGGGAAATGTAGTGTTTTTCCTTATTTCAAAAGCAACTGGATGCATCTCTGTTTCTTAATTTAAGCCCAGTACAAACTCAAAGTATCACTTGTCTGAGACTAGTAATGTATTAGCACCGTCCCTAAGCCGAGCTCTAATGCCCATTTTGACATTCAACTCTGTCAAATGATCTTTACTTCCTCCAAACGCTGCACCCCGTGTCCAATTAATCACCGACGGCACCCGCAGCTTGTTGCCTAAAGCACCGTCGGCTTGGTTGCAATTTTGGTTTACATGCTGAAATCTGTCCGGGGCAGACCTGATACCTGACTGAGCTCAACCAAAAAGGAACTTTTTAAACTTTCCGACTGCTTGCCAATAGAAGGCCTGGACCCAGACAGTGAAACAGATGCATTAATGACATCACAAAATGACAACCTTACATTGACAACTTTTAGAACAATCTTTCTATTTTCACCACTTGTCTTTTTTTCCTACTTCAAATCGTGATTTGTTTGCAGATCAGTGCTGTGGCAATAAGCAGCTCATATTCCGTTTAGTCAGAAAGAGGAACTCTTATTGCTCTGGTTCATCAAGGCTCTGACTCTTTTGTGGGTAATGAACTGTGGCCTGTGCGGTTTGTTCTATTTAAGAGCTCAGCATAAATTTACCATCCAGAGTCATTAATCACAGTTTATTGAAGGGAATATTTTCTGTTTTACTGTTGGAACGTCCCTGCAGAAGGAGAAAAAAAAAATCACTTAACTCTAAGAAGGTGTAGCAAAAATAAGCACAATATGTTTATGTTTCATTCTCTTTAAATATCAGACTGAAAAAACTGTATCCCTCTAACCAAATTAAAAAATCTTGTTTCCAGCTAAAAGGTATTTTTTGATCTTGTTTTGCGATTTATGTACTAACCAAGAGCAGAAAGTGTTAGATTTTTAAACCTTTTTTGAGAATTCTTACCAAGTGCAAATTGTCTTATTTCATAGGCAGATTATTGAGGATGTTTAGACTATAATTAAGTATTTTGAAGGTTTGTGTAGTCTAAACCTTCTTAAATTAAGTGAAATAATCTGCCAATGAAATAAGACAATTTGATCTTGGTAAGAATTCTCAAAACAAGAACCAGGCTCAGCACAAGCGGTTATCTGCCGCGACCGTCTGTGGCTTGGAGAATACATAACAGAGACACAGAAAGAGCAATAGAACTGATGGAGAAGTTTGTTGCAGGACGTGGAGAATTTTCCGTCACTGCAATGCCATCTTAGTCAGGGTCGTCAAGCAGGGCTAATCCGGAGCACCTACTATAATAGAAAACAGGTTAGTGCTTGAATTGACAGCACATCATGCAGTTGGGGAGAAGTAGGAGAGAAAGTAGTCACAGACCCTAATAATGTCCTCCAACAGCCTAGCCTAAAGCAGCATAGCTACTAACATTAACCTGTCTCCTAGCTACTAGGAGACCTGGCTACCAACACTCTGTCTGAGTCCTCCTGACCCGTGGACGGTGTAGGGCCGGTAACGGCCCCCGTCATGCCGGGGTCTTCTCGGAGTCGGGTTGTTTGAGAATGCAGCCCAAAGTGGGTGGTAAACTCCATCTAAGGCTAAATACCGGCACGAGACCGATAGTCGACAACTATCTTAAGGAAAAATAGACAGAACTGAGAGGACAGAGTTGAAGAGGGCGAGAAACGTTTAAGAGATAAACGGGTGGGGTCCGCACAGTCTGCCCGGGGGATTCAACCCGGCAGGTAATGGGCGGCCGCACTGTGCGGGAGGATCCCCTTGAGGGACCTCTCTCCGGCGCTGGCTGGCCCCTGTGGGGCACATTTCTTCCGCGGCGGTAAGCCGCGACCGGCTCCGGATCTTTACCTGGCTTACATTAATCTATCTCTACCTAGCTACTCTACCTCTTCCTATCTCTTCCTAACTTTTGACACTCTGCCTGACTACTAACATTAACCTGTCTCTTCCTATCTACCTGTCTGACCTGACTCTAACTACCTATAAACATATCTCTAACTGTAAGCTTTGTCAAAGAGGAAAGTTTTTAGCCTAGTTTTAAAGATAGACAAATTGTCTGCTTCACGAACCAACCCTGGGAGCCGGTTCCATAGGAGGGGAGCCTGATAGCTGAAAGATCTGCCACCCATTCTACTTTTAGAAATCCTAGGAACTACCAGTAAACCTGCAGTCTGAGAGCGAAGGTCTCTGTTAGGAACATATGGAACAATCAGGTCTCTTATGTATGATGGAGCTAGATTATTAAGGGCTTTATATGTCAGAAGGAGGATCTTGAATTCTATTCTAGATTTTACTGGGAGCCAGTGAAGAGAAGCTAAAACAGGGGAAATGTGATCTCTTCTTTTAATATTCATCAGAATCCTAGCAGCAGCATTTTGAACTAACTGAAGACTTTTAATTGTATTCTGTGGACTACCTGATAATAGACAGTTACAGTAATCCAGCCTTGAAGTAACAAAGGCATGGACTAGTTTTTCAGCATCATTCCTGGACAGGATGGTTCTAATTTTTGCAATATTCCTAAGGTGAAAAAAGGAAATCCTACAGACTTCTTTAATGTAAGTTCTAAATGACATATCTTGGTCAAAAATGACACCGAGGTTTTTTGCTTTATTACTGGAGGCTAATTTAATGCCGTCCAGGTGAAGGGGCTGACTAAGTAGTTTCTTTTTCAGAGCTTCTGGTCCAAAGACGACAACTTCTGTTTTATCAGAATTTAGAAGCAAGAAGTTTAGAGTCATCCAAGTTTTTATGTCTTCCAGACATGCCTGTAGTCTACCTAACTGATTGGATTCATCAGGATTTATGGATAGATATAGCTGTGTATCATCTGCGTAACTATGGAATTTTATCCCATGCTGCCTAATTATTTTACCAATAGGAAGCATATATATAGTAAAGAGAATCGGCCCAAGCACTGAACCCTGTGGTACTCCGCAAGTAACTATTGAGGTTGAGGAAGATCTATTGTTTACCTGAACAAACTGAAATCTGTTAGACAAATAAGATTTAAACCAACCTAGTGCTGTTCCTATTATACCGACACTTTGAAGCCTTTCTATGAGAATATTGTGGTCAACAGTGTCAAAGGCAGCACTGAGATCTAACAGGACCAGAATGGTCACCAGTCCATTGTCTGAGGCTATGAGAATATCATTAGTAACCTTCACCAGAGCTGTTTCAGTGCTGTGATGAGCTCTAAAGCCTGACTGAAACTTCTCAAACAGCTCATTATTGTTTAAATGCTCACATATCTGGTGTGCAACTATTTTCTCAAGAATTTTAGATAAGAAGGGAAGATTAGATATCGGTCTATAGTTAATTAAGTCGTTTTGATCAAGAGAGGGTTTCTTAAGTAGAGGTTTAATTACAGCAATCTTAAACTCCTGTGGTACATATCCATTGACTAAGGATAGATTCATTATATTTAAAATTGGAGCAGCGATCAGAGGGAAAACTTCTTTTAAGAGTTTAGTTGGGATTGGGTCTAAAACGCAAGTTGAAGGTTTAGATGAAGCTAATAATTTTAGTACATCACAAAGTTCGGCTGCATTAAAGCAGTTTAAGCATATATTAGGTTCCACCATTTTTGAGGCTGCCTCATTAACTAAGGAGGAAGCAAGCATATTGGGAAGGTTCCCAATTATCTTATTCTTTATGGAGTCTATTTTATTTATAAAGAATTGCATGAAGTCGTCACTGCTTAGAGCTTGGGGAATGGTTGGCTCGATAGAGCTATGATCCTGTGTGAGTTTGGCAACTGTATTAAAAAGAAACCTAGGATTATTTTTATTCTCCTCGATTAAAGATGAATAATATGCTGTTCTAGCTGTGTGAAGGCTCTTTTTATATAGCAATAAACTATTTTTCCATATTAAAAAGGAATCATGTAAATGCGTGGAGCGCCATTTTCTCTCTAGTTTTCTAACATTCTGCTTTAGGGTACGTAGCTCTAAATTAAACCAGGGAGTTAATCTTCTATGGCTAGCCACCTTCCTTTTCAAGGGGGCAACTTTGTCTATTGCCCGACGCAGGGAGGAATTAACGCTATGAACTAAAATGTCAAGTTGTGAGGGGTCACGAGTTAAATCACTGTTTTCTGTTCTGCATTTATAAACTGAGGAAATTAAAGTTGGAAGAGCTTCTTTAAAATTTGCTACAGCGTTGTCTGATAACGTTCTGGTATAATGAAGTTTTCTTTCAGGTTTGATATGATCCATTAGAGTAAGTTTAAAAGTGATGAGGAAATGATCAGACAGGATAGGGTTATGTGGAAAGACTGTTATTTCTTCACAGTCAATGCCATAAGTCAGCACAAGATCTAAGGTGTGGTGACAAGAATGTGTTGGTCCCTGCACATTTTGAGTAAAGCCTATTGAGTCTAAGATTATGTTAAAAGCTGTATTTAGACTATCACTTTCATTATCAACATGAATATTGAAGTCTCCGACTATAATGACTTTATCAGTGTTTAAAACTAAGTTAGATAGAAAATCTGAAATCTGATCTAAAAATTGAGAATAAGGTCCTGGTGGACGATATAAGACCACAAACAAAAGTGGCTTTACTGCTTTGTTATGTGTATGAGGAAGGCTAAAGATTAAATGCTCAAAGGAACTGTAACTATTATTTTTTTGGAGATTAATTAGTAAATCGGAGTGAAAGATAGTTGCTACTCCACCTCCTCGACCAGTACTTCGAGGGACACTAAAGTTTAAGTAGCTAGGGGGAGTTGACTCATTTATTGTGACATGGTCCTCTTCCTGCAACCATGTCTCTGCAAGACAAAACAAATCAATATTATTTTCACAAATTAAGTCATTTACTAAGAGTGTTTTTGAGGGGAGAGATCTTATGTTTAGTAAACCACATTTAATTGATTTGTTTTTATGTTCAGTCCGAGTTTTATTTATCTTTATGAGATTTTTATACTTTGCTCTAGTAGCATTAACTTTTAATTCATTAGTTTTGGGTAGTGGACGGGAAACTATCTCTATAGGGTAGTGGGTGGGTGGCAGTCCCTGTTCCTTGACCTGGACTCTGGGTTCCCTGAGCTGGACTCTGGGTTCCCTGAGCTGGACTCTGGGTTGTCACGGCTTTGGGGAACTAGAGATAACCCTATCAATGTTCCTGGAAAGAAGCGAAGCTCCGTCCTCGGTGGGATGGATGCCGTCTCTACGTAACAGTCCAGGTTTTCCCCAGAAGGCCCCCCAGTTATCAATGTAGCCCACATCGTTTTCTGGACACCACCTTGACAACCAAAGGTGGAACGAAAGCATACGGCTGTACATGTCATCGCTAGTACGATCAGGCAGGGGACCAGAAAAAATTACAGAGTCAGACATCTTTTTGGCAGCCCTACACACCGAAGCTACGCTAATTTTAGTGACCTCCGACTGCCGTCGCCGGGTGTCGTTGCCACCAGCATGGATAACGATCCTGCTATACCGCCGTTTGTCCTTGGCCAAAAGCTTCAGATGGGACCTAATGTCCGCAGCCCTGGCCCCTGGAAGGCATTTGACGGTGGTCTTTCGTGTCTCTGGAGCCACATTCCTAACTATGGAGCTGCCAATTACAAGAATCGGCCTCTCCTGCTCGGCGGGTGCGTCGCTGAGCGGGGCGAACCTATTGTTCAGAGAAAGGGGCTGGAGGTTGGCCGCGGACTGGGGTCTGGCGCTAGTCTTCCTACGAACAGTCACCCAGCTCGCCTGAGGTCCCGGCTGCACGGGAGCTGTTGGAGGACGGCTAGGTCCTGTCCTAGTTGACTCCGCGCTAGCTACTGCTGGGCCTGGCTGTTCTACAGCGCGGAGCCGGGCCTCTAGCTCAGAAACCCTCGCCTCCAAAGCTACAAAAATGCTGCACTTATTACACCTACCAACTTCACTAAATGAGGCGGAGGAGTAACTAAACATCTGACAGAGAGAGCAGGAAAGAGGAGGAGGTGTAGTGAGAGATGGAGGGACAAGAGAGAAAGCTGCCGAAGCCATGCTAGCCGTGAAGCTAAGCTAACCAAGCGGTACCTTACCAAGCCCAAAAAAAACCCAGTGAAACGCTTAAAGAGTCCCAAACCGTAACTACAATAAATTATCACCTTACCTGAACTCTGCTTCTGCCCCTATGTCCTTCGTCCTCCACGCAGCATACACCTGACAGAAACTTTAAAAAGTGACACCAAAACAAAACAGTAATGACTCCCAGTTATCACTAAATTCTGCTGTTTGCTAACATTAATGGTTTTTCATGTTGCTACAGTAGAAAAGGAAAGATGGACCGAACCAGAACTTTTTCATCTTTCAGCAATAATAAGGTCCATAACACGGTCTGCACTAATCTGAATGACTCATCTGAAACAATGTCAAACTAAACGGAAACATCACTGATACTGGAGAAAAATCAGATCAAGCTCCTAATTGTGGATCAAATGCAAGTCGGAGGAATCCCCGTTGATGAGTAGGGGATTTTTCCAACAGCTGCCCATGCTGCATTCAGGTACAGCTGGGAGACTAGGCTGTTAAAATTTAAAACAAACTCAAAGGCGATTTAAGCATGTGTTATTCTTATATATGGACTAATCATTATTTAAACATTTTTAAACATTAACACCGACTTTTCAGGTTGTTATGTTGTTTTCTACTCTGGCTATGTGTGCTTGCACTATTTTTTTAATTCAATCAAATCTCCAGTCAGATCCATACTTTCAACTTTTTAAGTTAAAGAACACAATAACGAAAAAAAAACAATTTCAGGAACTGAAAGAAAAGAATGAAGTAAAAAGTATCTTTGTTTAATGTTGATTAAAGGCATATGCATATTTATATATTTTTTTTCTTGATTAAAATGTCCCAAAAAAGGACAGTGATTTTTGTGTGACATACTCTTCTTTTTTGCCCCTTATCACACAACATTGCTTTCCATCGCCATAAGTTTATCATACCGTACTGTTTGGTATCATATCCTGTTGCGTTGTCTGGCATCATATAAGAAAGTGTTTATGTATTATATTGTGTTGAAAAGATCATTGTATAGAATGTATCATATCATATTACATGACACAGTATTCTGTTTTACATACCATCATATTGTTTCATATTATATATGGTATCCCACCATATTGCATCATATTTTATCTCATCATATTGCTGATATTAGAGCATTTTGTCATAAAAGGGTCATATCTCAGTCAAATTCAGTATTTGATCATCCTGAATTATATCACATTTTTGTGTCATATTCAATTCAATTCAAAAATACTTTAGTGATTCCAGAGGGAAATGTTTTAGCTCAGAACTAGTTAATTCTTCAAGGGGAGAAAGGATTTCCTGTAATGGTCTGTGTTGCAGCGAAACTGAAGAAGCCTCCGACTGAAGATACTCTGTTGCTGTAGGATACTCTCATGAAGAGGATGCTCAGGGTTGTCCATATTTTATTTTATTTTATGAAGAATCCTTCTTTGCATCATTATCTCCAGTTGTTCCAAAGTCGTCCCCAGAAAAGAACCAGCCTCCTTTGACAGGTTGTTGAGTCGTTTTTTTTAGCCCGTTGCTCTGATGCTGCTACCCCAACAGATGATGGACGAAGAGATTGTTTTGTTCACATTCAAGGTAAGATGATTGTTTCCACACTAAGCCACAAAGCGCTCAACCACCTCTCTGTATTCAGCTTCTTCTCCATCTCTGATACACCCGATAAGTGCAGAGTCATCTGAGTATTTCTGCAGATGACAGGTCTCCGTCTTATACTGGAAGAGTGAAAAGGAATGGTGAGAGTACAGTACCCTGTGGTGCTCCTGTGCTGCTGACCAGCTGGTTTGACACACAATCCTTCAGTCTCACAAACTGTGTTCTGTTTGTCAGGCAGTGATTGATCCAGTTGATTGTTGAGGCCTCCACCTGCGTCTTCTGGAGTTTCTGACAAAGTAAATCAGGCTGAATTGTGTTAAATGCATTTGAGAAATCAAAGAACATAATTCTCACAGTGCTGCCTGCTTTGTCCAGATGACTGAGGTGGGGCAACAGGAGTCTCTCCAGGACCTTCATGATGTGGGATGTCAGGGCGACAGGTCTGTAGTCACTGATGACTGATGGGTGAGTTTTCTTTGGAACTGGAACAAGGCAGGATGTCTTCTCCTTCTCTTGGGTCAGAATGAGGTTGAAGAGGTGCTGCAGAATAGGAGAACAGGTCTGCAGGACTCTGAGTCTGACACCATCTGGACCTGCAGCCTTGCTCCGGTTCAGTTTCTCCAACTGCCTCTTCACCTGACTTTTAGAGACAGACAGGTGTGAGAGTGAGATAAAGGGGGTAGCAGCATCTCCTGATTTGGTTGAAGACGAACTTGTGGAAGTAGAAGAGTTCATGACGGAGGTGGTCTTGGTTTGGAGATATAAGCATCCTTTACATTGTGGAGTAAGTATTATACATGCTTATGTATAATAAAGCACCATAGTATTCAGTATGTGTCATGGTATTCTAATATATTCTATCCTATTTTATTACATGCTGTTGTATTGCATCAGGTAGGATCGTATGTATCCAGGCTAGTTTGTAAGTTAGTCTCTGTATAAATATTTTATCATGTCATTTACTGCATCATATCAATTTGTTCCTCAGTGTTAACCCATGCTTTAATTTAAACTATACTGTATTTCTATGCAGAAACTAATCTAATCATCTCAGTTTGTTCATATCACACTAACAGGAGTTGCAGAGGTTTTGCAGCTAAACAATAGAAACCAGATCATGCTGCTCACCTTTATTCATTTGGATGTAATCATAAATACAGATATTGGATTGCAGTCAGCAAGCATTTCCCTACATCCCTTCAGATATTAATTACATATGAATATATACCCAAACACTGTTTTATTCCAGTCCAGAACTTCTTTATTTTCCCGTTTTTCTACCTTCCGTCTTGTGCCATTGATTGTAATTCAGCAGATGGAGGCGATGTGCAGATCCGCAGTGAGGAGAAACAGGATGTTATTAACAGGGAAGCTAAAGGTGAGTCTGGGAATAAAGGGAGCTATGAATGAATTTATGCTGCAGAGAAAATAAGTGTGAAAGAGAAAAGCAGAAGAGGGGCAAAAGTCAAACCGTTTATTTTCTAATCATTCCTGAGATTCAAATAACAGCATCAGAAATGAGTTTCTTACATACAAATGAAATCATTTAATACTAGAATACAGTCACACCAATACATCTAATGATTTTTAAATAACGATACGCTGTTGGATCAGATTTGAGCCAACAGATAATGTTCAGTGCTTCCTAAACTCATCTTCAGCTGAGTTCCTCTGGGTTTCTGCTGAGGTCAGATGATCTATTGCTGCAGTCCGTCGCTCTGCGCTAACAGCCTTTACAGAGCTGGGAGGTCACATTGTTATGAGTCTGCTGCTCGATGTTTGAGTTCACCGATGTGGCCTTTCAGCTGAGGCGCCTTTAACATTCAATTTATCGAGGCGGGTGGCTCACATAAACTCCAGTTTCATCAAGGCATTTCATTGCATTTTTTTCCCACCTTGACATCTTCTGACCCCACTGACCCCAAAATGTCGCATTTTTTTACGAATTACCCTCTCCTTCTTCATGTAAAGGCTGAAACAGGCTTCTGTTGCTGACACGGCCACTTTTAATCCTGTTAAACCAGTCCCTTTTTTCATTATAATGCTTACTGCAACTGAATATATGAAGGAAAAGAGTGCAGCCATTAGCTCTGTGATTTACTGCTTCATCATTAGGCTTCATAGTAAAATCTTCTCTGGGCCAACAAGACGTGTAAATAGGTGTCTTCTGAATGCAAATGAAACTCATTATTTCTCCTGGGCGTTGGTTTAAGTAGTGACATTTCTGCTGAGTCGATTTTACATCCTGCTCTGATCGCCGAGGGAAAATAAACCGTTAAATCGCTCATTTGCATCTGAATGTTTCCTGCATCCATTATATTCGCCTTTTCCTTGCATCCTGTTGAAATATTCAGTTGTTCCTTTAAAAGACTGTCTGAGACGAAGGGAGAATGGAGAACCTTTCGCGTTCATAAGAACTCACAGCAGTTATTAACTCATTTGTTAAAACTGCTTCAGCTTTTCAAAACCACCCAAAAAATCTAATGAAATCATTTGTAAGCTTTCTGCGTCAAATCATTAGAAAATCCAATGTAATTTTAAGATGGTTTCACTAAAATGGCCGGGAGAACTTTAGTTTTTGTTTTTCCTCTTTCTTTTCTTTACTTTTTCTATTTTTCCCCCTTTTTTTTGTTTTTATATTTTGTTCTTTTTCCCAAATTTTGGCCGCTTCTTTTTTTCCATTTCCCCTTTTTCTTTTTGTTTGCTTTGGTGATGGATGACGTTAGACAGGAGTCTCCATGGACTATAATGTATGATGTGAGAGCAGGACGGAGGTAGAGGAAAAGCTACAGAGATGGAGGTATGCACTGGAGAAGAGAGGAATGAAGATTAGTCCCAGCAACACAGAATACATGTGTGTAAATGAGAAAGACACAAGTGGCACGGTGAAGTTACAGGGAGTGGAAGACAAGAAGGTAGAGGACTTTAAGTACTTATGGTGCGTTCAGACCGCAGGCTTTGCCAGCGTCAGCAGCGTCTAGATTACAGCGCTTTGTGACCGTCGGCTCCCTCAGCTTTTCTTCAGCTTTTGCTACGTTTCAAGGTTCAAAGCGCATAACGCTAGCAACGCGGAAGTTCAGCTAGTTGAACTTTCGACGGTCTTAACACTTTTGACGCAGCACGGCAACCAATCAGAGCGACTCACTGTAGTGACGTTGCCCGACGTCGACGCTGCCTAGCCAACCACGATCTGCGAGTGTTTAAAACATCCAGCAGAGGAAGGCCCGCCTACGAGCTTTGCTAGCTTCAGCTTAAAAATGTAGCTTCTGTGTTTATGCGTCGAACTAGTCGCTTTGTGAGCGCTGCTTGATGCTGACAAAGACTGCGGTCTGAACGCACCATTAGGGTCAACGTTACAAAGCAATGCAGAGAGTGTGGAAAGAGGTGAAGAAGTGTGTGTAAGTAGGTTGGAATGGGTGGAGAAAAGTGGAAGTTGCAGAACTCAAGATGATGAGATTCTCTTTGGGAGAGACGAGGACGGATAGGATCAGGAATGAGTTAATCAGAGGGACAAATAAGATGGTAGGGGATAAAGCAAGAGAGGCCAGACTGAGATAGTTTGGACACGTTCAGAGGAGAGACGACGATTATATCGGTAGAAGGATGCTGAGGATGAATAATAATAAGAAAAACAACTGTGACTCCAGCGACTGTCATAACACAATAGGGCACTAATGAAGCAGAAACCTAACCTCCACCAATAGGCGGCACGCCAACGACCATCCTTAAGACATGGAGCACAAAGGATCCAATTACATAATGATTGTTGTTCAAGAGGTTAAATAGCTGAGTCTCCACACCAGTTAGTTGGACCAGTAACAGCCTGGTCAGCGGTGAACATGAACTGATGAAGCCTCTTGGATAAGAGGTGAAACGTCTTCCAAGACAAATTCCCAAATCCATTTGCGTTCGATTGAAAATCTATTTCACCGTGAAAAAAAAATTCTACTTTATACCTTTTTTGTCTTTTTTGTGTTTTAATTTCATTTTTTCCACACTGAAAAAAGAAAATTAAGCTCTAACTTAAATTAATTGCTTCAAATCGGAACAAGTAATTGAATAAAGTTTATTTCAGCAACCTTTTAACGTTTTACAGTAAAAAAAGTAAATAAATTAAGTTTGCTGAGTTTAATTAAATTACTTGTTACCAATTGAATCAATTTATTTAAGTTAGAGCTTCATTTTCTTTTTTCAGTGCAGTTTCAACAATTTTTTTTTACATTTTTTCCCAATTGTTAATTCTTTCCCCGTTTTTCTTTTCTTCCCTTGGGAACAAGGGAAAAGGAGCAGTTGCTAAATCAGTGGTCGCTATAGTAGTCTAATACCCATCGTTCCTAAGGACAAAGGTACCTGCTAAGAAATGTAAGGGTAGGAGAATAAAGCCCACAGCACCACTCTACCACTATTTTCTTTAAGGAGCAGATAAATAGGAATCCAAAAAATATACCTCTAGTAATTGTCACTGAGTGAAAACAAATCAGAACAGCAGCAGTAGAACGTACTGATGGTTTATCTACAAGGTTTAAAGTAAAAGTTTTAACAGATCAAAGAGAGCCAAGAAAGACTTTAAAGGTGAAATTGTGTGGGATCAAATGTGTGAACCTTTCATTTTGGGATGATTCCTGTAGCAGAAACACTGGGGGACAGCAGACAGAATGACCCACATTTTAATCTAACTCTTCCAAAAGAAAATTAAAGTCCCCATGAAATTAATTTGGATCCAAAAGTTTTAGAATATTTCACAGGATCAAAATCTAGAAAAAAGAAATTAATTAGCTGTGATTGGATAAAAGCAGCCCAAGCTTGAAACTCCAACAAGACAAGTGAAACAGATGTTCTCTGAATGTTCCAGATGTTCCTGACAGACAGTAATTGGTTTGATGTTTAAACGTTAGAATCTGTTTATTCTGCTTGTCAGAAAATGACTCCAAGCTAAAAATACAGTAATAAAGGAAAAGAAAAATGATTTAAGATGCTAAATTAGGTTCATAACCTTTGTAGTATTCTAGACAAACAAAAACAGCACAAGTATAGCTTAGTGGGGAGCAGGGAATGAAGACAAAAAAAAACAGAAATTCAAAAGATGAGAATGCTCTATAAAACCCAAAACAGAAAACCGAAATGACTGAAACAACTCACACTTAAAAAAGGAATTGGCAGCTCTTTGAATTTACATAAACAAATCTACTAAATGCTACAAATGCTGTGAATGTTTCTCTCATTGACATGATTTAATCTAGTACAATTTAAGTAATTATCAACAATACTGAATTCACACAATTTTCTTGCATTGGTGGAAAGTAAAGTATTACTCAAACTATTATACTCATGTTTAGTCAATACTGGAAATGAAGTCATATTTCTTAGTTAAATAACAGTTTTCTGAGTTATTATGTAGCAGATTTGTTAGTGTGGGCGCTCAGCGTACAGAGGCCCAAGTCTTGTTCTGTGTTTGAGTAAATTAAACCATTTTGGGTATTTAAAAAAAAATTCTTTACTATAAGAAAGGAGCCGTCATGTCATTATTTAATGTGTTAAACTCTACCGGCTTAAGTGGCAGCAGTGGGGTACAGACCTGGTATTATCAGCTTGTGCCCACATTACACAACACCTTTGAGTAAGATGGAGAATCAAGGTAAGTTGGTATTAAAATTGAAAATATTGCTTTAATGACTAAAATAATATGACTACTATATGTATTAAATGTATTTTATGAATTGGTATGGCAACCAGTAAATATTGTGTTAATTAAATTTTATATTTTTAAATTATCTCATGAAAAATAAAATGGAAAAAATGTCTTATTTGGGAGAGAAAGGGGAAATTATGTCAGATGTATTTGTTCTGATCGTTTGGAAGCGATGTACACAATGCAGTCAAGCAAACTGAAAGATAATTTTTTAAGAGCTGCCAACTACTCTGCCATGCAGTTCTTTATGTTTTTCAGGTTCCCACAAATAAGGTTGTAGATGGAATACATTTCTGTCCCTCTTTATGATCACAGCCTCTCGGCTTTTAAGGTTATTGACCATTTATGTCTTTTTTTTTCTTTGATTGCAGTAACAAAGACATTTCAGTCTTTCTAGCTCACAATCATAATAGCCTTGACAGAACAAAACGTTACATTTATATAATATTACAGCAGAAATTGGGAGGAGAGAAAGAGGAGAAAAAAAATAAAGAATTTGAGTTAACATTAAATAAAGGTACATTTTGTGACAGACCTTGTATCCCATAGGAAATATAGTGATAGTGACACCTTATCCGGTAAACATTTCGGAAAGAATTTTTATAACTGATATACATTTTTTTGTTTGCAATTGAATTAAGAGACTTAAAATAATGATTCACCTCAATCAAAAATTATTTTAATGATGGTAAAGAATTCTGGAATTTACATTTATGGATATAAAAGTTCCCTAATAAAATATAAAGGGTCACTATGGGTGCATATTTTACTTTCTTTGTAGTCAAAATAAGTGATAATGTTCTTCCCCACAATGATGATTTTGTGTTTTGTTTTACAGGAAATATACTTCTCAAGTTCTTTCCAAAATGTATTACTATACAAACAACCATAAAATAAATGAGTAACAGTTTCAGGTTCATTTTTACAGACAATACAGTACATTTGTTGTCAATCTCAAGAAATATTGAAGTGTACATCTTAGATGGTTAAATGTTAAGCAATATTTTTAGATGTAATTCTCTAACTTTATTTGTGACGCAGAATTTAAAATATATGTCTTCTTGCCATAAATAAATCTCTGCTGCATCATGTCGGAGTTACAGCATGAAAAGCGAGAATCGACTAGTATATGGGGAGGCCTTAATGCCACCAATGATTAAAACCAACCACAAACCATCCTGGAATATCTGATTAATGGAGCAACGCAGTTTGATATGAAACTTGTGCACAAACCTGATTGAAATTCTGCTGCTGTGGACCAGAACGCGTCTGCCTGGTGGTGCGTTTCTGTGCCTGAGCATCAAATGTGCAGCTTGTGAAACTCCGATCTTCACATGTGTGAAATCCAGCATTACGTTGGCCTTTTGCAGACCTTGTTTGTCTCCCGGAGGTGACTGATGGTGGAGTGACGCCTTCCCACAAGTCAGTGCAGCGAAACATTTCCATGCAGCACTACAGTCATCGCCACCCACCTGTTCATGAAACATGAACAAAGACATCACTGACGGGCTCGGTTCAATCCAGATACACTAAGTATTCTAACACAGAAGCTCAGTGAAACTAAAAATTTATTTGGTATTTATTGAGGCTGCAGTTTTTGTTCTTCACACCAAACTTTAAACATTTTTGTTTCTCATCTTTTCATCCCTGATTCAACTCCTTCCATTTTAGCCTTAATGACAAACACAATGAGAAAAAGAGTTTAGGGTTGGAAAAGAACTGTTAGCCACGGATCTCAGAATAAATCATGCATGAGGGCTGACAGCACAGATCTTATTCAGGAGGATACCCAAAGTCATGTTTTTATAAGTTCATAGGATCACTCAGAAGGAAAAAAGCAATTTAAACGAAAAGCTAAAATTAAAATCCAGTTCCATTAAAAAAATACTTTCATTCCAACGTTAAATGAGATATATCATCGGAGTATCTCCAAAGAGTCGCTGTGAACGGTGATGCTCAGGCAGTCTCTGCTCTTTTTCTCTTGATTTCAGGCAGAATGTGGGCAGGATGGGATGCTGATCATCACAGCTTTGACCTGATGAGCGAGATTCAGTTTTTCACCAGAGACCAGAAGCGATTGAATTTAAGTCACAGTACAAGTTAACTTGTATAACACCGACTACATTTCTATTAATAAATAAGGACACTGATCAATGAGGACTTACCAGGCTTTGATAATCACCCACAGGTGAGACGAATCACGCTGTATCCAAGGTTTTCTGTTTTGCAGAGATCGCTCCAACTCTCCTTAAAACAAAGTTGTTGTAGGCCTCCAGACTTCTGAAAACCTTTAACTTTTTTATGACTGACGGGTTCAGTTCTTTTTGTTAAATAGAAATAAACATCTCCTCAGTGGAACTTGTTGCCGGGACCCTGGCGAATAAAACTAACGTTGTTCCCAGATCTTATAAGGGCTTTGAATAACTTCAATTTGGATTTTAAGTTTCTCTCTAAACCGCTTCCTGAATTCAGACGGTGAAGTGTTGATATATGGGGGATTTTGCCTGCTGAGTCTCTTGGAAGTGTTGGTCGCGTATTCATAGCCCTTGAAGGATTTTAATCTTTTTTCTATTTAAACCTTAATTCTATAAATTCCATGTGTGTTCATTTTTATCAGAGAGGAGACGAGAGTAATTTAATTTTCTTTAGATTTTAATACAAGAAATCAAATACTGGTTCACAGAGTGGTATAAATGATCCACACTCTGGGTCACCCTACCTAGGAGGAATGACAAACATTAAGTTTTATATTTTAACACAAAGTTAGAGAAACTCCCCCCTAACGTTACATATGGGACACAAAACATGATTGGTTCATTCAAACTTTTGCCAAGACCAGCCTCCTTACAACCATGCATGCATAATTAATTACCTTCCTGTTATTCTTACTTTGCAAACCAGCTCTAACTAGAGTTTTTGCTGACCGTTATTTCTTACATCCTTCCATTGTCAATTGTATGGTGATGTTATCTGCCTGTGCTTTCCTGCTCAATGTCCTGTTTTTCTGTGACCCAAACAAGAGCTGACTCTGCAAAATACCTTTAAAACAATCTTAAAAGTATAATTACAAGGTATGGTAACTAAAACACTTTAATGAAACATTAATAGACGTTTAATATACCTCACCCTTCATTTTATTTGTTTTCTTGCCACCCAACCACTCAGAAAAAGATGTCAACAAAGATGCTCCTGTACCACTTTCCAAAACTTGATTATGCAGAGAAGGTGACCTTTGAACAATTATTTTTTTAGCATAATCTTAAGAGATCCAGACATTGAGGGCTGTTTTCCTGCACAGGCCCGACGCCAAAGGGCTTTCCACCCATTCAAGATTCTTGAAGTGTGAGCAAGAGTTATCTTTCGTCTTCCATAACCCATAAGCACAACTCTCTACCTCATTCACAGTCCAGGAACGTACGAGAGAGAGATGATTAAGAACAAGGCTCAGCTCCAAAACAGTCACACAATTCTCCTTTCAAATATAAAGGAAAATCTGTTCGGAATTTATCGACATCTGAGCGCTTTGGAGCTTGCTGAGACAAATGGTGAGGAAATAGAGAAATTTAAAAAAATATTGCGGGAATCCCAATGCACGCGCCTATTTCATGACCTAAAATCATGTCACTAGAGACTGTGACGGCAACTTAAAAGTTATCTACATTTCAAATCTGGCACTCATATACGCTGACATATAGACAGTTACACTGTAGAAATGGGGATTTGGGACAAACTTTGGTTCGCTCTGAGTCTAATTGTGGAAAAAAAAACAACAGATTTCGACATCCAATCTCCACTTTTGATGTATGTACATCCTGAACTTTGAATGGTTCTAGGTGAACGTATGGTGACACAGTAAATCCTCAAAAAAAGTAGATTTTTACTGTTTTTCGACACCTGACACCATTCATTCCTATAGGACTTTTGGCTGCGGTTTTTGCATAATTACATCGCCATGGTAACTCCAAACGGCAATAAAAGTAGTTGCACGGATCGAGATCGAGCCGCACGTTTTCATATATGTATATCTATATATATATATTGTGGGGGTGCATGCTACGGTACGACCCGCATTAACAGAGATTGAAGAAAAATTATAAAGAGTCCATTTGGAAGTGTAGAATAATAGGTGCCTGAGCACGCATTGCATGGGAGGCATTTCCACATTTTAAGTATCGGTTCATGGTATTGGTTAACTAACTGATACCGATATGAGTGCATAAAAATGGTATCGGTCCCTAATTTTTATAAAAAATAGGTTTGGATATAAAGTGAGCTAATGTGAGACATGAAACGCCAGGGCTGAAATGGAGTTCCACTCCAGCCCTGGATGAAACGTCTGTATGTGAATCTTATTGCACAAGTTCTACCGGGCTTCCCTGCTGCTCTGATGAGAGTCAAACATCCAGAAGGAAAGCTGCAGATTTCTCTGAAAGGAGATGCTGATCTGATAAAAATGATGTTTAATCATTTTTACGTCTTTCTGGCACACGAGCGTTGATTCCTCTCTCAGTCACCGTCCTCTTTGCCTCTTTCTCTCTCTCACACACAGTCGCAGGGCTGACAGCCTCCATCTGGCATGTGCTTAACGCTTCACACGTCAGCCTCTAACGGCGTGCATCAGCAGCCAGCTCTGTCCTCAGAGAGGGGAGGAAGAGGAGGATGTGCCACGGTGCACTGCCGTGTGGGCCTGCATGCTCAAGCAACGTTGTTTCCCCACAGAGACGCACTGCTGCATCAGCAAAGTGCAGGGTTACAGGGTGACAGCGAGTGTGTGTACGTGTGTGTCTGCATCACTTACCAGCAGGTGGAATTTGAAATCAGGGAATTTTTTTAATCCAAACACAAAGGAGATTTGGTGATTTTCACACATTCCGGGGCTTTTTCACACTTTTTAGAGAATTAAAACAGTTCCAATATAAAAAAAAATAAATAAAGCTGACCATCCACCATGCAATAAACAACACATTTGCTTTGTGTTTGATTTCATACTAGTAATCACATTATCACGTGTTGGGAGATCCAGTCCCAGATACTTCCAAACGGAGATAATTTGAATGGATTTCTGCAAAAGAAGGTGGTTCTGATCGTAAATTAAAAAAATTAAAAGAAGGACGGTTGAGGCTTTAAGGTCAGATTGTGTCGGTTAGTTCTCTGGAGCCACTATCTTACCTGGACAGAGCAATCAGAGTGATCCTGGTTTTAGGAAATCTCATGGGGGAGACAAGCTAGCAGCTCTTGATGGCAAGAATGTCAATGATCTGAAACAGATCAAGAAATACATTTTTCCAGCAGCGGCGATGATGCTGTGTCATTTTTTTTATAGCTTGTAGTAGAGAAGTGTGAGATTCTAGAATTAAAAAAAAAAGTTTTTTAGCTCTAGCTGGGATGATTTCGGTTTGACTAGTTTTAGTTTAGTAGTTTTCGATTTCTTCATCTCTATTTAGTCTTTAATTCTGTTAGATAAGGCTCCTTTACCCTGCCTTTGGTGGGAATTTTATGGGATCACAACGATATCAGCATGTAAGGAAACTGAAAAGAAATATTTGCACTGAAAATAAAAATTGGCGATGAAAAATATAATTGTAACTGAAAGATATAAATTCTGAATCTGAAATAAATGTAGTGAAAAATTCTGTATTGATTGTGAAATAAAAATTTAAAATGAAATGAATATCAATGAAACTTAGAATATATGCATTCAAACAATCAACTCATTACAATCAAGTTTTTAAAATATATCGTGCTCAGGGTTTTTTCTTCCAGCCCAGAGCAGAATTTTTATTTATTTTTTGCAACTGGCTGGTTTTTTCCCCCGAAAAATGTTATTAAAAACTACATATATTTCTATTAATGAAATTAATTGCTAATAGTAACTGGAATGATTCAGTAAATGAGTCACTTGTGGTAGTGAATCATGTTTCGCGAGTCAGTAAAGTGATTCTGTTTTAAGTGCACATTAGAACAAAGCGCAACAACACCACATTGAGCGGGGGGAGAGAGGCTGGGGGGGTCTTTCCACACCCCTGTTCGTTGGACCATCAGGGGTCGGAGCCCGGATAGAACATCACGCCGTCTGGTCGGGGTCCTGGGCTGGTGGGCTGCTCTTGCCGGTGTGGGGGCCTTGGCGGTCTGCTTGTCCCCGTCCTGGTGGGCAAAGGGGTCTGTCTCCTGGGTGCAGGGGCAGGGTTCTCTATTGGGGCGTCTGTCCCTGGGCCTGGGAGTATGGAGTATAGTGTACGTATGGGGGGTATGAATGAGTGTATAGCGTCCTTTTTTCGTATGTCCTGTATTTGTAAGAATGTGTACGCATGAGAGGGAGGGTACGTATGAGTGTCTCTGTCTGTCTATGTCTACCTGTCAGGTTGGGTGTTTGGCTGCTCTCTGGCCTGATGCATCTTCTTCCCTCCCCGTCACTCCCCGTCGGTGATGGTTGCTCCTGCCCGCTGGTTGATGATGGCTCTCGATGCCTGGGGCCGGGGGTCCCGGTTGCGGCCCGGCTCGGTCCTGGTGCATGTCGGGCGGGTCCTGGGTGGTCCGGTGTGTCGGGCGGCCGCTGTTTCGGGCCGACGTCCTCCTTGGATTGACTGGGGCACCTCTTATGGGGGTGCCGGGGTTGTAGAATAGGTTGGTGCCGTCCGGTGGATCGGTGGGGACCGTGCCTCGCGCCCAGTCCTCCTGCCGGTTCCAGGACTTTTGCTGGCTGGTCTGTTCACCTGGTGGGGCTGTCCGGTATTGGCTGGGCCCCTGATCTTGGCGCCCTACGTGGGGCGGGATCTGGACCCGGGAGCTGGAAGATCTGGATGTCCAGGTGCCGGCTGGGCGCGGCCTGGGGAGGGCGTACATCCGCTGTGGCTCTTGCTGTGGCTCCCTGGCGTGTGGGTGTGTGGGGGCGGGCCGGGTTGTTGGCAATGGGTATTGGTCCGGGGTGGCGTCGGCGTGTGTTGTCCGTCTGTTGGCTGCGAGTCCCCCTTGCCTGCGGCGGCGGGGGGGGGGGCCTTTGTGCGGGGTCCCTGGTTGGGGCCCCGCTGGGGGGCGGGGTGCCCCTGGTCCCCATGGCCTCCGGATCCTGATCCGGGCCCGCCCTGCGTGGCCGGTTTCCGGCGGCATGGGCTCGTCACTGCGATCTCTCGGGCCCCAGCATTGCGGCTGGTGGGTGTTCCCCTGGGGCTTCCATCTGTTTCTCTCTTGGCGGGTGATCGACCCTGCGCTGATCCGCCTGTGGCCTCTGTACTCTGTGGGACGCTGGATGCATACATCTCTTGCCTCTTCCATGTCTGTGTCGATTCCTGTAGGACGGATTGACGGTTCCTTACACCAGCTATCAATCACTTGCGTGGGGAAACCTTATTCCGACCTGCATGCTCGCACACACATAGGTGTGGGGACATAGGTGAGGACGGACATATCTTAAGCTGAGGTTATCATCATTAGTTAGTTGTTCACAGGAGCTTACCAGAAACATTTGTATTATGTTCATTAATCCATGCTTGTGTGTAGTGAATGTGTAATTCTTAATTTATATTACTAGATCCGAACTATTGGTTTGGTTCTGTACAGTTTGTTGTTTTTGTTTTTTTGTATTACTGTTTCTCTGCCGTCCGGCAGAGGTGGAGGACTGGGATGTTTTCTTGTGTTCTTTGTTTGCCTCCCTGTCTTGTGTCGTCAGTTCGCGCCTCTGTTGGTCCGGTTTCTTTTCTTCACCTTCTTCCTTTCTCCCTTCTTGTCTCAGTTTAATGTCCATGACGTCAGGAAATTGAACCCACAGTAATCACTAATAAAGATTTTTCATACATATACATCAAGTGGCGTACTACAGCGAAGCTGTAATACTCTGCTTGGGAAAGTAAAACTGTTGGGCTCGTACTTGGTACTCAGACACCAATTCTTAGTAGCATACTGCTAGACAGGACACGTAAAAAAAAAAAATAAAAAAATAAAAACAAAGTAAAGTGATTCTGAGTTTTGAACGACTCGTTCTTGACTCGCACATCACTAACCTAACTTCTCCCTTTACCGTACGTTAATAGAGGCTTTTACGGGGTTTGGCGGCCACATGCCATAGTTGTGCGGCGTTGGCTCCGTCAACTTTTCAAGCTTTTCTTACGTTTCAAGCTTCAAAGCGCATAACGCTAGCAACGCAGAAGTTCAGCTAGTTGAGCTTTTGACGGTCCTAATGCTGTTGACGCAGCATAGAAACCAATCAGAGAGACTCACTTTAGTGACGTTGACCGACGTTGACGCTGCCTAGCCAACTACGATCCGCAAGTGTTTAAAACATCCAGCAGAGAAAGAGCATTTTTAAGCTTTGCTAGCTTCAGTTTAAAAATGTATCTTCTACACCATAACTGTGCGGATGGTCCAGCGTGGAAAAGAATGGCGGAGTGTCAAGAGCAAAATACTGTTAATATTTCTTGAAGAAAATTATTCTTCCTCTTCATTTAAGCTCACGGACGTTGCCCGTGGTGTCGCCATGTTGTAAGCAGCCTGTGATTTCTACCTCTACTATAGTGTAGTGTTGTATGTGTCCCGTAGAGCTCAACGTCGCCCCCTACAATCTTGGAGAATATTGGTTCAGAGAGGGACAAGACGCAAAAGTTCTCATTTCAGCGAGAAACGAACGTGCGTCAAGCATAAACCAGGTATAAATATACTGAGGAGAAGTGGAAAGTGACAGGGAGAAAACCAAGGACTAATTAGTGAGACGTGGTTACAGGTGAGCGGGAGAGAACAGGTGAAAACGATCAGCAACTGGATCAGATGAGACATGAAATATCCTTTTTTGGATTTCAACAAATGGCAGCAATGAAGCAAAGAGTGAATGATTTAAATGGGTCTGAATACTTTCCGTAGTAAATAGCTATGTGCAGCCGAAGGATGTTTTCAAACCCAAATCGTTTCCACGCATGGAAAAGCCAAACAACGTTGAGTTTAAAGAGGCTCATATTAGTGGGAAAAATTTATCTTCACACCTCGGCTGTGAATCTTCACACAGATCTCTTTGCCTCTCTGTTGTATTCAAATGAGCTTCACACAACATGGAGTAGGAAGGGAGATCATCAAAAAAACGTATAAGGAAAGTTCTCACCTTATAACACGTGAATGAGGTTTCTGGGCTGATAATTGCAATTGATTTTTACAGAAACTTAGGACTGATTTAGTCTCAGAAAATTCTGCATCTGCAGCATAAGGTTCAGTCAGAACAAGTAAAAACTTAGGAAAATTATTCATTTTCTTTACCAAAACTTCATGAACTGTATGAGATGCATGTCCGAAATGCAGAATCATTCAAACCTGAAGCCACAAAAAGACAAAGTATCCTTCATAAGTTATAGATGTGACGTGTGCAGAATATTTTCAGGTTGTGCGGCTACAGAACTCTGCCTCGTCTCTGGATATTAAACAGCTACCATTACCAACACTGTTGTGTTTTCTTCCAGTAAAACAGTGAAGCTGAAGCCGACCTGCTGAGGTGACCATCTGTGAGTCATCTCCAGTTGTTCTGCTGCAGATTTCCGTGTGAAGAAGTTGCTGCGTTCAAATTAAAGGCTGCAGACGAATTTGATTCAAACGTTTGGACGGCTGTGGGTGTTCATACTTTTATCTTGAACCCAGTGGAGACGGTTTTCCCCATTATGACTGATCTAGTTTGGTTCAATTTAGAACTTCAAAGTGTGTTTGTCTAAGACGATGACAGAAGGTTCTGCAGAAAGCTTACATTTCCATCCAGCTCTTCGCCCCTAGATGTGAACACAAAAAAAATCATATTCAACAAATCTTTGCTTTTGAAAACCATCCATCCATCCATTTTCTTAACCGCTTAATCCTTAATGGGTCGCGGGGGGGCTGGTGCCTATCTCCAGCTGTCAACGGGCGAGAGGCGGGGTACACCCTGGACAGGTCGCCAGTTCATCACAGGGCCACATAGAGACCGACAGGACAAACAACACCTCACACCTAAGGACAATTTGGAGAGATCAATAAACCTGACAGTCATGTTTTTGGACTGTGGGAGGAAGCCGGAGTACCTGGAGGGAACCCATGCATGCACTGTGAGAACATGCAGAAAGACCCTGGGCCGGGATACGAACCCACAACCTTCTTGCTGCAAGGACAACAGTGCTAAATTATATTTAACTATATGTGCAAAGAAAAACATCTTAAATAATCATTTCAGATGTTTGGAATCATGATTTTTGTTATTTGGTGGAGGTATGGGAACCATTTACTTGGAAACCTTCAGTTCAGTTTAGTTTTAAGTTTTTTTCTTTTAAATTATTCCAACTACTTACAGCTGTACCTTCAGGACTAAATCAAGCTTCAGCTACATATAATTCAGTTAATAGAAAGCTATTAATCAGTGTTCTTCCCCCTGATGTATGCCTGTCCACTTTAGTCTGACTTAGAGACAGTTAATGGGTCCAGTTTACTTAATTTACACCAGTTAGGCTGGATTGGACTGACAACATTTAACCTTAAACTGACCCCTTAACGTTCCTGCAATTTCCACCCAAAATATTTTTTAACACATACCCAAATTAAAACTAAAGATGTTCTTGAACCGTTTGGAGTAGAGATATTGCTGGGGTCTCTTTGGAAATAAAACACTATGAAAATATTTCACAGAACAGTGAAAATATGTCTAAGTGCAATTGTTGCCCACTTATATAATTTTTAATGAAGATGAAAAGATACAATTTTGTGTTCGCGTATTAAAATTTATAAAATACATGCTCAAAAAATAGTTTTAGATTTTGTGTGCTGACCCTAAAAACATTGTGGGTCTAAGGTCTGATTTATTACATTTATCGACAAAAAGATGACAACAATAAACCAAAAAATTTGCATTTTACATCATATATTATACACTAAAGGGCAAAAGTGCCCAAAAAAAGTTCAATCTATACCAAATCTGCTAATCTCCTTCTGCTTTAAAAAGACCCATCCCAAAATCACCCCTGTCTCGTCTCTAACAAAGCTTGTATGTTGCATGTTGTATAATTACAATAAAGTGTATTTTGACCCAGCACTTAAAGGATTACTCACTGTGCTTAACGGTGCGTAATCCTTTCCTTTCTTTGTTTGGAGAAGCATTTTTACATGGGCTGTTTCCTGGTCCAAAGGTAAAGTCCAACCCCTCTTTGTTTAAATTACACTTTGTAGCTATAACTTTACCTTAAACAAACAAACCAAGGGCAGCAATGCTTTCTACTTTCCCTGTGAACTTTGTACTTCTTCCTTCTCAGCTTTATTTGGTTGAATTCTGCAGTTTCACAGCTAGATAATTCAATATTTAAAGAACAAAGTACATTTATTTTTAACTTATTTAATTAATTACGTGTTTTCATTTAAAAATGGTTTATTTATTTTTATATTTGAATTGAATATATTTTAAATAAATAAAATGCGTAGTTCTTATCTACATTTATTTTCTATTTAGATTTTTTATTAAATTGACATTTAAAAATACCTTAAAAATTAAAGCTTAACATTTTCTTTATGTTTGAGCTTCAAACTGTCTCGGGAAATGTAAAACAACTTTCCCCAATTAAATTTAGGATTAGCCAACTAATCTGGGCCTCCTCTCCCAGATAATACCAAATCTTTCACGTGAAAAATAATCATGTTCTGTGAAATTATTTCAGAGTTTCCACATTTTAAGTTTTGGTTTATGATACTGATACGTTAGAACGGTATTGGCCTCAATACCAATATTGGTATCAGTGTATCCCTATTTTTAACCATCCTCAAATTTATTTTTGAATCATTTTTTCAAATGTGTTCAGTTGATTCGTTCCTGTTTATTTTTGTTTTTGTTTTGGGGTGTAAAAAAACTATAGGAGAAAAACTAAATTGGAAAGAAATCTTAAATGTCACCGCTATGACGGAGTATTAGGGCCATTGTAAACAAAATAAAAATACTTTGGAGTAAATTTCCTCCCAAAAAACTTAGAAATTCTGAGATTAAAGTCACATATTTTCCAGAAAAAAACTCGGAAATTCTCTGATGTCAAAAAGTAGCAAAATTATTAGTAAAATCTCAGAATTTCTGAGATTAATTGCACATAATTTCCAGAAAAAAAACCTCAGAAATTCTCTGTCACAAAAATAATAATAAAAACTACAAGTTAAAAGATAGAAAATTTGAGATTAATTTCAGATATTTTCTAGGAAAAACACATATTTTTATGATGTAGAAAAGAAGAAAATTTGGGAGAAAAAAACTAGGACATTTCTATGAATAAAGGCATATATTTTGATATATAAACTAAGATATCTCTGACATTGTAAAGTAAGAAAATTTTAAAATAAAAAATATGCTTTAATCATAAAAAAATCCTAGTTTTTTTTCGCAAACTTTCCACTTTTCTACATCAAAGAGTTACATGTTACTTTCTAGAAAATATCTGAAATTAATCTCAAAATTTCTGTCTTTTAACTTGTAATTTTACGATTTTGTGAAAGATAATTTCTGAGTTTTTTTCTGGAAAATATGATTTTAATCTAAGGAATTCTGAGTTTTCACTCGTAATTTTGCTACTTTTTGACATCAGAGATATTCCGAGTATTTTCTGGATATGTGATTTTAATCTCAGAATTTCGGAGGTTTTTTTGGGTGGAACTTTATTTCAAAATAATTTATTTTTATGTACAATGGCAATAATACTCCGTCGTACACCACAACCACAATGAAAGTTGTCTCGCTCAAAAAGCCGGACTTCTTCCATCTTTGATTCATTGCAGTGTGTGTCGCAGTACGCATGCGCGGCGCGCTGCCTCCGCTACCCCTGCGCACCGCTCGGAGCTCACAGAGCAGGTTGTCCGGACACCGAAGCTGCTGTTCCCGCTCTATATCTGGACGGTTACCGCTCACCCTCTGCTTCGGGAACATTTTATCGGATACAAACTTAGTTTCTGTCACAGGACACCCAACAGCGGGCAGAAACGTAACTGTTTGTGGGGGGTTTTCTGAGCCGGCCGAGCCTCCCCTCATCTCATCGGTTCACCTCGCGGTGGTCAGCGGACACTCGGTGGAGGTAAGTGTCCGCTGCTGGCGACTGTTTTCGGGATGAATGCTGTTTCTGTCCCGCTTCTGCTCGGGGGACTTCAGCTCTCTGTTGGCTCAGCAGCGTTTTCTGTTGAATTGCCGACTGTGTTAAAGTCTGGTGGTCTTTAAAACGAGCGTTTTTAACGGTGAGTTCAGCCGTTAACCGTGCGGAGAAAGACCAGCGGTCCTGCGGGCGGCTCTCCGCGGGAGTCAGTGGCTTCTCTGCTGGATTAAAGAAGGATTTGATCCCCCTGGCGAGCACAGCTGGTTCAGTAGAGGCTTGATAATATTTGGCTGATAAAATTGAAATATTTTGTGAATATTAGTGTTGTATAATATAAATCGTGGGGGTTATTGCTGCACCTGTCTGGAAGCCTACACCTGCTCCCTGATTGATCCCCCACATCCAGCAGCGCCTCCACTCTTAAAAGGATGAGGGAGATCTATGATATTTCATGGAATACATTCATATTTATATTGACTTTTATCTGACTTTTAGTCATCCATCCATTCTTTCTATTTCTCCAAGGAAAATAAAAAAAGAAATGTAACATTTACCTAAATAATCTAATAATCCTCTGTGTGTGTTTTATTATTTATGACCAGTGGTTCTAACACTATCTAGGTAGTTTTTGAATTGTTAAATTTATCTGTATCCTGTATTATGTTCTCCTTGATCTCCAATCATCCAGTCCTGAGCAAAATATAAAAATAAAAATGAATGTCATCGTTAACGGTTCCATTTAAATTCTAAAAAATAAAACCTGAAACATTGTTTTTGAGTATCAGTACAATGTGCGACATGAAATATTGTGATATATATTGGTGTATCGATATTTACTTTCCTCCTTAATTAAGGGACGGCCCAATGCAATGCATGGAGGCAGTGCAAATCCATTGCAAAGCAATGTATTGCACTGCCTCCATGCAATTGCATGGGCAGTCCCTTATTACTATTCACTTCTAAACGGACTCTTTATTCTTTCACCGTTAATGCGGGTCGTACCGTAGCGTGCACCCCCACAATATATACATCAAAACGACCGGCTCGATCGTGTGAGGTGTGCTATTACTTTTATTGGCGATTGGAGTTACCATGGCGACGTAATTAGCGAAGAACCACCCCCAAAAACACCCATTGGAAATGAATGGAAAAACGGCCCAAAATCATGAAAAATCCACTATTTTTGAAGATTTACTGTGTAGCCATACAATAACTTAGCAACACCATTCGAAATCCAGATTGTAGCCACGTCCGTGCTGTGTTCAGCATTGAAGACCGCATGTCGATAGCTGTTACGGTTTTGTCACAATTTGACTTTGTTCGACCCAAAGTTTGCCCCAAATCGACATTTTTAGAGTGGAGCAGCTCGTTAAGCAGAGTGTGGAGTGATGAACTTTTGGAAGGTCCTCATAAAAATTTAACTCGACGTCACGGCCACATATTTCGCACTAGTGACATGATTTTCGGTCATGAAATAGAGCCGCCCTTTGTGATTCTCAGGATCATTTCAAAATTTCCCTATGTCGCACGGTTTTCTCTCAGCGAGCTCTAGATCGCTCAAAGTGGAACCCAGTTTTAGGGCTTTTCTCCTATAATTTATCATTGTGGCTGGTCAGGATTATCTCAGCCAGAGAGATGTTCTTAGTCATTTTTCTCTCGCTCCCTCTCGGACTGTGAATAAGGTAGAGACTTCTGCTTTGGCATGAACGAAGAGAAATGATACATCTCGCTCACACTTCAAGAATTTTTCCGATACCTTGTACGGTTTTCGAATGGGAACGATTTGTTCGGCGCACTTTTTTATGAAAAAGTCTAAATCTAAGCTCTTAATCATCTTAAGTGTTTGCACCTGCTGCAATTTTCACTCACACTTGTTGCTGGGGAAACGGAGCACCTTTGATCAGAGTTCACTAAAGTTCATTCCACAGTATATACACATTGAAGGCCTATTAAACCCCACTTAAACACAGGTTATGCTATGCAGTACTATAGAGAGAAGTACTACAAACAAGTCCATGTGTCAGTCCATCTGTCTTTGTCTTTCTGACCATGTCTCTGTCTTTCTCAGTCCCCCTGTCTGCCTGTACCATTTCATCTGTGAATAAGATAGAGAGTTGTGCTTTGAAATAATTGAACACAAAGGATAAATATCGCTAACACTCCAATAATTTTCCTGATAGCTGCTATAGTTTTCGAATGGGAAAGGTTCGTTCGCAGCTGTTTAACACTCTGAACATGGAGAGGAGACAACAGAACATATGGCCTAAAACTCAATGTTGTATGTATGTTTGGATGGCGTAGTGGTTAAGGAAGAGGGTTTGCATCCCAGAGGTACTGGGTTCAAATCCAGGAGCGAGCAGCAAATAATTTTTCTTTGCTGAAAGCTGAACTGGGAGACGAGACAACAGATCATATCGCCTAAAACTCAATGCTGTATAACTGATGTTGTAGTGTAACTGTTAAGGAACAGGAATACAATGTAAGAGGTAGTGGGTTTGAATCCCAGGGGGAGCAGATTTTTTTTTTTTTCTTGTTTGAAAGCTGGAACCAAAATCCCTATGTTATACACAGTACTACATTGCACTTGTATGCATTTTAGTTGATTTCAGCTTTTCCAGTATATTTTCATACTAATCCTACTAATACTAATGCCAACATGTTAGCTAGCATTAGCATGCTAGTTAGCATTAGCATGCTAGCTGTTGTTAGCATTTTAGCTAATTTGAGCTTTTTGACTATATTTTGGTACTGAATGGGTTTATAGTAATGCCAACATGTTAGCTAACATTAGCATTAGCATGCTAGTTAGCATTAGCATGCACACCGTGGCCGTCCCTTCTCTAAATTTCCTGAAATTTTCTAGTGTATATGTTACTCTCTCATTCATTCTTATTCCATTACTCACTTGTCAATCGAATATTATTCAAGTATAACTAATTACTTGAGGTATGCAGCGTCTAAACTAACGTAAAATAAACCAAGTTACCTCACACACTGTGTCTTAGTGCGACTGAAAAAAATAGGCCTTCATTCTTATAATTACCCATTAAAGAATAAAGGAAATCTTACAAAATACTCGTCCAGTTTTTAAAGATATTTCAACGTTTTATTTCACCAAAATCTGTTTTTAAAGCGTTGCTACTTTAACAGGTTTATATGAACTTTGTTACTTTTATGGTTACACTTTTTCACGAACTTGAACAATCAACAACGCAACCCAGTCGGTAACCCAATCGTCCTTTAGCTTTTGAATATTTATTAAATTATTGTAACTGATTTCTGAGTCAACAGAACTAAAAGTGACACATTTAATACACGATTTAACTGCTTCTGTAAGGTTTTGAAAAGGTAATTACCTAAATTTAATCGACAGTCATCTAAGAACACATATAATAAATAATCGTTTGCTAAGCATTATTTCATGCTAATGGTTAGCTGGGAGCTACTAGCCCTATGTTACTGTATTCTAAATACACATATCACAACTCCAACAGGTATTTTTTTGTTTTTTTAACAGGAATATGTCTAACAGCAATAAATTATAGGTCTTTATGGTGCTAACATTCATGTAGAGTCTCTTACCAGTGATTCACAAGTTTAAAATTGGTTTGTTTTTTTGTTTTTTTACAGCTAAAATAGGAAGAAAAAGTCCAGACGGACAGTTTAAGGCTCTGGTCTAAAAAGACTTGAGCCTTAAACCCCCGTGCGTAAGAATTACCTCCACCTAGTGGTGCGCTCAGTGAACGCAAGCAACTGAGGATTTTTTTTCTGGCTTCTCGCCGTTATAACCAAGGGGCAAACTCCGTTTACAAAAAGTGAAACCAACCAGGAAGTGGTAAAAATTGCAGTTCCTCCCTCATCCACTGGGAGGCTGATTCCAAAAAGGAGCAACTTCCCATTGACTCCCATGTTTAAAAGGCCAACTTTACAGCAAAAAATTCAGGTTTACCGTCATGACAACTCTGGGGGGGGGGGGATATTTTTCTGACTTCTCCGTTTATTTGTAATTTAATCTTGAAATTAAGAATAATTAGGGGCGTGTCCTTTTGATTGACATGTCCGTCTAGGCTAACGCTGGTGGCTAATGGTGGCTTAGCTAATGGTGGCTAACTGTGGCTAGTGGTGGCTAACTGTTGGCTAACAGCCAGGCTTTGATTATTTTAAATAAACGCTGTTACACTTTCTCCAAACTATTTCAGTTTGAGTAGGACTATCAATGCTGTCTAAACATATTCAACACCCTTTCGATAAATATATGTGAAAATAAATATAAAATAGTTATGTTTACCACGTTGATATATTTAAACATTTATTTATTTCAAACTGTATTTTCAATTGTATTTATTTATATATTTATTTTCAAACGTATTGATTTATTTTCAGTTTCGGCAAGCTCAGACCTCCGTAATGGTGAACCTGCTGCCTGGTAACAAGATGGGTGGGGGTGGTCTGTAGCTGCTAATTAGCATAAAAGTGAAAGAGCCTCTTAAGAGGTCCTTCTGAAAGTCACTGAAATAGTCAAGAATTGAGCTGCTGGGATGGCGTTGAGTGATAGGGATTTTGTGCAAAGAAGTTCATGAACATGTTTTATACAGACAATAGAGCTATCCTAACTTTAAAAAGAGTTATGCTATTATATATCTTTAAGCTCTTCTGCTTGAGGCAGAAGAGCTTAAAGGCCAACTCTAATTCTGTAATGCAGATTATTCTCATTTTACACGAGGAATTTGTCGTTCCTAACTGAGCTGCTTGTTGTTTAAAGCAACTCTTGTCTTAGTATGTTTGTAGCTTGACTTTACAATTACTTTCTTATAATGCTGGGTTTCTAAACCTTTTCCTGTTTTGTCTCATCGTAGCAGTGAGTCTGTAATAAACCAGTAAAGATAATGGATAAATCAGTGAGTTCCTGATTGTTGCATCACAATTGAACGTTTAATCCAATTAAAACCAAAACATTAGCCACCGGGGAGATTTCACCGCATTTTATCTGCTTTTGGTTTGCAACACGAAGCTGATATTCTTTGACGTTTGCAGATTAATTAGTGCAGGGCTTGGGAAATTAGTTTTATCTGATTAAAAATTGCACAAATTCTCAAAGGAAAGTTGGACTTTCATAAAAGCTTTCTTTAAAGTGAAAATATTTGCATTAAACCACTTGACCCACACCCCCCTCCTGTGTGGAGTCTACTGAGGAACTTCAGTCCAGTCCAGGACTGCTGTAGTGATGGAGAATCCTGTGAACCGCCTGTTCTCAGGGGAAATAACTCCGGCGTGTTTCTGACGGCCAGATCTCTGCAGGACCTGGAGAAAAAAAATGATGCTAACAATAAAACTAAGTTAAAAAGACAAATAAGAGCTGTCAGACTGTTGAAAATGTGGACAAACTACATGTAATAACAGTTACAGTGAATTACTGAATGTGTCGTCTTCCAGCTCCTGCTCTGATGGACGTGATGCTCAGATTGTCAAGGAAAAAAACTGTCCGGTTTTACAGTTAGGATACATAGGAGAGCTAACGTTAAATATCTGACAATGTGATTATATTCTGGCATTTGCCGGTGTTTAAATGGCCGTGCGTCGACCGGTTATTGCTAATAATCCGGTTATGAACGTGTTTTTGGCTGCATGTAAATGTAGGAAAATATCCATACGGCAAAAATATATCAATATTTTAAGTCACGATATCTTATCTCTATTCAAAACCAAAAAAAATCTATTTTTTTATTTTAAGAATATGAATGAACCATTACTGATAACGGTAATTTTTTAAAAGTAAAATTTAAAGTAAGACCACTAGTTGGTGGCTGTTTTCACCTTTCTTCGTTCCAGTTGATCAACTGGATCTAGTAATAAACCTGGATGTGTTATGGATGAAACGGGTTGGAGTGTTTAGAATGCTTTAACAGTTTTACTCGAATGTTTCATATTCTCAACACATCTTTGATTAATTTTGTCCAACATTTGCAAGCTTTAGACTCTGTCCAGTCAGATAGCTGTTTTGTGTAATTTATGTTTTTAGTTTTCAGTTCAATTATTTCAATCCAAGTAAATGGAACGTTCACAAAGTGTCCCCAAAATCACTCTGTCCCCTTTAAATGTAGATTATGTAAATTATATAAGAAAGGAGCGATCTAGTTATTTATATAGCACGCTTTCAACAGACGCTTTACATGATTCAGTGGTAAAGAAACAAAATACATGATAAAAATATGAAAATTAAAACAGATCATCACTAAAAGAAATGCATTTAGTAATTGAAGCATGAAATAAAATTTATGTAAGATTATGTCATTTAAAAACAACTAAAACACGAGAAGCATTAATGAAAAGAGCAATTTAGGTAAGGTATAAGAAACAAATTTATGCAAAAGAATGTAAATTAAAAACGGATAAAACACAATCAGTTAAAGGTTGAATATGGAACATTTTTCTTAAAAGCTATCTCTTTAAAGAAGTAATACGGTAATGCAGAATGAAAGTGCACCCTGTCCTTTAAACGTTATATTGAACATAAAATCATTCAAAAAGATTTTTTCAGACCGCTGCACTGTTTTTATATTTACATGTTTCAGACATCGCAGGTTGCCAAATACTATTGTACACAACTGCTGCAGCAACGAGGCATTTACTGTAGAAAATGTAGCTGCTCTGTCTGAGCCCCAAAGATTTCATTCTCTTTCTCAGGAGAGAAGCGACCTTAAAAGATCTAAAACCAGAGTTAGTTTAGGTGAAGCCTACAGCAGATGGACACAAATGAAAAAGTTTCACGGCATCAAAACCTACGCAGAAATTAGGGGTGAGGGAAAAAAAATCTATTCACAGAAGAATCTAGATTCAATCAACTACCGATATAACATGCAGCTGAGGACGGGTGCAAAAACTTATTGTTGCCTTTGACCCATATTTTGTTATAATTATTTTTCGTTTAGTATTTTAAACTTATTAGTGAAAAATACCATGTAAGATTGATCGCTGGACATGATGCTGGCTGCTTACGACTATAAAACTACTACAACCTCAGCACACTAGATGTCACTTTGGTGCCCATGTTCCATATTCACCCTCTAAAAAAAACAAAATAAAAAATCAAAATGCAGAGGAACCGCGGTTTCTAAACTCTGTGTTGTAGTTTTATTTGGCCCTTTAGTATGTATGAAAGCAAAAGATTATATTATGTAGTCTGAACTCTCATCTTTCTCCTCCTACTACTACTTCGTCTTTTTCACTCGTAGTAAAATACGGTTGTTGCTCATGTGACTCACGCTGCATTCAGACCGCAGGCTTTGTCAGCGTCAGCGACGTCAAGATTACACGTTAAGTCTACGGCGGAGGCCGTTGGAGGAGCGTCGCGGTCTCTGCGGCGCTCTGTGAGCTTTGGCTCCGTCAACTTTTCCAGCTATTCCTGCTTTTCATGCTTCAAAGCTCATAAAACCAGCAACGCAGAAGTTCAGGTGGTTGAACTTTTGACGCCGCTGACGGCCCTGAAGCGGCGCGTTGACCAATCAGAGCTTATAATTGTAGCGATGTCACTACACGTATTTTGAATGTAGCGGGAGCAGGAAAAACCTACATTTTAAGTCTAGAAAACGCAGATTAAATAACAGTTATCGAAGACAGATGGACAGGCGCTCTTCAGGAGGAACAGAGAACCTGTAGTTGGTGTCCTGGTAGGAGGGTTAAGCTCTGATGCGGCCCAGGAGGTCGGAAAATTAGGCGCGGGACAGAAGGAAGTAGCGCTGAAAGCGAACCTCATCCATACGTAGCTCCTGGAGCAAATGGTTAAACTCCCCAAACTCAGAACGCATCCGTAGAATAGAGTGTACCCACAAACGGCGCAGATGTTGGAGAAGTCGACGTCATCTAGCTTTATCTAGCAAATAAAGCCAAGCCACTCTCTCAATAATATCCGCCATAGTTCAGAACGTATAACAGAAGAAGCCCCGCCCATGCGCTCTTTTTTGCTCAGAAGTGGCAGACTTTGCAATCTTCAACATAGAACCGTCAAACTAGATGCTTTGTGAGCTTTGCCTGACGCTGATAAAGCCTGCGGTGTGAATGCACCATCATGTGATGCGAAAAAGGTGTTTCCATTTCTGTTTTTTGGTGAAATATATGAATTTCGATACACTCGAAAAACCCTTCATCAAAGCGTCCCTGTAGAGGTGTGCTGTGTTCACGGGGGAAGTTGTTGTTGTGATAAAACTGTTAATAATTTAACCAGGTGTTGTTGTGAGCTGTATGAGAACCGATGAGAGTTACTTGTTAGGGAAAATGCGATGTGCGGTTCCTTGTGATGAGGAAATCGGAGTAAATGCTACGGAGTCCCAGCGGGACGCTAGTGATGCTCCAGTATGTAAACGTGGGAGGAGGTGATAACGATCATCTTTTAGATTTCAGTTCGCAAGGTCGTAGATTAATTTCGATTGATTCCGATAAAAAAAATCGAGATCATCATGACACCCCTAACATTAATTATTTTAGTGGTTGTGGTGGCCGCTGTGGTGGAGCTGCTTCCGTTCAGTTTACAGCTGCTGCTGCAAAATGCAGCAGACGTCACTGACTAATTCCTGGAAGAAACAGGATCGTTATTCTACGGACCAACTAGGGTTGTTCCGAATTTGCATTTTCCACATTTGCCTGACCGGTGATATGATAATGACTTATGATTTCTGGGTTCCAGCCATTGGACCGGAACGCTCAGTGAGCAGAGGGCTCCTCGGATCTGCAGGAATGTAAGTAGAAACTGGAACCGGAGCCTGATATTGGACCCGGCTGCAGCATCGCTCTGCTACAGGAGGATTAGGTGCGTGTGATGTTTTGGTGTCGATGAGTGGTCCGGATGTGTTCAGCAGTAACTGAGCACGCAGCGAGGCCCGGCTGGAACAGCCTGGGATGGATCAGAGACGTGAAGCTGCTGGACGGCGCTGCAGTCAGCCTCCTCAACACTCACTGGATCAGCAGATATTCACACTTTAACTGGCAGGCTGCGCATTCGCTGCCAAATACCGACCAGATTCATTACAGGGTCAGATAAGCTGTGTCCACAGTTGTCTTCCCTCTTGGTTCTGAAGCAGTTTGGATCTAGACCCTGACGTACATCCAGAACAAAATTTTCTATCTCCTGACTGGAGTAGAAAGAAGTGGATATGAGGGTTGAAGGTGATGTGATCCTCCATTGGTATTATGTGTATTTGTAAACCAGCTGCTTCACTCAGAAAACCAAGAACATCTCAAACGAAGGATGCAGCGACATGAAAATTTGGGCCGATATCGATATTTCTGTGATTCTTTTTTTGGACATAATCGTGCAGCCCTAATCTTCTGCGATAATGCACAATTTATGGGTCATCCGATTAGTTGACTAATCGGCAAAATAATAGATGATTAGTCGATTATCAAAATAATCGTTTGTGGCAGCCCTAGAACGGTAATACACACACACACACTCGGGTTAGGACACTTGGACCTTCTACTCCTGTACGTCAAAGTAGTGCATTAGTTTAAACAAATTCTTGATTTTCCAAAAATGTAATAGAAAATTCGATTAATCAATACCCTCGATTAGTCGCTCAGCCCGAGTGCTCGAGTTCTTAGCTGCAACATGTTTTCGACATTTTGTACAGATCGCATTTCTCTGTTTCACATCTGATACTTTGAATCTGAATGTTCTCCACAGAAATGAGCCGTTTATTTTTCTGTTGACGGATATTGATGTTGATATTTTGTGCATCAATTGAAAACAAAAAGGCTAGAATCTTTCCAAGCAGCGATATGAATGTATGTGGGGGGATAAAGATGAGTGCAATCGGGCATCTTCCTGCCAGCTCTCCGTTCTCTCCTGTGACGAAAGCAACATCAAACATGTTTATGAATTGGCCTGCTGTCCCATAAGACGATGGCTGCGCTTCCGTCCCTTTGATTCCCCTCCTGACCAAGCGGTTGGGCGACCAGCAGGGAGGAGCCACTTTCATTAAAACAGGGATCCTGAGCTTTGCCTCCTATTCTGCTGCTCAGCAGGGAGAGTCTTTGAAAACTCATTCAGGAGATGATGCGAAGCAGACGGAAGAGCTGCTTTGGTGCTTCCTTCACCGACTCACCCTGGGACTCTTTATTCATCTCTAATTTCTTTACACCTTCCTCCCAAGCAGCTGGACATAGAACCATTTGGTTCTCCAGCATCCTTATCTGGACTTTCGCTATAGTTATTCTGTGGTATAGGTCTGACCTCAACAGTAGAAAGCCCTGAATAGGAAGCAGTCATTTAATCAAAACATTTATAAGGGAGTTATGTCGACCAAATGCTTTAGTGAAGGCAGATGAAACAGGGCTACAACGATGTAGAGTAATTATTAAAACATTTTCTGATGACTTTCTGTTGTTGGAATATAATAAATCATTTGTATCTGTCCAGATGTCCAGTCCGTTTTTCAGATCCAAGAGGGAGAACCTGATACTTCTACTGGTACCGGGTCAGCTTAAAACTCTCCCAGGGAGGATATTTTTGCTATCTCCTCCTTCCTGTTGTTTTAGGATGACCTCTGACCTTAACTGTGACAGTAACCGGTGATTTTCACTGGAAGAGTAATGTAACAGATGCGATTTTAGTCGCGGGAGCGTTTCGGATGAGCGTCTCCTCCAAATGTGTTACCGGTATCAATATATGCAGCCCAGGCTTGGAAAAAAAGTTTCAGTTCAGTTTATTATGAAGTATTTTTAAGTACGTATTCTTCACTTTTCATTCATTCTGCTGTAAAGTTTTAAAATGTGGGACGTAGAACATTCAGAAAATTATATATCTTTTCAACACTACTATAGCAAATTAAAAATCTGCAATATTGAAAAATCTCAATTTAAATTTAATCGGCACTTACAAAAAATAAAATAATTGAATCCGGAGAAAAGCATATTGTCTCAGCCCTACAAATCGGCACCTTGTTTTTTGTTTTTTTTTTACTAATATTATTGATTGAGAATCGGTTTTGAATCGAATCATCACTCCACGAATCAAAAGCGAATCGTTTTAAGATTCACATCCCTATTGTTGTCAGTATTTATTATTCCCCTGTAATATTTGAGCATATAAACTCTTCATAGCTGGTCCTCTGGAGTCACGCGGACTTGAGTTGATGTTGGGGTTGCCTTTGGGGACTTCCCTCGTTCCTGGCTTGTTGCTGCATGTAGAATGCCCGGAGATTGATTGGACATTCGCCTGGAACTGCACTTATTAACCTCATCCCACCGTGTTCCTGAACTAATCTGCCTGGCCTCTCCTCCTGCAACCCAGAGCTATCACAAACCAATTATCACCACAGGTCTAATTGTTTGGGTCAGGGTTCTGGGGAGACCAATCAGGTTTTAGTCTCTCTTTTCCACCAGAGACTGCTGGTTAAAACCGGAGGGGAAACAAGTGGAAGTCGCTGCCACTTTATAGGGGACAGTTTTCCTTAAAGATCCTTTGTACTGAGACATAAAAAGTCCCACACCCTGAACAGCCAGCAGGTGTTCGTCGCTGCTCAGGGGAAGTGTTTCTTTAATGACCAGAAACGCTGCAGGACTAATGTGATGCTTCATTTTATTTATAGAAAAATGCTTTTAATGTTAAAACAGTCTTTCAACTGAATGGGGTTTCCTCTGTTTCAGTCATTTTAGAAACGAGCAAAGCAGACTGGGGCTGCTATGTTTGACCGTTGCATAAATCTGCCGTTTCCTGCATCAGATTGAGACTCCAACAGCTTCTAAGGGGAGAAACCGATTACCTGGTTTTTCCCTGATCAAAAAAGTACACAGGATCGTTTTCTTACGCGCTTCTGTTGTCAATGAGTCTCTAACGATATTACAAATGTTCAACTATAATATATAATCTTTTTTCCCCAAATAAAAGAATACTAGCACCAATGCTACATAAACAAACTGGGGTATTAGCTATGAAGCTAATTGAAAAGCGAACAACTCAAACAATGCCACAATGTGTACTATGAGCTGGGGGACATTATTGAGGAAATATGCTTACTTGTACAGAGATATTTGTTGGTTTACGGAGAGTTGGTATTAAGCCTGATAGAAGTTTAAGACGATCTGTGAATCCACTGCTGCATGTTTGCCACAAACTACCATCGTCCTAGAAATGTTTGCCACAAACTACCACACGCTTCAGCAGTCGGTCGGGCAAATTCCCCGCATAAATAAAATCTATCCACAAGCTTTTCAGTGGCTCAGAAGTGGGGAGGACAAAAAGATTTATGTTCTCTTTTGTATACCCAGGTACAGAGCAGTTTGGATGCGGTCTGGACTCCATGCTGTTGGTTTGTTGTTTGCCTGTTACCGTAGCTCTCTGCGCCGCGGAGGGAGGGCCTTACAGGGTGTATTTCGGGGAAGGGGCTAGTTGGCTGGAACTCAACACGTAATATGCCAAAACGTGTCGTCATATGCCGAACTGCCAAACAGCCCGTTCCTGAGTGCTAATTTCAGGATGTAGGCAGACATACCCCGGGACGAAGGAAAGACTTATCTGTCATTTTTACCCCTTATTTAAAGGAACTAAAAGATATGATCAAAAACCTCAAAGAATGCCAATTTCATGCCAGGTCCACTTTAAATGTTTAATCAGTTGTCAAAAAACAAAGTAATCAGTAACATCGCTAAACTTGTACATTTATACGCCAAAATTACGGCGGTGTCAACAGTTTACAGTTCCTCAGGAGCCAAGGTCACTCTTCTTCTACTATTGTTATTCTTCTGCTGCATTGTGGGGTAGTGTCCACGTCCAGACTGCCCTCTGGTGGGCAGAACATGTATAACTTAAGTCTGATGCCGAAATCAGTCTTACTGAAGACACTAAATTGTCAAAATGTATTTACTAAATATTCAGATTTTAATAATAATAAACAAACAAACTTGGAATATAATTTTTGGGCAAAAGTCAAAGCCCTACTTCACATTAAAGAGGAATTGGTGTCCTACTAAGGTATTTAGCTTAAAGTTAATCTTATTTACTTAACGTTACCTAAATGTGGGCGACTCTATGTATCGCTATGTGGTTGCAGCCTTTTTACCACATACGCCGTTACTTTTCTGTGGCACGCCCGCGGCAATTTGCTCCGCTGACAGCTTTCCCCTTGCTGCCATGGTGAATGGGGTTTGGCTATTTGTTGGCCGGGATCTCTGGCCGGTTAAATTAGCAGCAGCAGCTACAGACATCCTTATTCTAGTGTCGCTCTGCGAGCGTTTAAAAACTACAAACAGATTTGACACAGTTTTAGCAACTGGTAGTATATTCAAACTTAAGCCAGTCCGTGAAGAATAAGACAAGCATAATTTTCATGTACCTGATTCCGTTTGCAACGACGAGTTGCTGGCTGATGGTTAACTGTTAGAAGTCAACTAAATATATTAATATTTTTCACCCATCCACAGTAAAAATTTAAAAAAAAAACTCTGCTAGACCCATGACAATTAGAGCATATATTTTTCCATCTTTAAATGGTACCTGCCACATAGCAGAACGTTTTTGGAGCAGGAAGGAGTCAAAATCTTGAAAGTAGCATCTGGGCAGAAAGAAAACATGACAGTGTGCGCGTTGGCAGAGTGGAGTATTTACTGTTGAAATACACATATTTGTTTATCTACTCTTCACATTTAATAAATATATTTTCTCTTTCTGTTTCCCAGTGAATTAGTCAGGAGGAGCGTGTTCCTCGGATCTGGTTTGACTTTCTAGCTGGAGCAAATACAAACGAACGGATATGGATTTGAAGACAGAGTCTCTGAGGAGCTTCATGAATCTCGGGCTCTGGGAGTTTCTGCTGCTGCTGCAGGCCTCCAGCAGAGCTGATGTTAGGCTGGGAGATAACACCCCCCCCCCCCCCCCCCCCCCGCTCAGCTCTGGATGGCTGTAGTAAACTGGACCTGAGCCAGTACTACGCTGCTGCATATTAAAACTGGTCTTTACACACAGGGCTCCCAGGGAAACCCGGGAACATCCAGCTACTTAAAAGTCCATCCCGCCTCCCTTAAACACAGCTGAGGAGTTTGACTTTTGCTTCAGAGGGGCTTTTAACTGCTCCCTGCTTTCATTCGATTTATGAATATGTCGTCTAAGTAAAGACGAGGATGAAGATGAGCCGATGAAGTAGGTCAGTAGTTGTTTTCTGCAGGTCTGCCTGGTTCTGGTTGGCTTTGCATTACTTCCCTGCTTTTACAATGGACAGTTTAAAGGAGTTATTTTATATATTTACACATAATCTTCTGTACAGGATGTTATCTGGGTCGAATAAAAGGTTTCCATCAGCAAATGTCCTCTTGGACTAGCTTTGGTTGGATCAGGAGTCAAAGGTTTTTTGGTCTCCCTGCGTGTCTCGTCTCCACTCCCAACGAATAGCTTGAACAAAAAAAAGCTTCTCAGACCGAACGATACCGGCTATAAAAGCCGTTTTTGTCGCTAGCAACACATCAGTGGTGTGTTACAGTGTCTGTATATGGAGTTTATCAGAGCTTACGCCACGACTCTGTGTAAGGCAAGTTTATTTGTAGAGCACAATTCATACACAAGGCAACTCAAAGTGCTTCACAGTTGCATAAATTAAGAAAACAGATAAACAGAAAAAAAACATCAACTTAAAAAATAATTAATTACAATAAAAAGCAATAATGCAGATAAAATACTTTCAATTGTCATATGTACTGGTAAAAACTGTTTTCAGCCTGGATTTAAACATTGTTAGAGTTGAGGCTTGTCTCACATCCTCATGAAGACTGTTCCAGATTTTAGCTGCCTGAAACTGAAATGCAGCCTCACCGTGTTTATTGTTGACTCTGGGAACCACCAGGAGACCCCTCCCTGAAGTTCTCAGGGCCCGAGATGGTTCATATGTCTCTAACATGTCAGAGATGTACTTTGGTGCCAAACCATGAAAAGACTTGTACACAAGCAGAGCTGTTTTAAATTCTATTCTCTGAGCGACAGGAAGCCAGTGCAGAGACCGGAGCACTGGACTAATATGGTCGTATTTCCTGGTTCTTGTCAGGACTCCAGCAGCAGCGTTCTGGATGTACTGCAGCTGTCTAACAGCTTGTTTAGAGAGGCCAGTGAGCAGGCCGTTACAGTAGTCTAACCTGCTGGAGACAAATGCATGGATAAGTCTCTCTAAGTCTGGTTTCCACATTATTCCTCTGATCTTAGCAATGTTTTTCAGATGGTAAAAAGCTGTTGATGTTATTGCTTTGATTTGGCTGTTTAAGTTCAGGTCCGAGTCCATGATTACCCCTAGATTTCTAACCTGATTTTTTGGTTGAAGACAGAGAGACTCAAGATGACTTGTAACACTTTATCTTTGTGTCTGTGGGACAAAAACAATGATCTCAGTTTTGTCTGAGTTTAACTGGAGAAAGTTGTTTTGTATCCACACACTGATCTGTTCAATACAGTGACAGAGTGAATCTATAGGCCCATGTTCACCTGCCGTCAGTGACACGTAAATCTGACTGTCATCTACGTAGTATTGGTAAGACACATTATTGCTGTTAATTAGCTGACCCAGTGGAAACATGTACAAGTTGAATAAAAGTGGTCCCAAGAATGACCCCTGGGGGACTCCACAGGTCATGGGAAGTTTGTCTGAGACACAGTTGCCAATTTGGACAAAGTACGTCCAGTCCTTGAGATAGGACTTGAACTGGTTTAGAGCAGTACCAGAGATTCCCACCCAGTTTTCTAACCTGTGAAGTAAGATCCCATGGCCCACTGTGTCAAAGGCAGCGCTCAGGTCCAGCAGAACTAAAACTGAGACTTTGCCTGCGTTGGTGTTCATGCGGATATCATTTGTCACCTTGATCAGAGCTGTCTCAGTGCTGTGGTGGGGCCTAAAGCATCAAACACATTGTTAGAAAGGAGAAAGTAAGTAAGCTGTTGATATACTACTTTTTCTAGGACTTTTCCTAAGAATGGTAGGTTTGATATGGGCCTGTAGTTGCTCAGTACTGTGGCATCAAGGCTGCACTTCTTTAGAAGAGGCTTAATGACCGCAGATTTTAAGGCATTTGGTAAATTTTCCGGTCTCAAATGAGATGTTAACTAACTGACCAAGTTGTGGTAACAAGCTGCTTTTACTCATTGACTCTCTCTGTATTCGCTGCCATGGTTCTAATAAAATAAATGTGTAGTGTTGAAGTCCGTTGGTTGGACCGGGAGCTGAAAAAACTTTACAAACAACTGTTGTCTGATCTGCGTCGGTCATCTTATATTCAAACGGCATCGATAACCATAACTTTACTATTTTCCTCATCCTACTATTCAGGAACCAGTGCCTAAACCTAACGTGATCCATCTGTTTAACCTTTAAAAGCAGCAGCCGCCTTGCTTGTGGGTGGAGTCGGAAGACATATTGAGGGGGAAACAGCATAACACCCCTTTTTTTGATAGGAGACACGCAGATAGTGAAACAGAGGACAGAGAAAAAAGCGCTCCTGCCAAAACGTGCTGTAAAGTTAAGAAAACGAGTGACAGCAGGTATTGCGTCAAAATTTGGAAGATTTTCAAATAATGTGTTCAATTCAAAGGCAGAGTGTAGAGCTGAGCCGCTCTCCTAAAAGATCACTGATATCTATAGCTCCCACAGATCAGAAGATCACTACATAATAAGTCTGGGTGGTGTTACTGTCATCTATCATTTAAAACTGCATTTCCATGTTGTACATTTTTATAAACTATTCATGAAATAAATGAACAGAAAAATTGCTATATAGTGAAGTATATCATGATCGGGATATTAAAATTTGGTCATATCGCCCAGCCCTGATCCCAGTATTCCCTCATTGCGATCTATCCCACTATTACGACATCGTGATCTTGCCCCAGTATTCCTGCATATGATGCTCAAATCTTACCACCTTATGGTTTGTTCACACCGCATGTAGTTCGATGTATGTACAATTCGGCTAGCAACGTTTGCTTTGGAGCAAAAAAGAGTGCGTGGGCGGGTTCTGAACTATGGTGGATCGTAACTAGAGAGTGGTTTGGCTTTATTTGCTAGATAAAGCTAGACAACGTCGACATCGGGTTTGTCAGCGCTCATTCTTCAGATACGTTCTGAGTTCGGGGAGTTTAACCATTTGCTCCAGGAACTGCTAATGGATGAGGTTCGCTTTCAGCGCTACTTCCGTTTGTCCCGAACCCAATTTTACGACCTCCTGGCCTCATCAGAGCTTAAATCTCCCACCAGGACACCAACTATAGATGCTCTGTTCATCCTTAGGAGCGCCTGTCCATCTGTCTTCGGTAAGTGTTATTTATGATTTTTGAAATCATAGTTTGTTGAAAATTTTTTCACTGGACCCGCGCTTCATTCAAGATACGTGTACAGTGACATCACTACAGTGAGACGCTCTGATTGGTTGCCGCACTGCCTCAAGTGCGTCAAAACTTCACCTAGCTGAACTTCTGCGTTGCTTGTGTTTGCTACATTTCCGCTTGCAACGCACGTAACGCTTGAAAAGTTGACGGAGCCAACGGACAGCATGAGACGGACCTCTGACGTACTCGACCGTAGACTTTACATGTAATCTTGCAGCAACTGACGCTGGCGTTTGTAGCGGTGTGAACGCACCATTAGTCGTGTTAAACAAGCAGTGGTCCTTGTTAATGCCTCACCTCGGCTGATCTCATATCAGAGCCAGCAGCTGGAAAGCCGTAGCTTAGCTCTCCACCTGGTGACATCAGAAGAGTGTTGGAGGTCAGAGTCGGAAATAGTTTATGGTTTTGGGGGAACATAATCAAATTGTTAAGCTGCTTAAACTCTGCCTCTGATTTCAGATTAAACTGCAGGAAGATTAGAGACAAAACAGCCTCTGATATTCAGACGCTGATCCACCATTATAAATTAATCCAACATTAAATTAACATTTAAAAATTTTCAAAAAATCTTCCACCTGCCGCTTGTTTCTGATGGATGCTGTTCACCATGAGTTGCCTTTTTACAAAGTAATCCACACTGAGAGTTTTTATTTTTCAAATGGCCAAAAGATTGTGAATTCACTATAATCTTGAATGCAGCATGATTTCTTGTTGAACTTCAAAGACAATGCTAAAATATAGAAGGGTTGGGTGGAGCTGCAGTGAGACGTTTTGGATTCTGTCTTCAGTGCTTCCTGATAAATCTCTAACCTTCCCAGACTTATTGGAAATATGCTATCTTTTGTTATACAAGTTTAGGGAGGTAAATAATTACAATTCTAGTCAGTCTCTAAGGAATTTCCATGCATTACCCATCCATTTTTAGTGCCACCCTGGGATGAGGCTATTTGGATGTTTTCTGGCCATTTACACGAAGCTGATCCATTAATGTTTTATTGAAGGTCTAATCCTGCTGAGAAAATAACTCTAAAGCTGCTGTTTCATAACAAACACACGCACACACACACACACACACTGTCTTTTTTGTGCTGCACAGCTGTACTTTCTAAATGTATTGACGACCAGATTCCAGGCAGGAGAGATTAACCAGGTTAATCCGGGTCAGAAGACATGGATGTGGACTTTCAGCAGTTTCTCTATCTCTGCTGGATGATTATTTTTGGAGCGGGAAATTTTAAAATCAAATTTATTTTAAGGCTTTTTATTACCGGGTATATATTAGCATAGAGCTCACAGTTCTGTAAATTCATTCTCACACTAGATTGGACTCAAACTAGGGCTGAGTGATTAATTTATTGTATAGATTAATCAAATTTTCTATTTGTGAAGATTTAATTTTTGAATAATTTAGATGTTTTTTTATATACCGATGCACTACTTTGACGTACGTTAGTAGAAGGTCCAAAGTTTGCTGACCCGAGTGTGTGGGTCCCTTTATATTCTGAGTAAAACCAATTGAGTCGAAGCAAAACTGGGCAATTATTCGATTGTATTGATTAAACACATTTTCTGCTTTTGAAGATTAAATTTTTGTATTTGTTAAAATGTATTTATACAAATGCACTACTTTTACTTCCATAGCTCAGAGCGATGTCAGTCTGCTCATTAACTAACATCTTGTTTTACGAGGATATTTCACAGTTTGTTTTAGGTTAGACTTTGAATTCAGGTCTGTTCTGGGATGGAGTGAAATAAAAGTTTTTGAAAATATTTTAAAGAAATATTTTAAGAAATATTAATGCAAATCAGTTTCTATCTTTTATTTAAAGTAATTTTTTCAATGTTCCTTTTGATGTGCCATCTGTTACTGTTAAAATAAACCTACCATTAAAATAACGTTGTGAGACGTTTAATTTCTTTGTCATTGACAAACAAATATCAAATAATTATTTCCCCCACTGTACATGCGTGGTACTGATCAGGTAGTGCCAGTAATAGTCCAAATCTCTACCTTTGCCTAACTTTATATCATTTCTACCTTAGACCTTTTATAATACCCAGTACCTTGTTTTACTTTTGCTTTTTTTTTCTGTTTCATATGTTGATGTTTCATCTCTCCAGTATTGCGAGCCCCGTTAACTTACCTGAGAACAAAACCAGTTCTGGTCTGATTCTGATTAACCTGCTGGTCATTTAAACCGAGCCAAATTGTTTAAGCTGCTAATGATCTGCTGACATCATCGCTGCCTTGCTTTGATTGGTTGAAGCTGGGTCAGACCCACTGGTTTCCAGATCTGAACTGGCTTCTCTCTCTGATCCAGGACGACTGCTCCTTAACAAAGGTTTCAGCTCAGAAAGGCAAGCAGCTGATGATGAAACCATCTCAGCCTTTTTCACACGTCTCCTCTGCAGCAGATTTTCCACTCAGCCTCCTTATTACCACCATCTAATGTCATTTTTCATCTGTGAGTGCCCACACAGATCGCCTGAGAGGCAGAAACAAGCTGCAGAGGGAAACCCATCCTGCCCAGTGTCCATGAATGCAGCTGCAGGTGGAGGGATTGTAGGAGGAGTGCTTTGGTTGGCAGTCAGGAGGAGGTGACCGATCAATCAGGACTGGAGGAGACGTTCTTCCACTTTCTGACTTTATTATAAATTCACAGGTGTGTATTAACCTGAGGCAAGGAACAAACACCCACAGCGGGGACCCTAGAGGAGCAGCTGATCTGGGTAGGGTCATAAGGTCATCTCCAGGCTACCTGAAGGCCATCGTTCTGCAGAGGAAGACGAATAAGTCGGCTGCCAACGATTCAGACCGATGCTCAGATAAACCTGAGACCTTATTTTTAGTAAATGTTACATTCATTTACTCACCCAGACAAGTGTGAAACTTGGAGTCCTTCAGGGTAAGTTTCTATCCAGTCCGATCAGCGTACATCCATATAATGGGAGTCAATGAGGGTAGGAGATTTGCTGCCTGTAATAAGGAATTATCTGCGCCAAAATTCCTTCATCTAACCCAAGTTTTGTTATAAATAGTTAGCACTATTCCCCTGTGAGTTCAGAACGTCTCGGAGGTTCTAAGGTATTAGCTTCTGGGTGTTTAACAGGCTTTTAATCCAGCCGATTCCAATTTACACTAAGCAACGATTTTATTGATGTCACAGCTGCCGCCATTACAGCTGTAGTCTGCGTAGGTTGTAGAAAGGGAGCCTGTAGAACACAGGTATCAAACTCGAGGCCCGCGGGCCAAATCCGATTTTATTTGTATTGTGCCAAATGATAAAAGCATGGAACGGTATTAAACATTTTATATTCAAAATGTTGAATGCAGAGGAAGCTATATTTTAAAAGCTTGGTGTTTTTAGCAATACATTCTACCAAAACTGGACATTTGAGGACATTCGTAATCTAGATGTGGCCCGAAATGAGCATGAGTTTTACACCCCTGCTGTAGAAGCTGAACTTTTTGAACTATGTTGATGTCTGCAGTAGAAAGTTCTGTCTAACTGATTGTCGTAGAGCACAGAGTGAAAGTCCTGATGAGACTGCAGCTTGGATGGAGCAAAGCAGTGTTGTAATTGTGTGATAGTGTAGTTGGATCATTGCCTCTAAATCACAGTGGAACAGAACCAATAATAAATACTTCTGAGACATTCTGAAAGCCGATTCATAAGAAAACCTGGTTAAATGAAGGAGTTTTGGGGCAGATAATGCCTTATTACAGGCAACTGATTCTGTGCTGCATCAAGATCCGAGGAGTTTCCATCTTCTGTCTATCATGATGACGTGCTACACCTGATTATCTGCCTTGGCGCCACCTAGTGTTTCATCTTCTCTCAGATAACAGGGTGTAGATGTGACAATTAAGACTTATTAATAAGAATAGGACTGAATAAACTATGTGCTGTTAGAATCCAACATTCAGGTTTTTTACCCATCGTCATGCAGAGACCAGAAACCAAGACCGAGCCGCGCTGTGAAGTCTGGAACTGTTAGGAGAAACTGGAAATAAACCCGTCAGCTTCTTGACTTTGTAGCAGAAGAAAGTCCCCAGGTGAGGGGGGAACTGTGTCCTCTCCAGCTTTTGGTTTATCAGCAGAGTTGCTGCCTTTTGTTGTCAGATCAAACAACAGCAGTTTTTTTTCCTTCCCGCCTCGGCTGCTGAAAGCTCACAGGAGGAACGGTGGCTTATTGGAAGTGTTGCCAGAGAATAAAGTCTCCTGCAGCAAAGCCGGCCTAATGAACACATCCCCAGAATAAGAGTGGAGGATGAGGACGGAGAGGCTGCAGCACACAGGTCCATTTGGTGGATGTTCCTGTCCATTATTTGCTTTTTTTTTTTGTCAAGCTGCAACCCCAGAAAGCCGTGTTTGTCTGAAAGCGTCGTTCAGTGAGGAGTCTTTGTTTTGGTACCAGTAGCTCCATGTTTTAGGCTTTCCATTGACTGCACTAGAGGTATTGATTTAACTATTATGGTTTATCCACAGTTTTCATACCTGTTTTAATCAGAAATCATGTTGCTGACCTCTAAAAGGTGCCCTCTGAATAAAGTTTACTGAATTAGTTCACTCCTTTTATCTGTAAACCAGCAGTGAACTGGGAGTCTGATGGCCTTTAGAGCCTAATCCCTGCTAATATTTAACCTCAGCTGGAGATTAATGATCATAATTGTTGTTTAGATATATTAAATGAAATGATTTTTGCAGTTTTGGTTTATTTTTCTCAGGTCGGAGACGACGGTTTTGGTTTACCGTCTCGGAACGTGGGTGTTGTGAACGTCCTGCTGGTGCATTTCTAAATGTGAGGCTTATGTAAATGAACCCGGATATCTAGAAGCTCTCTCCGTTTATATCCTTCCTCCTCTGGGTTTAAAACAGGTTGGCTCTATGATCAGAGAATCTATTTTTATAACGAGGGGGGGGGGGACAAAAACCCTCCTTTCTTACCTGCTCTCAGCCTCCTGTCCTCTCGTTTGGTTGTTTTTAATCAGCGTTGTCTCTTTGCCACACGCTGAGCTCACCATCTGCCGTTACTGTCTGCATCCTCAGAAAGTCATCGCTGTATTCCTAATTATCTCACTTTAATCACCTCCTGCAAACGAGGAGACGTGTGGTTGGAAGGAAAAGCAGTAGATGACATCTTAAACCCACTCGTCCTTCAGGGAGGTTCTGGTGTTGGATGTTCGGCCTGCAGGTTGTCCTGGTTCTGTTGGACGTTGTATGGATGGAAACATGAGAGCGCTGCTGCTTTACCTCTCATGCATACGTATAATATTAGGGGTGTAACAGTGGATGTTTTAGTATTAGTTCGGTACGGTTCTGTCGGTTTGGTACTGAATAAATCTAGGTGTTTGCTACCTAAACACGTGCCGAATATTTATGTGCAGAACTCAGAGCGCGGTGCAACGTTTCTGCAGGGAAACTTTAAAACAGTGACACCAAAGCAAACCAGAGCGGACTCCAATATATGACTAAAATCTGTTATCTGGCAACATTAATGGTTTCTCATGCAGCTACAGTGGACCGAACCAGAACTTGGTCAGCAAACGCATCTTCCATCAGCAATAAGGCCCATAAAACGCTCTGCACTGAACTGAATGACTGACCTGAAACAAGCTGAATCAGGGTTTTATGTAGGTCAAAAAAGGTAAGTGGTGGTACCCACTGTTTGACATCAGAGAACACATGATTCTTAATTTTAGTTTTTTTCAGTCGGCCCAAATGATTATTGATTAGTAGCCAATACCGTGACTCAAAGTCATAATTAATCCAATAATGAAACCAAATGTGTGTACAGCACAAAGCCATTATGGTTGTGGCTCTATTCAGTTACGTTTCACTGTTTGGTGGCTTAAATGAAAAGTTCAGTATTTTACACTTAAAGCCCTGGTTTCAGACTTTTTTTGATGAAATAGAACAGTTTTGATAGAAATTTGGAAAAACTCTGCTGTCCTGATAAATATTGGTTTCTTTGCCAACACCCCTGCCCTCACATTGGCACCATAGATGCACTTAAACATTCCTTCCTAAAAAGCACCAAACTTTCGTTTACAAACATGTGAAAGTCACCGAGTGGTCAGGCGTGTTCACTGATCTGCTCACACAAAATATGCTTTCTAACAGAGGATTTCAAAACTGTCTGCCTATTTTTCCAAACGCCTCACACCCGTACATTCTACCGCTGACCGTTTGCGTAATAGGCACTCCAGCCCAGGTGGTGGCGGTAATGCACCTTTGCCAATTAAACAGTCGGCCCCGTGACTGTGAAAGACTGCAAACAAAACCATTTCCCTTTCCGCCCGTGATACCGTTCCGCACAGTACCTCTATTACAAGTCAATGGAGTTGGACAAAACTACGATAAAACCTGTTGGAGAGGATATTTTGCGGCCAAATGTTGTGTCAGTAGGTGCAGTTAAAGTCCAACCGTTAAACGCGTAGACCAGACAGACAGCATTGAATGTGGCGGCTGCCACTGAGATCCCTATGTAGGAAAAACACTGTGAATGGAAACATCACTGATACTGGAGGCAAAACAGCTGATGTCACCATGGATACCAGTCGCATCCAGTCAGACAAAACTTCTGATTCTGGATAAAAGAAAGGGATTTTCCCAACCGCTGCAAAATATAAAAATAACTCGCTTATGGCCAAAGTATGTTACACTTTGTACACTTCTAAACATAACACTTTACTATTTTCATTTATTTGTTCGTATTCTACTCTGTCTTTTTCTCTTTATACTAAGTCTGCTTGTACTATATCACTTATTTTTAAAAAGTTCAGTGGAATATCTAGTCAGTTCAACACGAGAAAAGTTTTTAAGTCCTAGTGAAATAATTAAAAGAATCTGGAACAAATGCTCCAAACAAAAAGAGAACAGATGTTTGGTGTTTTTATCTGTCCACAGTGGGACCCTAGAGGCTGACTGCCACGAGGCATCTGACTGCATGAGGAGGCCGAGCGGCAGGACCCTGGTCCTCAACTAGACCCCCCCACCCCCATCCACCCCGCACTGCCGCGACATGGTGAGTCTCCTCTCCGTCCGACGACTGAAGGTTGACGTTTAGCTGAGGTCAAAGCTTTGCTTCCTGTCGGTTCTTTCTGGTTCACAAGGCAGACGACAGAATCCTGCTGTGATACCATCCTCTTAATCCCCATCAAAATCGCTTGTTCTGTTTGGTCGGATATTATATTCCAAGTGTAACACCATCTCTCTCTACATATTGAACACTATTGGACACTGTTAATATAACTATCTGGCTATGAATAGTCAAAGGAATGCTTATGGCAGTCAATACAATTTATATTTTATGGAAAAAAAATTTTATTCGGGGCACCAGCTCTATTAGGAACTATTTTAATAGCCAAATGTCTATGTCAGTCTCATAATCTGAAGGAATTAATTCTTTACCGTTTATTGTCCATAAACCTTGCTATATGTTTGTGTTGAACAAGAAAGACAACAGTTACTTTCCAAACATAATATTTATTTACATAAAACAAAGAAAAAAATGTTAATCACCACAATAGAAAAAGAACACACTACTGATTAAAATAAATGAACAGTTAAAATAAAAGAATACAAAAGATGAGTAATGTAATAAAATGAGAAACCATAGATTCTGATTTATGCTGGAAGGAAAGCTGAATTAGTTTCACTAACTTTAATTAGTTTAACAAATTTAGATTTATAAATTAACCAATAAAAGCAAAGTTAACTTTCTTTGGATCAAGAAATGTTTGTTTAAGAATTCTCTGGATGAGAGTAATCAACCTTTGGAAAATTACTTAATTTACAGCTTGATCACGACAGTAAAACAATCTAATTCCCATATTTTTTATCAAATAAGGAGAGCTCAAACACGGCTAATGGGATTAGATTCTGCTCTTAAACAATTATTTTTAAACCGAGTTCTGTTTGAACCATTAATAGCAATCTTAGTTTATGAAATGCTGACCTAAACCAACACGTGGGCTTATTTAGCCGTAGCTCTCTGCGACACACATGGGCGGTTTAGAGCGGCTCAAATACATTTATTAAACATTAAACAAAAAAGGAAAAACTTCTTTCAGATTGAGTAGCTCAAATTACAGGATTTAAAACGACTGTTTGTCGGGAAAAGTTTAAAAAAAAAAACACTGATTAAAACTTCAGGCCGAGGCCTGGTTTATCCAAAGATAGCAGATGAAACTTAAAAGTTAACAATAAAAAAAGGAAACGCCTTTAAAATGAGCTATCCTAACTAATTTGCCTCTGCCCAAACAGACCTTATGAATGTTTAAAGCTCTCCAAGTGTTCTCCGTTGGGGATGGGTAAGGCGGGTAAGGCGGCTAAGACGACGTTAGCCCAGCAGGCTAACAAAGGGTTGCTAAGCTAGTAAACAGGCTAGTACCTCCTGGAGCTTCCCATCGTGACGTCGTTTCCCTCCTTTCTGGGGTCAGCTGTGTGACGGATGGCCCTGACACTCATTAACAGTACCTCTGGATTCTCCGACTCGGCCACTCTTATCAGTTATCTGTCGCCGGCTCGTTGCAGCCTCTGGCCGGTTCGGCTCTGGGCACACGTGGCTCGGCTCCCGTTTTTCAGCGGTCGGCAGCCTGAAACTCAGAGGAATTTCGTTGGACTCTGGAGATATAAACAACGTTGTTGTTTATCCATATTTTGGATTCTCATGATGTCGGCAGTCTTTGGGTTCCTTGAAGTGAGTTTCTCAAGAAACCTGTGCCTTCCTCTGCTAGCCAAGGAATAAAGTTGGAGATTTTGTTTCTTTTCTGTTGTCCATCGCGGCCAGCAGAAGCATGCGGGACGGTCTGCAGAGTTCAGCCAGAATAACGGGGTTTGTTTATCAATGTTTTTCGGTCACCTGATCGATCGTCTGTCGGTGTTGCTCGAACGAGTTCCTCCTCCAACTGAAACGTGTCTCCTTTGCCTGCGAAGGAAGGTTCTTTGAGTCTTGGACTTTTGCTTTGGTAGCCCCGGCCGGAGGCTGGGGAACACGCTGTGTTTCCACTTCCTGTGGGGCTAGAGCAGAGTAGCGCCGCCTGATGGCTGTGTGTGTGACCCACCAACACTAACCATCTTTTGATTAACCTGAGGGGCTTATATGATGAAACTCGCTGAGATTGTTGGAAAATTACATAATTGTGGGCTAAGCATTGTCGCTATTGATCAGTAAATTTTTTTTGGTCTAGTTTTAAACTTTTAAACCCTTTTAAATCCACTAATTCAGTATTTTAGCTTTAAGCTGTTCTTGCAGTTTGAATATTTTAGTGGTAGAAGTCCAGGACTCGGGTGTCGACCTGTTTTAGAGAGGTCAATCTGTAATCTGTGAGGGGTCAGCTCAATTCCCAACTCCTCCGCTCTGCGTTAGGCTGTCAGGACCTCATCTGGAGCCAGATTCTCACCCTGGAAACATGAATAAAGTCTTTCTGCTCCTCATTGAAAACCTTTCCGTGTTCAAACCTCCTGAGGTTGCTACAGATCAAACTAAACGTTCTAGGAGTGTTCTCTGGTATGAACGTCATATTAAAGTAAATGTCACCCATAGGCAAACTGTGGATGTAATTAATTAAATCATTCAGCGTCCTCTAACTGCGGTGCGCCGCTGCGCTGCTACGGGCAGCAGGAAGGAGTGAGGCTGGGGGGAAGCCGGGCCGCGATCCAGAACCCACATCACTGTTACGGTCTTAATCTCTCATTTAGGTCCTGTTAATGTTTGGTTTTGTGGGTTATGGCTGTCGACACGACCCACACTGATCGCCCTACCCCCGGCAGTTCAGAGATTAGCTCGGCTGTGATGGACGACCCGCACTTCTGCCGGCTGTGAATTATTAAAGCAGCATCATAAATAAATCACCGCAATGAGGGGCGCTGACAGCGCTGCGGGCGGGGAGGAAGAGCTGATTGAGTGAGGCGGCGCTGCGACCTTGGGCTGTCATCCTGAGCAGGTAGATGGAGGAGATCTGGCTGGAGAAACCCACAGATGACAGAGAGGGAGTCAGAAATGTTAAAGTTGAGCGGCTGAGGCTGTTTTCGGGTCAGGAGGCTTCAGGTGTTCCCGTCAGACGTCTGCAGCAGGAGAGACTTTGCTTCAGTGATCTGTTTTTATGCCTCTGATACCCCCCCAACTAAAATAAAACCCGGCGTTCTGATTCTTCTCTGCTGACGACCTTCAAAACGCAGCAGGAAACCCTTCTACAAAAGGATTTCAGTCATGGAGGGAAAATGCCACTTCCACTTAATGAGAACAAACATGAAGATCTGAGCAGTTAGCCACGACTCCTCGTTTCATCTCCTTCCTTCCTCAGAGGTCGTAGCTTCACAGCAGCTCAGAGGTGGAAAAACCTGCAGCAGCTTTGGCCCAAATCAGCAAACGCTGGATTTATGTTTCCAGTTTTTAATCAGTGTTGCAGAAGCGCTCAATCAGGTGGAGGAGGGGAGACGACGGCTCTCTGTTAGAAGGGTTATAAGCAGCTCCAAACTTGTCTGGGTGAGTAAATTACCGTAATGCAGGCTGTAAATAAGGTCCAAGTAGAAAAAATATATATTTAGCTATTAATAATATTCATTAAATAATATTCAGCTTTTATTTTATTCAATATATTTTCATATTTAGGTATGAGAATTTTCGTTTCCCATCTCTGTAACAGATGCAGAACTGTTGTTCAGCATCGGCAAGTTAAGGCAATTTTATTCATATAGCACACTTTCAACACACTTCAACACACGGCAATTCAAGGCGCTTTACATGATTCAGCGGTAAAGAAACCAACATGACAAAAGTTTGATAATTAAAACAGAGAATCACTAAAAGAAAACATCAAAGAGAATTTATAAGATAAAATTTATGTACAATATAAAAATTAAAAACCGATGAAACACGATTGATGAAAGCAATAACAGTAATTAAAATGAATAAAAGCAAAATCATATCAGTTACTCATAAATACATTTTTATTTTAGATTTAACAGAGTTCACTGTCTCTGCAGCTTTGCATTCATGCGGCAGTTTGTTACAGATGTGGGGAAGCATAGAAACTAAAAGCTGCTCCTCCATGTTTGGTTCTGCTTCTAGGATCAAAGTAGCTGCGTTTTCATTACAAATATGCGCAACACTTTTTCCATATTGTATAACTGTCGAAAAAACACAATTAGCAATCGCGTTGTTTCCATTAAATAACAAACTCAGTTTAAATCACAAGTTTTCATGCGAGTAAGGATGTGAACATTTACCGTAGATATATTCATATTGCAGGCACGGCGCTAGCGCTCATTATCAGCCACAAGGAGACGTAGACGGCTTGTAGAGGCAGAGCAACAAGCCCCTTTTGCACTCAATTCAATTCACTTTTATTTATATAGCGCCAATTCAAAACAAATGTCTTCTCAGGGCACTTTACAACAAAAGTCATTTCAGTACAATTACACAAACATTCCAATCAGTTAAAAGTTTTCTATGTAAGGAATCCCAGCAGATTGTGTTGAGTCATTGATGTGAGGTTGTGCCCAGATCATCCAGACTCCAACCACAGCAATTCCTCAGCAATCCCTCATACTGAGCAAGCATGTAGCGACAGTGGAGAGGAAAAACTCCCCTTTAACAGGAAGAAACCTCCAGCAGAACCAGAACCTGAACCTGGCTCAGTACAAGCGGTAATCTGCCACGACCGTCTGGGGGTCTGAGAAGACAGAGAAGAGACAGCATGGAGGATGCTCGGTGACTTTGAGCATCATCTGGACTGATGTTCCCCATCCTGCAGGGGGCGTTGTAGCTGAGCAGGGTAGCAGACCATGTGGAACTTCAATGGGGAGAAAAACACTGAGAGAAAACTGGGTTAACAATCGCAATAACAGCAAAAAAATATATATCTGAAGAGTAGTAGGAGAGAAAAGTAGCAGAGAGAAGAAAAGTGATCAGTCTGTCCTCCAACAGTCTAAACCTATAGCAGCATAACTACTAAAATAACTCAGGATAACCTAAGCCATTCTAACAATAAGCTTTATCAAAAAGGAAGGTTTTAAGCCTAGTCTTAAAAACAGACAGAGTATCTGCCTCATGGACTAAAACTGGGAGCTGGTTCCACAGGAGAGGAGCCTGATAACTAAAAGATCTGCCTCCTATTCTACTTTTAGAAATCCTTGGAACTACCAGTAAACCTGCATTCTAAAAACAAAGTGCTCTGTTAGGAACATATGGAACAATCAGATCTCTGATGTACGATGGAGCTTGATTAAATGGGAACGGTCTTGGTAAATGCTCGCTGTTTTGAATCTTAATATATAATAGTTATGCCTACTTCACGAACCAACTAAGTCTCAACTCTGTCTCTTCGGAAACCCAAACATCCCGCGGCATCTTTCTCCTCCTACTACTAGTTCGTCTTTTTAGCTTGTTGTAATTCCATTTCTGTTTCCTGCCGAATTAAATATATCTATTTCGATAGGCTCAAAAAACCACCTCATCCAAGCGCAAAAACGTTTTATCGAAAAAGGCGAGTTTTTTCGAAATTGCCATTTCTCTATTCGGGGAATTTATTTTCTCAACTTCAATTTGCCCAATTTCATGGGTAATGGAAACGCAGTGAGTGTCTTTAATTAGAAAATGAAAGTCATAACAAGCTCATTTAATTAAACATGTGGTTCTGTTTAAGGTTGGTCATCGAGAATCAAGCATCGATTGAAAAAAAAAACACGGTTCAGTGCGATACCTGTAAGAAATGCGCCGCGCCGGCCTACCTCATTAGCTCCTCCCAGATCCCACCATCAGCCAAGTCAGTAAAACGATAAAGTATGTCTGATGTCAAAATTGAGGAAGCAAAGAAGTTACATTCAACCCACTTTTCAACTCAAATATCCAGCTAACGTTAGCTCATGTATTTGTTTTCATAGACAGAGATTGCTAAGCTAACGCTATCCAGGCCGTTAGTAGTTGTTCGCGATGTGCTACGCCTTCTCCGTTCATCAGCGCAGCCGAGGGAAATGCAACAAGTAGAGGAATCCCACAGAGAGGTTTCTGATTATGTACCTGCTGCTAATCTGGACTGGATAGTTTAAGTTGTTTGTTCAATATTCTGCACCAGGTTTACCATCAGAGGGAGCAAATGCTGCATGTTTAGGTTTCTACGCCATCAGACATTCAGGATGTTTGAGAATCAGTTTCCATGAGCTTTTTAACAAAAATAAAGCTCTCCTGTGAAGATTTTGCTTGTGACAATAAAATATGTAATATTTATTTCCATGTCCATAGATAACAGTCCTGTTAGAAATTCATATTAAAGTAAAAAGTAAATACAATTAAAATACATGGAGAACGTAAGACTATTTATTCAAGTAAGACTACCCATGGATAGCTAGCTTATTTAAAATATGACACAAAAAGACTTCACCCTGTTCCTTCAAATATTCGGAATCGAGAATCGCTTGGAACCAGAATCGGAACAAGGAATCGGAACTAGAAACTGGAATCGTTCAAATTCAAACGACGCCCAACTCTAGTTCTGCTGCAGCCTTTGAAAGCTAAAGAGAAGGAGCTACAAACTCCTTCGCTTCTTTCCAGGAACATTGATAGGGTTATCTCTAGTTCCCCAAAGCCGTGACAACCCAGAGTCCAGCTCAGGGAACCCAGAGTCCAGGTCAAGGAACAGGGACTGCCACCCACCCACTACCCTATAGAGATAGTTTCCCGTCCACTACCCAAAACTAATGAATTAAAAGTTAATGCTACTAGAGCAAAGTATAAAAATCTCATAAAAATAAATAAAACTCGGACTGAACATAAAAACAAATCAATTAAATGTGGTTTACTAAACATAAGATCTCTCCCCTCAAAAACACTCTTAGTAAATGACTTAATTTGTGAAAATAATATTGATTTGTTTTGTCTTGCAGAGACATGGTTGCAGGAAGAGGACCATGTCACAATAAATGAGTCAACTCCCCCTAGCTACTTAAACTTTAGTGTCCCTCGAAGTACTGGTCGAGGAGGTGGAGTAGCAACTATCTTTCATTCCGATTTACTAATTAATCTCCAAAAAAATAATAGTTACAGTTCCTTTGAGCATCTAGTTTTTAGCTTTCCTCATACACATAACAAAGCAGTAAAGCCACTTTTGTTTGTGGTCTTATATCGTCCACCAGGACCTTATTCTCAATTTTTAGATCAGATTTCAGATTTTCTATCTGACTTAGTTTTAAACACTGATAAAGTCATTATAGTCGGAGACTTCAATATTCATGTTGATAATGAAAGTGATAGTCTAAATACAGCTTTTAACACTATCCTAGACTCAATAGGCTTTACTCAAAATGTGCAGGGACCAACACATTCTTGTCACCACACTTTAGATCTTGTGCTGACTTATGGCATTGACTGTGAAGAAATAACAGTCTTTCCACATAACCCTATCCTGTCTGATCATTTCCTTATCACTTTTAAACTTACTCTAATGGATCATATCAAACCTGAAAGAAAACTTCATTATACCAGAACGTTATCAGACAACGCTGTAGCAAATTTTAAAGAAGCTCTTCCAACTTTAATTTCCTCAGTTTATAAATGCAGAACAGAAAACAGTGATTTAACTCGTGACCCCTCACAACTTGACATTTTAGTTCATAGCGTTAATTCCTCCCTGCGTCGGGCAATAGACAAAGTTGCCCCCTTGAAAAGGAAGGTGGCTAGCCATAGAAGATTAACTCCCTGGTTTAATTTAGAGCTACGTACCCTAAAGCAGAATGTTAGAAAACTAGAGAGAAAATGGCGCTCCACGCATTTACATGATTCCTTTTTAATATGGAAAAATAGTTTATTGCTATATAAAAAGAGCCTTCACACAGCTAGAACAGCATATTATTCATCTTTAATCGAGGAGAATAAAAATAATCCTAGGTTTCTTTTTAATACAGTTGCCAAACTCACACAGGATCATAGCTCTATCGAGCCAACCATTCCCCAAGCTCTAAGCAGTGACGACTTCATGCAATTCTTTATAAATAAAATAGACTCCATAAAGAATAAGATAATTGGGAACCTTCCCAATATGCTGGCTTCCTCCTTAGTTAATGAGGCAGCCTCAAAAATGGTGGAACCTAATATATGCTTAAACTGCTTTAATGCAGCCGAACTTTGTGATGTACTAAAATTATTAGCTTCATCTAAACCTTCAACTTGCGTTTTAGACCCAATCCCAACTAAACTCTTAAAAGAAGTTTTCCCTCTGATCGCTGCTCCAATTTTAAATATAATGAATCTATCCTTAGTCAATGGATATGTACCACAGGAGTTTAAGATTGCTGTAATTAAACCTCTACTTAAGAAACCCTCTCTTGATCAAAACGACTTAATTAACTATAGACCGATATCTAATCTTCCCTTCTTATCTAAAATTCTTGAGAAAATAGTTGCACACCAGATATGTGAGCATTTAAACAATAATGAGCTGTTTGAGAAGTTTCAGTCAGGCTTTAGAGCTCATCACAGCACTGAAACAGCTCTGGTGAAGGTTACTAATGATATTCTCATAGCCTCAGACAATGGACTGGTGACCATTCTGGTCCTGTTAGATCTCAGTGCTGCCTTTGACACTGTTGACCACAATATTCTCATAGAAAGGCTTCAAAGTGTCGGTATAATAGGAACAGCACTAGGTTGGTTTAAATCTTATTTGTCTAACAGATTTCAGTTTGTTCAGGTAAACAATAGATCTTCCTCAACCTCAATAGTTACTTGCGGAGTACCACAGGGTTCAGTGCTTGGGCCGATTCTCTTTACTATATATATGCTTCCTATTGGTAAAATAATTAGGCAGCATGGGATAAAATTCCATAGTTACGCAGATGATACACAGCTATATCTATCCATAAATCCTGATGAATCCAATCAGTTAGGTAGACTACAGGCATGTCTGGAAGACATAAAAACTTGGATGACTCTAAACTTCTTGCTTCTAAATTCTGATAAAACAGAAGTTGTCGTCTTTGGACCAGAAGCTCTGAAAAAGAAACTACTTAGTCAGCCCCTTCACCTGGACGGCATTAAATTAGCCTCCAGTAATAAAGCAAAAAACCTCGGTGTCATTTTTGACCAAGATATGTCATTTAGAACTCACATTAAAGAAGTCTGTAGGATTTCCTTTTTTCACCTTAGGAATATTGCAAAAATTAGAACCATCCTGTCCAGGACTGATGCTGAAAAACTAGTCCATGCCTTTGTTACTTCAAGGCTGGATTACTGTAACTGTCTATTATCAGGTAGTCCACAGAATACAATTAAAAGTCTACAGTTAGTTCAAAATGCTGCTGCTAGGATTCTGATGAATATTAAAAGAAGAGATCACATTTCCCCTGTTTTAGCTTCTCTTCACTGGCTCCCAGTAAAATCTAGAATAGAATTCAAGATCCTCCTTCTGACATATAAAGCCCTTAATAATCTAGCTCCATCATACATAAGAGACCTGATTGTTCCATATGTTCCTAACAGAGACCTTCGCTCTCAGACTGCAGGTTTACTGGTAGTTCCTAGGATTTCTAAAAGTAGAATGGGTGGCAGATCTTTCAGCTATCAGGCTCCCCTCCTATGGAACCGGCTCCCAGGGTTGGTTCGTGAAGCAGACAATTTGTCTATCTTTAAAACTAGGCTAAAAACTTTCCTCTTTGACAAAGCTTACAGTTAGAGATATGTTTATAGGTAGTTAGAGTCAGGTCAGACAGGTAGATAGGAAGAGACAGGTTAATGTTAGTAGTCAGGCAGAGTGTCAAAAGTTAGGAAGAGATAGGAAGAGGTAGAGTAGCTAGGTAGAGATAGATTAATGTAAGCCAGGTAAAGATCCGGAGCCGGTCGCGGCTTACCGCCGCGGAAGAAATGTGCCCCACAGGGGCCAGCCAGCGCCGGAGAGAGGTCCCTCAATGGGATCCTCCCGCACAGTGCGGCCGCCCATTACCTGCCGGGTTGAATCCCCCGGGCAGACTGTGCGGACCCCACCCGTTTATCTCTTAAACGTTTCTCGCCCTCTTCAACTCTGTCCTCTCAGTTCTGTCTATTTTTCCTTAAGATAGTTGTCGACTATCGGTCTCGTGCCGGTATTTAGCCTTAGATGGAGTTTACCACCCACTTTGGGCTGCATTCTCAAACAACCCGACTCCGAGAAGACCCCGGCATGACGGGGGCCGTTACCGGCCCTACACCGTCCACGGGTCAGGAGGACTCAGACAGAGTGTTGGTAGCCAGGTCTCCTAGTAGCTAGGAGACAGGTTAATGTTAGTAGCTATGCTGCTTTAGGCTAGGCTGTTGGAGGACATTATTAGGGTCTGTTCCTACTTTCTCTCCTACTTCTCCCCAACTGCATGATGTGCTGTCAATTCAAGCACTAACCTGTTTTCTATTATAGTAGGTGCTCCGGATTAGCCCTGCTTGACGACCCTGACTAAGATGGCATTGCAGTGACGGAAAATTCTCCACGTCCTGCAACAAACTTCTGCATCAGTTCTATTGCTCTTTCTGTGTCTCTGTTATGTATTCTCCAAGCCACAGACGGTCGCGGCAGATAACCGCTTGTGCTGAGCCTGGTTCTGCCGGAGGTTTCTTCCTGTTAAAAGGGAGTTTTTCCTTCCCACTGTCGCTGCATGCTTGCTCAGTATGAGGGATTGCTGAGAATTCCACGACGCAATCTTCTGTGGTTCTGTAATTTCTACACTTAACATTGTATTGTAATAACTCTTTTTGTAAAGTGCCTTGAGATGACATCTGTTGTGAAATGGCGCTATATAAATAAACTGAATTGAAATTGAATACAAACTAAAAACTGGAGAGGTCGAAGCAGGCAAGCAAAAAACAAAAAAAAGAATAAAAGGAACACGAATGCACAAGAAGGAAAAAGGAGCAAAAGCAAAGCTGACTGATGGGATTTTTTTGGGGTGTTTGGCTCTGATCCTGGTCCAAGGCATTTAGGAACAGCCAATAATGAGTTCCAGAATGATTCTTCAGTAAAATCATTGTTCATGCTTAAAGCTGAACAGAGTTTCCTCATGAAAAAACCGGATACTGTTTAGAATTAGTCAGATGTCACATTTTAATCATATTTTTATCGTCTAACAAGTACAAGTTGTTCTCCTGCTCCCTAAACTCTTGAACCTGTGTTGTCTTTAAGGTGGTAAAGTCGATATTAGAAACGATGCAGCATGTTATGTCTGTTCATTTCGTCCGTTTGGATGAACCAGTGGAAGGATTTCCTAGCAGATTTCCTCTGATTCATCCTGTAAAGATGAACTAAAGCTCTGCGGTTTCCCTCTCTCTTCATGGTTCCACCCTCAGAGGTCGTTCCGATCGTTTGCGAACGACGACCGCCACGTCCTGGCCAAACACGCCAGCGTCTACCCGGCCCCGGAGGAGCTTGAGGCCGTCCAGGCGCTGGTGTCCACCGTGGAGGGAGCCCTTAAGAAGGTCTCCGATTGGATGGACGGCCTGAAAAGCTCCTCGGAGAAGACTCCCGGCTGCAGCAGCGCAGAGGAGGAAGACGACGCTGAGTCAGAGTGAGTCCTGCAGTTTGCTTATGTGCTGGAGCTATATATGGCAATAGTTGATCCTCAGCAGCTGGCTCTCCATCAGCAGCTCTCCACCTCTGTGATATTTAGGTCCAGTTAGTTTATTCATGTAGAAAACTCTATGCTGTTTGTAGGTTTTTGTTCTAAGCTGCTGTACCCAGAGGCTGGGCTAAACGTTGAACATGTTTGTGTGTGTGTTTTATGGCCTCTCCTCTCCCACTAGGTGTGACGGTACGTCGGTGCTGTGCGGAGTGACGCGGGTCGGCCTGGTGGCCAAAGGTCTGCTGATCAAAGGCGACCTGGAGCTGGAGCTGGTCCTGATGTGCAGAGAGAAGCCCTCCAAGCTGCTGCTGTACACCATCAGCGCCAACCTTCCCCTGCAGATCCAGGTACCCTCAGCCACACCTTCAACTCCAGGGTTTAGAGACAGACTTCCTCACTTTTACACCTTAAAAACACGTACACACGCACCAACAGTTAGTATGTTCGTTTTTGGAGCTGTCACCAAATATTTTGGCATATAGAGCTTTTGACCAACGGGTCGGCCCCGGATGTACTGACTGAGTTTCGCTTTATGGAGGTACACTACATGCTACCAAATGATACAAAGAAGCCCGCAAATCCAGACAACAAGGCTGGAATAATTCATATTAATCAGTCCAGTCTTGAAGTAACGAATGCATGGACTAGTTTCTCTTCATCACTCATGGACAGGAGGTTTCTAATTTTAGCAAAAAGAAAGAAAAAAATCTTAGAACCCGGTTTAATATGGGATTTAAATGTCATGTCTTGATCAAAAATTACACCAAGATTCTTTACATTATTACCAGAGGCCAAATTAATGCCATCTAGATGAAGTGATTGATTTAGCAGTTTCATTTTTAAAGGTTTTGGTCAAAAGACAACAACTTCTGTCTTGTCTGAATTTAAAAGTAGAAAATTCAGAGTCATCCAAGTTTTTATGTCTTCCAGACGTGCTTGTAATCTATCTAACTGATTGGTTTCATCAGGTTATATGGATGAATATAATTGTGTATCATCAGCATAACTGTGGAAATTCATTCCATGTTGTCTAATTATTTTACCGATTTGAAGCATATATATAGTAAAGAGAATCGGTCCAAGCACAGAACCCTGTGGTACTCCACAAGAAACCCTTGAGTGTGAAGAAGATTTATCATTGACATGAACAAACTGGAATCTGTTGGACAGATATGATTTAAACCAGCCTAGTGCTGTTCCCTTTATCCCTTCAACATGTTTGAGCCTTTCTAAGAAAATATTATGATCGACTGTGTCAAAAGCAGCACTGAGGTCTAACAAGACCAGAACCGTCACAGATCCATTATCTGAGGCCATTAGAATATGATTAGTAACTTTTACCAGTGCTGTTTCAGTGCTATGATGAGCTCTAAAACCTGACTGAAATTCCTCAAGCAGGTTGTTGCTGTTTAGATGCTCACATACTTGATTAGCAACTATTTTCTTAAGAATTTTGGATCAGAAAGGAAGGTTAGATATAGGTCTGTAGTTAGCTAAATAATCTTTATCCAGGGAGGGTTTCTTAAGTAAAGGTTTAATAACAGCAACCTTAAATTCCTGTGGTACATATCCATTTATTAAAGATAGATTCATCATGTCTGGAATAGGGCCAGTAACCAGAGGGAACACTTCCTTAAATAATTTGGTTGGTATTGGGTCTAATATACAAGTTGAGGGTTTAGCTGAAGCTAATATTAGTGATAATTCATAAAGGTACAGACATAAACATGGTTCTACAGTTCTCTCTGATACCGCCTCAGTTACTGAGAGAGAGTTAGTCATGTTTGGGAGAATACCAATGATTTTATTCTTTATAGAATTTATTTTACTTATGAAGAATCCCATAAAGTCATCACTACTGAGAGAAGGAAGAATATTTGGCTCAACAGAAATATGACTCTGTGAAATGCAAACTTTCCTCAATAAATTCAGTTAATTTTAGTTAGTTTTGTGAACACTCATTATAGTTCCTTTTTTGTTTGTAAAATTTTTATTTGTTTATAAAAAGTTGTTTTTTTTACTTCTATTTATTTCTTACTCTACCTAAACATTCAAGGTTGGTGCAGAGATGCCGAAGCCACAGGAGATATTGCGAGCTTTAAATATCTCTGTCGGTAAAAGAGATACCTGAACCTGTCCTACTTCTAGCTGCTACACAAAGCATCTTAAACATCATCCTTCTTTGGTCGACCTTATTAGATGTTGTTGGTGTAAAAATGAGCCAGCAGCATCACTCTTTTCATCGGAACGGTCCAAAATGTATTTATTTGTTTTTTTGAAGGTTTGCAGCCTTAATCTCATTGTTTTCGAATGAAAAGGGGCAGAGAAAGAAGGGGGGAGACCTGCAGCTGAGGTCAGCTGCATTGGTGACGTAGGATTTTTTTTCTGCGCTACCACACAGCGCCCAGACAAACAGAAATTTAATCTCCCGATGGTCCCTGTAATATAGTAAATCCCGGGGATCGGAGTTCTCCCAGCCGGACTCGAAGAGGATCAGTGAAGCAACGCTGCCAAGAGGCTGACACTGCTTCCTGCTGCTTCGTCTCCGTTAATTACTCACCACAGCTGCTGCAGCGCTTCTTCATCAACGGAGGAAACCGTCTGAGGATCTAATTTCCTGCACCTAACTGCAGACTGACAGGCAGGGGGATGATTGATGGAACCACTTTTTACCTGACGGAGAAACTAGATGAAACCTCAGGGAAGGTAACGAGACGGAGCGGCGTGCTGGTGCTGATCGCATCCTGTTCCTGTCATTATGGATTTCAGTTTAAACGAGTAAAAGCACAAAATTATTTATTTACTGTGTTCCTTTTTTCTGACTCATCAGTTTTCGTCAACAGTTTCCATTCAGCATTCCTTAAACAGCTTTGAATAAGGCATTAAACAGCCCATAAAAACACCTGATTAAGAATCAGTGTGGTATTCTGTCATTTTGACTCACGGGGTCAAAAAGGTTCGGTCATAATCATTTTTTTACCCATCAGTTCTTAAAAAACATAATAAAAGTATTATTTTTTTTTACTCATTTTAATATATTTTCTGTCCAAACAAGCTGAACAGTGAACTACATATAAACAAATGATTTCACTTAAAATCCGAACAGTTCACCTGCTGTGGTCTGAACACTTCCTGCTCCGCATGGAACGGAAATGCTCACCTGCTCATGCGTAACAAGCATCACACAGACTGAAAAGTCTTGATTAAATGTTACAAATGAGTTGATAAACCAAACTTGTAAATGGTGTTAAGACCTAAAACAGTAAAAAAAAATATGAAACCATCTGAAGAAGTTGCAGCTTATTTAATTGTTGTTTTTTTCCGCAGTCAGTATATTTTATATCCAGTGTGCTGGCGCCTGTGGCTTGTATCAATAAATAATTACATATTTTCAGATATCAATCTGGGGGGGGGGGGATTCTGTTCTCTAGCGGGGGCATGGCAGAAAATAATTGAGAAGCACTGTCATAAACACAGAACCAGGCAGCCCCATCACTTAAACTGCAGGAGATGTCACTCACAGCAAGGAGCGGCGGAGGACATGGATCCGAAAAAAATTTCACTAGTTCAGTTAAATGTGGTCGCGTTTTGAACCGATCCGCGACGCACAGAAACACTAAAAATACCAAAAGTGAACCTTATCACATACAGGAAACACTACGTTCAGTTGTGGCTCGCTTAGATCGCTGTTACGGAGAGAAACACTCGGCTATAGGTGAGTAGCTGGTTAGCTTCAGCAGCTGAAATGAATTAAAATCAGCTGTATTGGCCAGGTTTTTACACATAAACCAAAATAAAGTTTGAGCCATTAACAAAGTGTCGTAAAATGTTTAAAAGATTCAAAAGCATCAAGATAAGCCTTCACCTTAAATTACTAACATAAGTAAATACACATATATATAAAATTGGTTATTAAGATGAATATTCTATTTGCTGATGTCACTCAGGTTTTTGAAATGTATTTTGTTTCTTACAAACTTAGTTACGGTAAAAGACAAGAGTGTTTGTATTAAATTGTATCCAAATAAAAAAAAAGGCAGGGAGGCACTTAAAATATCTTTTCTACATTTTGTGATAGTTATCAATAATTACTGATATTGATCAATATGACTATTTTCTTTATCAATATTCTCTTTTTCTATGTCATTCTGCTCTTATTTTTACATGCTTGACTAAAGTAGTCAAGCTGCTGGGTTTTTTTCGTGCTTTTTTCAGATAAGTATTTATGTTACCCTTTTTATATTAGTTGCACTGACTGAACCAGCTGAAAATTTCTTGCTGTTTTTTTTATGATTTTTGGCAAAGCTTGTGAAGCTATGGGTTGATTATTATTTTGTCAAATAAATTAGTAATTCATTACATTTGCCTTTTTATTTGTTTACATTAAAGGTGAAAGTAAAGTATCAAGTACAAAAATATTTATCTGTGCCTTTTCCTCGTAACACACAGTTTATCTAATTCAGTTTTGTTTGGATCGGTATCGGCAGATTATGAACCTCAGATATCTGATTCGGAAACGAAAAAAGAAGTTTGCAGCATTCCTAGTAAAAAGCCGTTAAGATACAAAAAACTTATTTGGAGAAAATGTACAAAAAAAGGAACAAAATCTGTAATAAATTATAAAGGGATTTAAGTAGGAGGAAAACTTCCTGTTTGGAGTGCAGCTCAGTGGAAACACCGATAAGGTTTAATTGGCTCACACAGTTATACTTTACTTACTAACCTGTCATATTTATCCATTTTATGGTATTATTCATTCACGATAATCAGAATTTGGGGATTTTTCTCAAATCTGTTTTATTTTCCACGGAACATTTGGCAACAACAAGGCCAGAATGTAAAACGTTTAACACAAGCTATTCTTTTTTTATTACTGTTTTCATCCAAATCTGAGGGTGGAAACATCATAGCGCTAACGTCGGCGTTGTGTTTTACAGACGATGACTGACGAAAGATACGAAGTTCGGTCGAGCGTCTCTGAGGCGGCGATCCTGGTCTGCAGCACCAAAGACCCCCGACTGACCCTGAAGATCACCCTGTCCTCGTTAGGCATGAGAGACGAGCACGGCACCACAGCAGGTATTTATCCCACTCCTCTCTGTCTGATCACACGCTGGCATAGAGAGGAGGGTATGGAGGTCAAACCTGAGCTCAGAGTGGGACAGGAAGATGCATGAAGAGGGCTGAAAGCTGAGAGGAATCGGATCTGGGTCAAGTGTGGTTGAAATAGCAGCTGGATGGGGAAGGAGGTTTCCTGGAGGGCATCTGCTCGATTTGGACGGATGGTAAAAGGAGACGTCCGTCTCAGGTGGCAGCGTTGTTCTGTCCTGCCGCTCCGATCGGGACGGATTCACTGTCCGGATCAGAGCGCGGAGGCTTCTGTCCGTCTTTAGACCCAGCTTCCTTCTGCCTCTCCCTCTGTGATCTTTACCGTCTGTTATTAAAAATGAAGGATCGGTGAGTCAGAGCAGAGCAATAAGCCTTATCCATGTTTCTGCTCCCGGCGGGAACATTTGGGCCAAAGCTCCGCAAAGTTAGAAAAATGATTCCTGTCAGACGAAGAGATCCAGGAAAGAGGGAAGATTTTCTACCTTCAGCTCCAGCATCGCCATACAAAGCTAGAAGACGGCTTCTGTTTGTGTAACGCCATCGTCGACTACGACTTGACTCAACGATGAAGTGGGTGCAGCTGTAGAGCCTAAGTGTGTGAATAAGACACAAACAGCAGGAATAGAGCTCATAAATATATATATTATGGTTGTTTGTAGAACCTGGATGTTATCTCTATATATTATTAACGGAAAGAAAAAGACAAAAGAAAACCCAACAAAATATTAGTACAATAGGATAAAATTAACCCTACTTAATACTACAAAAAAACACTAGTTAATCCCACAAAGGGAAAAAAATGAAAGAAGTTCAGTCTACTTTATTTGACCAGCTACAGGTCACGTTAAAAAAAAGGTTCCAGTTCTTATGTTGGGTCCTGTTGAATATTTCCTATAGTAATGCAGTGGTGTTTGAGTAGCTCACCATCCCATAAAAAAAAAAAGACCTAAACGAGGTATAAAACCAGACATTAATCAAAAATAGTTTAATATAACTTTCTACTGATACAATTAAATCTAGAAATTGCACCATGCTATGTTTCGCACAACAAACTAAAGTAATATTCCACTCAAACATTTATGGGTCCCATGAAAGTAAATGAAATTATAAAGTAGAAGAAATATTCCATCATAAAGATAATAAAACGAATGTTGGGCATTAGGGAAAATGCTCTACATGAATTTAAACTATTTCAAAAGTATCAAAATGCAAAAAAAAAGTGTTCAATAGAGTTGCAACTATTTATCTAATTTAATCAAATAATTTTACATTTCTCTCCTTTGTTCGTGCTGTTTTTAGCTAGATACGCAGACTGTAGGAAAGAGGCAGTGAGAAGTGAAGACTCATGTTCATTTGGACAAAGTTTTCAAAGTATATAAAATGAATTAGACATGGCTAAATTAATAAATACAATTATTTTAGCATATACCCATAAATTTATCATAGTAATGCTACATAAAAGCCAGACTAAAAGGTAGCTAGCAAACAATAAGTACTACTTATCTCTGAGAGATAGAAGTAATTCATTTTCAGGTTCAGTATGTTTGTGGTGCTATTGAGAGATATTAACCTTATCATCTACCCTGAATCTTGTTTCCAGATGACTGGAGTAAACCAAAATGACCGATACTGGGACAAAAAAAAGGCAGTTTAGATCTAGCTATGTGAAATAAGAAGTACAATTATAATGTGGTGTGTACAGTAAGTGAAATACATAAAATATGAAAGATATGAGAAAGCTAAAGTGTGAAAAGTAATTTATTGAGTAAACAGTCAATATACGAATTAATAGCCAGTTAGATGAACTAAGTTAGCTGTAAGCAAACAGATAAACTAAAATAAATTGTTTTAGTGATTTGTTGGACATAAGATATTTGGTGGAGAACGTACAAGAGAGAAAGAGTAATCTGGTTAATATAAATATAAGTACAATTGTTGAAAATAATACTTCTTAAAAGCTTGGGATATATAGTATATAAAAGGTGTATCCATTTCAGCAACATAATTGACAAAAAAACACAGATTTGATCAATCAAAATAATTTAGTCAAAACGCATAACTAATCAGTTTATGCCATAATGTATATATTGGATGTGTAATGTGCCTTTGTGCGAGCAGATATAAAAGTCCAATAATAGTTCATATTTTTTAACCGTAGTGACTGATTGCAAACACAGCTTGACTACGAGAGTTTGGCCGTTTAAACCTCGTAAAACAGCAGTGTAGGAACTAAAGTAGAGAATAACTTCTGTCGTAGCTGTGTTTCATTACAGGTAGAGGAAAGTAGGTGTGAAACACAACAATCTTTGCACTACTATAATACTGATACAACTATATTGGTACAATATAATATCTGTTTCAAAATATATCTGCCCTAGTTGTGGTAACTTGACTTGTAGCTGAAAAAGTCCTGGAAAATCATTTTAAGACAAGAGTGTTAACCCTGATATACATATTATGTATCATTAGAAAGTACGCTTGTTGGCATTCTTTGATATTTTTATATGAACTGTCTAATTAATTTTCTTCAATAAAAAAGTTAAACCATCTGAAGTCTGTGATCCACAATCCAACATAATCTGTCGCTGAAAACCTTCAAAATTTCCTTCTTTGTGAGCATTTCCCATTTTGTTTTCATCATAAATTAGAAACTGATTTACTTACCTGATCCTTTGGGCGAAAACTACTGGGCAATGGGCAACTATTCCAATGCAATGGGCAACTATTGCCTGATGGGTGAAAAGTACCTTTCTTGTTGTTCCGTCTCTCTTTCGAACCAATGTCTGTGCAGAACGATGTTAATTGACCATCGAATAGCCAATCGAATGCCACAAACGGAGATGTCCAGACGAGGTGTAGGCTTTATCTGTGAACCTGCAGCTACCAGGCGCGAAAGGACCAAACACAGATCTTAAATTATTAAGCACTAGGCAGAGATGCTTTCGGCAACGTGGGAAAACACACTTCTAAAGAAAAATGCAACATGAAGGAGGTAGTGGAGCTTTGTTAGAAAAGAGATGGGAACAATAATGTGTTCTACATTCAACCAGCAGAGGGCGCACTTCCTGGCACACCACCGGTCGTCCCGGACGTTTAGTTAGAAAAAACACTTGAGGGTTTTTCTGGTTTGTAGTTCCAAATTTAAGCTACGACGCTTCATAAACCGAAGTACAGTGTGAGAACTCAATCTGTCGGCTGTGAGTTGATAAACACAGCCATGTTGTCGTATAGTCTGAGCTGAATACAACGTCCAGCTTAAGACTTTCAACTCGTGTTTACCGGGTCAGCAAACCTGGCAACCTGTTCGCATCTACGTACGTTGGAACGACTTACCCCTCTAAACTACGCAAAAGCTGCAGACTTTGCAGTTCTTTGCTAAATTTGCACATGCGGTAGCAGCGCAGTGAAGGGGTTTCAGCCAGTCCTTGTAGAACAGAGGAGAATAACGAGTATAACATTTTTTATAACCAATTTCCAACCAGCAAATGAGGAAATTACTGCATGCAAAGTTGCGAAAAAAACAAAAACAAAAAAACAGTGAAAAAAAGCAGCACAACACAAGCATTACTCAAAATATTTTGACAAGGTTGGCAGGTGTGGGTGACTCTGTTGTGTAGCCTGGTTCTGTTCAGACGAGATAATAGAAGATTAAAACCGACACATTTAGTGTGAATCAAAGCTACCAGCTGCTAAGGTATTCAGTTCTTTGAGCGAAGCTGTTTACATTTAATCTAAATTCAGTCACGTTATATTGTTTTAGCTCCTCTGTAATTATTTTGGGTGCTGACATATAATAAATCAATTCCTGAGGTTGGATCAGAGGAGCTTCTCCCTCCCCGATCGTCTTTCTGATCATCTGAAGTTCCTGAGGAACAGAGTCGCTGATTAAAAGTCATCGTGACGACGCCTCAGGAACGAAGCTCCTTATTTCCTTCCAGCTGACTTCTCATTTGACAGTTCAGCTGATTTTATCTGAACTTTAATAGTTCACAGTCAGCCTCTGTCTCTAAATGATGCCTCCGAAGGTGGAAATTACAATTTTAATGAATGTTGATATCATTGTATTGTTTAGTCAGCATAGTCTCGGTGCAAAACCTGATCAAATAAATACATTTTTACTTCTGATTGGGTTAAAGGGGGGCAGGTTAGGGCTCAATCAGCCTCATCATGTTTGTAGATTTCAGGCAGCAACATGTTCTGGAGAACCCTTCAGGGACATTCAGAGGGATTTTTATAACAACAAGCATCAGCTCTGTGATGTTGCAGGTGGGTTTATCGTGGTATGGGGGTTCAGTCAGTCTGCTACATCACTATGGCAACAATCAGAGGTTTTAGAGCAGAATCTTCTGCCTTAAAGAGCACCTCTATTAAAGAAAACAGCTTTCTGCAGACAATACTGAGACACGGCTGAGGGATACACAATATATCCGCATCAACATCTGTATCAGCTATCACTTTTTAACATATCTGTATGGGTCAGCCAGTGTCGTCTAGGGTTTAACTGAATATAATTAGGCTAGGCGATATGGTCTCGAAGCCATACTGCGATATCATCTAAACCATGTGTGATAACAATATTTATTGCGCTTAAAGGTGTCACGATTCTCCAAATCCTCAATTCCACTTAATTTTTGATTTTAGGGTCATGATTCAATTTTCTACTATTATTCTTTATCCTTTTCTTACAGTACAGAGCTCTATGCCATTTTTAGACTAGTCCAGACTATGATCATTGGTTTTATTCATTACATTTTGTACAGTATTATTATTTATATTTTATTTCAAAAGACATATAAATGATGCAATTTCCGTTATCCTTAATTGGTCAAATTGAAAGGATTTATTTACAAAATTATTGTATGTACAATAAAAAATCTTGTTTAAATAAATAACAGAAATGACCAGTAACAGAGGTTGGCTGCCATCTTGTGGATCTTTTTAGTTACTGCAGCGCAACAACTCTCAGCTCCGGCTGGCTCAGAGAAACGAGCTAATGTGCAGCTAACAGCGGTTCTCTGGTTTACAACCACAATGTCGACTTAACTCACGGGGAACTCAACCTTTCCTCTCTGGTGATTAGAGAGTAGAAGGAGCGGCTTTAGCTCCAGTCATGCTGCTTCTTTCTTCATCTATGGTTTAACTTCATATGACATCATTAAAATGCATAACCGCGTTTATTTTATTGAGAACCCATTTAGTTCCTGTCTTAATGCAGGTGTTATTCTTTCTGAGATCTCCTTTATTTTTATTACAGATATTTTATTTCAATAAATACAACATACAGACAGTCAAAGTGATCCATGGACGCTCATATGAGGTCGCATATAAACCTTTGTAGCAACAAATAGAAACATTAATATAAGGAAATGGGTTAAACACAAAGGAATAAATTACATGAAGGTAATGACGAAATAAAAAGTACTGGTACTATTAGACCTCAGTGCTGCTTTTGACACCATTGATCATGATATATTGGAACGTCTAGAGAGCTGGGTTTGACTCTCTGGTACGGTACTCGATTGGTTCAATCCTACCTTAAGAACAAGAACTTTTTTTGTGTTGATTAGCCAATTCTCATCACAAAATACAGAAATCACATATGGGGTCCCCCAGGGCTCCAAACTAGAGCTGGATGTCCCATTGTTTCCTCCAAGTGAACAAAAACAAAACTGAAGTACTTATTTTTTGACCCAAAAAAGATTGATTAAATATCAGTGCACAACTTCAGTTGATCGAATTAGAAACTAGCAACCAGGCCAGAAATCTAGGTGTAATAATGGACTCAGACCTGAACCTCCAGGGTCACATAAAGGTAATAACAAAGTCAGCTTTTTATTACCTGAGGAACATTTCTAGGATTAAAGGAATGATGACACAAGGAGACCTTGAAAAACTCATCTATGCATGTATCTTTAGCCGCCTTGATTACTGTAGCAGTATCTTCACAGGTCTACCTAAAAAATCAATCAGACAGCTGCAACTGATCCAGAACGCTGCTGCTCGTGTTCTCACTAGAACCAGGAAAGTAGAACACATTACCCCAGGTCTAAAGTCCTTCCTCTGGCTCCCTGTTGCTCAAAGAATAGACTTCAAAGTGCTTTTATTATTTTATAAATCATTGAATGGTTTAGCACCAGAGTACATTAAAGATCTGCTATCATGGTACAAACCATCCAGATCACTCAGGTCCTCCAGCTCTAGTTTATTGATCGTCCCTAGAACCAGAACCAAACATGGAGACGCAGCTTTTAGTTTCTATGCTCCTCATATCTGGAATAAATTACGAGGAGAATGCAAAGCTGCAGAGACACTGAACTCTTTTAAGCCTAAAATTAAAACGTACCTATTTAGCCTCGGTTATAACTGATACTATTAGTGCCAATGCTATTATCAAATGTTTTTATCCTAAATTGTTGTTTTTAATCAAATGCTATTGTTTGTTTTATGAATGTTCATTATGCATTCTCTCATTGATTTTATGTTTTAATTTTCCCATTTCTGTAATCATGTAAGACACCATGAATTGGCTTGTGTTGAAAGTGTGCTACAAAAATAAAATTGCTTTGTCTTGTTCAATCATTAGTATTTTCTCAATTAGATTATTCATTCCCTACCCGTCCGCCATCACAGCTATAGTCCTTGTTGGTTGCGGAAAGGGAGCCTGTAGAAGCGGAACGATTTGGTGAATATGGTGAAAAACGAACTTCCCCTTGAAGCATGACTGTTTCTCTTAATGCTTAGCGGTGCAGTTTGGTCCTCCCGTCTGCTCCACTTTGACCACAGCGGGAACCGTCAGCCTTGTCTTTCTTTCCAGGGCGGTGTTTTTGTGGCTCTTCTTCCTCTGCTGTCGCCCTCGCTGGACCCCGGCACGGGGAGACCCTTTCGGTCAAACTCAAACATCACACCAGGACGAGATAGGTCAGCATGGTGCTCCAAAGAGCTGTGGAGATGAAACATTGGCTCCCCTGAGCCAATTCAGAATATCAGCTGGTTCCTGGTTGAAAACCAGATTCTTTGTCTGTAATTTGGCTCTTTGTTGCCATGTTCTCATCTTTGTTCTGCACAGTAACTGATAACCCACTAATCTGCGGTAATCCATGCCTTCAGCCACCGATCTACATCCTGAATGAAGCTCCAGCTGAGCAATAAAGGCGCATGATGTCACATCTACTTTGGTTCCTCTCGTTGGTCTTATTAAACATCCCACTTTGTGCATGAGAACAATGCTTTATGGGTTTGCCTAATAACTGTGAGCCCTGCTGCAGCGTGTGAAGGACGGTGTGTTCAAGCTGTCTGTGCCTCGTTCTGTTTGTTTCTGCAGACGGCGGCGATCAGGAGGGACACGAGCAGAGGCGTGAGGAGGAGGAGGATGCCCTGGACAGGCTGAAGTGCCAGACAGCGCTGGCGTCTCTCCGACACGCCAAGTGGTTCCAGGTGAGCACAGCTGGGCTGCTGATAAAAACCCTTCTGACATCTTTATCTTGAGTATTTCCTCCCTCTGCCAGTAGCGAATATGTTGTCAAAGAAGCGTGATGGTATCCAGCCTCCAGCCCAACGATACATGTTACTCATTTGTTCTGCCGGAAGGTTTTTATTTTGTTTTTCCTGATGCGAGAAAAGTTTGCACACGAGTCCATCTGCTGTCATTCAGCAGTTTCATTACATCAGTTCAACAGAACATTTTATCCAGTTCCGCTTGTTTACAGGGATTCATCAATACCCGTTTTATCAAACCTAAACGATATCGATACTTGGATCTGAGTACTTGCAGATACCCAGTACAAATATTAATACTTAATCATTGCAGAGTTTCCACACTGAGTATTGGTTATATTTAAGGAGTACATTAAAACGGTATATGCCCGACTATCGATAGGTCGATCTCTGGTCGTACGATATGTATGACGTCATTGACATATTAAAATACTTTTTTTAAAGCAAATAAGTGACAATCTAACACCCAGCAATGTGTAATTTCTTTCCATCTCCTTTCGGATATAATATTCACATTACTAAACAAAAAATGACATCCTGAGAAAAGTGGATTCTGAGTGGTATTGCTCCATAGACCTCCATTCATTCTGCACTCGTCATGAGAGCGCCCTCACATGGAACCAGAGTGGAACAGACTTAATTTAATGTTGAATTAACATGAGTTTAGGGCATGCAAAAGATGCTGGAAGCGGCATATGATTTATGGAAAATGAATCCCAACAAGCGATATATCCTCATGTTTTGTTTCATAATACTGTATTGATATTCAAAGCAAATTAGAATTTTTTTCAGGAATCTACATGAAGCCAGGAATGGAATGTTTGTGGTAAAATTAAAAATATAACTGGTAGTTGGTGGCTGTTCTCACTTTCTTCTTTCCAGTGGTTGGATTTGATCTAGTAATTAAAAATAAAAAAATGGGAATGTTTTGACTCTTGTTGTACGGTTAAATTCAGTTTTAAACATCACAATATGTCGTATCGTCACCTTCGTATCGTGATGCCCATCCCTAGTATTGGTGGATCCCTAGTCAAAAGGCCTCTGAAGTGCTTCTCAGGGAAAGACAAAAAATATAGTGGCCGATAGGAAAATGAACAAAGAGACAAGAGATTAAAATAAAAAGTAAAAGCAGCAGCGTGAGCCATAAAACAAATAAGAACAATAAGTTTGGATTACATGATTAAATTAATAAAAACAAAATACAACCTGTTGTTAGAGATGCAACGACATCAAAACGATACTGATACTTGGGTAAGAGTCTTTGCTGATACAGAGTACCAGTACTGATACTTCTACCACATGAAAACAATGCGGTGGATTGGAAGATAGGTGTTATTGAATGGTGAATTAGATAAAAATAGAAAATCTTAATAAAAATGAACAAAAACTGAACTTTTCAATTGAAAATTAAACATTTATGTTAAATTGTTGCAGAGTTTACAAATTTTAGGTACTGGTTCATGATGTCGGTTACAGTACATTAGAACAGTATCGACCCAGATACCAGTATTGATATTGGTGCATCCCTACATGTAAGCGATAATGCCTGAGAAGGTTTCCATTATCACAAAATAATGGAAGACACAGAGGCGTGAACCGGTGACGGCTGCTTCCACGAAGTCCATCATTTCCTGATAATGGACACCTCCAAGGGCATTATCCCGCTTATACCATGGTCACTTACGAAAGAAAGATATATTTAATCAACTAATAATACTTTAACGTGTGTTAGAATAAAAATTGCGATTTAAAAAAAAAAATATATATATATATATAAGTCGAGCGCACTTTTTAATATCTCACGTATAAGCGGGCCGACCGCAGCAGTTGATCAGTGATAGGAAATGAGATGATGGCTTTACCTTACGTTACGTGATACAAAGTATAATTTCAGAAGGTCAGTGCGCTTATTACTGCTTGTGTGTGTCCAGAGGATGATGCAAATAACATTGAGACTGCGTTTTCATTTGAGCCACCGCAATAATTTAGAACTGTCATCAGGCAATATGACGGGACGCTTTTCCTAGGTGTACATTAGCACTTTTTAATGTACACCCTCCAGCCAATCAGAATCGAGTATTCACCCAGACCATTGTATAAAATGTAATAAGTTTCAGCCCTCCTGGCTATATAAAGCATGACAGAAATGTTTCAAGTCTACTTTTAAAATGCATTATCTGTGAAAAGTTTTACTTAAGGATAACAAACAGAAGAGCTGTTAGTGGCTGAGAGTTATTGCAGACGAATGGCGGATAGGGCTTTGACTCCAAACTTCGTTATTCGAATATAATTGGAAAGTTTTAAAAATTAAAGATATTCCAATGACTTTTAGGGATCTCTTAATATTAGAACCTGTATGGGAATTATTTTTTTGTAAATGTGTTTGCTTGTAAACGTTATCAATTCAGATTCCTAGCAAACGAGCGAGTAGTAGGAATGAAATCGAACGTACTGCTACACCTTTTTGCTGGATGTTTAAGTTACATTACGACGCCTGATGTCCCGTTAAACATTTTGTCAACTTAAATCTTTAATCAATTGTCAAAAAAACAATTAAAGGAATCAGTAACATCGCTACACTTTTACATTTAGACGTTGAAATTGCGTCTTTGTCAATGGTTGACAGTTCCTCAGTAGCTGAGGCCACTCTTAACCTACGGTTTTGGGTCTTCCACTGCATTGTGGGATAGCGTAGCGTCTGCTTACTGTGGCGGACGTACACATCCGGGAACTTTATGCCTACTACTCCAATCCCTACTGGAGATTCTGATCTACTACATCGCTCGCTTACTCATTTTCGCCTACTATGTAGCAAACGTGGTAGAGGTATTCGGATGCAGTCAGCTTTTCGTGCACGTACTCTATTAACATTGACTGACACTGCTCTCTGGTGGACTGAACATGTACATCTTAAGTTTGATGCCATTGACGGTCTTACAGAAGACATTTAATGGTCAAAATATAATTAATAAATTGTCAAATATATTCAAATTTAAATATTAATAAACAAACGACATTTGAATATTATTTTTGGGCAAAAGTCAAATCCCTAATGGCGGACCACCTTTACACAATTAAAACACCAAAAAGTGGAACTGCACTATAAACTGGATCTGTACATACAGTATGAACATAGTGTGATTCTTAAATGCAACGTATTTTCATTCAGGTTCTCATATTTATTCTCAGTTCAGAAACATGGCTGTCGGCTGTTGGTTGTGTGTGAGGGTCTGTCTGAAAGTGTGAAAACGTGGCTTAAAAGTAAAATGTTTGTGCGTCCAGAATCAGTAGAACTGTATATTCATCTAAAGGTTTAACTCCCTCCTCTGTGTTGCTCCAGCTAACATTAAGTTAAAGTCAGCAGCTTTTTGCTGCTTCAGGGGTCAGTAAGCTCCTCTCAGAGTCTCTGTGGTGTCAACAGCCGCCCTGCTGTCTAGTTAAAACGCTCCTCATGCCGTCCCTCTGTCCCTTCAGGCCCGGGTCACCGACCTCAAGTCCTGCGTCATCGTTCTGAGGGTTCTGAGAGACGTGTGTCGCAGTCAGCCGGTGTGGGAGCCTCTCCAGGGATGGGTAGGTGCAGCTACACTCCGACCTTTACCAGCACAGAAGGTGGAGGTGGTTCTCACCTCCTCTGGCTCGTCTCGTTTCTCTGCAGCCGCTGGAGCTGATCTGTGAGAAGGCCATCGCCACCTGTAGCCGGCCTCTGGGTCCAGGTGAAGCGCTGCGTCGGGTCATGGAATGCATCGCCTCAGGAATCCTCCTACCAGGTCAGAGGTCGACTTCAGTCCGCTGTGGTTCGACTCTCACTCAAGCTGTTTTTAAGAATAAACCTCACCCTCAGTTCTCAGAGGTCATTAATACTGCCGCTCCATCACTGAGGATTATTAAATATAAATAACATCAAACAAGGCAACTGCTGACTCCGGTATTTTCAGATGTAGCCTTGAGCTGAGGTTATCACAAATACATCTCCTAATAACCAGTATCTTGTGCTTTTCAGTATTAATATTGTGTATATATATATACATTTGGCCTGTTGCTGTGATTCTTAGTTGCCATTCTTTGTTTGATTGGTTTATCATTACTTTTGTTCCTCTCTCTACTTTCCTGCATGTGTAGAAACAGACTTTTCGGTTGTTTTCTTGTGTTTCCCCTCTTTTGTCTTCAATTCCCACCTAATTTGTTGTCTCCCCTCTCTTTCTCTATTGTCTTTCTTTCCCATATTTTATATATATATATATATATATATATATATATATATATATATATATATATATATTAGGAGGGTCACAATTCAATTCTCGATTTTTATTTATTTATTTTCCCATTCACAGTCCAGAGCTCTACGTCATTTTTTTGACTAGTCTACGGTCATTTGTTTATTCATTACATTTTGTACAGTAAATCTTATTTTAAAAGACGAAAGTGATGCAATTTGTCTTATTCTTGTGTAAGTTCTCGGGAACTCAAGATTTCCTCACCAGTGATTTTAGAATAGAATAGGATCGGCTTTAGTTCTGGTCCCGCTGCTTCATCTATCCTAGGCGTGGTCGAGCTGTAGCTTAGCCAATAGCTACCTGCTAGCGTCAGTTAATGCGCTCTGTAGACGTGTGCTCTGATTACGGGGGATGTGATACAGGCAGTTAAAATGTTACCAGATGTTGTTATGAGTTTTATTTGAACTAGTGAGAGTTACTTGTTGGGAAAAATGCGATCTGTGGTTCTTTGTGATGAGACGGTTTCTGCTAACTGTTGCTTGTTGTTGGAGTCCTGAGTGGGACGTACAGAGTTTAAACATGGCAGGACGTGACTGCGATCCTCTTTTGGATTTTGACGTGTAAGGTCGTTATTAAGCATTTATTAAAGTTTCTGTGTCTATGTGACCTGTGGGTTCTGTGCAACTTTTTCTTGCGCACAGAAACACACATGCCAGCTATGGGAATGATGGCCTCCGCCACTCATTTGTAGCAGCCAGAAGGTTTATCTTATGCGGTTCGTACGTAACGTTTGTGCTTTGACTTTATGTAAATAGCAACAACACAGCAGGGCAAAACTCAGCGCCCATAATATATATTTTGTAAAGTATTTATATATATATATACTTTACAAAAGATATATCATTTTCAGCAATGTAATTGACAAAAAACTTTTATAAAGAACACATAAATGTAAGACACATAATGTATCAGTTTATGCCATTATGTATACCAGATGCCTTGGTGCGAGCAGATGCAATTAATTTTAAATTTCCGACAATAATTACGATTTTGCAACGTTAGAGACTGATTGCGATATAAGCACTAAAATAGCAAAGTACAAACTAAAGTAGAGAGTAAATTCTGTTTTAGTTGTGTTGCGTTACAAGTAGAGGAAAATAGATGGCATTGTGAACGACATTATTCTTTGTGCAACTATAATACCGATATAACGTCATAGGTAGAATATAATATCTATTTCAAAATGTATCTCCATATGATGATAATATCGGTATATCGCCCGGCCCTAGTTGTGATAACTTGACTCGTACTGTAGCAGCTGAAAAAGTCCTGGAAAATAATTTCAAAGAAAGGGTGGGAACCTTGAAGTTAGCCTAGGGGACGAGATCCTGAGAGGACAGACAGTGTCACTCTAGGAGCGTGCAGGGTCCGAAATTACATTTTTGACTCACTACTTTAATTATTTTTACACAGATATACCCAAAAAACATTCTATTATATTATGTTGGAGCTAAACAGAGAGAGGAGGGACAACATAAAACAAAACTTTTTGGTCATTTCAGATTTTTGACAAAAAATTTTTAGAAATGTTTTTTAAATTAACACTTATTAAAATCTAGTCAGATTCCTTCTTCTCTCCGTCCATGAAATCTGGCCTCCTGTTTCTGACAGTCTTTGAGCCGCAGCGTTACAGCATTATTTGGGTCATAGTCCCTGATCCCTGGGATCACAGTTGTACCATGAGAAGATCTGAATGTGTATCAGGGCTCATATTGGACCTCCGATCAGTTTTAACTTGCTACCTAGTAGGGCTGGGGAGGTGTACCGAAAATTTACCAGTACCCAAATTAATCACTGTTATTGTCGGTAAATTCGGGATTAAAAAAAACAACAAAAAAAAGTGTTTTGAGCGAGTCGGGGAAACTATCTGCTTCCTGTTCCAGTTTCTTTGTGCAAAGCTAAATAAAACTAGTTTAATATGTTGGAGAATAAAATCAAGTAGGGATGAAAAAGCTGCAGATTAACAGAGCTGATCCTCAACCCTCATTATAAAACACATTCATGGTTCCCCACACTGATTCTGACTGTTAACATGACAACTGATTTCCGTTTCCTCACACTGATAACCGATGAAGTGCAGATTCACCCTGAGAGGACTCATCTTTATTCTACGGCCGTCTCAAAGCATAAATGTTTCTGTTTGACTCCAATAAACACAAACGCCCTCAGATGTTTTCTTTTTCTCTCTTCCTCCGCTGCTCGCTTCGTTTTTCTGATCCTCCGTCTGGGAAACCTTCAGATCTTTTCATCAGCACCTACCTAGAGCTTCTGCTGGAGTTTTAGCAGCACTGAATCGTTTATGAGTTTCTTTTCAGTTCAGGCTAAACTTCACACTAAACAAAAGACGGTTGTTGGGATTTTATTTCCCCGGCTTCCTGATTTTGGGCTTTCTTCTCAGGAGGCCCAGGAGTTCATGACCCCTGTGAGCGTGAACCCAGAGACGTTCTGATGCACCTCGATGCCCAGCAGGCCGACGCCCTCACGCACAGCGCGCAGGTCAGTCCCAGATGTCCCACATTTCCACACCCTTCCTGAACCCCTCACAGGAGTGCAGTTTACTGTTTGTGTAACGCCCTGAGATGACTGGTTTACATTAGGGCATCTCTTTGCTCGAAGGCACTCTGGTGAAAGCTGTTAAGGAAGTCTAGACTGTTTCCTCCCACATTATCCCGTTTGCTCGGGGCACCTGAGCCCTAAAAGCCTCCATGGATAGACCCAACTGGTTCCACAGGAAGTAAAGTGGGTCAGATTTAACCAAGAGCTGTTTTATTTTTAAAATACTCTTCCTTTCATGCTGGGATTATTTCAGCATCTCTGATCTGTGTTGGGGCTGCTTAATGTTTCTCTCTGGAGGTGAAGGCTTCTGCAGAACATCTCACATATTTTAGGTTTGGGTTCTTTTAACACTAATAATAAGTTTTTTATGAGCTCTGACTTTACGTTGCCCCTACAGAGCATCATAAACCCTCTCCTCCTGTTTTCCTGCTATAAAACCGGTTGCAGGGGCTCACCTAAATGAGCACGCTCATTATCCTGTTTGATTAAGGAACATTCCACCAGGGTGCACCTAGGAGCTGCTTGCTGCATCAGGCTCAGCATTTTTCTCCAGGACGCGGCTTTCTGCCGCTGCAGAGCTTCATTAAAGATGTGAAATAAAAATGAGAGTCTCTGACCTCAGACTGGCAAGCTGGACTCACCATGAACAGCCCAGCAGTCCTGCCATGGTTTCCTCTGCTACACCGCCACCCCCACCCCCCGCCGAGCATCCTTACGTTCATCTCTAAGAAGTAACATTTGCAAAGTTACACAGTCAAAAGTTAACACTAATACATCTGGGTTATTTAGCCTGTCATCAGCTTAATAAATACTGTGTTAATTTGTCAAAGCCATATTTGCTTCCATATTGTTGTATTAGTTTATTAATATCACAGTTTCTAATTAAATATTTAGTTTACACATTAAGCATTCAGCTCCAAACTAAACATTTAGCTTGTCATGTAAATATTTAGTCCACAAACTACATAATTAACGCCAAACTAAACATTAAGCTAGAAAGCTAAAGTGGCTAGCTAAATATTTAGCTAGCAAGGTAAATATTTAGTTTTGAGCTAAATATTTAGCTGAAAAACTAAAATGGCTAGCTGCAGAATTATTTTGAAGCTAAGTATTTACCTAGCAATCTAAACTGGCTGTCTAAATATTTAGCTAGAAAACTAAACATGCTAGCGCCACATTTAGTTTGAAGCAAAAACATTTATAAACAAGCTAGCACCACATTTAGTTTGAAGTCTAATATGTACGTAGAAAGCTAAACCGCTTAACTTAAAATTGAGCTAGGTAGCTAAATATTTAGCTAGCAGGCTAATCAAGCTAGCACCACATCTAGTTTGAAGCTAAATATTTACGTAGCAAGACAAACTGCTTAGCTTAAAATTTAGCTAGCGGGCAAAAAAGCTCACATATTAATTTTAAGCTAAATATTTAGCTAGCAATCTAAACTTCTTGGCTTTATATTTAGGTAGGCAGCTAAATATGTAGCTAGGAGGCTAAACAAGCTTGGTTAACATTTAATTCTAAGTTAAATATTTCGCTAGGAAGTCTGAATAGCTACAGAATTTGTTTGAAGCTAAATACTTACCTAACAAAATGTTTAACTTTAAACTAAACATTTACCTGAGAGCTAAATATTTACCGAATTTGAAAATGTACACTTGCTGAAGCGGAACTGGTCTACCAAAATAACATCTTGGCTTGCTAAGCTCTAAATAAATTAATTGTGAGACCGAATATGACCTTCTATCATTGTTTAATTTCATCCCGACATGTCCAGCTTTTCAGCCTAAAACGTAGGACTAATAGTTTTAACAGCAACACAGACCTTTACCGTGGATTTACAGCAACAATGAAAGGTTCCACTTCTTCTTCCCTTTAGCAAACACGCAAATTTACTTAAACATTTTGCTGTGAGTTAAATATTTACTTAGAAGCAACATATTTAGGTCTCCATTTTAGCTTTCTAGCTAAATATTTAATTAGTAAATTACATGTTTTGATAATTAATAACTTGGATCCAAATGTTACTTTGAAAAATGAAACCCATTTTAAACCTATAACAGGCAAAATAACCAAAATTACTGCCATTAATGTTTGACTATGTAACTCAACAAAGGTCACCTCATACATCTCTGTGGAGTCTGGTAATATTTTTTCTATATTTTTCTCCCCTGTTTATGATACATGAAGTTTCCGCAAAAAGCCAAACCTCTCCCACATGTTTTCTTGGATGATTAAATCGTATTGAAAAAAAAAAAAATTCTCAAGAGGCAGCTGCAAAATTTTAACCCCTCTCCATCTTCTGTCTCTATGTTTCAGCACGCACTGCGCCTCATTGCATTCGGACAGCTTTACAAGGTCCTGAAAATGGATCCTCTGCCGGCCAACAAGGCATCTCCGAGGCTCTTGGAAGGTCTGCATGGATCGCTGTCGTTTGGTTTCCTCTCAGCGGGATGCTTTCTGTTGATTGTCCTCCTGTAGTTTGTGAATGACCTCTGGGTTTGCTTCTGGTCTGCAGGCGGCTGTCAGAAGAGGCTCCGGGAGGACTCGGGCTGTGAAGAAAGAGACTTCATCAAACGGATGAAAGGTGACTGGTTTCAGTTCTGAACTGTCTGAGACCCTGCAGCATCAACCAGATCAGATCTGCTAAGTGACATTTTGACCTGAGTGATGCTTTTCAGTTCAAATTCAGATCTTCTAATCAAAAACCTTAAAGTCAGAGTGTATGTTGCTGAGTTACCTAATTATGTCATTTAAAGGGTGCGGGGTAAAATATTTACAGACACAAGGTCGACACAATCACTAGAGTCAGGGTGGAGCAAACGCATCAACAGAGCAGCTCTCACACACTGAGCACGCCAAGCAAAAGTTCGTCAGAGTCGAGCGCGTAGCAGAACACGTATTAAGCACGCGTATGTGAGACTTAAATCCACCTATGGCGTCACACCAAAACATATTGTTTGTGCACATACAAATATGAGCTTTGATTAGACCGAACTGTGTGCTCTGGTCAGGGAAACAAATATAAAATTGGACAAGTGTGGGTGTTAAAACGGTTGTGTGTGGATCTGAAGACAATCTAAATGGTGATCTGTAATTTCTTGCTCTGACAGACAATAAAGCTGGGCTGATAACTAAGATCAGAGTATGTTTATGAGTGCGTAGTGCATCCGGTTACATTCTCCTGATTCTAACTAATCACTCGTAATTCACAAAATAAACGTTTGAATGAGCTAACATATGTTTGAACTTGAATGTTTTAACACTGAATAATACCTCAGCTCCTGAGGGTCACATCTGGGGCTCCACAGCAATGTGGGTCTCTTGATTGGCGACCGTGGATCTCTGGAGGACCAGAGGCTGACCTTTGGGTTTACCACACTACAGCACCAAGTACCAGGACCATATCTTTCTCTGATAGAATAGAAATCGAATATAATCCTTCCCAAACTAGTGGGAAGCAGCAGCTGTTCCTTCAACCTTATAGCTGATATCTTTCCATCCTGGCACTGAGTTAACTTTAGACCAGGAAATCTGTGTATCTACCAGGATGTGGGTCTGGGATTAAAGTGGTGCGACACGTTCAGAACCACAAACACGCCTACATACAACCAGTTTATAACAGAGGAGCCAATAAAACGATTGGTACTGAGCTCCTGAGTGGGTTCAGAACCAGAAACCCCACTGAGGATTGATTACTTCTGTCTGCTGTTGCAGAAAACATCTCACAGGTGGAATCCAGACCTAACGACCGTCATGGTAGTTGGTCGGCCTCATTGAACCAGTCCGCTGATGGTTTACTGTTTGGCCTCCTGTTGTCTTTTGTATTCAGCGTAAAACTGCTGTTTCTTTCCTCACAGTTGGTGTTTTATTGTTCAATCTAAAGACAAGACTTTGTTTTTTCCTCTTCTGAGAACAAAAAGTTACTAAAACTACACACTTATGTGACTCCTTAGATGTTTCCTGCACAGGGGAAACAGTATTTATCTATTCTTTCTTCTTTAAGTTTAACATCCAGCAACTGGGAGCTGGGAAGAACTGACTGATGGTAGGAATCAGTTCTCACTCATGTTTTATCATATCAGCACATATGATAAAAACAGAACATTCTTTCAGCATCAAAATGCCAGGAGGAGCGAAACTTTCTGAGATCCATACGTTGTTTTTAAGGACAGGTGTCTGGTTCTTCTGCACAGATGGTTCATGCAAATGGCTAATTTTTACATTTAATTAGTGCAAAACTATTACCAGCAAATTAAATTAAAATCTTAAAACTATTTATTTTTTTCCAACGTATAAAAATCAGAATCAGAATCGGTTTTATTGCCATTGTTTGAGAACAAGTTCACAAACTAGGAATTTTTTCCGGTACAGTTGTGCACATAAAACATTTAACATAAGAAAAAGGGTTAGGGTTTCACCGAGGTAAGCATCTCGGTCGGCACTTTGAGTTTCCTCATCTGCTGGGCCTTCTTGATGAGGGAGCTGATGGTTGGCTCCCACTTGAGGTCCTGGGTGATGGTGGTGCCCAGGAAACGGAAGGAGTACACGATGGAGATGGGGGTGGGAGAGTCCATCAAGGTGAGGGGATACGGTGGGGCTGTGACTTTCCTGAAGTCCATGATCATCTCCACTGTCTTCTGGGCGTTCAGCTCCAGGTTGTTGTGACTGCACCCAGAAGCCAGCCGGTCCACCTCTCTCCTGTAGGCGGACTCATCACCGTCTGAGATAAGTCCGATGAGGGAGGTGTCGTCCGCAAACTTGATCAGCTTTACGGACTGGTGACTGGAGGTGCAGCAGTTTGTATACAGCGAGAAGAGCCAAGGGGAGAGTACACAGCCCTGAGGAGTCCCAGTGTTTGTAGTCCGATTGTCCGAGACAATCTTCCCCAACCGCACGTGCTGTCTCCGGTCCGACAGGAAGTCAGTGATCCACCTGCAGAGGGAGTCGGGCACGCTGAGCTGGTAGAGCTTGTCTCGAAGCAGTCCAGGGAGGATGGTGTTGAAGGCAGAGCTGAAGTCCACAAACAGGATCCTGGCGTAGGTTCCTGGGGAGTCCAGATGCTCCAGGATGAAATGGAGGGCCAGGTTCACTGCATCATCCACAGACCTGTTGGCTCTGTAGGCGAACTGCAGTGGGTCCAGGAGGGGGGCGGTGATGTCCTTGAGGTGGGGCAGAACCAGGCGCTCAAATGACTTCTTGACCACAGACGTCAGCGCCACCGGCCTGTAGTCATTAAGTCCTGTGATCCGTGGCTTTTTGGGGACAGGGACGATGGTGGAGGTTTTGAAGCAGGACGGCACGCGACAGAGCGCCAGGGAGGTAATGAAAATGTACGTGAACACGGGGGCCAGCTGATCCGCGCAGTGACTCAGGGTGGAGGGGGAGACACCGTCCGGCCCGGGGGCCTTCCTCCTGTTCAGCCTCAAAAACTGTCGGCGCACATCCTCCTCCTGGATGGAGAGGGCAGGGGGGGAGGAGGGGGGGTCTGAGGAGTCCTTTGATGAAGTGCTGGGGTCGTTGATGCTTGGGGTGATGGTGGGGGGAGCAGAGGTGTGAGGAGCAGACGGCTGTTCAAAGCGGCAGTAGTGTGTATTCAGGCCCTGGGCGAGAGTCCGGTCGTTCAGGGCCTGGGGGGCTTTGGGCTTATAGTTTGTGAGAGCCCTCAACCCCCTCCACACGGCTGCAGAGTCATTGGAGCTAAAGTGTTCCTGTATACGGTTGGAGTACACAGATTTTGCTCTTCTCACTTCACTGCTGAAGTGGTACTTTGCTCGTCTGTATGTACTCCAGTCCTCGCTCCGCTGCGCTACTTCCTTCTCCTCACGTAGGCGCCGGAGCTTGGGTGTGAACCAGGGCTTGTCATTGTTATAACAAATCCTGGTGCGCGTTGGGATGATGCGCGTCTCATTGAACTGAATGTATGAGGTCACAGTGTCCGTATACTCGTCCAGATTGTCCGTGGCTGCTCCAAACGCTCCCCAGTCTGTCGTCTCCCAACATGAGCGCAGCTCCTCCACAGCTTCAGAGGTGTATTTCCTTGTTGTTATCACCACAGGCTTGGCCAATTTCAGTCTCTGTCGGTATGAGGGAATTAGGTGCACCATCACGTGATCTGATAGTCCGAGGGCAGCGCGCGGCACAGCATGATACGCTCTGCTGACTGTAGTGTAGCAGTGATCCAACGTGTTCTCCTCTCTGGTCGGGCATTTAATGAACTGTCTATACTTTGGTAATTCCTGGCTCAGGTGTCCCTTGTTAAAGTCACCAAGCACGATAACAAGAGAGTCCGGAAAAGACCGCTCCGCATGTAATATCTGGCCTGCAAGCGTGCGCTGAGCCTCGTGCACGTCCGCGCTCGGCGGAATGTAGGCAGCCACCAGAATGAATGAAGCGATCTCACGCGGTGAATAAAAAGGCTTACAGTGAATGAAAAGATATTCCAGAGAAGGAGCGCAGTGTTGGGAGATCACAGTCAAATCCGTGCACCATCTGCTGTTGATGTAGAAGCAAACGCCACCGCCTTTTGTTTTGTTGGAGAGCTCCGCGTTGCGATCCGCGCGGAGGAGATGGAAGCCTTCCAGGTGAAGCGCGCTGTCCGGGACACTCGCGCTTAGCCACGTCTCTGTGAAGCACAAAACATAAGACGAGGAAAAGTCCTTGTTACTTCTCATCAGCAGCGCTAGTTCGTCCATCTTGTTGGTAAGTGAGCGGACGTTTGAGAGAAAGATGCCAGGTAAAGGCGTGCGCGCGCCCCGTCTGCGCAGGCGGACGAGTGAACCCGCTCGCTTTCCACGGCGCCGTTTCCCTCTTTTGGTCAAAAAATGGACCAGGTCCGCAGCTGATGCTAAAAAAACTGGTAATAAGTCTGTAGGGGTGGTAGTTCTAATGTCCAGAAGCTCCATGCGGGTATAAGAGCACGCAGCCAAACAGTTAACGCACAAGAACAAACAAAACAGAGCGCACGAAAGCACCACGGCTGCCATCCTCGGCGCCATCTTTTCTTTTCTTTATTTTCCTAGTAAATAGGATAATCTATCTAGTTACTTTTACTGATTGCTTCTAATTGCCCCTCTTTATAATTTTTTTTTTTTAATTGATGAAAATGAATTTTAAACTGGATAAATTTCTTTTATCAGGGAAATATGCAAAAATTGGTTTAGGTTTTGGTTCTACAATGATTTAGACCTCTCTTTCATACAAAATGTCTGAATATTTGACTAATTAAAAATATTGATCTCTTTGATTAATCAAAAATATTGTATGCTTGGTGTATTGTTGAGCAGGGGGAAAAAATCTTGTTTTTTGGGTTAATTTCTGTCCTTTTTTTTGTACAGCACTGGTTTGCAGAGATTTAAAGTTGTTTAGTTTTTTGTAGTTTTGAGTTCAACATTTAGAACTGAAATATAATGAAGGTTTGGAGTGAATCAGAATTTACGCTAAATTCCAGAGGTTCTGCCAGGTTCTAGACCGGTATTACAGCAGAGGCTGAGCCTGTGGAATACTTCAGGGAAACAAAGTGTTTTTCCAAGTCATATTATCTGAGTTTATTCAAGGAGTTGTAGATGCTGATGACTGGGGGCAGGAAGGACCTCCTTTAGCTGTCTGTGTTGCAGCAAAACTGAAAAAGCTTCCGACTGAAGAGTAGAGGTCGCATTAATAAAATAATTTTAGTGTTTGACTGCTTTTTTTCTTTACTGAAATGGAAAAATACGAAGGCCGACGGTCATTTTGACACATCACAATTCACACATCTAATGACGTGGTGCAAATGCGCAGACATTTCAGCTTTACGCACAGAGTACAGGTAACCAAATCAATCCAAAACAAATTTCCTATGAGAGCATCAAAGAATCATCTCAGACCTGGACCCTGCACTCAATGCATCTCGCTAACTGGGTGCTGGATGGTGTGTTGGGTTAGATGAATATGATTAGAAACTAATTCTATTTATTTCAACAGATATAATTAGACTAGAAGGTTTTATCTAACAGTGTTTCTGTTTAGAACCAGAACCTGGAAGATTTTAGGACTTACTGAAACCTCTGCTGATAAATCTCTTAGCAAGAACAGTTATTATTTCAACTTTCCAGCAGAAATATAATTTAATTTATTTCATGTTTTCTTTTTATACAGTTAAAGGTCCAGTATGTTTGAATTTTACAGTGACTTAATCACACAACTGTCTACTGTCCCAATAATGTTGAAAGGAAGTTACTTTGAAACAGAGTTCAATATCAGGCGGCCGAGTGGTTGGAAGTTTTTGTCATTTAAAAAAAACGCTGCTACGAGACATTGTCGTTTTTTACTATATCTCTCCCACGTCCATACTTCCTGGTTCCAGAGCCAATCACATCGGAGACTGCAAGGTTGCCAAGTCTTCAACACAAACGGCACGCCTCCATTTATAATCTAACACGGACCGGGATAAAGGCTAACCTTGAGCTAAGAAATGTTAGCAGGAAATTCGGGAAACATAATATGCTCCAAAAATATCTCAAGCTCCTTTTTTATCAACTACCTTCAACTCGATATTGAAGTGAAAGATTTTAATAGTTTTAACATTTTCATTTGTTGTATTTTTTATTTAGCTTTCACTAAAGTTTTTTTAATTGTATTTTAGATGTAATTTGTTTTTACACTCTGTTAGTTTAGTTTTAGCTTTTGTCTTTACGTTAAACAAGTTGTGTACTGTTGTGTTTGTTAGCAATGTTAGCTTGTTTTTAACCATAACTCACCTGTTATTAAGTTTCTGCTGTGAACTGTTGCATATTAAATCATTCTTTCAATGCTTGCAATACAAAGATGTATTTTATACGCCTTGAAAGGGGGCGAGTCGATGGAACGTTCCTGTTCTGTTGTTTTTATCAGAATGATTTGTGCAACCAAAGGCACGACACGTGATCGCATCTGTTTCTGATGACAACGCGCAGTAGAGCAGGGAGAGACTTAGACCAATAATCCTTCAAAACTGTATGAGACACAGAAACGAAAACTGAGCAAATTTTCTCAATAAATTCAGTTAGTTACTTAGTTTTCTTGAACACTCATTACAGTTTCTGTTCAGTTTATTTTTATCTCAGTTAACAAAAGTGTGTTTTTTTTTTTTACTTCAGTTTTCATTATTTCATTCGTTTTCCTTAACAATAATAACCTTGTTACAGTGAGATGTATTTATATACTTTCCAACTTACTGTGTAGAACTCGTCACATTCTGTTTGTTCTGGCAATTCTTCTTTGAAACTCATGAAGGGAGAGGTTGAGGTGGCTGAAGGCAAACTGCCGTGTATTTTGTTCATGCACTGCAGTACTCCAATTTGACCACAAGATGCCAGTCTTTAAATTGTACCTTTATTATTTATTTTCTTCCAAAATAAAGAAATGCTTCATTTTTTGAGTTTTGGGTTTAATATCTGTGTCTCTACGTCCGTAGTCCTGGACTGGAGGATGACTGATCCGAACCACCCAATGAACGCCCTGATGCGTCTGAACCAGATCCATCCGGGCCTTCAGTACCGGCTGCTGAGTCAGTCGGGCCCGGTCCACGCTCCAGTCTTCACCATGTCCGTGGAGATCCAGGGAACGACCTATCAGGCCTCCGGGAACTCCAAGAGGACTGCCAAGCTTCAAGTGGCCCTCAAGGTATGGCCCGAATCCACCACGGTCCAGAACCTCTTGACCAGAGCGAAGTACAATAGAACCAATGGATGTGATGGCAGAATGTAGTCCAGCTTGGGGTTTTTTACCCTGTTGGGGAGTACGTCCTCACACGCTGTCACAATAAATATGTTGGGTATTTGGAGTGAATGCAGCTATTTGGCTATAAATAGTTGAAGGATCGTTTATGGCAATCATAATTTATGAGAAATGATTATTTACGGGGCACCACCTGGTCTACCAGGACTATTTATAGCCAAATATATGTATATATTAGTCTCTGAAAGCTTAGCACCTGCCTAGATTAGGCTGAAGTAAATAAATTGGAAGAAGGACTGAGTTCTAAACGTGTATTGAAACATGGAACCTCTCCACATATGTGTGCAGAATAAATAAGTCAACAGTGATTTTCCAAATACAAAAGTTTATTTACAAAAGAGAGGAAAAATACAAACATTTAATTACACAAGCTAGTAACTAACACACTACTGATCAAAATAAATGAATAGCCAAAATAAAAGAACAATGAATGGATAAGCATGCAATCAAAATAGAAACCACGAATTCTTCTGGAGGAATCTGGATGCATTAAAGGACTAAGGCTTATTTTGTAAATGCTGGAAAGAAAGCTAAATTCGTTTACTAATTGTAATTAGTTTTAACTAATTAGTACCATTGATTTATGTGTAAACAAATTAGAGCTGAAACAACTAATCGATTTAATCGATTACAATCTATTTTTAAAAAGGTTGACCTTAACGTTTTGCCATTTTTACTTTTTAAATCCAGGATATTCTGATTTATAATTTCTATGAATTTCATCATCGGAAACCTAATAGTATTTTTTTTTTTTCCCATATATGCCAATAAACGACACAATCATAAGTGTGAACACAGCAGTTGTCTTTGTCACCCATTCCCTCCCAGAAAAAGAATTATGCACAACTCACATTTTTCAGCCTGCTGTCTCTCAAAAATCTGATCAAATATCTTGCACTGTTACACTCATCTTACACTGTTGACTGTGTTCAGGTCCAATAAAATAGATGGCAGTAAACTGCACAATTGTCTTGTGTTTTCATTGTTCTTAATGAAAATGTGTTCGTAATAATTTATATAGGTGAAAGTAATAGCCAAATATGAGTATTAATAAAAGTGATTAATTGATTAATCGTAAAAATTACTGACAGATTAATCGATTATGAAAATAATCGTTAGTTGCAGCCCTAAAACCAATAAAACAATGTAAGGAAAATTAAAACATTATTTTGATCAAGAAATGTTTTTTTGAAAATTATCTGGATAGGAAGTCATTGACTGTTGGAAAATTACCTCTATTCAGATTTATCACAGCAGAATATAATATTATTCCAGTATTTTTATTTATTAAGGGGTTCAAACATGGCTAATAAGATTAGTTTGTGTTCTTAATCTATTTTGAACCGATCTCTATTTTAACACCCCCGATTGTTTATGTATTGAATGCAGGCCTGGGCCGAACACGTGGGCTAATATTTAGCTTATAGCTCCCTCCAAACACATGTGGTGCGGTTGGAGTGGCTCTAATACATTTATTAAACATTGAAATAAAGAAAGGAGACTCATGTCGGATTGAGTAACTCAAATTGTAGGATTTAAACCGACTCTTTGTCGGGAAAGTCTTTTAAAACACTGGTTAAAACTTCAGGCTAGGCGGCCTGGTTTACCGAAACAGATAGCAAATTATATTTTATACATGGTAACAAAATCCTCCTGACGTCTCCGCATCAGTGATTGCGGGGGAATCAGGCGACATTAGCCTAGCGGCTAACAATGGCTACGGTGGCTGGTTAAAGTGATCCTCATGGCCGTTGGAGATGCAGTTAGCTTGTTCTCCGATTGGTTAAGCAGCGATCAGCACCAAATGTATTTCGCTGAACAGTACCTTTGGCAGTTTTCAACATGCCAATTCTTGTTGCCTCTGTGGCGGTGAATAAATACGGCTTTTGCTGGTTCAGACCCCACTGCATGCGGCTTTCAGCTCCCGTTTCTTAGCGGTCGGCACTCTGAAACTCAGAGGGGGTTTTGTCGGGCTTTGAGAAAAAAAAAATGTTTAAGATTCATCTGATATCGGCAGCCTTTGAGATCCATGTAGCAAGTTTCTCCCAGAAACTCGTGCTTTCCTTCGCCAGCGAAGGAAGGTGGTTGCTTTCCTGTTTTCTGGAGCGAGCTAGCCGCTACATCTATCTAACTATCAGAGGTTAAATCCTGTGTGTCCCCTCCAGGCGCTGCAGGCTCTCGGTTTCATACTCAGCTCAGATGGAGACCAGGACTCCCTGAGCGCCGACGAGAAGTCCGATGGAGAAGGGAAGAACGAAAGGTTGTCCACCAGTTCCAGTTCAACATCCGGCACCTCCTCCACCGAAGCACAGGAGGTAAAAACGACACCAACGGATACTAGCGTCTCAATGCACACACAGAACGTTACCTGAAATCTGTTCAGTCCAACGTGGGACTCCTCTTCCTCCACTTCCTGGTCCTCCTCCATCACCTTATGATTAACAAATATTACATTCATTTTCTCACCCAGACAAGTTTGGAGCCACTGCGAGCTGTTCAAAAGGAGTTTATATCAAGTCGTGATCAGAGTTTATCCATATAATGGGAGTTAGTGAAGGCAGGAGATTTGCTGCCTCTAATAAGGCCTTATCTGCCCCAAAACTCCTTCATGTTTTATTATGAATGGTTAGCACTACTCTCAGAAGTGCTTATTAGTTCTGTTTCAGGGTAATTTAGAGGTTATAATTAGGGATCTACCGATACTGGTATCGGGTATCAGCCCATATCGGTTAAAGTTAAGCGATACCATTACCGATACTTAAAATGTGGAAACTCTGAAATAATTTCACAGAAAATTTTCATTTTTAACTTTTTTTGTGTGTGTGGTTATTTTTATCAATTATACAAAAAATGTAATTCACCCTCATTTGTTGTAACAGCTAGAAGAAAATATAACCTGCCTTCCAATTTGTTTGCAGTTTTTTTGTTGTAGAAGTATCGGCATTGCTGCTCGGTATCTGCAAATATTCTGATCCAAGTATCGGTTTGTAAAAAGTGGTATCATTGCATCCCTAGCTCTTTAATCCAAGTACACTAACACATGATTACAGCTCTGTCACTGCTGTGCTCCATCCCAGCTGTAGTGTGAGCAGCACTTTCACTCTACGGCGGTCGGTAAGTCAGAACTACTGCGGACATCAAAATGGTTCAAGTCTTTCCAAATTGTTCCAACCGAATGACCAATTGGACTTTGTTCAGCTCCTACAGGCTTCCTTTCCTCAGCCTATGCAGACTACAGCTGTAATGTTGGGCGGCTGTAACGTCATTGAGGTTGGTTAAGTTAGTGTAAATTGGAATCGGTTGCATTAAAAGCCTGTAAAAGGAAAAAATACAGAAGCTAATACCTTGGCACCTCTGATACTTTCTGAACTCACAGGGGATTATTGCTAACTATTCATAACAAAACTTTGGTAAAATTAAGAATTTTTGGACACCGCAAATCTCCTGCCCCGATTGACTCCCATTATAGGGATATACGCTGATCGCAACTGGATATAAACTTCTACCAAAGGACTCAGAGTGGCGCCAAACTTGTCAGTAACTGAACGTAATAAATGCAGAAAATAAGGTACAGGTTGAAAAAAATCCAAACTTTCCCTTCCGTTCTGTTCTACCGTCTCCATTTTCAGCTCTTCTTCCACTTCCTCTTCCTTGTTTTTGTCTACTCTGTCACCTGGTCCTGTTCCTCTTCCATTTCTTCCCCCTCCACCACTCTCCTCTCCATTTCCACCTCTTCCTACACTACTTTCTCTTTGTAAAAAGAAATTCAAATCATCTGTTTTTCTTCCACTTCATATTCATGCTGCTTAGTTTTGATTTGAAACATGAAGACCAATAATTTCCAGCAGATTGAGGTAATTTGAGCAAACGTTTAACAAATTAAACAGGAAGACAGACATCAGTTCAGCTGAGGTTACCTGATTACAGCTGATTCTGAGCAGTAAGAACCTTCCAGAAAATGTTCCTCTGAGTCTTCAGCAGGATCTAGGTCAGGGTTTTATCTCAGCAGAAGGAAGAAGGTCCGTACATGAGAGCCACACTAACCTCCGTCTGTCTGCAGTCCAGAGCTCCGGGTCCGATCCTGACGGCAGGAGGGAAGAACCCGGTGATGGAGCTGAATGAGAAGCGGCGAGGCCTGAAATACGAGCTGATTTCAGAGAGCGGAAGCAGCTACGACAAACGCTTCATCATAGAGGCAGGAAAACACACATTTTAATTTCATTTTATTAAATGGAACAATGCACATTAATGAACATGACTATGTAAATATGCCATATATAGCCAAAAGGTAATTTTCTTCTGTAGCTGATCCAGAAAAATAATTAGAAATACAGTGTTAACAGACTAATAGATCATCCACGCAACTATTAATATCTGCTGTTATACTGTTCCAAACCTCCTCTCCTTTAACTGGTAGCACCTTTTGACTGAACGCTGTAAGATACTGCACCTGTAATACAGGCTCTTGTTGTTTTACAACTTAAACTAGAATTGAATTTAACAAATTCATACACTGGTGGCGGAGAGAGTCTGTGCAAGATTTTATAGCTCAAATACCAGTTTGAACCTTTTAAAATGTTCAAAATATAAACTTTTACGATTTTAAGTATTAGACAGTGATGAAAAGAATATGTATATTTGAATGCTTTTTTATGTAATCACTGTATTGGTTTTAAAGGGGGCATATTATGCAAAACTCACTTTTTCGTTTCATTAGTGTTAAGGGGTGTCACGATCTCGACTTTGTATCGAAATTACGTTACGACCTTGCACATCAGAATCCAAAAGAAGATCGCGATCGCCTCCTGCCATGTTTACATACCATGTGTCCCACTCGGGGCTCCGTAGCAACAGTAAGCAGACGACCGTCTCATCACAACGAGCCACACATTGCATTTTCCGTAACAAGTAACTCTCACGGGTTCTCATACAACTCACAACAACACCTGGTAAGATTCTAACTTCCTGTTTCACATCCCGAGTAATCAGAGCGCACGTCTACAGAGCACATTAACTAACGCTAGCAAGTAGCTATTGGCTAAGCTACAGCTCAACCATGGCTAGGACAGATGAAGCAGCGGGACCAGAGCTAAAGCCACTCCTACTTTCAAATCAGAGGTGAGGAAATTTTGAGTTCCCCACAATAAAAAATGCATATCGCTCTGTCCCCCGTGCTGCTTTGGGACTTTCCGACCACTGCCTGGTCCACCTCATCCCATCTTACAGGCAGAAGCTGAAATCTGCTAAGCCTGTAGTAAGAACTGTGAGGAGATGGACTGATGAGTCAAAGATGCAGCTACAGGCCTGCTTTGACTGCACTGATTGGAGCGTCTTTGAAGCAGCGGCTTCATCCCTGGATGAACTGACCGACACTGTGACATCCTACATCAGCTTTTGTGAGGACATGTGTGTGCAGACCAAAACCTTCTGCTCATTCAAAAACAATAAACCGTGGTTCACTGCAGAACTGAGACGGCTACGCCAGGACAAGGAGGAGGCCTACAGGAGTGGGGATCGGGACCTGTACAAACAGGCCAGGAACCAGCTGACAAGAGGGATCAAAGCAGCAAAGAGGAACTACAGTGCTAAGCTTAAGGACCGTTTTTCTGCTAACGACCCCTCTGCAGTTTGGAGCTACCTGCAGACCATTACTAACTGTAGGAGACCATCCCCCCACCCTGTGGAGAGCCCCCGCCTGGCTGAGGACCTCAACGACTTCTTTTCCAGGTTTGAAAGGACTTTCACACCTCCCACCTCCCCCACCATCTCCATCACAAAAGACCCAGCTTCACCCCAAACCACCCACGTACCTGCCTTGACGATCTGCGAACAGGACGTGCGCCAGCTATTTCAGAGACAGAAAATTAAAAAGGCTCAGGGACCAGACGGAGTGTCCCCAGCCTCTCTGAAATTCTGTGCTGACCAGCTGGCTCCCATCTTCACCCAGATCTTCAATAACTCCCTGGAGCTGTGTGAGGTCCCCTCCTGCCTCAAACGCTCCACCATCATACCGGTTCCCAAGAAGTCCCCAGTCACTGGATTAAATGACTACAGACCAGTTGCCCTAACATCTGTGGTCATGAAATCCTTTGAGCGTCTGGTACTGACCCACCTGAAGGACATCACAGATCCCCTGCTAGACCCCCTGCAGTTCGCCTACAGATCAAACAGGTCAGTGGATGATGCCGTCAACATGGCTCTACACTACATCCTGCACCACCTAGACTCTGCAGGTACCTACGCTCGGGTCCTGTTTGTGGACTTCAGCTCTGCGTTTAACACCATTGTACCAGAGCTCCTCCACCAAAAACTGTCCCAGCTCACCGTGCCTCCATCCACCTGTCAGTGGATTACCAGTTTCCTGACTGACAGGAGGCAGCAGGTGAAACTGGGTAAGTTCACATCCAGCTCCCGTTCCCTCAGCATCGGCGCCCCCCAGGGATGTGTTCTCTCCCCACTGCTCTTCTCCCTTTACACCACTGACTGCACGTCGAGGGACCCTTCTGTGAAACTCCTGAAGTTTGCAGATGACACCACCGTCATTGGACTCATCCGCGACGGCGACGAGTCTGTGTACAGAAAGGAAGTGGAACAGCTGGTTCTCTGGTGCAGTCAGAACCACCTGGAGCTAAACCCGCTCAAAACTGTGGAGATGACAGTGGACTTCAGGAAGAGACCACCATCAACATCTCCTCTCATGATCCTCAACAAGCCAGTCCCCACAGTGGAGTCTTTCAGGTTCCTAGGATCCACCATCACACGGGACCTGAAGTGGACCTCACACATCAACATAATAAGGAAAAAGGCCCAGCAAAGGCTGTACTTTCTGCGTCAGCTCAGGAAGTTCAACCTGCCCCAGGAGCTGCTGATCATCTTCTACACAGCAATAGTCCAGTCTGTCCTGACCTCATCCATCTCTGTCTGGTTCGGATCCGTCACCAGGCAAGACAAGGACAGACTGCAGAGAACAGTCAGGACTGCAGAGAGGATCATAGGAACCGATCTTCCCTCCATTCAGGACCTATTCCGGGCCAGGGTCAGGAAGCGGGCCAGGAAAATCACCACTGACCCCTCACACCCTGGCCACAATCTGTTTAGGCTCCTCCCCTCAGGTCGGCGTTACAGAGCGTTGTACGCCAAAACCACCCGACACAAAAACAGTTTTTTCCCCCAGGCTGTCGCTCTGACGAACTCTGTCTAGTCACAGTGTGTGAGTGCACTCACATAACAATAAACTATAACTCTGCACTTCTGTACATACTCACTGTAAAATAACCCCGGCTTGGTGTATATATTATCCTTTATTATTTACGATCTGATATTTATTTGTATTTTTACTTATTTTTGTTCTTATTTTTCTTTTTTTCTTTTTTTTATTTCACTTATTTAAGTTCTGTACTGGAGAAAAAAGTTTGCCGGAGTCAAATTCCTTGTATGTGACATACTTGGCCAATAAACTGATTCTGATTCTGATTCTGAGTTAAGTCCACATTCGTATTGTAAACAAGAGGAACGCTTTTAGCTGCATTTTGCTCGGTCCAATTAGCTACGTGGAGCTTTGTGTCTCCAGTCGTTGTTCTGCAGTAACTATAAAGAGTCACTAGATGTTACTAATCATTTCTGTTATTTAAAACATACTGTTACACTTTGATTGTAAAATAAATTATTTCAATTTGACCATTAAGGCCTAATGTGATACATTACACAAGAATAAAAATGACATAGGGCTCTGTACTGTGAAAAATAATAAAAATAAATCAAGAATCAAATTGAATCGAGGATTTGGGGAATCGTGACGACCCTATTTAGTATGTATATTTGGGTATCTGGGGTGCTTCCCGACACACACACACTGATAGTTTTCCAGGCGTTCGGCTGCAGCTTATTGGGAGCAGACGATGGACAGGAAGTGTTTTCTGCGTCCTGCAGATCGACAGCGGCTCTCTGGAGATTTCAGGCTGACTGTCTCTGCTGACGCGTTCCTCTGCAAGGTCCGGTAAACCGTTCTCCTGCTTCCTGCTGCAGGTGGAGGTGGACAAGCAGGTGTTTCGGGGAACCGGTCCCAATAAGAAGGTAGCCAAAGCCAGCGCCGCGCTTGCCGCTCTCAACAGCTTGTTCTCTGGATCCAAATCAGCAAACATCAAGAAGAAACGACTCAACCCTCCAGTGAGTTCACCTCCTGTCATGGAAATCTGGGTTTTCTGAGAGGCCTTGGATGAGAGAATAAAACAAAAATGTCAGCCATATTCGTACATAGTTTATTTTACGTGCTCGGAGGGACTCCTGATGAGAACCCTGGAGTTTCAGCACAGATTTATGAGTTTATATACCGTCAGACACACCCTAAGAATCAGCTTCTGTCCGATAATTACATCATACAGTTATGATAGGATAACCACAAGACCAATCACAGAACAACATGGAATAGGTAAACACAGGATGTGTCATCAGTAGTCAGCAGTAAACAATCAGGAGATTCAGTGGACACTCAGTATATAGATAACAATAAGGGACACTTAGTATAAAGCTGAGAAAGACATTCACATGATCTGTCATAAGAGTAACACCAGATAATAACAAGATTTGTCATAAGTCAAGATGAGATGTTTACATACAATTGGTTCTTGTTTGTACCTTAGAATAAGAACAGCTGTCTAAGAGCTGAGTAAGAGGATTGAACCTTTCTTAATATCCCAGCATAATAACATTTTCTGTCACACCTCCCACTGGCGTTCCTCCCTCCCCACCACCTGTGGGGCGCAGATCATTCACTGATCTCTGTATCTGTGCAGCCGAAGCGACCTGCGATGCTGAGCATCCCGACCCTCGCCGCCAGACATCCACGGCTCCCCGTGATCCCAAGAGCGCCCTACATCAGTGCCCCGCCGACTCACAGCTACATCCCTCCAGGTGGGTCAGGACTAGTGCTGTTAAAAAAACTCCAAAAATCGATTCTGAATCAATTCACAAGTTCAAAAATCGATTATAATCTTCTACAATAGTTTGCCCTTTTTACAGCTAAAATAGAAAGGAAAAGTCCAGACGGCCATTTTAAGTCTTGTGTCTGAAAGTGTTAATACAGTTTCCCCCGGTGAACTATTACTCACACAGTGTTAAGTCATTGAATTACAGGCATATAATTAAGACAGGTGAAAAAAATGTTTAATAGCACTGACTATCTATATGGAACTGGATAAGATTGGTTCAGATCGGATCGTCATAATCGATTCCAACTCTTGAGAATCGGAATTGAGATTTAAAACCAAATCACAATTTTTACACAATAAGAAAGATTAAATCCAGAAAGAGTTAGCTGCACTTTGTAGATGTTGGATTAAACAAAACCAAAATAAACGCCTGGAACGTTGCAGCTACTGAAAGAGGAGCAGCAGCTCAGTTACTGGTTGCCATGGTGATTGCGACTTTTTATGGGCAGAATCATTATTCTTAAGAAAAACAAAAAAATTGATCAGAGGATTTGAAGAAAACGAAGAGCCTTAAAAAGTCTTAATTCGATTTTTTTAAAGTCTTGATTAAGTTGATGAAATACAGCTAGTGCTAGCTCACGTTAGCTCCATGACGTCATATGTACGACTTCTGATTTGTAGGCATTTTAATTGCTAATTTTTACAATCAAATAAATCCCAATTCAATTGAGAAACACAGTTGAAACGCACATCATTAGTTATAATTTAAATTGAAGTACAATGTGTGATTCAGGATGTAAGACAAAGCGGACCAGAAACTAACTTTTATCGCTCCTTTGACTTCATTTTTTTCGCCTAGTGGACCCATGGGCCGACAGGAAAGCTAGGAGCCTGAATCTCCCCATCAGTGGATCCTCTCTGATTAAAGGATGTTGTTTTTTTCTGCAGGTTTTGGTGCTCCCTTCGGCTACAGCCCTGCAGGCCACCTCCCTGCTTACAGTAAGACCAACACTTCATGTTTCTGATCAAAAATCCATCCCAACATTTCAGCTTCTTACGTTTGGCTCTCCCTCAGGTCTTCCTCCATCCAGGTTGCCCTCAGTAGTTTTCCCCGTCATCCAGGTCCCCCCAGTTTACCCCGTCACCCACCTGTACCCCTATTAGGACCCACCTGTTAAAGGAATATCCCCACTAAGGCTGAAGCAGTGCTGGTTGAGTACAGACTGGGAGAACGTTGGACCCGGACTTTTCCAGAAACCACAGAGGAATCAGATCCTGGTGCTAGAACCATCGAAGCTGCACAGGTTTTACTTTATCCAACCACACAAACAAAGTTAAGATGATTGAAACCCGTCCACAGATCCTTCCTGAGCGATCAGATCACAGTTATCAATCAGAGTGGGACTCATCTGGGGTGACGTTTCTCTAACTGATCATATTCAGACAGCAAGCGCTTTTTCATTTATCTAAGTCATGTTTAATCAGCTACAAACTCTTGCAGCTTTATAGAAATGATGCAGGAGAGAAAGTCCTATTGAATATTATGGAAATTAATGAATGTCGGCGCACAGACACTAAAGATTTTAACCTGAAAACAGCTGCGCACTCACTTCTGCAACTTAGTGACTCAACATTCCACATATAATGAAAACAAATGAACTACTTAGAGGACAGTTGCTCACATCCAGCATCCTGAATCCCTAATCCAACATTTATTTGGTTTAATTCGACACACTGAAGCAATTTACAGAGTAAAACTAAAGGTTAAAACTCATCATCCTTAATATGTCCTGTCAATAAATGCTTTAACATGTAGCTGATTGTTACAGAGCAGCTCTTTATTTGATGTCTTAGTTTGTGTGTTTTTTGTTTTGTCGTCCTTTTTGGTTTCTTATGATGTGAAAAATGTTTTTCTCTGCTTAGAGTAAACAGCTGATTAACTCTGAGCTTCCAGCAGACAAATTCTTATTATGAAGCTGTGCAGTAGTAATGAAGCAGTGGGTTCAGCTAACATCAAGGATGTGTCGGATATTCCTTTAACTCTCACTCCTCGCTCACGTTTCTTTGCTTTTGTGCTGTTAAAGTTTACAGCAATCAGCTGCACTGAAAAACTTCCATTCATTTAATATAGACTGTTTACATTTGCTGTCATGTTATTTTGACCTGGTTGTTAATATTTTTTAAATAAAAAATATTTTTGTCAAATGTTTTTTTTCTTTTTATTATTTTTCACAGTAAGTTGAGTCAAAAATTTGTGGAATATTGAATCATAAACATCCAACCTGAGGTTTATTATAGTGAAACCAGACGGTTCAGTTCTCCTGAGAGAATCTGAATGCAAGTTTTCCTGGTAAAATGGTTATCAAGTAATCAATAACTGATTAAAACATCTGATGAATACCTAAAAATTCAATTATCAGACATGAATATGAAGTTCACAGCTAGAAGGTCCTGGGTTCGATTCCTGACGGGGACGCTGAGGGTGTGTTTGTTTCTCCATATCATCAGCAAATACACCCTGTGTGGGGTTGGTGAAAGGGCCTTTCTGTCTAGAGTTTGCATTTTCTCTCTATTTTCGCTTGAGTAGTTAATGTGAGCTCAAAAACATGTGAGCACAAAGAAATGCACAAGAAGGGTGGGCTGTATACTGTCTCCTCCTGGCTGACTGGGTTGGGGAGGATCTGGCTGGAATAACGTGATCCACGCGATTGTCCAGCCGGGGAATCCCTGCCCCCTCGGGTGACAAGAAGGGCCTGCTCATTGGTCAAGCAGGCTTGAGCTTCAGTGCAGGGCCCTCCCACAGTTGGCAGAGGGAGAGCAATGCCCAGAACTGGAATTAATAGGGGGGGAGGGGACAAAAAACTCCAAAGTGAATATAAACATTTTATTTTAAAATATAAAGTATAATTTAAACATGCTACTGACTTTTGTCAGAAAGTCATTAAAAAAAAAAGTCTGAGGATCCCAGCAGGGAATCAACCGGTTAAGGGGAAACTTGTGTCTTGAAGGCCGGTTAAGGGGAAACTTGTGTCTTGAAGGCTGACTAGGGGGAAACTTGTGTCTTGAAAGCCGGTTAAGGGGAAGCTTTTGTCTTGAAGGCCGGTTAAGGGGAACCTGGTGTCTTGAAAGCCGGTTAAGGGGAACCTTGTGTCTTGAAAGCCGGTTAAGGGGAAGCTTTTGTCTTGAAGGCCGGTTAAGGGGAAACTTGTGTCTTGAAGGCTGACTAAGGGGAAACTTGTGTCTTGAAAGCCGGTTAAGGGGAAGCTTTTGTCTTGAAGGCCGGTTAAGGGGAACCTTGTGTCTTGAAGGCTGACTAAGGGGAAACTTGTGTCTTGAAAGCCGGTTAAGGGGAAGTTTTTGTCTTGAAGGCCGGTTAAGGGGAACCTTGTGTCTTGAAGGCCGGTTAAGGGGAAGCTTTTGTCTTGAAGGCCGGTTAAGGGGAACCTTGTGTCTTGAAAGCCGGTTAAGGGGAAACTTGTGTCTTGAAAGCCGGTTAAGGGGAAGCTTTTGTCTTGAAGGCCGGTTAAGGGGAAGCTTTTGTCTTGAAGGCCGGTTAAGGGGAAACTTGTGTCTTGAAGGCTGACTAAGGGGAAACTTGTGTCTTGAAAGCCGGTTAAGGGGAAGCTTTTGTCTTGAAGGCCGGTTAAGGGGAAGCTTTTGTCTTGAAGGCCGGTTAAGGGGAAGCTTTTGTCTTGAAGGCCGGTTAAGGGGAACCTGGTGTCTTGAAAGCCGGTAAGGGGAACCTTGTGTCTTGAAAGCCGGTTAAGGGGAAGCTTTTGTCTTGAAGGCCGGTTAAGGGGAAACTTGTGTCTTGAAGGCTGACTAAGGGGAAACTTGTGTCTTGAAAGCCGGTTAAGGGGAAGCTTTTGTCTTGAAGGCCGGTTAAGGGGAACCTTGTGTCTTGAAGCTGACTAAGGAAACTTGTGTCTTGAAAGCCGGTTAAGGGGAAGCTTTTGTCTTGAAGCCGTTAAGGGAACCTTGTGTCTTGAAGGCCGGTTAAGGGAAGCTTTTGTCTGAAGGCCGGTTAAGGGGAACCTTGTGTCTTGAAGGCCGGTTAAGGAAGCTTTGTCTTGAAGCCGGTTAAGGGGAACCTTGTGTCTTGAAAGCCGGTTAAGGAAACTTTGTCTTGAAAGCCTTAAGGGGAAGCTTTTGTCTTGAAGGCCGGTTAAGGGGAAGCTTTTGTCTTGAAGGCCGGTTAAGGGGAACCTTGTGTCTTGAAAGCCGGTTAAGGGGAACCTTGTGTCTTGAAAGCCGGTTAAGGGGAAACTTGTGTCTTGAAGGCTGACTAAGGGGAAACTTGTGTCTTGAAAGCCGGTTAAGGGGAAGCTTTTGTCTTGAAGGCCGGTTAAGGGGAAACTTGTGTCTTGAAGGCTGACTAAGGGGAAACTTGTGTCTTGAAGGCCGGTTAAGGGGAACCTTGTGTCTTGAAGGCCGGTTAAGGGGAACCTTGTGTCTTGAAGGCCGGTTAAGGGGAAACTTGTGTCTTAAAGGCTGGCTGAGGGGAACCTTGTGTCTTGAAGGCCGGTTAAGGGGAACCTTGTGTCTTGAAGGCTGGTTAAAGAGAACCTTGTGTCTTAAAGGCTGACTAAGGGGAAATTTGTGTCTTGAAGGCTGGCTTAAGGGAACCTTGTGTCTTGAAGGCCGACTAAGGGAAACATTGTGATTTGAAGGCTGGCTGTGAAGAACCTTGTGTCTTAAAGGCCAGCGTAGCATAACATTGTGTCTTGGAGCCTTGGCGACAGCAGGAGCTAGAGGAATTTCCCATTGGACGTCCCCAGGGGACGAAAGGTCCAGAGGGGTGTTCACCAGGACACCCTCAGAGGAGAAAGGAACAGTTTGAGACATGTCCACCTTTTTAACCTTGGATGAACCAGACTTACCTGAACCAACAAGGAGAGGACGGAAGTTCTGAAAAAATAAAATCTCTAATAATTATTTTAAAATTGTGCTGCCTTAGGCCAGAAACTTTAAGTTCAATTTTATATGAGAATCTGGGTTGGAAACAAACAACACAACAGCAGAACCAATGTCATGTTTTGTTCTAAACACCTCTGGTACCGTGAGTGGCAGCGAGTTCTGCAGTTCAGGTCCAGGAAGACTCCAGCAAATGTTTTGTTATCTGATGACTGACTTGGTGTCTCCTGTCTGCAGGTGGTCTGTACATCGACAGTGCCTACTACCAGCCACAGACCATAGCCACGCCCGTTATCATCCACCTGGGTCCTCAGGATCTGTTCTGACCTTCAGCTGGACACGACAACCAGAATCCAGACCTGAACCGCCATTCAAACTCCTGTCTTTTCAAGCTGTCGGTTTCCTCGTCTACAAGATGGAAAGCTACAATACTGAAAACAATATGGGCGGTCCGGTTCTAGTTACCGCGGAAACGTAAAGCAATACTTGTGCTGCATTTTGGGGGTGGGGGGGTGGGCAAACATGTTGAACTCAAATAGCCCCTAAACTCTGTTTAAATACATTTACTGTGTTTAGATAAAAACTCAGCAGTGGCTGAAGAAACGTATTTAAAATATATTTATGAATGTAAATACAGTCATGACTGTAACTTTGTATTCAAAACACATATTTGCAGACTCCCTATAACACTGTATTAGAATGATGATTGTATTTAATCCTGTAATAAACATTCCTGTATATCAATCATTTTATTACTGTTTAGGATCCATCCGTCTCTCCTGGGAAGCCCACACAGGTCTGGAATATCGATGCATTACCAACAGAGGATGCTCAGAAATTTTAATGTTAAAACCTGACATTACCGATTTGTTTACAGCAGCAGGAGTTTGAAGGTTTGCAAGACCAAGCTTTTATTTTGATACTTCCACTTTCCCATTTCAGCTAGCTAATTTACGTACGCCTAAATGTTCCCTTCAAAGCTGTGTATTTAGCTAATCAATTTAGCTTGCTAGCTTGTCAGCTAACTATTTAGTCCACAAACAAATTTTTTAACTTTGAACTCAATACTTAGCTAGCAAGCAAAATCATCAGTCAGTGTAAACTAGCAAGAGAAAAAATTAACTATTATGAAAATGTACTTCCCGAAGAGCAGAAGTGAAATTCCAAAATAAAAGGTGGGTCTTGCTAACTTCCATAAGCTGCTGGCAGACTGAATGTCCTGTCTTTGATGTTCATTTTCCCGTCATGTCCAACATCTCATCTTAAAGCGTTGTGTGAGCAGTTTTAATGTTAACCGATTAGTTTACAGCAGCAGGAGTTTACATAGAGGTTCTCAAGACCCAACTTTAATATTGATACTTCTACTTTTCCATTTCAGCTAGCTAATTTACATTAGGCCTAAATGTTCACTTCAAAGCTGTGTATTTAGCTAATCAATTTAGCTTGCTAGCTTGTCAAATAAATATTTAGTCCACAAACAAAATTTTTAACTATGAACTCAATAATACCTGGCAAGCAAGCTAGATTTAGCTAGCAAGTTGAACTGGCAAGCCAAAATTTTAGCTAATATACTAATTTACTTGAAGATGAGCAGAACTATCAAAATAAACGCTGGGCTTGCTAACCTCTATAAGCTGCTGCTGAATGTCCTTTCTTCAATTATTATTTTACTCCTAACATGTCCAACATTTCATTGGTTTCATAGGTTTATAGAAGTTTATATAGAGGTTCGCAAGACCCAGCTTCTATTTTGATATTCCGCTTCTGTTTCTCGGAGTGAATTTATATATTAGCTAAATATTTAGCTCCAAGCTAAACATAACGTAGGAAGCTATATATTTAGCTATGGGGAGCCTAAGTCACACCCTTCTACTTCCTGTCCATGGGTCCCCTAATCCCCCCCAAAAAAAGAATGAGAGTCAATGGAGCGTGAAAAAGTTATTTTTTTTTTTTTACGTGTCCTGTCTAGCAGTATGCTACTCAGAATTGGTGTCTGAGTACCAAGTACAAGCCCAACAGTTTTACTTTCCCAAGCAGAGTATTACAGCTTCGCTGTAGTACGCCACTTGATGTATATGTATGAAAAATCTTTATTAGTGATTACTGTGGGTTCAATTTCCTGACGTCATGGACAAACGACAAACTGTACAGAACCAAACCAATAGTTCGGATCTAGTAGAATAAACTAAGAATTACACATTCACTACACACAAGCATTGATTAATGAACATAATAAAAATGTTTCTGGTAAGCTCCTGTGAACAACTAACTAATGATGATAACCTCAGCTTAAGATATGTCCGTCCTCACCAATGTCCCCACACCCATGTGTGTGCGAGCATGCAGGTCGGAATAAGGTTTCCCCACGCAAGTGATTGATAGCTGGTGTAAGGAACCGTCAATCCGTCCTACAGGAATCGGCACAGACATGGAGGAGGCAAGAGATGTATGCATCCAGCGTCCCACAGAGTACAGAGGCCACAGGCAGATCAGTGCAGGGTCGATCACCCACCAAGAGAGGAACAGATGGAAGTCCCAGGGGAGCACCCACCAGCCGCGATGCTGGGGCCCGAGAGATCGCAGTGACGAGCCCACGGGCTCCGCCGGTAACCGGCTACGCCAGGGCGGGCCCGGATCAGGAACCGGAGGCCACGGGGACCAGGGGCACCCCGCCCCCCAGCGGGGCCCCAACCATGGACCAGCCGACAAGGGCCCCCCGCCGCCGCCGCAGGCAAGGAGGATCCGCAGCCAACCGATGGACAACATACGCCGCCGCCACCCCGGACCAATACCCACCGCCAACAACCCGGCCCGCCTCCACACACCCACCCGCCAGGGAGCCACAGCAAGAGCCACAGCGGATGTACGCCCTCCCCAGGCCGCGCCCAGTCGGCACCTGGACATCCAGATCTTCCCGCTCCCGGGTCCAGATCCCGCCCCACGTAGGGCGCCAAGATCAGGGGCCCAGCCAATGCCGGACAGCCCCACCAGGCGAACAGACCAGCCAGCAGAAGTCCAGGAACCGGCAGGAGGACTGGGCGCCAGGCACGTTCCCCACCGATCCACCGGACGGCACCAACCTGTTCTACAACCTCAGCACCCCCAGAAGAGGTGCCCCAGTCAATCCAAGGAGGACGTCGCCCCGAAACAGCGGCCGCCCGACACACCGGACCACCCAGGACCCGCCCGACATGCACCAGGACCGAGCCGGGCCGCAACCGGGGACTCGCCTCGGCCCGCCAGGCATCGTAGGAGCCATCATCAACCATCGGGCAGGAGCACAACATTCAACGACGGTGATGTGACGGGAGGTAAGAAGTTGCTCTCAGCCAAGAGCAGCCAAACACCCTAACCTGACAGTTAGATCATAGACAGACAGAGATCACTCATACGTACCCCCCACTCAGCGTACACATTCATACAAATACAGGACCTAACGTTAAAAAGGACGCTATACACACAATCATACCCCCCTATAACGATACACTATATCCATAACCCCAGCCCAGGGACAGACGCCCCAATAGAGAACCCTGCCCCTGCACCCAGGAGACAGACCCCTTTGCCCACCAGGACGGGGACAAGCAGACCGCCAAGGCCCCCACACCGGCAAGAGCAGCCCACCAGCCCAGGACCCCGACCAGACTGCGTGATGTTCTATCCGGGCTCCGACCCCTGATGGTCCAACGAACAGGGGTGTGGAAAGACCCCCCAGCCTCTCTCCCCCAGCTCAATGTGGTGTTGTTGCGTGTTGTTCTAATGTGCACTTAAAACAGAGGGGGGGGACATGGGAATAACTGCCGGGTTTTTTTTAAACCCCCATCTCCCCCCAGGCCCTCACAGTGGTCTAGATCTTTAACCAGTTTGTGCCGGCAACCACAGCGAGGCCCCACAACCACCCATGAGGGATCCGCGCCCCGAAGCATCCAAAGCGCCACACCGCCAGGATCCCTACATGTGCGTTCCATGTAAATGTTGCAAGTGTAAGTGTCTAAGTTGCTCAATAAAATCGGGACCCAGGCCGCCACCGGGTAGCGAAGACGGAAGCTCCATCCCTCACCCCAGTGACGTGCCCACGTCCCAAGGCCTTGTGAATGGTAGAATGAAGGAGCAGGTGGACAGAAGCATGGGGATGGGGAGAAAATAACTGGGGTGGCCATTGCCAACCCCAGGGAGCCAGCTCCCCTGCTGACTCCAATAGGCACCCGCGTTCGGCCGATCCACCAGGGGTGGGAGGCCCCAGCACGTCAAGTCGGGGCCCACGGCAGCGGCACCCCCAAGCCCCATGGGGGCCCCGGCAATCCACCAGCCCCCATGCCAGGGGCATACCTAAATCCTTCCCAACATTCACACTGCTAACAAAACACGTCACTAGACACCCAGGTTGAGTTTAGCCCCCCCTCCCCCTCAACGCCCTCCCCCCTCCCGTCCCAAGCGCACCCCGTTAAAAAGAGCGCCTGTGCTAGATGGTAAAAAGCCTCCCCGCCAATAAGAGACGCCCCAGGCACCGCCAGCGTCCCAGGGCCCCCGCGACAATGCCGGAACCCGGCGCACCACCGACTCGGGTACCCCGGACATGCCGCGCCAGGCCCGTGAGCAGACCGAAGTCCCGGGCGGCCAATCCCCAGGCCGACATCCTCCAGCCTTGCTACTACCGCCCGATGGCCGGGTGGCAACAGAACCCAGCATCTCCACCCACCAGCCCACACCCCACCAACCGGTCAGTCACCGTGGAGGCCGACCAACACCGGCCAGAGGCCCCCACCTCAGCACCCCCGCGAGGGCTAAGACCAAGACCCAGGAGCCATGTCCAGTGTCAATATAGCCGATCGGGCCCGGAGACGCCAGCAACCCGCCGCGCACTCTCGCCGACGCCCAGACGCGGCAAGCGGCCACCGGGGAGCAAGCGACAAGAACCAGCCCGGGGAGATGGAAAGGGCAGCAGCGCCCGCCAACCATCGGCCGACCACAGCCCGACGGCAGCGGCCCCCCCGGCCAAGCCCCAGCCAGGGCCCCAGCCGGGGGGCACGCCGCCCCAGAACCCCGAGCCCCAGGCCCAGCCCAGACCCCCCCAGAGCAGCACAGCACCAGGCCAGTAACCCGTGTCCGCCAGCACGACCCCTCTAAGGCGCCGCATGCAGCCACTAGGAGTCACCACACAAAGCCCCCAAAGTCCCACCCCAGGCGAGGGTCACGGCACCTACCGCCGAACCGCAAGCGGACCCACCCCCAAGGACCTCCCCGCAGTCACCACCAACCCTTAAGCTCCACATCGGCAACCGTGTCCCACAGAACGGAATCAAGGGCCCGACCCCACTAGGTGATGGAACTGATCAAGGGTGACCAGAAAGATTGATCAGATGTGGAGGCAGATGCCGTTTCTAGACCAATGTAATCCAGAAGGAGATCTCTATATTGATTAATATTCAGAGTATTTTTATTTTTCCAGTTCAAGAGGATATTTTTCTTAGCGATGCATAAGGCGATGTAAAATAATTGCATAGACTTTGTATCCATGGTAACTTCATCTATATTTCCCAGCAAGCAAACTGTGGGAGCAGGTGTGATATTACATTTCAGACACTTTGATAGATCTTCACATATCTGGTACCAATATTTCTTAACAGGTGGGCAGAACCAAAGAGCATGAATATAATTGTCTGGTAGATTGCTTGTACATTGTAAACAGGTATCAGACGGCGTATAACCCATCTTGAACATCCGTTGCCCTGTATAATGCACTCTATGAAGGATTTTATATTGTATTAATCGTAGATTAGGATTTTTAAGAAATTTAAAGGTTCTTAATGAAATTTGAGACCAGAGGTTTTGGTCTATTGAGATGGACAAGTCCATCTCCCATTTTGAAATAGGAAGGGCTATTGATTCATCTATTCTATTTAATGTTTTGTATATTTTAGATAGCAGTTTGGGAGGGTTAAGATTAAGGAAGTCTAAAACTTTTCCTGGAATTTGTAAATCAACTGTATTGAGCCTAAATTTATTTTTTATAATTGATTTAATTTGTTGGTATTCTAAGAATTTATTCTTGTTAATTCCGAATTGTGTAACCAATGTATTAAATTGGATAAAGTCTGTTCCATCAAATATATGCTCCAGGTATTCAATTCCTTTACAACTCCAGCCTGGAAAGTTGATCATGCATTTTTTTTGTAAGATATCCGGGTTATTCCAGATGGGTGTACGCCTGCATGGGACTAGTGAGGTCTTTGTCATTTTAAGAAATTCCCACCAAGCTGTCAGAGAGGAGCTGATATTAATACTTTTAAAACATTCATTTTGTTTTATATTTGAGCTAACAAAAGGTAGATCTGAAAGTTTTATCTTATTGCATAGTGTCTGTTCTACATCTACCCAGCACTCATCGATATAACTGTGTTTTACCCATCTTGATGTGTATTGGAGTCTGTTGGCTAAGAAATAATGACGAAAGTTTGGTAGGTCTAGACCTCCTTTATCTTTGGACTTCTGTAGTGTTTTTAAGCTGATACGTGGGGGTTTATCTTTCCAAAGAAATTTAGAAACAGAAGAGTCCAGAGATCTAAACCAATCAGGTGATGGTTTGCTTGGGATCATTGAGAATAAATAATTGATTCTAGGCAAAACCATCATTTTTATTGTAGCTACCCTTCCAATAAGTGATATTGGAAGGGATTTCCATCTTGCCAGATCATCTTCCACTTTTTTTAAAAGTGGGACGTAAAAGTTATTTTCTGATTTAGTTTGAAACGCGCCATGGATCGAACACATGACGATTTTATAAAAGCTAATTCTGATGTGGAGAAAACGCTGATTTTCGACCGTAGGCAAAAGTTACTTTAGGTTTTGTGTGAAAACATTTAGCGGACTACAACTGCAGAAGAAGAATGAGAGCGAGGGTCGTAGCTTCGAGCATTAAACACGGAGAAAACCTCTATAAATCTGACCATGTGGAAAGTAGCAGCTATGTTGGGGATAAAGCAGTCGGTGGAGTGAGAGCCAGCATGGAGGAGAAGCTCTACAAGCTCTTAGTGAGTGTTTTACGTGCTATAGCTAATGCTAGCTCCTGTTAGCCAAATTATGTCATATATGCGATTTCAGATTTGTAGGCATTTTAAATGTGAATTTTTACAATCAAATAAATCCCAAATCACTGGACAAACACAGTCGAAATCATTAGTTATCCTTTAAATCGAAGAACAACATATGTGTGACTCAGGACGTAAGACAAAGCGGGCCAGAAAATAACTTTTATCGCTTCATTGACTTATATTCATTATTTATTCGGTTTGGGGACCCATGGGCTGACCGGAAGGGGAGGAGATTTAAGTTCCCAGTTCAGTTTAGCTTGCCAGCTAAATATGTAGTTTAAAACTGACATTTACGAATAAATAACTGAGCAACATGGGCACAAACATGACTTTGAAACATGACAGGTTTTTTTTGTTTGTTTTAACTGATGGTCACACTTTCTTCCACCAGAAACCCAAACGTCGCACCGATGTGCCAGACAGGCTCCTTGATATTTAGAGTCTACGTTAGATATGAAGCTTTAGCATAAACCTGATGCATGTGCTGATCAGCCGTTGGTTAGGACTCTCTGGTTGCTTCAGATTACACTTTTCATCCTTCACCAGGCAGATCATGCACAGAGCCTTTAGTTCTGTCAGCAGATTTCACATGCAGACCAGCAAATAAGGCCTGAGCGAGTCCGCATTTCCCTGACTGTGTGTACAGACTCCTGTTGTCGGCCGTTTAGGCCTCACAGGGGAAACCTTGACCCCGGCTGACCTTGGCCCCGATCCCTCGCATTCAGCCTGACACCAAACTGACAGCTGCACGCCGTGGCCTGTGCGAGCTCCTCTCAGTGCGCTTGTTGTTTTATTGTGAAGCTGAAACGCTCCACGGCATCAGATGGAGCTTCCAGAACCTGGCGGTATTTTTAGAGAAGGGAAAGAGGAGCCAGGAGGTGTTGGATTACTCAACGTGGGCGCAGGCAGCCGTCACTGACAGCACTCAGGGAGGAAAACTGTGCAGCCTAATCACCTTGCTAGCCTAAACCAAACAGTACTGACATCGAATCAGGACCAAGAGTTGTCCAGCTGTGGGAGAAATTAGTAAACTGCCCCCTTTATCTAGGACGAAAAGAGATTCACTAAAACCTCAGCAGCCAAACCTGCTTTTACCCCCTTAGTGCACGTCAGGGAGGCGATACCGGGTCAGATACAGAACTTATTGGAGATATTAAAATATAGAGGTTTGGGAATTATGTCAGGATTCCTAAAGAGGATAAGTGGGAGGTTTGCTGAGGAGAAAAAAAGATGTGTGGGACCCAACCTATGATGAGCAAAACTCTGGATGCTTCTATGAGTCAAATAAATGGTATATTCATGTTTCATTTAGGAAAAAAAAAAAGTGGAATCAAGTAGTAGACCAAAAAACAGATTCATGATACAGTTTAGTTTTTGTTTAGCGTCAAAAATGCCGATTTTGTAGTAACAATTTCCAAAGACCTTTTATTAAATTTTAAACTGGACAAGACCTCCCTCTGCTGGCCAACTTCAGTATCATAACTGCTGCTAAACTACAAGAAAGAAAGAAAAGATTCACAACAGAATACACTTTATTTTACAGTTATTTGCCCTGTTTATGAAAGTAATTTTCTTTCATCTATGTATGTAGAAAATGGCGGAAAATATAACAAAACAAGACCGATAGTACTAAAGCCTGCCAATAAATGATGGAGACAAAAGTAAATTAATTTGAAAAAAGAGACAGAAGAGGGAGGAGGATGAATAAATGGACAGGAAGGACAGAAATAAGCAAAAATAAAAGAGAGAGAGAAAAAGACACCAAAATAACCACCAGATGGCAGCACGCCAGTGAGAGTCTGACCAGAGATCCGGGACTGACTTCAGAACAGCTTTCTATCTCTGGAAATATTCGACCTCTCACCTCAGAGAGGAGAGAGGTCGATGGGTTAAAAATGTGCTTTCTATAAAGGTATCAGTCAGGAGGAGAGGACCAAAACATTGCGTTGTAGTGTCGCGTTCCATTTGTAGTCGGAAGACAATCGACAGAGTTTATTTTATCCTGTTTATTCTGACATGTCTCTGTTGAATAAAACTGCGTAGCAAACCACACAGTAAACTCCACATGTCGACTATAAACAACAACATACATTTTTAGACATTTTTGGGGGCACAATAGTCAAGTATCATAGCATTCAGGTCCGAAAAGTTCATATCAAATAAAGCCCAGCGGCAATTAGCTTTCTCACATTAGCCACCTAGCATGCTATTGTTATGCTAACTGATGGAAGATAAGTTTACCGTATTACCATAGTATTCATGAACATTGCTGTTCTTCAATTATGTTTCTCTTGTCAAAGATGATTGATAGTAGATCAATGCTAACAAAATTCTTAGTTTAAAGCTAAATATTTAGTTCTGGGTTTAATATGTCCTGCAACGTTATATATGAAGGCAGCCAGTTTACCTTGCCAACTAAATATTTAGGTCTGGGTTTAGTAATTACTTTAAAGCTTATACATTACATTTAGTAAGCTAAACATTTTGCTAAATATTGAGCTTGTTAACTAAATACTTAGTTTAAACCTAATATTTAGCTTACTTGCTAAATACTTAATTCAAAGCTGAATCTTTACCTAACTATTTAGAAGCTAAATACTTAGTTTAAAGGTAAATATTTAGTCCTTGGTTTAATGTTTACAAGAACGCTGTATATTTAGCAAGCCAGTTTAGCTTGCTAAGCAAATATTTAGGTTTGGGTTTAGCATTAACTTCAAAGCTTTACATTTAGCAAGTATTTAGATAAATATTGAGCTTGCTAACTAAATACTTAGTTTAAAGCTAAATGTTTAATTTGAACCTAAATATTTAGTTCTTGGTTTAATAATTACTGTGAAGCTACAGTTTAGCTTGCTAACTAAAAATGAAGTTAAAGGCTAAATAAAAGCCGATATTCAATGTTTTCCACCCAACTTTAATCAATATGTGAGGCATAATCTAAAAATATCTATTAAAATATTAGGACGATTAATATGAGTTTCACATTTCGAAATTAGCAACATAAAATATTGAACTTCTTCGTAATATTTTAACTTTCAGACATACCTGTACATCTGCAACAGTTTAATCTAGTTTAGTTTGAGAAAAATGTTAAAACATGCTGAAACAATAACACGCATTTTTTGTGCTTATAACTCATTTCCACACATTTTTGGTCTCCAAGGATTTGAATCTGATTGTGTTTTTTGGATAAAACTTGGGGAACACGAGAGCTGCAGCCATGACTGACCGTCACATGTGAAGATGAAGGCGGGCGTCAAACCTGCAGCGTGATCACGGCTGATTATCCGCATTGTGCTGGAGTATTCTGAGTCCCAGAAATACGACCAGATGAGGAAGACCGGCCCAAAGAAGACAGAAAAGACCCAAAGAAATTAAGACACAACCCCAGATGATCTGTGATGACTCAGGATCCGTTTCAATACATCTAAAGGAAAGCTGATGGAGTTGGCAGGTTAAAGGTCAAATGACAAAGGACTTTCCAGGTATGGTTTGAGAAAACTCATTAAAATGAACGAGGAAGCAGAATCCAGGCCTTCAAAGTTACATCTGAATGAAGGCTTGAAGTTTTCTGCGACAACCTGTAGACAGGTGAGACCTGAGAAGCAGTCAAGCCCGGTGGTGGGCAGGCTGATGGTTCGGGCAGCTTTCTGTCGCTTTCCAGTCCACTGAGAACTCCTCTGTAAACCAAAGGGTCTCAGACCCAAACTGGGTCATGAACAGAACCTTTTTCCAAACACAGCAGCTAATAGACGGTCTAGTCAAAGACCAGAGCAGAAATGAAGTCGCACAGAGAACAACTGTCCTCCAGCTGCATGATTAGAGTTTTGTAGTTTGTTTTTTTCTAGAATAAGAATTTAACTCATTCATTGACTGGACAGGAACAGGAATTCGGAGCTGTGGCCTCACCAAATCGCTTCGGCGCACCGAAACGTTTCAAATAAGGAGCTGAAGAAGTGAAGCTCATTTCCATTCCAGCTCACTCTGCAGCAGCAGCAGGAAGGCGGCCACAGCCTGAAATATTAATGCAACCTCAGCGCCAAGGCTGGAATCAAGAGGGAGCAGCTTTTTGTTTTCATGTGCAGCTGGAGATCAGGATTCATTAGATCCGTGCTCCTAGTTTTAACCTGAAGACCAGCAGCTGGAGCGAAGGAGAGAGAAGTGACGTGTTTCAGCTGTAATGACAAGTTTGCAGTCATAGCGCTGCAACATTAATGTGTAAAACACTTGTTGGCTGATTTATTACTGCCAGACATGTACCCATGATGCATTTGGTCAGTCTGATGGACACTTTCTGCCCAGAAACGACACATAGCTAATATAGATGATTATAGCTGAGATGATGAAGCAGAATGCAGCTTTTATTACAATATAAGGTGATGATAGCTGCATGTAAGACAGGACTTCTGTTAACCGTCTAATTTTCAAATCCTTCGCAAAGGAACATTTGTGCCTTTGCTCCCTAGAAAAAAACTTTCTAAAAGAGACACAATGCCTAAAATTTAAAGATCCACAAGTACTAATGCATAATTTTTTAGATCATAGTCAGGGTATTTTCACTCTTTCCTGACACAGAGACTCCTGTTAGTTTTTAAAATGATTAATAATTGATTATTCCTAAACGTTCAGTGCTGCTGAGCAGGGGCGTATCCAGGAGGTGAATAAAGAGGGGCTAAAAGGGGGCCAGGGTGGGTCTGGGACTGTAGCAATAAAATACACCACCGTTCAAAAGTTTGGGGTCACATTGAAATGTCCTTATTTTTGAAGGAAAAGCACTGTACTTTTCAATGAAGATAACTTTAAACTAGTCTTAACTTTAAAGAAACACACGCTATACATTGCTAATGTGGTAAATGACTTTTCTAGCTGCAAATGTCTGGTTTTTGGTGCAATATCTACATAGGTGTATAGAGGTCCATTTCCAGCAACTATCACTCCAGTGTTCTAATGGTACAATGTGTTTGCTCATTGGCTCAGAAGGCTAATTGATGATTAGAAAACCCTTGTGCAATCATGTTCACACATCTGAAAACAGTTTAGCTCGGTACAGAAGCTACAAAACTGACCTTCCTTTGAGCAGATTGAGTTTCTGGAGCATCACATTTGTGGGGTCAATTAAACGCTCAAAATGGCCAGAAAAAGAGAACTTTCATCTGAAACTCGACAGTCTATTCTTGTTCTTAGAAATGAAGGCTATTCCATGCGAGAAATTGCTAAGAAATTGAAGATTTCCTACAACGGTGTGTACTACTCCCTTCAGAGGACAGCACAAACAGGCTCTAACCAGAGTAGAAAAAGAAGTGGGAGGCCGCGTTGCACAACTGAGCAAGAAGATAAGTACATTAGAGTCTCTAGTTTGAGAAACAGACGCCTCACAGGTCCCCAACTGGCATCTTCATTAAATAGTACCCGCAAAACACCAGTGTCAACATCTACAGTGAAGAGGCGGCTGCGGGATTCTGGGCTTCAGGGCAGAGTGGCAAAGAAAAAGCCATATCTGAGACTGGCCAATAAAAGAAAAAGATTAAGATGGGCAAAAGAACACAGAAATTGGACAGAGGAAGACTGGAAAAAAGTGCTGTGGACGGATGAATCCAAGTTTGAGGTGTTTGGATCACAAAGAAGAACGTTTGTGAGACGCAGAACAACTGAAAAGATGCTGGAAGAATGCCTGACGCCATCTGTTAAGCATGGTGGAGGTAATGTGATGGTCTGGGGTTGCTTTGGTGCTGGTAAGGTGGGAGATTTGTACAGGGTAAAAGGGATTCTGAATAAGGAAGGCTATCACTCCATTTTGCAACGCCATGCCATACCCAGTGGACAGCGCTTGATTGGAGCCAATTTCATCCTACAACAGGACAATGACCCAAAACACACCTCGAAATTGTGCAAGAACTATTTAGAGAAGAAGCAGGCAGCTGGTATTCTATCGGTAATGGAGTGGCCAGCGCAGTCACCAGATTTGAACCCCGTTGAGCTGTTGTGGGAGCAGCTTGACCGTATGGTACGCAAGAAGTGCCCATCCAACCAATCCAAATTGTGGGAGCTGCTTCTAGAAGCGTGGGGTGCAATTTCTCCAGATTACCTCAACAAATTAACAGCTAGAATGCCAAAGGTCTGCAATGCTGTAATTGCTGCAAGTGGAGGATTCTTTGATGAAAGCAAAGTTTGATGTAAAAACAATCTTATTTCAAATAAAAATCATTATTTCTAACCATGTCAATGTCTTAACTCTATTTTTTTTTTCATTTCACAATGTATGGTGGTGAATAAGTGTGACTTTTCATGGAAAACACAAAATTGTTTGGGTGACCCCAAACTTTTGAACAGTAGTGTAAAAGCAGAGATGTTCCTTTAGTTTGGACCCAATCTGAGCTGGTCACATTTTAGAGTTTTCATCTGTTAGAAGTATATTTATGCTAAGGTTTATCTGATCATATAGACTCTTAACCCCCTAGGCGCCACGGTCGAGTTTTCTCGACAAGATGCAGGACTGAATAAAACGGACGACTGTATCAAATAGGGCGTCATATTTCATTCAAACTCCACTCTACTGGTCGGTAGAGATGCCATACGTCATCACTGAGTCAAAAAAAAGTAATCCTTCTATACAAAATGTTGGCGCTTGAGCGCATTGAATCAATTCCTGCATAGTGCGGAGCTATTTTTAGTCAGAGCGTTGGTGCAAACATTAGCGAGTATTTACATTATATTATTGTGTAATGGCATCAGCGAAGTTCACCCTCAAGTTTACCCGCAATGAAGTCTTTGCAAGTCTTTATCTCTCATCACTTTTAAGGTATAGCCTTTTGAAATTAAGATGTAGCAATCAAACGTTTCGAGTAAAAAAACTCTGGCGCCCAGAGGGTTAACTCTGCTAATAAAATCAAAGTTATTGGTGAAAAAGTAAAAGAAACTTTTGTTGCAACTTCTCACAAAAACTGCTGCAACATCAGGCATTTTAGGACGCCACAATCACAAGAAATCGAAATTCCTTGTAGCTTGTCTTAAATCTAACCAAATGATCATTTTCGTCTTATTTAGAGCATTACACGCTAGCTTCCAGGTTCATGTTTTAGATGATTAGACTTCAAGTACTTGTTACTTTCAAATTTTACTATTTTCTTATTTGGTCTGTATCGCTAAAATGTAACTATTTTGCATTTATTTCAAGCAAAAATAGTTTTCAGATGCCATTTAAAACAAAAATCTTTCTCAAAATATATTATTATTACTTATTTCAAAAGGACTTGGTAAGAAAAATGTACTTAGTGCATGCACTGCTCCATTGATTCATTTTTCTTGTTTTACAGTAGGTGACCCATGGATCGGATGAAGATGGGCTGGACAGGGAGATCCATGGATTAAAATGCTATCTCTAGAATTCAAACTCTAGACCTTAGCACAGTAATTGGAGTAACATTTAAAAGTTTGCTATCAGTCTGTCCTGTAGGGGGCATAAACACATGAAAGAAGATCTTCAGCTTCATAGAAAACATTTCCTGCTGTATGTTTTAACTCTGAGACAGAAGACGGAGATGGTTGGTGTGACCTAACACACCCTGATCGTCTGCAACAACTCTTCAGGTAACACTCATCGACAGGACGGGAGCGCGGATGTTCTCCATACTGGCTCCCCCTGCTGGCTAGGATGATTAATTAGCCGCCGGTTCCGTTATTGATGCTGTGCAGGGAAACCTTACTGATTAATAGATCGAACCCCGACTGGGCCGCTGCAGTGATCTAATGATGCTCTGTTACTTTCAGAATCTGATTCATATCTAAACCTGCTGATTTTATGACACATCTGTGGTTTAAACCTTTAAAGTTATACAATAACTTATATTAATGGTATATGAATAATCTACATATTTTAATAAATATTATATGATTAGAGAACTTTCCAAGTCTAGAACTTTCTCTGGACCGAAATGAGAGTAAAGACTGAGTCCAGCAGAAGATCAGAGAAAGAGAAGGAGCGAAGTCACGATTATCTGAGAGCGTTCCTCTTCTAGACGTTCCTCTCCTTCACCGCTCAAACAGTCAAACATTACCAGCAACAGTTTGGATTATTTCATCCGTCGCATGAAAAAAAAAAAAAATGTTCATATGTTTTCATCTTTGTTACCAAATGTTTATTTTAGAGCTGAATATTTTTTTTCCAAAACTAAATAGTTGGCTAAATAAACATTTAATTATCATTCGGAACAATAAATTTCATTTTTATATTATTTTTAATATATATTTATTTGCCAACCGAGTTTAGTTTAGTAGTTCTTTTGTTAAAACAATAATTTTATAATATTTCAATAAAATACTTTTTTTAAGAAACTAAATATTTAGCTCACAACTAAAGGTTAAGTTGAGAGCTAAATATTTATTTTACAGTTTAGATATTTAGCCCAAAAACTAAGTACCTATTTTCCAAACTAAGCATTTTGTTTAGAAAATAAATATTAAATTTAGAGCTGAATGAATAGAGCTTATTTTATAAACTACATATTTAGTTTAAAAAATGTATTATTTAACAACAAAACTAAATGCATATTTTCCAAACCAGTTATTTACTTGATAAAACATTCAATTTGTAAAATAAATATTCAGACGTGACCGTCACCTTTTTTAAAGAAATCTTTCATTTGAAACCTTCATGTGATTCAATGTGATCCTTTATTCTTAAATTTACTGCCAAGTATTTAACTTTCTATTAATATTATTTCAAGGAAGTTTTAATTTTCTTTCCCTGCAGCCTATAAGGTTCATGTATGAACTGCCACTTATAAAGTTATACAGTCAAAAGTTAACATATCTTATAATATACATATACGATATCTTAGTTATTCATATATAAGTGTCAATTTTTTTAAAGTATTTAGTTTATAAATAAAGTATTTAGCTCTGACCTAAACATTTAACTTGTCAAATTATCAGCAAGTGAATTAGCATATTAGCAAAATATTTAGTTTTGGGTTAAATATTTACAGCTACGGCTGTATATTCAGCCTGACTTTACCATGACATAAATTAAAGAATGAATAAACAATTTAGAGGCAAGTTTTAAGGCCTAATGACCTAAATGATTGCTGTTAATGTTTGAGTGTAGCTTTACGAAATCCACCACACATTCCTGAAGAGTCATGCTCAGCGTTTTACGCCACCTCATAATAATATTTGTGGATCCAGATTGTGTGGTCCTAATTTTTCTCTTCTTAAAAATGGAAAAGTATAATATAAACTTCTGTTTACTATCAGTATTTACTTTTAAGCTTGCCTTATACAGTAATTAGCTTGCTAGCTAAATGTTTAATGTTAAATAGTTAGCAAGCTATCTATTTAGTTTGAAATTGTAACGTTTAGAAATGATTAACAATATGTTTGAAAAATAAACGCCCTTGAATGATTATATTTAATAATATATATAATTTACTGTGTATATATATATATAAATAATTTATTTATATGCAAGTATTAACACCAGGCATCCAGGGACACTTTAAAATGTCTTCTGGTCTTTTTTTTATGGCCTTTTCCTTTAGTAAAGGCAGAAAAATCCCAGTGATCCTGATTTCCAACCGTATCTGCTTTAGTGACTTGTTCAACAGTTCAGATGCATTTTTAAGGTTAATATTTACTTTCTTAATCCCACAACTGTGGAGGAAACCAATGGTGTTGCTCTGGGAACAGATTCATGATCTCCATATCCTGATCTTTGGGTTCAGCTTCAGCCAAGAATAATTTAGGCACTAGAAACTTTAGATTTGTGTTACATATCGTTCACAGCCTCCAAAAATCTGACTGAAGAAGTCAACACCCTGACCTGCAGCCGCTGCCTCTGGCTTTCGGTTTAAGTGAGGCGTTATAACAAACCATTTTAGGGAAGCTGCAGCAGCATGAATGCAGGAACTCGTCTCTGAGGCATTTCAAGCATCTGAGCATTCTTCATTTGCTGTTTGTATTAAAGCCATCAACCACATCATAGTGAGTGTTCTGCTCATGACGGCAGCCTAAAAGCAGACGGGAGAGAAGAAGTCTTTCTTCTGGTTTCCCTGTCGGGGCTCCAATCAAACGCCTGTTTCTTATCAAACATGTCATCAGCTTTCCAGGAACAACCAGATGATTGTTGGGTAGGTTTCGTTTAAAAGCTCTGGTAATAAAAGCTCTGGGGTTTGTTGGAAATTTGTTTTTGGGGGATTAAACATGAAATCACCAAAGAATAAACAGAAGTGATTATTATACTTTCAATTTTTAAGCAATTAAATATGAGAGTCCAGACAACGCAAATTGTTTTATACTGGCTCACATTAATTCCTTATTCATGATGCACTGTAATGTACTGACTGGCTAATTGCCTTCATATTATTTGTCATTAATGTCACAGTTTCAAACTAAATATTTAGAATAGAGTAGAAAAGAACTTTATTGTCCCAAAAGGCGAAATCCGGTTGTAACCGCAGCAAAGCGGCAGGAAAAACAAATATTAATTAACACTCAGAAGTGGAAAGGTATGAAAACATAAATACATTTAAGAGTCAGTTATAATATGTATATTATGGACAGAGTTACAAAAATCACAGTGCGTAGCAGTTATTAAAATAAAGATAAAGTGGCATACCCAGGTTGGAATCTGCAACAAAGCGGGATACTTTAAAATTATTGAAATATTTAGAAATATTCATAATAATTGTTTAGCTAGCTTCAAACTAAATCTTTAGCCAGCAAGCCAACAGGCAGGCTGGCAACATATGGACACGGTGAAACGTGACGTCACGCACCCATTTTCTGGAGGGCAGAAAGACGGATCACCCCCGATCATTACCGTTGTTATAGCTGACTGGTGGTTAAGGAAAAATCTATTAGCATGGTTAACATGTGAAGCGCTGTAGGCTGCATAAAATACGCTGCCGTCTATGGCTGAGTCCCATCCACCCAGGGATCCAGTCTGATGAACGAATCTGCTCATCTCCTTCAGTGGAGGAATGTTGATTAGAGCCCTGCATGGGCCTGTTATCTGGGAGCGAGCCCGGCCCGGCCCGGTCCGAAAGGTTTTCAGAATTCTCAGGCCCGAACCGGTATCACGTCTGACTTTTTTTTAACTTCCCATAACAATGTTTTAGCGTGATAGAACGCTATATTCACAGGGAGCGTTCGTAAATTGAATCTGCCGCTCTGAAAATGCAAAGAAAACAGCATTCTAATTTTCTGTGAATAAACGAATGGTTTCTGACAGATCAAATAAAATATCAGGTTAAAATAGGTGATCGGTTGGATCCGCCGTTCAAAATGTCTCTGGAGATGTGATTAACCTGTTTTTTTTTTGCTGTTATATGAATGCATTGAACACACTGAACAAACCCGGTTGGCTCAAATTGACGGGTTGTAATAAGAATAAACTTACTCTAGAACTGAGCTTTTCCATTGGTGTTGTTCTCGCTCTTCAGTTCACAATTTTCAATCTTTTCTTTATGTCCGTCAATCATTGACTCCAAGGCCAGATGCTTGAAGCGCTGCGCCCACTGCGTTTGTTAATTACACACAGATACCACCCAGAAATCTTCTAGAGGAGTTGTGTTTTTCCCATGTGTCTTTCTATTGCCCAATGCGAGAAAAACAACGTGAGCGATGCCTACAAAGGATTAAAAAAAAGTGTGGACGGCCCCACTCCCTCTCTTAGTTTACAGTAGGATGTTAATAAGAAACCTCGGTGTGTCAAGTTTATTCCGGTGTCGAGCAACTGTTAAAATTTTCGGGTTAATTTGTTGGTAGATCTCAAAGGTATTTTCTGGGATGTTTGGAGATTTATTAAAAACCAAACCCACCGCCTTTAGGAGCGAGCGCCGATGCAGCCGCTTTTATTAACGCATTTCTGGGTGAAACAGGGAGTGTCTCCTTTAACGAAACGAATGTCCGCCTAAAATCCAACTTAAAACTAAATTCACAGCAAAGTTTCCTACAGCATGCGGACAGCAAGAGCACTCAGAGTATCTCCCCACTCACCAAATCATCCTATTTGCAGCGGCGTCATCATCACCGACACCTGCGCTCTCCCTGCAGCTGCAGTGTGACTGACAGAAAGCCTGACAGCGCTGCGCTCATTCAGCATTTTCATTAACGCTGCTTTACATCCCCAGTAACAGTAACGCTGTTGTAGCGCTAGTCGTGTTTGACCATTTGTTGGTCGGACCTAGCAACAGTAACTAAGGGGGGCGGGGCACGGCGAAAGGTCCGTTGAAAAATAAAAGTACCCGAGCCGGGCCTGTGTCTGAAGTTATTATACGGTCGTCGGCTCGAAGCCCGGCCCTCGGGTTGTCTCCCTCGGGCCTAGGGCCCAAATGTTGATGTTTATAAATATGTGTACATTGTTTGCTTCTGCTGTGTAAAGTTGAGGCATGATGATTAAATAATGTAAATATCTGCAAACTGAACCGGCGCCGGTCAAATCTAAGGAGTTTCTACCAGTAGCTGGTTAGCCATTTTGAAACGGTCTGAAAGCTAGCTCTGTGGGCTAGCTCTTAGCTATCTCAGCTTTCTTACATCTTACTGGCTGTATAAATGCCTGCCTGATTACATGTTGGCTGCAAGTTAATTATTTTATTATTTGTGGGTGACTGTTTAAAGCTGTGGTGCTGCGCTCAGCCTGACGGTGATATCATTAGCTAGCTGTTCTCTACACAGAGAGCTAACGCAGCCTGCACAGGGTAAGCTGTTGGATCACAGTGATATTGCTTCATAACTCCGCAACGTGTTGTTGTCCTTGGGTTGTGAATATGTCTATGACATGTCAGTAATCTGGTGAATTTGTAAATAGCTGTTGGTGGTTAAATTGACTGAATGGTAACTTGGTTGTTGTGACTCAAACTGCTTTGTTGATGATTGATCTGTATAAAAAGGTGTTTAAAGAGTTGAGCGCTGGGAGTTTTCCTATTGATTGAATGCCTTCTTTGCTCTTGCTGTGTAGAGTCAAGGCAAATTAATTAGTCATATAATTGTAGATATCTCCACACTGAAATGGCGGCTGTGTTGTGGAATTAATGAAAATGCAGCTATTTGGCTATTAAAGGGCAGTTTATGGCAGTCAAGGAGATAATTTATGAAAAATTATTACTATTCGTGGCACCACCTGGCTCTACCAGGAACTATTTTAATAGCCAAATATCTATATCAGTCTGTACAGTCTAGCGCCTGCCTAGACAAGGCTGAGGTGAAACGCATGAAGGAGTGAATTCTTACCGCGTTTTGGAACATTAAACCCATGCGATGTGCGTGTGTTGAATGAAAGGGACAACACTGACTTTCCACAATACAAAAGTTGATTAACAAAAGAAGAAAAAGAAACATTTAATCATTCAAACTAATAACCCACACCCTACTGATCAAACTAAACGAATAACTAAAAATAAAAGAACACGAATGGGTAAAAGTGCAATAAAGATAGAAATCATGAAATCTGATATGCATTGGAAGAATGTGGATGCAAATCAAACCCAGGGCTTTATTTGCAGATGCTGAAATGAAAGCTAAATTTGTTTACTAATCGTAATTATCTGTGCAAAGATGGTTTAGGTTTTATTTTGTTTGTGTTATTGTTCAACTGTGACCGCACGGCTTTGTATAGCAGTGTGGAAGCTTTTTGCCCCCCTGTGTTGTACGCATGCGCGAAAATACCTGGATGAAAACGAAAACATTCAACGTGTCTACAGCCGTAGCTTCAAAGTAAGTATTTTACTCCGAGCAAAATATTTAGTTAATGCGCTAATTCTTTTGCCGATGAACGGAAGTGGAGGTGGAAATAAAAGCAGGATCTTGTGAACCTCTTATTAAACTGCTGCTGTTGCTCTAAATCCATATTGTTAAACGTCTGTGTTGCAGTTAAAACTCTTCCCACGGACCATGAATCCTTGGGAATCTGTGGCCCCATTAGAAAAATTAAAGCCAAAGATTGACTGCAGTGATTTGTTTTTTTTAGCCTGCAATCAGAAAAAAAAAGTTGGATTTAATTTTTTCAAAGATATATTTTCCTCCATGTTATTTATTAATTTATTAATGTCACAGTTTCAATGTAAGTATTTAACTTGGTATCAAAAAATTTAGCTTAAATTGAATCTTTAGCATGCAAGCTAAACTTGCTAGCTAAAGATTGTTCAGCTTTAGCTAGCATGTTAAGCTAGTTTAACATTTTGGCTTAGGTTATAAGTAAATATTTAACTCTGAGTTAAATATTTAGCACATTTCTAAAGATGTCCTCACACTCTCTGTCACATGCTAACATGTTTTTAGACCGTTGTAAAATCTATCACTGATTTGTGTTCATTCCAGCAGATAGTTGTCGGCTCTGACACTAGAAATGACTGTGCTTGTGGTAGAAACACAAAGTTTCAAGCTAAAATAATAATAATAATAAATCATACCCTCTGCTGCTTTCAGTTCTGGTCATAATTTAGCACTGCTGGTCTCTGCGAAAAAGCATTTCCTCTTGGGGTTCGTAGATGCTGACTGCAGTTGGAGTTTGACAACATCTTGATTTTTCCCACAGGAAAATAAAAACATAAACTGACATGATTTGGATTCATGGGATCAGAGTTGCCAGAGGAGAGGCTCTGTTGGTTCCTCTGGTGCCCCACAGCAAACTCTGCATGAAGGGGAAACTGGGGAGACATCAGAAATATGGACCCAGGAAGGCAAATTTTAGGACAAACCAAGCTGCATAAGGTTCTGTCAGGACTTTATAAGGCAGTAAGGAGCCAAAGGTTCAATAAAATTGTGAAAAGTGTGATATCCCAGCATCAGTGGATGACAACCATTCTGGCTTTACAGGTTTTCCACTTAACGTCCAGGGGAATCGATGGATCCACTAATTTGGTGCTAACTCATTAGCGGAAGTAGCCATGTACAACTTCACAATAAGAGCGTTCATTTCCTGATGTGATGAACCAGACAGTTTTCTCTGCTGAGTGCTTACTTATGGGAAAATGGTCAATTGTGACATTTCATTTATTTGATGTTTAACACAGACCATTAATATCCAAATGTTCAGTTTATTCATATATGTTTGGCTAGTTCTATCTGTATTCATTATTATTTTTCCATATAAGAACACAAATGGTGAATATGATTGTGGAGTTCAAAACAAATTTTCCTTTGATTTCTCCTATATTTAATTTTTAAAAAACTCAATGGCATCTGGTTTTGTCCTTTATTTACACTAAAAAACTGTAGTTTTTTTTTTTGGTAATTTAGGAATGATGATGAATTCACAGCTACCATGTGATTAGTTGGATCAAAATTTTCAATTGTTTGACAGCCGTGCTAAAATAATAAAAAAACTAGAGCATTTTTGGACAACGTTTGCGTGTTTTCCATTCTTTAAGCACTGGCACCATTTCAAAAATACTGGTTTGCACCAGTACCATGATTTACCAGTATCGGATATGTTGAATTGGTATGTTCCAGGTGATTGACCTACTTACTACCTACTGGGCGGCGCTACACACCGGTGTGCAATCTAAATAAATGGCTGCTGCTCATTCATAAAAATAAGTTCGCAGGTACGCCAAAAGAAAAGAGTGTTGTGTATTTCCTCCGTCTCTACCCGGCATCTCAAACTCTTTACATGAGCATGGCTGCGTCAACAGGATAAAACCTTAATGATACCCAAAGACGGTCCAAACTCACAGAGGATTACTGCTAGTGATTCATTACAAAACGTTGGTCACATGAAGGAGTTTTGAGGCAGATAATGCCTTATCCAGAGGCTGCACTTTGACTGGCCAAACAGATCCTGTTATATGCATATACGCTAATCGCAAATGGATATAAATATCTCCCGTATGTCTTGAAATGGCACCAAACTAGTCTGAGATGGTAGATAAATGTAAATAATGTAATTCATTCTACAAATAAGGTCCAGGTTAAAAAAAAAAAGGTGGATTCCACAGCCTTGGGGCAGCTATGGAGATAATTAGTCATCTCTGGGTTTTAATTTTGATCTCGGAATATCGAGAGCTTGTTGATCTGTAGGTCAGGGAGATCAAGAAAAAGCCCAGTGCTTTAAAAGTGAGCAGCAGGATGTTAAAAAATCAATGCAAACAGCAAACCTATGGAGAGATTTTGAGGCTGGAGTTATATGTTCGTGCAATTTTTTGTGCAGCATTTTCAGCAATTTGTAGACGCTGCATGGACACTGACTGACCCCTCTGGCATTTATGGAGTTACCCTCATCCAAAGTAGTCCATTTTTGTTCTTTATTCTGACTAAACCCACAGAAACCCACCCAGACGGACTGGCTGTGTTCCACATCAGGTTGGACGTTCACTGTAGGGGTCTGCTGCAGCTTCATCTAATGAATAGATTCCATTAATGCTTCTGCAGCAGAAAACACATCATGTGAACGCAGCAGGAATGATCGCTTGGCACCGAAACAGCAATCATGTGACCTGAAATAAAGCAGCAGTTTACCAGAGGAAACTGTAAAGAACAAGCCAGGAATCTCAGATTCAGGCTAGAAAGGCCCCAAATGTATAGTACTTTGTACAGTCGATGTCTTTTAAACGACTTCCATGGACTTCTGTAAACTTAGCGAGCAAGAAGGAATCCCAGCTGCTTTAGGAGGTTTAAATCTAACAAAAACTCTTTTCTTGTCATTTTGTTGTAAGTAAACAAGTAAAATGTATTTTTGCCTTTCAAAGACACGGGTCACAAAGCGCTGCACAACATAATACACAAGGAAAATGCGTTCAGTGACAAAATAACGAACAAAAATCCAACAATAAAAGTTTGAATGAAGAGAATAGTTGGTTTATAGGTCAGGACAAGCAATTTGAACCTGAATTCTGGACCGCAGGAAGCCAATGAAGAGAGTAGAAAAATATGGGCGCGTTTAGGGGACTGGGTTAAATCCTGCTGCGCCGTTTTGGATTGCTTGCAGATGAGAAACAAAATATTTATCTAAAGCAGTAAAGAGAGCATTGCAGTAGTCCAGATGCGACGATACAAATGCATGAATGTTGTCAGATTTGGAGACTAGCTGCCTGATTTTTTTTCCATATTCTGAAGGTGGAAGAAGCAGAAACGGGAAGTGGATTTGATATGAGAAACCAGGCATAAAGTGGAGTCAAATGTGACTCCAAGATTTTTCACTTTGGAGTTAACAACCTGGCAGAGAGAGGCAACAGTTTGGTCAGTTGTGGAATAAAAACTGCTGGTAGCATTGAAAGAAATCTGTAAGGGTGCAAACACTTTTTCCCAGAACTCTGGGGCCGTCTGGTTCTAGTTCTGTATGTGAAAACTTTGATAAAAGGAATAGTTTATAAATCCCTCACAGGGTCTGCATGCTGAATATGTTCTTCCCAAACCAGATCCTCCATTCTTCAGACCGAATCATATATTGTGTTTATGACATGAAATAAAAACACATTCATATCAGTTATCAGTTCTGTTTTCATGAGCTATTATTGATCTCCATGAGTTTTTTTTAAAGAATTTAACAAAAAGATTGACAAGAGAAATTAAAAAAAAGAAAATTGCATCTGAAGAGCTTTTAAATAAAAAACTAAAGATAATAATCCATCAAATTTCTCCTTATGAGGCTGAGTTTACATTTTCCTCTGTTTTTTAAATAAAAATAAACATTTTTTTTATTACCTGAAATGAATCCAAAAACATCAACAAACAGAACATGCATATTTTAATCAGACATATTATTCACAATAATCTCAGAGTTCAGATCTCATGCTGAACCATCAAACATCTCAGAGATGAAGACGTTAAAGTCCTTTCTTAAAATGTTTATTCTGGTATTTAGCTGATTCTGGTAGTTGTAGGATTATTGCACAAACTCCAAAAGATGACCAAGAATATACAACTGCACATTTTAAAGGATCTGTGTTGCTACAAGACAAGAAAACCACCAATCTGAATGTATAAAATGCTTTTTTTTTTTTTTTTATCTTGCTCCACAGTCGTTACAGAAGGCAGCAGGTTAGATGGTTTTTTTCTGCAGCTCATTTCCTGATTTTCTGACCCAACCTGTTGAAACAGGAAAGTTTTGCTCCCGCTTCTAAATTAATCCAAGTGAGTGTTTGGATATGCAGAGACAAAGTGCACCAGTTCATGACTCCCAGCAGCATTATGGGACACAGACGTGGGTCCAGACTGAACCAGAATAAGGCCCGGAATAGCAGTCTTCCTCAAAAATAGAATAAACGGGGATCAAACATCAGCATTTGCAGGTTTTCTGTCTACATAACCCAGGTTTCTATCAATACGGCTGATAAATATCAAGAACTTTAGCTATGAAATAAATGTTAAATTTAGTTATATGTTCAATTAGGAAGGAATTTGCAGGAAGAGTGCTAAATTAAACTGCTATAATGAACGGGGAACAGCAATGTTGCAGAACCCACCCAGCTCATTCGGTTTCAGACAGACGACCACACCTCAACTCCTCATCTGTACATTTGTGTCTACTATGACTAAAATGCATTAAAATTAAACTTAAACATTACATTTATTGGAATTATGAACACACAGATTAACTGGAATGTTTGTACAATTGAACTGAGGTGAGTTTTCTAATCAAGTGTCTTGAATCTAGGTCTTCTCTCTGCACACAGCCAGGTTTTTAATTGGACACTAAATAAAGAGTAAAACTATGGAAGACTGCCCCTGCCAAAAATGACATTAAACAAATAAATGTGGAATTAAATAAAACAATAGGTAAACACAATTTAAAATAAATAAATAAATGCGTAAATATATAAAATAATTTATTTCAACATTTATTTATTTATTTTCAATTTTGGCAGGGATGGGCCTCCATATTCAATTTCAATTCAATTGAGTGTATTTTAACTTCATACTAAATAGAGAGTTATCTATGGAAGACTGCCTCTGCCAAAATGGACAAAAAACAAATAAAGGTGGAACTAAATAAAATTAGAGGTAAATACAGTTGAAAATAAATAAATACATGTGTAAATGAATAAAATAATATATTTCCATATTTATTGTTAATTTTGGCAGGGATGTTTCTCCATACTCAAGTTCAATTCAATTCAGTTTATTTCTATAGCACCAATTCACAACAGATGTCATCTAAACAAAATTTTCAAGACGGCATTTTAATACGATTATACAAACATTCCAATCAGTAAAAAATAAAAAAATAAAAATAATATATATATATATATATATATATATATATATATTAAACTTGCATTAAACTTGCAACCATGGCAAATAATTAAAAATTTAACATTACCTTCTCAAATAAACACAGAATGAAAAAAAAAAAAAAATCAGGAATAAAGTAGCCTATGTGGAAAAAAAATCAAAAATCTGAAATGTTCGTTGAGTTCCTTTAGAGATGGAGGTACTTAGTTACTTGGGTATTATAATTAAAGTTGGGTAGTAACTTGTAACATTTCCTCAGTTACATTCACTTGAGTAACTTCAAAATATGTACTTTTAATAATAGTTTTTCAATGCTGTACTTTTTTCTTTTACTTGAGTAAAATTATTAGTAAGTATTGCTACTCTAAATGTAATGAATGAAGAGCAAACATTTTAACCAGGCACAGAAACACACCTACACTTTATTTAGGTAGGAGACTTCCTGTTTCTACACGACTTTTCTCATGTAATCCGTCTGCTGAGCTCGTTGGTGCAGATTGAGGTAAACTGAATATACAGTAAACAGCACGAATTGTCACTGGAAGTACTTTTTACCCAAGACGTATTATCTTTACATAAAATGACTCTGAAACTCTTTATTTTGCTTAAAATTTTTTTTTTTTATGCGTTTGTGTTATCTATTTGTATCTTTTTTTTAAAGGTCGTTTTTAAAACACATGAATTTGGCCGAAAACATATATTTTTTACCGTCTGATAATGTAATTTCAAAAATATTTTGTCAGATGTTACTCAGCATTTTTCACTCAGCCTTTCTACGAAATACTTTTACTCGCCGAATTCGTACTTATGTTTTAAAGGTTTTGTAAATGTGTGCTTTTTTAATCACTGTAACGTGTAACTTTCTGTGTTGTTTCTGTGCTGCAGTCACTCTTAGAAACTATATCATAAATCTCAGTGAGTTTTTCACCTGGTTAAATAAAGGAACAATAAAGTTGTCTTGGCATCTCTAGTGAAAAACAGCAGCTGGTAACGGTTGGTAATGTTTGGTGCCTGTGCTGCTATCTTAAATAACCTGCTTATTAAGCTAGGACAGAAACCTTAGACTAAAATGGGATTACCAAGTTGGTATTTAAATTAGTGGTGAACCGATCCGACTTTTTCAGTCCCGATACCAATACCGATGCCTGGATTTTGTGTATCAGGCGATACCCTTTACCGATCCGATACTATTGTTGAATTAATAAACTGAGTAACTTCCACTTTATACCTTTCTTAAAGAAACTAAAGGCACCAGACTTTACTAACTAAACATAACTAAAGCAGAATAACAGGTATGAAGTATAAAATAACCACAAAATAACGTTTTAAGTGAGAAATTTATCTTTTTTTGTGAATTTATTGCAGATTTTCCAAAATTTTGAGTATTGGTTCATGGTATCGGTTAAGTTTAAACGATACCGATACATATAAGACGGTATAGGGACCAATACCCAATACCAGTATCAGTATCCGTGCATCTCTAATTTAAAGTGACAGTGTGTAGTTTTTGCAGTACATCTTTGAAAATAGCCATTAAATATTATGTAATAATAATTACGTAAAGCACATTAATTGCAAAATATTGGCGATATTGTAAAATATGACTTTAAATATCAGTTTTAAAATACATAGGCGCGGGTCCTCTTGTCAGGGGAAAGCCATATTAGATGACGTCTTTACTTCTACAAGAGCCCGGACGGACAAAGCGCACGGAACAAGCGCGCTATTAAAACATTGATTTCCCCTCAAAAATGCAAAAAAGTTTCTCCATAAATAAATTTTTACCTCTTCGCTAGTTCCAAGCGATGAAAGAGAGACTGATGTGCTCGTCATGTTGCTGCAAATAAATCATTCTCAGGGAATTGAGCGTTTGAAAACAGCACTAGTTGGACCTCCGTTGTTGAGTTTCTCACTCTAAGACACAGATACCGCATGCTTGTGATAATTTAGGTATGCACTGCCCCCTACTGGCCAAAAATTACACACAGTGCCGTTAAATGTGAACTTTTCAAATATTTTCTTCTGAGTTTTTACTTTACTTGAAACTGTTAGGAAAGTAGAGAACAGAAGCAAAGTGAGCTCTGTGGTTTATAAGTCGCTTGTCACAGAATAATCTATAACATTCAACAATTTTTCTTAGAAGGGTTTATGGAGACCTTTATACGGTGCTTTAAGATTCTTATACAAACATTTAATAAAATGTATTTTTTTATACAAAAAGAAGTTAAAAATGTAGAAAAGTTTAGAGTTTTGTACAAAATGTGATTTTGAAAACTTAATTTCATCACGTTTAGCCTTTTCTGAACCCCTCTTTAAAGAAATTAGTTTAATGCTGAATATCTTCAGCCGGCTGCCGATTCCAAAACAATAAGAGAAATCTACTTCTACTTCTGCTGCTTTAAGAGTCAACAAGCTTTGCCTTGTTTCCACGGGCTGAATTCAATTTACTTTAATGTTATTTCTGCAGCAATACATCATGAAGCGCGTCATTTTAGTCCGGTTCAAAAATGCGATTTGATTAAAAGCCCGGAATAAATGTGATTACTTGTACTTTCCTGTCAGAATTTTGCCTCTGCCTCTTGAGCACCATCAAGAAAATAGAAGGATCTCTTTACAACAGAAATTTGCCTTAATTCAAACCATTCCTAGTGAAAACGTGCATTAGTCTACTTATTAAGTCTAATTGCAGATTAAGTTTTGTGTTTTTCAGCATTTCTCTCTTAAGGACGACAGTAAAAGAGACGCACATTCTTCATCCATTGTGCAAATCAAAGCTCTTTACACAGAGTTTGTTAAGCGGAAAAATTCAGATGAGAAAAGTTAAAATTCTCCCTTAAACCAACACAACAAAACTGGAATATTTTTACTTACGCCTTGTTGAAATTGGAAAAAAACAAACACGAAATTCCTTTAAATGCAGCTCCTCCGGTTATGGCAGAGTAGCAGAGTAACATGTCTCAAATCAAAGTCTCCAATCCTCAAAATATGGGCAAACAATCATTTAAACATTACTATACATGTACATTAATCGCTTTCAAGTGGTTATGTTGTGTTCTTCTTCTGGTAATTTATACTTATTTATTTAAATAAATTCTCCAGTCGGTTCAATACTTTCAACTTTTAAGTTATATAACATCAAATAAACGATCAAAGTGTACTGAGCCATGAATTTAAAATCACAAATCTGTAGTGCACCATGATTTTTGTGTACCAAAAATCATTAACTGATAAAAGAAGACAGTCATCAGTTGATATGTCCTCGTTTCCTTGCTTTTTTTCATTCACACAGACAGATATATGTGCAGTAAAAACCTTAACATGTGTGGATAGAACAGTAAGGTTAGTTAAATCATGATACATCTCTGCTTTTCTTTGTCTAAGATCCATGTTTCCACTTGTTTGTGGAGGAGCAGCAGCTCTTATTTAAATGAAATGTCCGCCTATATTGGTAAATAGATGAAGGAAAGGAAACAGTTTGTTAAAAACCTGCCTTTTTGACGCTGACAGTTCATTCATAAACCGCAGAACAACAGTAATAATATACAGAGCCACAACAATTCTACCTTAAAATTCAACTGTCTGATTCATCTTTAAATCTTCTTTAAATTTATCCCCAAAACCTGAACATGCATGAGTGGCCATTTATGAAGTTAAAAGGTCAAAGGTTATCAGCAATAATGTAGGTTATTTAAGTCAGAGCTAAATATTTAGCTAGTATGCAAATTCAGTTGCCGTAAGTAAATGAAAGAAGACTACCAAAATAAAATATAACTCCCGCTGTTAGTGAATCGCTGTAGTTGTACATCAAATTGTAAAAATCTGTATTCCCAGTACAACTACAAGTTTGGCAGTCCACTTTTGCTTATCGGCAGACGAATTTGCATATTAGCTTAATATTCACTTTCAACTAAATATTTAATTTGAAGCTATATATTTAGCTAGCCAGTTTAGCTCAGTAGCTAAATATTTATCAAAACAAAATATTTATTTTATTGACTTATTTATTATTTGTCAAGTAACTATTTTGAAATTAAATATTTAGTTTGTAGAATGAACACTATATCTAGCTGACAAGCTGAGTTTGAAGATAAATACTGTATATATATGTAGTTCAAAGTTATATATTTAGCTATCCAGTTTAGTGTACTAGCTAAATACTGAGTTCCAAATTGAATAGTTTTCTAAGTAATTATTTTTAAAAATAATTTTAAATATTTGGTTTGAAGATAAATATATAATTTTTAAACTAAATATTTATAGACTAAATATTTAGCGCAGAGTTAAAGATTAACCTCGAAGTTATATTTTTAGCTAGCCAGCTTAGCATGTTAGCTAAATATTTTGTTTAAAGCTAAATGTTTAAATGAAACATTTATAAATGTGGTCGTAAATATAAGTTTAAAAAATGAAGCCCTATTAATTTCTCTTATGGCATGCTAAATAACCCAAATAATTAACATTTACTTTTCAGTTCATCCAATTTATATAGCGCCATTTTATGACAGATGTCATTTCAATACAATCATAGACACATTCTAGCTAGTTAAAAAGTTTTTTAAGGAATCCCAGCAGATTGCCTCAGTCACTGTGTAACTTTACAAAAGTTTTTTCTTAGTTAATCCTTCAAATAATCTGAAACTGATTTAAAAATCAGTCAGTGATTCAGCACTCATTCAAATCATATTCAATACGTTTATTCTGTGCATTCTAAGAACTAAAGATTATATTACAGCAACAATTGTCTAATTTAGAGTCATTTACTATTGTACATTAGCAACAATTTAAATAATTTTTGCATTTCTGGTGTTGGGCTGATGGTTTAGACCCTAGTTTAGATTAGAATGTCGGTTTTAATACTAAAAAAATATTGTTACCATTAGACTGTCTTTCTGAGCCGAGCCAAATTAGGGGGTAGCACATCTAACCTCCAGGAAGACAAAAAATCTTTTCTAAAAGACCCAAAAAATTGGAAAATTTCCAGGCCTGTAGGTCTAATATAAATCAGAGTTAAGGATCCAGTGTAGTCAAAGCGAATAAAACCCAAGCTCCCGTCTTTTCTGAACCTTTAAAGCTCCTCTGCCTAGAAGCGGAAGAGGAATCAGAAGCAGAAGACTTGGAAAAAATAGAAAATAATTTTTTTAGTAAATCCAAAAACGATGATCACAGGAGATCCGTTTTAAGAACAGACGGACCTGCTACCGGGCTGCAGATTGTGAATCTCTCTAAACAAATCTGTCTCACCGTCTCCTTATTGGGTTTAGCTGAGTCATGAATCAACAGCTCTTAGGAAACACCAGACTGAACAAACACTTGCTCCGCTGAGGAATCTGGGAGATAAAACACACAGCTGCTGCAGCGTTTTAACTCAGACAGGCAGATCATCGGATCATATCAAGGTGGGAAATTATAACACAGATCCTCACCATCTGAGCAGAGATTTCTTTCATGCATCTAGAACATACTTTGCAGACAACATGTAGGAAACAAACGTATCTAAGGTTTCCTTTTATGCTTTTTTAAGTAAATTCTGACCTCTTCTTCAGAATCATAACTGTCTGACTCTGCAGTTTATAGCTTCCTGGTGTCATTTCCCCCACTTTTTACGAAGGACCAACAGGCACTTTCATAGACGCCTCGTGGTGCTGCATACAGGTGGAGAACCAGGCCTGCATCACGCTGCACTGATGCTTCGGAAACACGAGCTAAAAGCATGCCACGTGTGGGGTCTCACACGTGGCATCGAGTGTCGGTTCGCAGGCTGCCGGTGGGCGGAGCCTTTTTAACTTCCCTACAGCCGAGGCAAGATGGAAGCAGCGGGTGGAGGAGGCTGCCCAGCCCCTTTCGGAAGACGCTGTTGGAGAGGCTGTAGATGAAACAGTTATAGAAGCTGTTGCTGATGGCCAGCCACGTGGTGAGGAAGGACGCCGCCGTGTGTCGGTACAGCCCGGCGCTCTCCAGGATGAAGTAGAGGATGTACGGCAGCCACAGCAGGTAGAAGACGCTGGTGATGCGGAACAGCACCATGGCGTAGCGTCTGTCCGTGCAGCCCTCGCACCGCTCGCCCGTACCGCTCTCCGTCTGCGAGCCGAAGCGGGCGTGGCGTCGGGTGATCTCCCTGGTGTGCTGCCGGCAGATCCGGAAGATGCTCCCGTAGGTGAAGCAGACGGTGAGCGCCGCCGGCGCGTAGAGCAGCGCCACGACGAAGACGCTGAACGTCGGGTCGGTGCCCCAAGACTCGGCGCACCACCGGAACACGTCGCCGTGGTAGCCCGGCTTCCCCCAGCCGAAGAAGGACGGCAGGAAAATCAGGGCGGAGTAAACCCAGACCAGGACGATGCACAGCCTCAGCCGGCACGGCGTCACCAGGGTGGCGTAGGACAGCGGCCGGGTGATGGCGATGTAGCGGTCCACGCTGATGCACGCCAGGGAGGCCATGGAGACGCTCTTCAGCACAGAGACGACGTAGCCGAAGGCTTTGCAGGCGAGCTCCTCGTCGAGGCCTCTGAGGTAGTGAAGGAGGGACAGCGAGGGCAGCAGGCAGCTGACGCCCACCAGCAGGTCGGCGTACGCCATGGTCTGGATGAAGTGACCGGTGCTGTGGTGGTGCAGCAGCGGGGCGCAGTGGAAGACCGAGATCACCAGCAGGTTCCCAGCGATGATGAGCACAGAGAGGAAGAGGATGGTGGCCACCTCCAGCATGCAGGTATCCAGGCTGCTGGAGTAACCCACAGCTCCCAGCTGGCAGAACAAAGGAGAACCGCTCTGGTTCCCGCTGGAGGAGGAGTTCATGTTGGAGGAACGAAGGGTCAGGTTCAGCTCCACGCAGCCGTCATCCCATCTCTAAAGTCTCATCCTTTAAATCCCAAACCTGTTCGTGTTGTTTGCCGCTCAGGAAACAAACCAGGGCCGCCATGCTGCTTAAATCAGCCGCTTTCCTCCCAGCAGCAGCTGAATGCGTAATGCAGACCAGACTCCACCACCACCACCGCCGCTGCTGCTGCTGCTGCTGGCTGGGGAAACATGCATGATGATGCCGTCCTCCTCTCACCCGGCTCTTGGTTAACGTCCACGTTCCTTCCTCAGCTGCAGGAGGAGGAGGAGGAGGCCCCTAAACCGACTCCGGAGGACCCGCTGATGGGCTGCGTCTCCAGGGTTCTGGCTGGACGACACGAGGAGGTAGAGGAGGAGCTGCCTCTGCTGGAGCGCCGCTTTAACAATGAGGACGCTCTGACAATGCCTCTCCCCTCTCCTCCCCCGTCGTTTTATCTCTCGCTTTAACCCCTCCTCCCACGCTAACTCACACAGACGTTTCCTCACACTCACATGTCCACTGTTCACCATTTCACACACTCCTCCTCCTCCTCCTCTTTCCTGTTTTCTTAGGGAATCCCTTCATTGACTCCAGCCAGGGGCGATTCTAGGATCAGAGGTGAGGGGGCCTGAGCACCCAGGCTAGATAAGATTTACTGTTTCCTGCATTTTAACACACAGCTGGAGATATAATGTTAACGGGCATCAAGTCACTTAGCTAGTCAGTAGCACATCTGCTTTACTATTAGCACATGAATCTAACATACGATTTGGACATTCACTCCTCTTAAAGATATCATAAACTGCCTGAATTAATCAGAAATTATCTTAAAACATGACTAAAAGGGCAGAACTTATGGCGCGTTCTGTTTAAACAGCGTTCCAGTAAAATTTGTTGGATAAATCGGGATTCCAATATGGCGACACCCATATTGTACTACCTCTTACAAAGATCGTTTTAAGCTGTACTTTCTGAATACAAACACCCATTTTATTTAGTTAAGATTAGAGTTGCAGGTAGAGGGTGACAATTTTTCGGGATTCCCACGGGTGACGTGATTCCTGCGGGATTCCCGCGGGACGGGAGTCAATTTCACTGTTGGTAACGTGATCGGGACGGGACAGGAAATAATCCTTGGGATCGGACGGGAAACCGGAAATTATATATATATAATTTTTTTACATTTATCTTGTCAGATATCAGGGAATTAGCTTTAAAAAATGACGATGCGGTGCCAATGTGTGTGGTTATTAACTCCGCTGCAAAATGCAATTCCATGGGGTCTACTACACCGCACGCACCAAAACTGAAACTGCTTTCCGAAAAAATAACGAATGGAAGTCAAAGGACAATAAAAGTTATTTTCTCGTCCGCTTTGTCTTACGTCCTGAATCACACATATATTGTACCTCAGTTTAAATGATAACTAAGGATGTACATTTCAACTGTGTTTGTCATTTGATTGTAAAATTTCGCAAATAAAAGGCCTACAAATCAGAAGTCGCATATATGACGTAATTTATCTAGCGGGAGCTAGCATTAGCTATAGCACGTAAAACACTCACTAAGAGCTTGTAGAGCTTCTCCTCCATGCTGGCTCTCACTCCACCGACTGCTTTATCCCCGACATAGCTGCTACTTTCCACACAGCCAGGTTTATAGAGGTTTTCTCCGTGTTTAATGCTCGAGGCTACGAACATCGCTCTCCTTCTTCTTCTGCAGTTGTAGTCCGCTAAACGTTTCTACACATAACTTAAAGTAACTTTTGCCTGCAGTCGAGAATCAGCGTTTTCTCTGCATCAAAACTAGTCTTTAAAATTCACAGACATCGTATGTTGGATCCACGGCGCATTTCAAACCGGATCAGTAAATAACTTTTATCGCTCCATTGACTCTCATTCAGCTTTTTTGGCATTTGTTGACCCATGGACCGGAAGTAGAAGGGCGGGGCTTACTTGATCGCTCTGTCAGTACGTGCTTACATACAGAACATTTTTAACATGAAGAAGAATGAACAGAAAGAAGATACGTCTTGTTTTTTTGTTCCTTGTAGTCTTGTCTAAATAAAGCAATACACACTGGATGGATATAGTAAAAAAAAATATGGTTTAGTCACATAGAAATATGAGCCTTCATTGTTCTAAATCCAGCCGCAGGTTAGGGGAGCAAACATAACACCAAACAGTTTTTGGGGAAAACTGCTGGAAAAATGTGGATGTTAAAACACACACATCCTCTATGGTTGCGACCACCTTTAAAATCCTCCTACTGGTTTATAAATCACTAAATGGTTTAGTATGTTGAAGACCTGTTGTCACTATACCAACCCAGCAGACCAATTAGGTTCTCCAACTCTAGTTTATAAATCATCCCTAGAATCAGAACCAAACAGCGAAAGGCAGTTTTCTGCTTCCACGTCCCACAAATCTGGAACAAACTTCCAGGCGACTGCAAAGCTGCTGAATCGTCAGACTCTTTTAAATCAAAGATTAAAACTCTACTGTTTAGAGCTGCTTTAAGTCCAAAGTGGCAGTTTTTATTCATATGCTAAATGTTTTATCGATTCTCGTATTTTCTTTTTACTTTTCATGTTTTAATTATATATTTTTATATGCTTTTCCTCAACTGTTGTTCTTAATCAAATGCTTAAATGTTTTCTTTAACTGATTCTCGTCTTCTATCTGTTTTTAATTTACATACTTTTACAATAAAATTACATTTTCTTTCTTATACTTTTCTTAAATTGTTGTTTCAATCAATGCTCAATGTTTTATCGATTCTCTATTAAATCACGTAAAGCACCTTGAAATGCCTTGTGCTGAATGTGTGCTATACGATTGCCTTACCTCCATGTAAATCATACCATAACAGTTAAACACGGTGGTGGGAGTGTGATGGTGTGGGGCTATTTTGCTAATTCAGGAACTTGAAGTTTTGTTGGCAGGAATTTTGCCATCTACCAAAACGACGTCCGGCCGTCTCTTTTGGTGACCTAAACCCAGAACCAACTTCTGTTCTGCAGCAGGACAACGATCCAAAAAACACCTGCATGGCCACCTATGATTGGCTGAAGTTTTACTCTTTAATAATAAAAATCTTCATTCAGAAACTGTATTTTGTGTTCAATTGTGTCGTATTTGGCTAATAAATATTTATTTTTTTATCTGGAACATGTAAGAGACAAACAGGGAAACACCTTTTCAACCGACTGCAGCTTTTAGCAACAGCAAGAGCTGTGAACAGAAACATTAAACTGGAACATGTATAGGAATGTGAAATGCATTAAAGCGAGACAAACAGGCTGCAGAACAACACGTAATCAGTGATGCTGACTGCACAACAACCATTCTAAGTTTCTGTTTCTGACACAGAGTCACCATTCTGATCGTCTTCTGCTGATTTGTCGGTGAGGCAGAGGATGTTGACCTTTGCGCTCCTCCTTTGTTCCTCCAGGTCAGGGGTCATAGATGCCGCTGCTGCTTTATGGGCGTCAACATCAGCCTAGTTTTCAGCACATCATCTCTCAGCATGAAGGTGGAGAGGAGAAGCACCGTGTGACTGGAAAGCAGAGCATGTGATGCTCATTCGCTGCTGACCCGATTCTCAGCAGCACACAGAGACGGCATCGTTAAAATTAGGGTTTGAGATATTAACAGTCATCAAAGACTCCACCAGTCCCAGCTCAATATGAAAACATGTCTCGGGAGAGTTTGTCTTAACCCAGGGGCGCCCAAACTTTTTCTGTCTGAGGGCCTAAATTAAACTTTATCAGAGGGCCGAAGGGGGGCAAGTGTAATATCTTACTCCAAACACAAAGTACTTTTATGAATTATAAAGTTATTTAAGATGTCTTTCTGTGTAAATCAAAAAAAGACAACACATATTTATCCGTTTAAAAAAGTATCTAAACATCTTTATTTGATTGATTTAGCCTTGATGTCAGTTAAATATTCTTCCTCAGTTGTTTTTTTTGTCTGTGTACCACTGATGAAGCCTCTACATGTTGATTATAGCTGCCTAAGCTTGCAGCCAGTGTGGTAACCCGGTGAAGCAGCAAAGGCTCATGGGATATTTCATAAATTTATCAAATATGACCATTTGTGATCTTATAAAATGAGCAAATGTAAATATGTGCACAAATCTACTCTACATGCCCCTTGTAGTTCCTTTGATTTGACACATTGCAATTATAATATTATCACCAAACAGGAGGACTCTATGCAGCCCAATAAATACTCATTGGGACAATAATCAGCTGTGGAAGAATAATTATATTGCACATTTAGCTGACTGAACAATGTGGGCTAATTTTTTTATAGGCAACCACCTGGGGGGCCAAATTGAACGACTTGGGGGGCCAACTTTGGGCACCCCTGTTTTAGCCGCTGGAAAGATTGAGATATTTTTAGACTTTCCGGGAGGCAATGTGGAGCCTAAGTCACGCCCTTCTACTTCCTGTCCATGCGTCCCCTACTTCCCCGCCCCAAAAAAAATAATGAATGAGAGTCAATGGAGCGATGAAAGTTATTTTCTGATCCAGTTTGAAATGCGCCGTGGATCCAACATATGACGTCCGTGAATTTAAAAAAACGAATACTGATGCAGAGAAAACGCTGATTTCCGACCGGAGACAAAAGTTACTTTAGGTTTTGTGTAAAAACTTTTGGCGGACTAAAACTGCAGGAGGAAAAGGAGAGCGAGGGTCGTAGCCTCCAGCACGAAGAAAGGAGCATTAAACATGAACGGACGTCCTCGGGTGTCCGCTGTTGGTGAGAATGTAAGAGGGACGGTACGTATGAGTGTCTCTGTATGTCTATGTCTACTTGTCAGGTTGGGTGTTTGGCTTCCCTCTGGCCTGGTGCATCTTCTTCCCCTCCGTCATTCCCCGTCGGTGACTGATGCCCCCGCCCGCTGGTCCATGGTGGCTCTCGATGCCTTGGGTCCCTGTTGCGCCCGGCTCGGTCCTGGTGCATGCCTGGCTGGTCCTGGGTGGGCCGCTGTTTCAGGCCGACGTCCTCCTTGGATTGACTGGGGCACCTCTTATGGGGTTAGCGGGGTTGCAAGATAGGTTGGTGCCGTTCTGTGGGTCGGTGGGGACCGTGCCAGGCGCCCGGGCCTCCTGCCAGTTCTGTGGGTTCCGCTGTCTGGTCGGTTCATTTGGGGGGGCCTGTCTGGCATTGGCTGGGCCTCTGGTCTCGGCGCCCTGCGTGGGGCGGGATCTGGAACCGGGGGCTGGTAGATCTGGGTGTCCAGGTGCTGGCTTGGCGCAGCCTGAGGAGGGCGTACATCCGCTGCGGCTTTTACTGCGGCTCCCTGGCGTGTGTGTGGGGTTTGGGTTGTTAAGCTTAAGCTTGCAGCCAGTGTGGTAACCCGGTGAAGCAGCAAAGGCTCATGGGATATTTCATAAATTTATCAAATATGACCATTTGTGATCTTATAAAATGAGCAAATGTAAATATGTGCACAAATCTACTCTACATGCCCCTTGTAGTTCCTTTGATTTGACACATTGCAATTATATTATCACCAAACAGGAGGACTCTATGCAGCCCAATAAATACTCATTGGGACAATAATCAGCTGTGGAAGAATAATTATATTGCACATTTAGCTGACTGAACAATGTGGGCTAATTTTTTTATAGGCAACCACCTGGGGGGCCAAATTGAACGACTTGGGGGGCCAACTTTGGGCACCCCTGTTTTAGCCGCTGGAAAGATTGAGATATTTTTAGACTTTCCGGGAGGCAATGTGGAGCCTAAGTCACGCCCTTCTACTTCCTGTCCATGCGTCCCCTACTTCCCCGCCCCAAAAAAAATAATGAATGAGAGTCAATGGAGCGATGAAAGTTATTTTCTGATCCAGTTTGAAATGCGCCGTGGATCCAACATATGACGTCCGTGAATTTAAAAAAACGAATACTGATGCAGAGAAAACGCTGATTTCCGACCGGAGACAAAAGTTACTTTAGGTTTTGTGTAAAAACTTTTGGCGGACTAAAACTGCAGGAGGAAAAGGAGAGCGAGGGTCGTAGCCTCCAGGACGAAGAAAGGAGCATTAAACATGAACGGACGTCCTCGGGTGTCCGCTGTTGGTGAGAATGTAAGAGGGACGGTACGTATGAGTGTCTCTGTATGTCTATGTCTACTTGTCAGGTTGGGTGTTTGGCTTCCCTCTGGCCTGGTGCATCTTCTTCCCCTCCGTCATTCCCCGTCGGTGACTGATGCCCCCGCCCGCTGGTCCATGGTGGCTCTCGATGCCTTGGGTCCCTGTTGCGCCCGGCTCGGTCCTGGTGCATGCCTGGCTGGTCCTGGGTGGGCCGCTGTTTCAGGCCGACGTCCTCCTTGGATTGACTGGGGCACCTCTTATGGGGTTAGCGGGGTTGCAAGATAGGTTGGTGCCGTTCTGTGGGTCGGTGGGGACCGTGCCAGGCGCCCGGGCCTCCTGCCAGTTCTGTGGGTTCCGCTGTCTGGTCGGTTCATTTGGGGGGGCCTGTCTGGCATTGGCTGGGCCTCTGGTCTCGGCGCCCTGCGTGGGGCGGGATCTGGAACCGGGGGCTGGTAGATCTGGGTGTCCAGGTGCTGGCTTGGCGCAGCCTGAGGAGGGCGTACATCCGCTGCGGCTTTTACTGCGGCTCCCTGGCGTGTGTGTGGGGTTTGGGTTGTTGGCGGTTTTCTTGTGTCTCTTGTATCGTCAGTTCACACTCCTACCGGTCCTGTTTTTCTTCTTCATCTTCTTCCTTTCTTCCTTCTTATCTCAAGTTCGTGTCCATATCTTCAAGAAATTAAACCCACAGTAATCACTAATAAAGATTTTTCATACATATACATCAAGCAGAAGCTGTGTATGCTCTGCTTGGGAAAGTAATTCTGTTGGGTTAGTACTTGGTACTCAGAGACCAATTCTGAGTAGCAAAGACAGGACATGTAAAAAAACGGACAGATGGACAGATGGATCATTCAGAACACAGTTCTTACAACACCTCTGGCATTTAGATTTATAAAGAAGTTTGTCTTTTACCTCAGATATGTTGAAATTTTCAGGGTCCAGCATCGTATGACATTAGCTTGGTTTCACTTGAGTCAAAAAGTGAAGCTCCAATAATCTGAGTTTTGTCTGCGTGTGAAGATGGGAAACGTGACGGGCAGTCATCAAAATGTTTAACATTTTCAGATTAAACTTTTTTTTTTTTTAGCACTTCTGTTGGATAAACCATTTCACAAGGATCAGATGTTTCAGTCGAATGTAGAACTGATCACATTTATTGACCGGAGCAGCAGATTTATAGACCCCCCATCTGCTGATGAGACACTAATCGGCTGAATCCTCCTGCAACGCTGAGCTGTACAGCTGAGGTCTCTTATTAGTTGTGCAGACCCCCCCACCACCACAAAGTTAGATGAACATGTGCTTGAAGACAATTGAATTCCAGTCGGAGCTCCTTCAGGTCACGGAGTTACGGAGGAGCTAAAAACAGAAAACAAAGAGCGGAAATACCCCACTGTTGAATTTACGCAGGAATTTTTATTCAACCATGAATTTGAAACATAAGCTAATAACAGAAACGGTCACATTTTGTAACTCTGAATGGTTAGGAAACAACCAGACTGACATGATCAGGGAATCGACTGTAGACTTCTTCAAAAACACACCAGGATATCCATGCAGTTACTGTTCCTAAGGCCCTGATGTTAGGGCATCGGGCTGCAGCGACACTGAGCTAAATTTCTTCACAGCTCATAAAAACACGTTGGAATGGTGACATAATGAGGATCCCAGGCTTTTCTGTTTCCGTTAATGCTCTTTGTTAATTTTGTATTTTTCATTGCAAAACAAGCAACAAAAAAAATGCAGTTTTATCGAAGAAACTTAAAACAGCTAAGCCTGAAACCAACAGCTGCAGCTCCTCCATCTGTCTGCTGCACAAAAGTCCTTAAATGTCAGTTTAAAACAATAAACAAATTCTTTTAACTAATCTATCATTTCTTTTATTTAGCAAGTTTTGATAGAAGAACTTCAAAGTTAAGTGAATTCAAGAAAAACGGCATTATGTGTAATAATGTTGGTTTGAAGATGAATCAGAGGAACTCGTTTTAAAGTCAGTAACAGTTTCTGTGATCTTCTAATGAGCAAATATGAGATTATTACTTCCAGCCACTCACCACACAGAGTGAGCAGAACGGTGAAGGACAGAGGTGTCCTTCAAGGGTAGTCGGACGGGGAATGATATTCAGAAAGTTTGTATCCGGTGAAAAAAGATCGAGCTTTTCAACAGTAACCAGGCGGGCCTGACGTAAAACCTAATGGTGAATATTCATAAAAACTCTGGTGCCACACTCTATTCACTCAAAACACCCTAAAAAGCCTTTAAAGTGTCTCTCAGTCTAGTTCTGTAGGCTACAAAATCATGAGGAGGACTGCTGACTTTACAGCTGTCCAAAAGACGACCACTGATACCTTTTACAAGGAGGACAGAGGTGTGTGTGCCCAAGCGCATTAATACAGAGTAGAAGGGAAATGGAAACAAATATAACAATATCAGAGGATGAGTGGCTCTCCATGTGTAAAACACATCAGACCTCTACTAATTCTCAGAACTGGCGCCTATTTGGTTGGAAGAATCTAACTCGTTTTTTTTTTTGACTCCACAAATTATTGGTTTATACCAGGAAACAAAAAAAATACTGTTGGAGGCTGAGCGGTCATGGAAACGTCACTCATACTCATATTTTTTGGTCATGTGTTAAGATACAACCTTTCTGGGAAGTTGTAAGTGAAACTTTAAGGAAAATATGACATTATTCTGTCCCTAGAGATCCAAAGAACATGTATTTGGGAGCCATGCCGGAGAGGGTTATTCAAAACAGACACGTTTACTTATATAGGGTTTTGACAATCACATGCAAGAAGGCCATCACAAGGGACTGGATGCAAGGCGACCCCCCCCCCCCCCCTAGAGTTAGACATTGGCTGGATATCACAGATGAAATCTACATCATGGAGAGAATAGCCCACCATTTGAGACTAAAAATGCCTACCGTCCATCAAAAATGGAGGAAATGGACAACGTTTAAGGAAGTGGAAGCCGGATAATTACTCTGTGCAGCTTTCTTAGATGGACTAACGGAATAATGTCCAGGAAAAAAGGAACAGTTGCCCCTAGTGTTACTGTTCAAGTGTTATTCTATTTTTTGTACTTTAATTTTATTTACATTTTTTTTTCTATGTTTTCTATCGTTAAGAGAGAATTACTGTAAAATGTGCTGTGATGAAAAAATGTACTTAAAAATTAGAAAAATAAAGTATATATTAAAAAAAAATAGTGACTATTCTAACCTCCTAAACTCCTCAGCGCTGCTGAGCAGGGGCGTATCCAGGAGGTTAATAAAGAGGGGCTAAAAAGGGGCCCAGGGTGGGTCTGTAGCACCAAAAATAAAAGCAGAGATGTTCTTGTAGTGGGGACCCAATCTGAGCAGTCGTCATGTTAAAATTACCATTTAAGGTCATTTTATTTTGCTAAGGTTGATGTGACAATATGATATGAAAGCATATTTAAAAAAACAACAACATTGCAACCTTTTTACACAAAAGGTATTTCACCAAAAAGTGCAGGGACTGTTTAAATTCTTAACTTAGATTATTGCTGTGGACTGTTATTTTGTCAAATATACAAATACTCCAAGATTTAAGTATTCTTAATTATAAATTTTTTAAACCCCCGCTTTTGAAAGTCTCCCTATTTCTGAGGTCTCAAGGTTGGCAAGTACGGTTAAGTACAATAAAACTCAATCACTGTAATCACTGTGAATGTGGTCTTAACATTGACTCCACTTTGAATATTTATATAAATTATGCTTGATCACAATGAATATCTCAATACAACAGACTTCTAAGTCACTCATGGTGTCAAAAACATGCCCCTAAGCACCCTGGGAAATATGATAATTAGGTCACTCGAAATGTTAATTGTTAATTGTTAAACAAAAGAATATGCTGAACTAACTCAAAACATTTGAGTGACAGAACATAGAGTTTAGCTTACAGCTAAAGACTAAATGGACAATGTACTGTAAAAAAGAAACTATAAAAAACATGATAAACGAGTAAATTATTTGATATAACTGCTTCGTTTATTTTTCTTCTCTTTTTGTTTAGTTTTATTTCACTCTTTGCTACAAAACCCAGAACTCTAATTTTATCCAAACTGAACATTTTAATACTTTTAAATGGAGGTAAAATACTTCTATCTTTACGATCATTATTAGCCTAATATTAGTTTACTGAAAGCTGTCAGCGACATTAAATCGGTTTGGCTCAGTTCTGCGTCATGCACCATAAGGAAGAGGAGGAGAAATGTTAGGAATTATTCTGAGAAGGACAATAAAAGTGGAAAAAGCTTCATTTGCTGTGTCACATAAAAGCGGTTATACGTCCATGAGGGGGCGGAGAGGACGGGGGGGACAGGGACAGGCGCCTCTGAATGTAAAGGCCACAGAAACGGAGCAGGTGAGTTGACAGGATGATGACCGATTGACGGTAATGTGACCTTCATGTGATTCCTTTAAAACATGAAATCATTCATTCATCTGGTCATGAAGTGTCGCTGAAGAAGCTTCCTGTGAAACTTTGAAGATTTTTGTGTTGAACAGGATGAAGATGTTTGAACTTATTTCAAAACGTCTCGACTGGAACTTCTTGTAGAAATTTCCGCTGCATTCAGCAGCTGTTTGTTCTGTAACGTCAACCTGAAGCCATGAAACAGAGGAATGAATTTACACTGAAACACGTCTAACGGCCGTGTTCTGTACGACGGAGTATTACGGCCATGGCAAACAAAAGAGAAATATTTCAGAGTAAATTTCCGCCCAATATTAAAGTCACATATTTTCCAGAAAAAACTGGTAAATTCTCTGACGTCAAAAAAGTATTAAAATTACGAGTAAATACTCAGAAATTTCTGAGATTAATTGCACATATTTTTCGGGGGGAAAAAACTCGGAAATTCTGTCACAAAAGTCCCAAAAAGTTGAAATTAAAAGACAGAAATTTCGAGATGAATTTCAGTTATTTTCTAGGGGGGAAAAAACGCTTTGTTCTGTCATGTAGAAAAGTAGAAAAGACATTTCCTTTAAATTTAGATATTTCTTACTTTTTCTACATCAGAGAATTACCTTTTTTTTCTTCTTTTTTTTAGAGAATATCTGAAATTAATCTCAAACTTTCTGTTTTAGCTTGTAATAGTACAACTTTGTGACAGAGAATTTCCAAGTTTTTCTTCTTCTGGAAAAAAAGTGCCATTTATCTCAGAAATTCTGAGGTTTTACTCGTAATTCTTCTACATTTTGACTCACTCTGCACTGACTTTCTGCTGAAGTCTGTTGGACAAATAAAACGGGTGAAACATGTTTATGATTTGAAGCTGAGCTTTCATCCACTAACCTGTCTGATGCACTGCAGATGTCTGCAACCATCCATCCATAAAACGCTGGACGAACTGTATGTTTGATGTTAGTTCTGCTGTCTTTATATTGGTCCAGTGGGATTATTGGACTTGGATGGACCAGAGACCTGTCCAGTATCGACCCCGCCTACCAAAAAGGAGGCAAGAGAAAATTAGGAAATTTCAATAATTTTACTAAAGCAGAATTTCATCACCTTTTACATTGATGACGGTTTAGATTACAACCTTCTTGTTGCGGTCCTTACGCCAAAGATGTCTGTATCAGCAGCAGTGTTGGGAGGAACGCATTACAAAATTATCTCCTTCAGATTAGGACTCGTCCTAATCAGAATCAACAGCGTCTGACCTTAGAAGTGTCACTTAGAAGAGGAATTATAATTCAGATCCAAACGTTCCATAACTTGGATTGAAGTACTTGCCGATACGGAGTACCAATGCCGATACTTCTACTGCAAAAAAAAAAAAAAAAAAAAAAAAAATCACAATAATTGGTTTTATTTTCTTCCCTGCTTGTTACAAAAAAATATTAATTAGATCAAAAATATACAATATGAATAAAAATGAATACAAAAGTAAAGTTTAAGTGAAAAATATTCATTTTTTGGACAGGAAGTAAATGAAATGGCTGTCGGAACTGGAAGCCAGAACCAGAATCTGGAACGTCTCGTCTGTGAAATGAACAGATTTCTCTCAGACTGAGGCTCTTCTGATGGAAGCATCATCATCCAATAATACGGCTGGACGATATAGAAAAGCAGCAAATCGATAAAGGGACAGTCACATTGATCGATATCGATAATTACCGATAAATATCACAAAATGTAAAATATATATTTTAAGTGCCTCCCCGGTCATTTTGCTATTCTTCAATTAACTAATTTTAACTAAGAATTAAATTAATTTTTCAAACAATTCTTTTTATCATAAGTTTGTAAGACACAGAAACAAACCAAGAGACCCGAGTAACATAATAATAATAATAATAACAAATACAAAGAAAAGTTATATTAACCATTATATACATTTTTAATTATTTTAGTAATTTTAAAGGCTTATCTTGATGCTTTTTAATCTTTTAAACATTTAATGACACTTTATAATATTAATGGCTGAAACCTTTGGTTTAGTTTGTCAATAAAGATTATTCTAATTCAGTTTAGCTGCTAAAGCTAAAGCTAAAGCTAACCAGAAACTCACCAGAGTGAAGAGAGCTGAAGCCGGCAGGTCTGTTCACCGTTTTTCTTTTTTTAAGCGTTTTTCGCTTCTGAGGACCGGGAGCAGAACTGAGGGGAGATTTTAAAAGCCACAGGTTTTGTTAGCAGCGGGGTAAAGTTTCTCTGTAACAGATTCACAGTGAGCCGGGAGAGGGGAGTCCTGCTTAAGACAGCTGATCGTAGTTTTATTATCGCTACGTTTAGTGTTTTAGTGCATTGAGGATCGGTTTAAAACGGGATGAAACCTTTACCTAAAGCCACTGAAACATTTATCCAGAACAACTTCCTCTGCTGCTCCCTACCTGTAACATACGGCGGTGAAGTTACGGTGATGGTTCGCTTAGGGACTATAAAAAAATTCTGTTTCAGCTCTAATTATTTCGTTTTTTTTGTGGTTCTAAAGGAGAGAGGGTGGCTGACAGAGCTGCGTGGGTCATTGTTAATGATTTATTTGGAGTAAGTAATGATTGTTGTATTTAAGGGTATAATGAAAAAATGAGGGGAAACTTTTTTTTTATTGAACTTTTTTAGCGACCCTTTTTTTTCCTATCACACCACACGTCTATCGATAGATATATATTGCTATCGAATTATCGTCCAGCCCTAAATCTGGTCTTTGGCACATTGAAGTGACTGTTTAAACTTTGACCTTCCATCTTACCTCAATAACAACATCTTCATGTCAGAAGAAGAAAGCCTGAAGTTATTTTTGTACGTAAAGTCAGACTCGAATGTATGAGAACCATAACTGCAAATGATATTAGGCAAACCGATTTATTGCTTTAGTGACGTTTTCCATCAAACTAACCAAACTTTATGCATTTCTTTTAAGTAGCCAAGTTAGTGGATGTGTGTGGGGAGGATTTCCCTTTCTCCCTAAAGCCCTCCGTTGTTCCGCGTCGGTACAGCGACCATCCTGACAGGCGTGAAGCCGCTGTACCGGCCATCAGGGCTCGGGTACTCCTCCCTGATTCTCCGCACGCAGCAGCTGGGGATGACTGGATGGCTGTCATCAGGTGGGACCCCAAACCTCCAGCTGATGTACTGTCTGTAGGCGCAGTGACGCAGGGCGGCGGCATGAGCCTCGCCGACAGGGGGCGACAAAGGGTCCTGGTAGAGGAGGATGGCCTGCAGCAGCGAACGGCCCAACACCAGCTGTCTGAACGGAGGAGACGAGGTGATGCAGGCGCCGTCGCTCTGCCTGCAGCACAGCTCCTCCTGTGGGACGACAGAGGGAGCGCAGCAGGTACATTTACACCAGCCTGGGGGACGGCGTTTGGGGTTGGGGTCCGGTTTCTGGTCCTGGGGAGGCTGAAGGTCATGGTCCACGCTGACGTCCGGCTGTAGGAGACAGAGAACGGCGCTCAGGTGTCCCGAGTCCTCCTGAGGGGACAGATGATGTTCAACAAATCAGCAGTTTTAGGAATGAAACGCACCCAAAAAAATGTACAAGACAAATGCAAACTGTTCATGTGAAGAATCAAAAGAGCGCCGTTTTTTTGGGAGAGGACAATCCAGCATGTTTAATCAGGGTTTGTCCTACAAAGGGATCTAAATACTTTCAGACGGCCTTCATATTTTTCTTTCACTGTTCAGAAAAATAAATAAAAAATGTTCAAATACGGAAAATATTTGGTTAACATGACCCCTGAGTCCCAATAGTATGATGCAATGTTTGCCGTTTGGGTTTAACCCCGCCTACTCGCCTCTAATGAATGCATAACATGGCGGACCGCTCCGCACCGACCCATGCTGGACTTCTACGGGATGAGAACGATATCGGCTTGAAATGAAACCTTAAAGAAATATTGGCACCGAAAATAAAAATCGGCATTGAAAATATAATTATAACTGAAAATATTTATTTTTAGTCTGAAATAAACAGAATCAATTTTTATTTGACTTTCAATAAAGAAATTTTCACTAAATTTATTTCAGACTAAAAATTACTATGTTTTAGTTACAAATGCGTTTTTCATTGCCGATTTGTTTTTTTCAGCGCCATTATTTCTTTCGAGTTTCATTTCAAGCTGATATCGTTCTGATGCCATAGGCCTGGTTTTGCACAGCAATGACTTTGATGGGGGAAAAACAAATAAAAATTAAATCTGGAACAAACATATGACGTTCATATATTTATAGTTTCATTTTAAGACACATAAGGTCATTTTTCAGCAATAAGGTTTTATAGTCGTAACCTTGCCCCACAACGCAAAAATCGTGGTACTCTGGGTGGAGCCGAAACGAATCTCGATGGGGGGAAACACACTGACGTAAAAGTTTGAATTCATATTCATGGTTTATGTCTGTTTTTGAGTTTTTCCTGTGTTCGTCGTCATATATTTGTTAAAGATGAATCAGATAAATATAAAAATAGGAGAGGTATGAAATTGATTAAATGAATAAAGGAGCTGGAGTGTAAACCGCGGATGAAGGTGGACTTCGCGGTTCGGTACTGAACCTCTGCAGCAGGTCTACCTTGCGCGGCTTGACAGACGTCGGTTTCAGGTTTTGGAGACTTTTCTTGCGCCGCCTCTTCACCAGCCGAAGCGTCGCTTCATCAGCGTACGACACGCAGAGGATGCACTGCAACGCACAGACAGTTGGAAAATTGCTGATGGACTTGGCTCACAGACACCGGGTCACTCATCACCTGCTGCCTGTCCTGGACCCATTCCACTTTCCTCTCAGAATAGTTCTGTCCAACCTCCGCAGCGTAACAGCTGGTTTCCAGGAGGCAGTCGATGAACACAGTCGTCTGGAGACATAGAAGAGAAACACTGATGGAAACGTGAATGGAGGAACACAATTAGTTTACACCAGAACCACTGGAGAAATTATCCAAATTTTGACCCCACAGTGACATTTAAAGTTGCAAAAATAAATTACAGGCCCTTTTCCGAGCAGATTGCAGAAACATTAGTAAGAACTAGGGGTGTAACGGTGCTTTGATTAGTATTCAGATTTATTGGTTCTCAGTTTGGTACATGAGTACCGAATAAATCCAGCTGTTTTCTACCTGAACACATGCAGATTGTTTCTGTGCAGAAATCAGAGCGCAGTGCAACGTTTCCTCTGGGCAACTTTAAGAACTGACCCCAAAACTAAACAGAAATGACTTCCAGCCGTCACTAAACTCTGCCATCTGGGAACATTAATGGTTTCTCCTGCAACTACAGTAGGAAAAAGACCACATCTTTCAACAGCGATAAGGTCCATAACACGCTCTCTCACCTGAAACTAGGGCTATGTTGGAAAAAAATATATAAATATATATTTTGTGAATAGATTTTTATAAAAATTCTAAGAATCGAATCAATTCACAAGTTAAAAAAAATCAATTTAACAAAGTTTGCCCCTTTTTTTACAGCTAAAATAGGAATTAACTTAGACTTTTTTAACGTCCATAATATTCATATAAAATGGAAAAATATCCAGACAGCCATTTAAAGTGTTAGTTCTGAAATTGATATTACAGTTTTCCCTGTTAAATTGTTACTCACCAAATGTTAAGGTTGTATATTGAAGACTTTCATAAAAAGCTACATAAAAAAAAATTACATCCACGGGGCTTTTGGATGGGTGCAGAATGAAAGTACAACGTTTCCTTAAAAAAATTATGTTTGAGAGAATAGCAAGGTAGGCTCATGTTGTTAATTGTACGACACGTGTTAAGTGACAAAAAGGGTCGAAATCATCTGGTGTGTGTAAGCATTTGACAAACAATTTGGTCTGATTATTTATGAAGGAGTTTGGGACATACAAATTAGTTTCCCGAGAGAAATTATGAACCGGGAGGGGTCTGGGAGATAACCCTAAAAACGGGGAGAAACCCGGGAAAACGGCAGTGTTGACGGGTTTGCTGCTGCTCAAATACAGGCAAATTATTATTTTAACATTTCTAAACATGAAAAAAAAAAAAAAACATCCAGGTGATTCTATTAATTTCTAATCTGGCTATGTGAGCTTGTACTATTTTATTTATCTAGAAGAAAATCAAATCTCCAGTCAGTTCTGTACTTCAACTTTTTTAAATTATAGAAGATAAAATCTATTTTCAGAAATCGAAAGAAAAGAATTACATTTTTAAAAAGGTTCTTTGTCTGATGAATGGATACACATTTGTAATTACTTTTTCTTGAGTAAAGTGTACTTAAAATCAGCCGTACAGTGATTTCTGTGTAGTTACACCCCTAGTGAGAACTGCCCCACATCTTTAAACCTTTTTCATACTGAGAGGTACTTAAAGGCTGCGGAGTAATACAGAGGGCAATCTGTACATTACACAGTTGTATGGTTTATCTTTTTAGTTATATGATAATTATAATTCCTCGCTGATGTGATATGTCTGTTCACGTCAATTGCTCACAAATAATAATGATTTAAGACAGGAAACAGATACGTTTCAACATGCAACACTTTATTTCTATCAATCTCTCAGTGCATTTTTAGAACATGTCCAGAGGGCAACTTGTGCTGTCCATGGGAGCAACTCTGTGTCTGCACGCAAAACAAGTTGGTGACCCCTGGTCTAAAACGTTTCAGTAATCAGTAAACTTGTGTCTCTCCTCACCAGAGCGTAGTACGACAGCGTTGAACCGATGTAGATGATGAGCTGAATGAAGCTGAACTTTCCAGCCTGAAAAACAAACCCCTCCGTTAGCTTTTCCTCCTGTAGGGCTGCAGCCAAAGAAACACAGACAAACACTGGAGCTACAGGTTAAATATCTGAAAGCAGTAAGAGGTAGGCTGGGAGGAACAACCAAGAACAGGTAACCTCCATGTTCGTATGTAAAACCAGCAGTTTCAGGACCATCATTGGTCAGGAAGTCTCTGAAAACTCCCCCCATCCAGATGCTGCCAGTGGTTGATCTTTAATCAGACGTCACTGCAGTATAACAATTAGTGACCAATAAGTGTCACTGCTATATAACCTGAAGACGTACATATGAATAGACTGTGATATAATTCTTTAATGGAGCCCATTTTCATTCAGATTCTTATTTTAATTTAGAGACGGGGTGGAGCCGACTGTTGGTTGTGTATTCCCGTGAAGCTCTACAAATATGAAAATGTGGTTTAAATTCCTAATTTTGCCATTTCACCGGCTGCGCTGCCAGTGTCTACAAAGTGTGTAAGCAAAGGTTTCTTGCACACATTTTTCCACCACGTTTTTTCTATAAATCCCAAACTTGGCATAGAGAATGCTTTATAGATGATACCCCAGGACAAATAAAGAAGACATATTGAACCTACCTGTCCAAACACCATGACATCAAATCTGATCCCGAAGGCTTTGTAGAGCGTTCGCTCCTCGACGCCGTTCACCATGTTATACTTTGCATACCTGGTGAGAGGAAAGCAGCTTTATTCATTCAACAGAATTGCTCACATGATATAGTGGAATATTCTTCAGCAGGGGCTTTTTTGGGAATGATCATTCAAAATCTTTTTTTATTTTTATGGATTCCGTTAGGGGTGTAATGATACATGTATTCATAATTTTCTGTTCAACTCAACATTAAAAAGTGACACCGAAACAAACCAGAAAGGATCCGCAGCTATCGCTAAACTCTGCAATTTGGGAACATTACTGGTTTCTCCTGCAGCTACAGTAGAAAAATAAAGATGTACTAAACCAGAAATTTGTCGGCGAACGCATCTTTCAACAGCAATGAGGTCCAAAACACGCTTTACACTGAACTGAATGACTCACAATCTCAAATATAAGCAATTCTATTATTTAAAAACTTCTAAACCTGAACTGTTTTCAATTGGTTATATTGTTTACTACTCTGGCTATGTCTGCTTGTACTATATATTTTTATTTATTTTTTTTTTATTTTTTTTAAATCCAGTCCAGTCGCCATTCAGTTCCATATTTTAAACTGTAACATACAGAAAATAATAAAATCTAATTAATTTCAGGAATGTCAAGGCAGGAATTCAGGAAAAAAAAGGGTTGAAAATTCCTTGTGGAGTACCACAGGGTTCTGTGCTTGGACCAATTCTTTTTACTATACATACACTTCAAATTGGTAAAATAACTAGGCATAATGCTAGAAACTTCTAGAGCTATGCCGGTGATACACAATTATATTTATCAATAAATCCTAATGGATCCAATCAGTTAGGTAGATTACAAGCATGTCTGGAAGACATAAAAGCCTGGATGACTCTGAATTTTCTACTTTTAAATTTAGACAAGAAAGCAGTTGTTGTCTTTGGACCAGTCATTCACCTTAGTCAATCACTTCATCCGGTGATCAGATAAAGAACTTCTGTGTCATTTATGACCAAGACATGACATTAAAATATCACATGGTTTCCAGGAAGATTGCTAAAATTAGAAACATCCAGTCCAGGAGTGATGCAGAGAAACTAGTCCATGCATTTGTCACTTCAAGGCTGGACTACTGTAATTCCTTATTATCAGGAAGTCCACAAAATGCAATTAAAAGCCTTCAGTTGATCCAAAATGCTGCAGCAAGAGTTCTGATGAATATTAAAAAGAGAGATCACATTTCTCCTGTTTTGGCTTCTCTCCATTGGCTCCCTGTTAAATCCAGAATAGAGTTTAAGCTCCTCCTCCTTACTTATAAAGCCCTTAATAATCAGCTCCATCGTACATCAGAGATCTGATTGTTCCATATGTTCCTAACAGAGAACTTTGTTCTCAGAATGCAGGTTTACTGGTAGTTCCTAGGATTTCTAAAAGTAGAATAGGAGGCAGATCTTTTAGTTATCAGGCTCCTCTCCTGTGGAACCAGCTCACAGTTTTAGTCCATGAGGCAGATACTCTGTCTGTTTATAAGACTAGACTTAAAACCTTTTTTATAAAGCTTATAGTTAGAATGGCTTAGGTTATCCTGAGCTATTTTTGTAGTTATGCTGCTATATGCTTAGACTGTTGGAGGACAGACTGACCACTCTTCTTCTCTCTTCTACTTTTGTCTTCTACTACTCCCCAGATATATATTTGCTGATATCTCAGCTGTTAACCTTGTTTTCTCTCAGTATTTATCTCTCCACAGAAGCTCCACCTGGTCTGGTATCCTGCTCAGCTACAACGCCCCCTGTTGGATGGGGGCAGGGTGACCAAACATCCTCCATGTCCTGTATTTAACTTTTTACTTTCTGTATTATATAATGTACTCTTTCTAACATGAGTTCCTTTTGTGTATCCAAAATGGTCGACTGCGGCTCAGTGGCAGAGTACTTCTGTACATACTCACTGTAAAATAACCCCGGCTTGGTGTATATATTATCCTTTATTATTTACGATCTGATATTTATTTGTATTTTTACTTATTTTTGTTCATATTTTTCTTTTTTTTTTCCTTTTTTTTTTTTTTTTTTTTTTTTTTTATTTCACTTATTCAAGTTCTGTACTGGAGGAAAAAGTTTGCCGGAGTCAAATTCCTTGTATGTGACATACTTGGCCAATAAACTGATTCTGATTCTGATTGTATTCGGAGGGTTCGTAGGTTCGATTCCAGCTTCCTCCAGTCATGTCCTCCATGTCGATCTGCCCCTGGGCAAGGCACTTAACCCCACAAATTCTACATCGTCCTACCGAGCCATGTTGGCTATCAGTGTATGAATGTGAGGGTGAATGTGGCTTCAATGTAAAGCGTTTTGAGTGGTCAGTGTGACTAAAAAAGCGCTATATAAGTTATATATATACACCCCTAGTCGGTCGTGGCAGATGACCAGTTGTACTGCGCCAGGTTTAGGTTCTGCTGGAGGTTTCTTCCTGTTAAATACAAGTTTTTCCTCTCTACTGTCGCTACATGCTTGCTCAGTATGAGGGATTAATGTGAATTCAGCAACACAACGCAGGAGACCGTCTACCATTCCTTTACGTTGGTCCAGGAGGAGTGAACGCTACGCCTACTTTCCACGGTAATCCCGACTCTACAGAGTTGAACTCATGATTAGTAGTAAGAAACATAAAAAGGTAGAAATGATAAAGGTTGTTGTTTTTAATTAGACGGAATAGAAACGTGTTGAACTTGAAGCATTTTAAATTCAAATATATGCAGATTTATTTGTGTGCTATAATAAATGTATAAATACGCAAACAGCAAAGCCACCAAAAAAAATAGAACTTTGTTTTCATAATATTTTACTTTTTATTTAAAATATCTTCATCTTTATGTACATTTTGGGTTAGGGTTAGGAAAATGTTTGTGCTGCATTAGTTTGGAAAAACAATAGCTTATTTTTTAAATGCATTTTGCACAATAAATGTTCTTTAAACCTTTTTGAATTTCTGCTGCAAAGTATCTTGAAGTGAGAACTAGGGCTAGGCGATATGGCCTCAAATCTATATTGCAATCTAAAACATAACGATTTGTAATGCTGTACTTTCTATTTTTTCTTTATATATGTCAAAATGACTGCTTATGTACTTTCTCATTTTCTAGGTTTAGAATACTATTTAAAAGAATACTAATTGTGCAAAATGCAAAAAATATTCGGTTCTTCAAAAATATTGGAACAAAAATTCTCACAATATATATAAAGATGAAGATATTTTGAATAAAAAAACATGCCAAATATTAGGAAAATACAGTAAAAAAAATGTCTGCTCTCCTAGTTACTAATTTATTTAATGTAGTACAAGATGAAACCTGCATATAGTTTAATTAAAAATGCTTCAAGTTGAACAGGTTTATTTTCCTTTCAGTGAAAAAGAAAGAAAAAAACTTTAAACTTTCAATATCTACACTGAACATCAGCAAAATTACGTACCTGGAACAAAGTATTTAGGCACAGCTTGATGACATCATCAAAATGCATAACTGTGGTATTGCAGTATAGTCTATATAATTTCTACCTTATAACTTTTATATCGCCCACTACTAGTGAGAATGTTTATCACCTTGAGACATATATGGAGTAAAAAAAGTATACATATTGTTACCGCGTAATGTTTAGATTATATCACACTAGATTAGAGGCCGTATCGCTCAGCCCTATTTCATGACCTCACCTGAAGTTGAGACCGGGGTAAAGCGTCTTGTTGCTCTCTTTCTCATCGAGCCGTCTGAAGGAGTATCGGGGGAGGCAGCGCTGCATGAACCGGTCCAGGTTGCAGTCCCATTTGATCTGAACGCCTATGACGCCCCCCTGTGGGAAACAGTGGAAATTATGGTTAAGCGGTAAGGGCTCACACTCTTGGCTGATTTCAAAACACCATATTTCTAATATTCTGTTGTCTATTTTCTGCCTGGAGCAGAAAGTATTAATCTACAGGAACCAATCATATACTGCTTTCACATCAAAAAGCAGAACACAATTTTACAACATGAACAATTCCCATTGAGCCACTTTTAATGTCAGAAAAAAAGATAACTGCAGAATTGTTGAAAATTAGACATACTGGATGGCTTTCCTGCATTATCGGCCAGTTTATGGTTATACCGCAGAATCTTAACAGGATTAAAGTTTTAATTTTAATTAAGCCAATTTAATTAAGCTATTTTAATTAATCAAAAACATATTTAAACTTAATCCAGATGTTTTGATCATGTACTGATGGCCAGACATTTATTCATGTTCTTCATTGTTGTTCAGAATTCATGGTTTCCATCACTTACAGCAGATCCTCCAGGTCCTGAAGCAATAAGGCAGCCCCAGACTGTCACATCACCACGTTTGAATGGTAAAATATTCTTCTTCTTCTGAGGTGTTGTTACTATTTTTACTCATAGCGGCTACAGCGAGTTGCGTCGATGCTTCAGTTCCATGCTTAAAACGTATACTTTTTCTTCACCAACATGCAGTTATTGGATGGCTCGGGTACGACTTCTTTTCAGGATTTGAAAAATATATATTTCTCTGATTTTGAACTCAAAAATGAACATTTCTATCATGTATTATGTTGAATTAAATAATTATCATAATTAATTCAATGCATGTTCAAGCAGAGACAAAATGGAGCCAATTTCCAGTTCTTAACATTTATTTTGAACAGATTAACAAATTGCAGTTTTACAGAGAAAGTTGAATATTTTCATATTCATTAGTCTCTTTCCTTGAATGCTAAATTTAAATATCTTTCACACTCAGACTGCCTATGTGGGCTCTATTTTAATTTTACTTCAATCAGTTATACTAGTAATAATTTCTTTAGTATTAATTCTGGTAAAAATATACTAATTAATAGGTTTGCTCTCTCCACCAGGAATGATAATTAATCCTTATACGTCTAATTAAACTGTTGTTCTAATACTTCCCCTGCGTATTTTAATTAATGATTCCTTCATTTTTCATCCAATTCATATTCTATACTTTATCAATGCAATGCCTTTCTCTATTTTGTCAATTTGATAAATGTCTCTTCCATCTCATGTGTAAATTAAACATTTATAAAGATTGAGCATCGCAATATTTTATCAACACACTTAGTTCTTAGAAAAATTAAATTAAATTAAAAAGAAACAAACAAAAAGGCTGGATTTTTCTGTTAGATATTGCTAATACACCACTAAAACATTGCAATAACAAAAATAAAGTCAATAACCATCTGCAAAGATCCAGTCTCCAACTCCCCATCACTTAAGCGTACTGGATCTCTATCAAGCTGGCTCAGACAAAAATTATCAAAATTAAAAACATCAAATGTTTAAAACAAAATCAGAGAACAGTACTAACTGATAAACACAACATACACAACAGTCTTCAGTTTGCTATACTTCAAATTCTATCCATATTTCTAAAGAAAAATCCAAGATTTAAATCACTGACAAAACAGCTTCCCTATAAATATTGCCAAACCTAAAGTACTTTTTTTTTTAACACAAGCCAATATAAATTCAAAGTACTTTTGCTTATATGATTCATCTTTAAACAAACCCAAATGTGCTCACTTGCCCAAATATTCTGATTGTAAATAATGAAAACATTTCATACTTCAAAAACATCTGTCCGATTCTGTGAAGGGAACTGAACATAGTCAAAGTGATTTTTGCAACTAAAACTCCTCTTAAATTTTTGTAGGATACATAGTAGTCTAATTCCCCTTAGCAGTAAAACAAAACAAAAAAATTCAATAAAGGAGGTTCAAGAGATGAGATTTCTCTAAACAAAAACTAGTCGCATTAAAATAAAAAAATAAAAAATAAAAACCAGCATTTTTTCAGTATCCCTCTTTTCCTCTCAGGCTTCTTTTTTTTCTTTTCTCCAATGATAAACACCAAATTAAATTGAAGCTTCTAGAGATGTCAAATAAATTACCACTGAATCATGTTTTCTTTAATCCAGCTTCTCAAATTAACATTTTTCCAAAGTTCTAATTAATAAGCAGACCGCAGTTCAGAAATCTGGGTCAGAATCCAAGTCAAACCAAATATATAAAGGTTGAGAGAGAAAGAAAAAAATAAAAATAAAAATAAGAAAAAATAAAGAAAATAAAGAAAATAAAATCAAAAAATCTAAATAAATTGTCAGTTACAGAGTCCCCACTAATCAAATGATATATTATGCCATTATTCTATGATCAGAACTGTTCCAAAATGTTTTAGGACCTGTAAATTTACTCTCAGCATCAAGTAGACTAGCTAACAATCAATAAATAACATCTGAAAGATTAATCTTAAACTTTAAAACTAAAACCGATTCTTATTTGTCAAAACAAAATGTGCATTTAAATATATGGTAAAAATTATTTCAATGTAGTTGGTCCAATCACATTTTGCCTCTACACGATCAGAATAAATGAATTTAGAAATTACTTCTTACTTCCAAATTAAACCATCATTTTCGATCACCGCGATATTCATTACTTTCAATCCTTAGACCAATTCAAATTTATCCCCAGCCTGTTTAAAAACAAACTGATTACTTAAAGATGACTCTATGTTTTAATGTTTTTTTTTTCAAACTCAAACATTCAAATCCCACTAGTTTAGAAAATATCACTATAAATGTTGTTTTGCATGTTAAAAACATTCAATTTATAACGGAATTGAAATGTACTGGGTTACTTCTTGAGCCCCAGTTGAAATTTGATAACTCCAATAAGCCTTGAGTGTCCACAAAATCCTTAAGAATGTTCAATTGTTTAAATAATTTAACATCAGTCTCCTTTAGATCATTTATTCAGAGACTAAGCTATATTTCTAAAATCTATAGAGCCATCAGAAATAAGCCAAACATAATTTTAGCATAAATGATACTATTTAAATCACAGAAAGAATTCATTCTCTGTATCATTCAACACGGTTCTTAAAAAAATAATTTAGACCAGTTTGTTGCTTTCCAATTAACACCGTTTGCTTTTCGTTAAATTATTATAATTACTACTTATAACTTTATCTTTATTTAGGCCAACTTAATCAAATCCTGATTAGATCAATCCAAAAGCAAAAAATCCACCTACTTAAAGATTTAAAAAAAAATGCAACTTTTATTTTGACTATAAACTCCCCTCTTTTTAATTTTAAAGATGAAATCAAAAATTAAAACTTCACCAAGTCAGAATCGACTCATGAGTAACTGTTCTTAGTCATTTGCGTTTAATTGTAACATGCATCACTATCCCAATATCTCCTCATGTGATAAAGCGAGCCGTCTCCGGCAAAACCAGTTAACCAAATTCAGCATGTACTTCTTAATCTTTAATCTCCGTACCGTAACAGTGCAGTTAAATGTGAAACACCTTAAATTGCCCTTCGTAGAAAATGTGCTAAAACATTTCCTAAGTTATCTTGAGGCCGTTTTACATCCTACTCAACCAGAAAAAGTTAACAAAAATCCAAATAAGTTTAAGTCTTAACAAGGCAATCGTCTGCAGGAGTCTGTAATCACTTTCTATCCAAAATCAACTTTTAGCTTGCTACACATAGAACATGCAGTTAGTTTCAACCACAAACACATTTACACACAAAAACCACCACCGCTAGCTTAGCATAGCAGCCTACCTCCACGTGCTACCGTTAGCTTTCTTTTTGCAACGAAACCTAAAACAGTACAAAAACATACGGCGAAAACACTCCAGAAAATCGCAACACACACTTTAGAAGATTACATACCGCAATACCAGGACTTTATCCGCACAATTTATACCACTTTACCAAACTGTAATTCGGCACGAACAAACATTCTCCTGTTCGTCCACGCGGACTGAAACATATGTCCCCAATTTCAGCCGTCCCGAACAGCAAACACCGATTCAACTACGTCCGTTATAGCCCAAAACCATTAACAAAAAACACAACATTATAAGCGGTGACTTTTAGACCGTATTAATTATTTTTTCGCGGAGGTTTACACCAATCTGTTATAAGTTCCGTAGTCCGCTTTGAGAAATTTCCTGGCGCCGGCCTCCAGAAAACCACTCAAAAGACTCGAACAGATGGCAGAAAACCGCCTACTACCACTAATTCATTTATCAAAACATATAGTCAAAACTGTCGTATGTTAGCCATACTATCAAGCAAAAACTCACACAGAATTAGCTCCGCCATAGCACCTAGCTCGGGGCGGCCACCCAGATGGCCTGTCGTAAATGTTCACAACTGATTCTTATAGATTTTTAATTACAGTTATCCATCATATTCAGTTAGATATTCATTTATCTATTTTAATTTATTTATTATACTCGAGTTCATTATTTATACTATAACATTTTAACACAAAACGCAGCATCACCAGCACGTCTCGCAAAGCGCCTGCGTAAAAAACATCTCACACACACACATAGACACACACTTGTACAAGCAGAAATCTAAACACTAACCTCATCGGAGCTCACCAAAAAATGCCGGACCATTTTCACAATTCCAATTCGTGGTGCTCAGCCACGCGTTTGGAAGTAAACGCAGCCCCTCTCCCAGGTAATCCGTTTAGATTTTCAGAGGGCGACCCAGGCGCTCCGTAATCTTTTCTCGATTGCCAGCCTGGGAGCTCCCAGATAGCGTCCTATCTGGGCAGAGTGGCCAACCCGTCGAGTTCCGATCCGCACCTTGGTTCCGACTTTGAGTCGTTGAAGAGATCGGTCCATCTGCTCCACTGTCCGCTCGGGAAAAAACCAGCCCCCACTGGGCGCGCAGAGTAAGAAACTCCATCTCCCAGCAGGCACCGGTGTTTCTCTACGGAGCGTAAAGAAGGACGCAATCCTGCTCAGAAACAGGGAAACAGACAGACAGCAGCTTCAACACTCCGGGCTTGCAACAGTTAACCTGCTCAAAACAAAACAAAAAAATATTTAACTTGCATGACAACATTACCCAATTTTAGATTAACCAATCCATAGAATTAAAAAACTACGCAACTCTGCGCAAATTGTCAATAGAGCAAATACATGTCCGTTAATTAACTTAAAAAAATATAACTGGAGCCTGGTCCAAAACCCTGCACACAGTCGAGGTCACCATTTGTTGAATTAAATAATTATCATAATTAATTCAATGCATGTTCAAGCAGAGACAAAATGGAGCCAATTTCCAGTTCTTAACATTTATTTTGAACAGATTAACAAATTGCAGTTTTACAGAGAAAGTTGCCCCCCTAGTTCCTCTGGTCCAGATTTAAAGAAATCTGACAATCTGAATGATCTTCATTTCACATCTTTATAGAAACCGGGCCTCTAGGCGTTTCTACTCCCTCCAATCAGATCATTTCCAAACAGTGTCTTAGCCATTATTGGCTGTCAGAAAATTATGCAGTCATAAGGTGAGACGTGTCTTTTCTCTTGGTCAAAAGCTCATTCTGAGTTTTATGGTTTTATGGCAACACACTAAATCTACAGACATCCTGTTTTTACAGCTTGCAATAAAACTTTAGCCAAGAGTTTTACGACTTAAAAGCTTACCCCCATAAACAATACTGACAGACATATTTTTACCATCATGCAAGCTATATAAACAGACTTTTACCTTCTGAATAATAAAAGTTTAAAACATATGCAGAATAACACCACAATTACCAGCATGGGAATTTTTTTTAAACAAATTGACAGAGAAAATTTGAATCCAGAGCCTCTGAAAAGTTTCCCCCCTCTTGAGTGTTAACATTTTATTGGTTTAATAAAAATCAATCATAATAAAAAAGAAAAAGGGCAAAAACCTTTAATGTCAAAACTAAAACTTATTCCTACAAACTTAACATCAAATAACTAACATAATAATGTTATAATGTTAGAATAATAATAATATTACATGTAATCACTAATATAATATTAGTGATTACATAAATATTCCCCTTCAAGTCAGTAAGTACCAAGCAGCAAACTCCAAATGTGGAGCCAAAAGTGACAAAAAGAATTGCAATTCCCCCCTAATCTACTAGGGAATGGCTCCAGAAAGAAGCAAGTTCCTAAAAAATTCAAAATTCACAGCAGAAATTAACTTGGTTACAGCCTGGATCAGATTTTTTTCCCTTTATTGAGATGTAATTTCAACATGTCCTTTTCGCATGTCTCAGAACAGCAGTCATCGCTAGCCCTGGTGGCTAGGGGCTCCCCCCCATTAGCTCCAGGGAACGCCGCAGCCTTGGATTGACGTCAACAGTCTCTGATATTTTGTTTTTCTGAACTTGATCAACGGTTGCGTCTGCAATGTTTATTGATGCTCGGATTACGTTAATCGTGCTCTTATTGTACAAAGACGGCTTGCTGAGGTATTGACCTACTAAAAGAGCTTCCAAGAAATCTTGCCTCCATGTTTTTTGGTAAGTAAAATTATATTTCTACTATGATTTTTTTTTTTTTTTACCAACGCTGGTTATTTTTAAAAAATTAGTTGAATGAACACCATTCAGATATATTAATTAGTAAATTTTCTTTTAATTAGAATTCAATGTTTGGTGGAAGTTATAGACCAACAAGGCTTTATGATTTTATTTGAAAAAATTATTTAATCTGCCTAGACGCCCGTGCTAGCCTGGGCTAGCTTCGGTTAGATGATGGATAAGCGTTATAGATAATGGATGGTTAGCTCAGTAAAGTCGTAGTGTCAATCATCTGCCCCACCCTCACAGCACCACCCTTCAGCTCCACGTCTTTGTGCATTTTTTGTAATTTCGTGGAGTGACGATGGCGGTGTTCAGAAAAACCCAGCGTTCTTCAATTTAAGTCTTCAGGAACCTGCGGTTGACGAGACAGAAGCTCTGTACTTCTATAATCTATGGTTTATATACAGGTCCTTCTTAAAAAATTACCATATTCTGATGAAGTTCATTATTTTCTGTAATGTACTGATAAACATTGGACTTTCATATATTGTAGATTCATTACAATCAACTGAAGTAGTTCAAGCCATTTATTGTTTTAATATTGATGATTTTGACAAAAAAGTAAAGAAAAACCAAAAATTCTCAACTCTCAAAAAATGTGCATATTTCATCCGACCAATAAAAGAAAAGTGTTTTCAACACAAAAAAAAGTCAAGCTTCAAATACTTATGTTCAGTTATGCACTCAATACTTGGTCTGGAATCCTTTTGCAGAAATGACGGCTTCAATGCGGCGTGGCATGGAGCCAATCAGCCTGTGGCATTGCTGAGGTGTTATTGAGGCCCAGGATGCTTCGATAGCGGCCTTAAGCTCATCCAGAGTGTTTGGTCTTGCGTCTCTAAACTTTCTCTTCACAATATCCCACAGGTTCTCTATGGGGTTCAGGTCAGGAGACTTGGCAGGCCAATTAAGTACAGTAATACCATGGTCAGTAAACCATTTAGCAGTGGTTTTGGCACTGTGAGCAGGTGCCAGGTCGTGCTGAAAAATGAAACCTTCATCTCCATAAAGCTTTTCAGCAGATGGAAGCATGAAGTGCTCCAAAATCTCCTGATAGCTAAGCTGCATTGACCCTGCCCTTGATAAAACACAGTGGACCAACACCAGCAGCTAACATGTCACCCAGACCATCACTGACTGTGGCTACTTGACACTGGACTTCCGGCATTTTGGCATTTCCTTCTCCCCAGTCTTCCTCCAGACTCTGACACCTTGATTTCCGAATGACATGCAAAGTTTGCTTTCATCCGGAAAAAGTACTTTGGACCGCTGAGCAACAATCCAGTGCTGCTTCTCTGTAGCCCAGGTCAGGCGCTTCTGCTGCTGTTTCCCATTTCCTGCACACGCCTGCTGTGCACGGTGGCTCTGGATGTTTCTACTCCACACTCAGTCCACTGCTTCTGCGGGTCCCCCAAGGTCTGGAATCGGTCCTTCTCCACAATCTTCCTCAGGGTCCGGTCACCTCTTCTCGTTGTGTTTTCTGCCACACTTTTTCCTTCCCACGCACCTCCCACTGAGGTGCCTTGATGCAGCACTCTGGGAACAGTCTACTCGTTCAGACATTTCTTTCTGTGTCTTAACCTCTTGCTTGAGGGTGTCAATGATGGCCTTCTGGACAGCAGTCAGGTCGGCAGTCTTACCCATGACTGCGGTTTTGAGTAATGAACCCGGCTGGGAGTTTTTAAATGCCTCAGGAATCTTTTGCAGATGTTTAGAGTTAATTAGTTGATTCAGATGGTTAGGCTAATAGCTCGTTTAGGGAAACTTTTCATGATATGCTAATTTTTTTAGGTAGGAATTTTGGAGTTTTTCTTTACTTTTTTTGCCAAAATCATCAGTATTAAAACAATAAAAGGCTTGAACTACTTCAGTTGTGTGTAATGAATCTAAAATATATGAAAGTCTAATGTTTATCGGTACATTACAGAAAATAATCAACTTGATCACAATATGCACATTTTTTGAGTAGGACCTATATATATCACATGAGTACGAGTGGAAGCTGGTAGCAGGTACTACCGTCCTCGAATCGGCTCAGAACCTGACACATCTGTGGAGTTCGTGGTCGACTCGGGAGCATTTCTAAAACACACAGCATTTCACACATCACCCAGAATCAAAGGAACCATGTCGTCTTTATCTCTACGCTTTTTCTAATTGATTCTATGTTTTAAATTTTACATATCTGTAATCATGTAAAGCACCTTGAATTACCATGTGTGCTATACAAATAAAAATGCCTTTCCTTGTTCATCATTGTGAAGACAGAACTATATCCTGTCTGACTTTTAAACACAAACTGAAGATGGCTTCTTCCCGTTTTTATTTCTATAGTTTCATTTCCCTTTCAGGAGAACGAACGGCTCAAACAGGAGAACAGAAAAAGCGATCAGCTCCAAGTCTGACATTCAGCCCAGCGAATGGAGAACGTTCCAAACTTGTGCCGTTTTGAAAATAATAACTAATTTAATTGTTTAACATAGTTTTTTACAGCTATAATAGGAAGGAAAAGTCCAGACAACCATTGTTAAAGCTTAGGTCTGAAAGGGTTAATACAGTTTCCTCTGGTGAACTGTTACCCTACCAGTGTTACATCACTGAAAGGCAGAAACATTTTTTTTTAACAGCACTGACCCATGTCGATATCGAGTTGGAACTGTAATCGGATTCTGATAATCGATTCCAATGCTTGGTAATCGGAATCGAATCGATATCGATACCCAGCTCTTCTCCAAACACATTTTACAGACGTGAACCGAAAAATGAGAGCTTATACAGAACATCCCTACCTCCACGGCCAGATCGGAGAAATTATCCCCGGCCTCTTGAACAATTTCTCCCAGTCGGAAGATGGGGCAGAGTGAGTCGTTTCCTCTGTGGCAGCTCCTCAGGTAGGCATCGTTCATCTGGGGAAGGATGTTCCGACTGGGAAGCAGAACCCAGAGTCACCATATTCACTCCCAGAAAGCAGAAAAGTTCAGCTAAACTCATTACATTTTTTATTTACAATAATTGTTTTTTAATTTAGTTTTTTTGTGTCGAGACAACATTTGGTGTGAATTGGTTCCTTATGAATAATTTACAGTGGCTTGCAAAAGTATTCGGCCCCCTTGAACTTTTCCACATTTTGTCACGTTACAGCCACAAACATTTTATTGGCATTCCACGTGAAACACCGATACAAAGTGTTGTACACGTGCGAAGTGGAACGAAAATCATACATGATTCTAAACATTTTTTTTACAAGTAAATAACTGAAAAGTGGGGTCTGAGTGCAGTCAGTTGCCCATAGACGTTGCCTGATGAGTGCTAATGACTAAACAGAGTGCGCCTGTGTCTAATCTAATGTCAGCACAAATACAGCTGCGCTCTAAGAGAATGTTGGGAGCAACAACACCATGAAGTCCAAAGAAAACACCAGACAGGTCAGGGATAAAGTTATTGAGAAATTTAAAGCAGGCTTAGGCTACAAAAAGATTTCCCAATCCTTGAACATCCCACGGAGCAACGTTCAAGCGATCATTCAGAAATGGAAGGAAACCTACCAAGACAAAGCCGTCCACCTAAACTCACAGGCCGAACATGGAGAGCGCTGATCAGAAATGAAGCCAAGAGGCCCATGGTGACTCTGGAAGAGCTGCAGAGATCTACAGCTCAGGTGGGGGAATCTGTCCATAGGACAACTATTAGTCGTGCACTGCACAAAGTTGGCCTTTATGGAATAGTGGCAAGAAGAAAGCCATTGTTAAAAGAAAACCATAAGAAGTCCCGTTTGCAGTTTGCCACGAGCCATGTGGGGGACAGAGCAAACGTGTGGAAGAAGGAGCTCTGGTCAGATGAGACCAAAACGCAAAACGCTGTGTGTGGCGGAAAACTAACACTGCACATCCCTGTCTAATATGGTGGTGGCAGCATCATGCTCTGGGGCTGCTTCTCTTCAGCAGGGACAGGGAAGCTGGTCAGAGTTGCTGGGAGGATGGATGGAGCCAAATACAGGGTGATCTTGGAAGAAAACCTCTGGGAGTCTGCAAAAGACTTGAGACTGGGGCGGAGGTTCACCTTCCAGCAGGACAACGACCCTAAACATAAAGCCAGGGCAACGATGGAATGGTTTAAAACAAAACATATCCATGTGTTAGAATTGCCCAGTCAAAGTCCAGATCTAAATCCAATCTAGAATCTGTGGCAAGATCTGAAAGCTGCTGTTAATAAACGCTGTCCATCTAATCTGACTGAAGATGATGGGCAAGGATTTCAGTCTCTAGATGTGCAAAGCTGGTAGAGAAAAACCCGTAAACGACTGGCAGCTGTAATTACAGCAAAAGGTGGTTCAACAAAGTATTGACTCAGGGGGCTGAATAATTACGCACATCCCACTTTTCAGTTATATATTTGTAAAAAATGGTTGGAATCGTGTATGATTTTTGTTCCACTTCTCACGTGTACAACACTTTGTATTTGTCTTTCACGTGGAATTCCAATAAAATGTGCTCATGTTTGTGGCTGTAATGTGACAAAATGTGGAAAAGTTCAAGGGAGCCGAATACTTTCGCAAGCCACTGTAAATTGAAAATCCTTCAAATGTTCCTGCAAACATGTTTTCCAGAGCTTAGGCATTTGATAATATAAATAACTGCAGCCTCATATTTACAGTATTAGAATGGTCTTAAAGGTACCGGGTGCCATTTCTAAAGTTATTTAGTGAAGTGTTAACAGAAATATTTGGGTTATTTAGCCTGACCTTAAAAGTCATATTTGGATCGATGTTTATTCATTCATTTATAAATGCCACAGTTTCAAACTAAATACTTTGCAAAATAGACGTTAAATATACAAGTTTGTAGCTAACTACTCACCTAGCAAAGTAAATATTTAGCTTTGAACTGAACTTTTAGCTGAGAGCTAAATATTCGGCTAATATGCTAATTTATTACCGATTATGTGGAAGTGAACTACCAAAACAAAAGCTGTGTCTTGTGAACCTCTATTTAACTTCCAAACGTTCATTTTCATCCCGACATGTCCAACATTCAAGCCTTAAACAAAGGATGAGCACTTTTAACGGCAACTACAACGTTTACCAAAGGATTTACAGCAAGAGTGATGCAGCAGGAGATTATATAAAAGGTTCGCATATAAAAGGATGATAATGCACGTCCGCTTCTTGGCAAGTAAATTTTCTAATTAGCTGAATATTGAGCTAGCAAGATAAACTGGGCTGCTAGCTAAATAGACTGGAACTAAATATTGAGCTCAAGCAAAGTAATTAACACCAATCTAACTGTTTAACTTGCAAATTGAGTATTTAGATTATACAATTTAATTTTATTTATTAACTAAAAGTTTAGCTTGTTAGCTAACTATTTAGTGTGGAGCTAAACATTTTAATTTGTAACTAAGAATTTAGCTCGATTTAGTATGAAACCGTGACATTTATCAATGAATACATAACATGGATGAATACATGACTTTGAAAAATTAATTACACATTCCCGCTGTCAACTTTTCAATCGTTACTTGCGTTTCAAGAAGCAACGTAGCAAACGCAAGCAACGCAGAAGTTCAGCTACGTAGCTGGACTTTTTTATTTTATTTTTATTTATTTATTTTTTTTTTTTCCCTTCTACTTTCCTTTTTGCTTTTAAATCATTTACAACAAATTAAATCATAAAGACATATCATTTTTAAGGAAACAAAAAAAAAAAGAAGAGAAAAGAAGAAAGAAGAAGAAAAAGGGGAACATTAGAAAAGATAAACAAAACACCCAAAAGACGAACAAAAGAGAAAAAAAAAAAAAAAAAAAAAAAAAAACGTAGCTGGACTTTTGACGGACTTGACGCAGTGCAGCAACCAATCAGAGCGTCTCACTGTAGATGCCTAGCCAATCAGGAGCCGCTAGTGTTTTAAACATCCGGCAGAGATACTCCCACCCATGTGCTTTTGCTCATTTTAAAAATATACACACGTCATACTAGATGCGTTGAGAGTGTTTGCTGACGCAGACAAAGTGAGCGGTCTGAACGCACCATAACTAACCCAAATTATTGCTGTTGATTCTCTACTGTGTAACCTTACAAACGGCACCTCAAAGAAAGGGTCCCTGAAACTGTTTCAGAGGAGAATCTCACCGGATGAAGTTGAAGGCAGGAAATCGGATGTTGTTCTTGATAAGGACGGTGAAGTTCTCCGCTGCTGCTAGCAGAGCAGGTCTACACCAAAGAAAATGCCTTTTATTATGAGATATTATAGAAAGGTACAGATAAATGTCGGAAATTAGAATGAATCTGTGTATTATTTATATTTAATAAACAATTAAAAAGGAGTGAAGGGGCAGTCTACTGTAGAACATCCGATGGTGCGTACCTAACAGGCATCGCAACTTTTAACCAGGGATGGGTGTTGCTTAGGTTTTATCTGATACCGGTGCCTAACCGGCATTTTTGAAATGGTGCCGGACCGGTGCTACAACAGGGCTCGGAATGGAAAACATACAAACCTTTTCCGAAAAACACTCTTTATGTTTTAGAAGGCCTACCAAACAATTGAACATCTTGATTTAATTAATCACACGGCAGCTGGTAGTTGATCACAATTAATCACCATTCCTAAATATGACTAAAAATTCCTGTTTAATAATAAAGGACAAAAGGAGAAATCATAGATTTTTTAACTGCACAATCACACTCAATGTATGTGTGGTCCCATTTGAAAGATAATAAATACAACTAAGATAGAGCTAACCAAAATATATGCATAAAATTTACATTTGGATATTATCAGCAAGTGTTAAACATCACACTAATATAGGCTAATGTAGACTTAGTAATCAAATGTCACAATTCACTGTAAGTAAACCCTCATCAGGAAAAACTCTCCGGTTCATCAATGTTAACAGTAGAAATTAATGTTCTTATTGTGAAGGTGTACACAGCTACTTCCGCTAATGAGTCAGCAATGATTAAAGTCAGAAAATATCACTTTAACTGATTAACTAACTTAATTAACTCACTTAGAAATAAACTGAAGCTATACAGTGAGCCAACATGCATAAATCAACATAAATATGGCGCATTTATACTCTTTGTACCGCACACACGGGGGCTAAATGGCTAATAGCAAGACCAAAGGGACAGCCGAAGCGGACGGTAAGTAAAATTCCCACTGGAAATGTATTAACTTAATCATATCAACTCAAAGCCAATACGTTGATAATATATACTCGCATGTCGTTTATGCACACACACGTGCTGCTGCACAACAATCCGTAGTTTGGCTCGTTAGGAAGGAGAACTGATGTGGTGGGGGCTGAATTATAAAATAAAAAGGAGGGTGTTCTGTGCATGATACAGTTAATTATAGGAATTAACCGACCATGCATTAACGCTGTAATTCTGACAGCCCTAATCGGAAGCAGTTTTTTTGCAAAAAGATAGCCATGTTGGTCTTTTCTGGTGATATAGGGCGTCGCTCTTGGCTGATGGTATTCCCAGAATCCATAGTGATTGACATCTCCGAAAATAATTCTATTTTAAAAGAGCCAAAATAAAGCACCAAAATGTGCATTGCTTTTCTGTCTGGTTACTACAGTTTATGTCAGAACCTGTGCCTAATTTTCATGTCCATACTGCCTTCTACTGAACTGTTTGCTGTCAGTCAGTCTAACTGGAAGGATGTTCTCAACACAAAAATAAAACATCGAAAAAAAAGAGCTCATTCCACTTTCCTCAAAATCAGCTGCTACCTTGGAGGGGTTGTCTTTGTTTCAATGGGACACCAAGCAGATACCTCACAGGTTTTCTTTATCACATCAAACTTGACGCAGGATCCCGTCTGAATCCCTACAGAAGAGAAAATCAGAGTTTTTTTCAGCAGAAAGACTTCTGCAGCTGAGCTGAAACATGCAGCTGAGTTCGAGCTGAACAGGATTAAAGATGAAACAGGCTGCAGAGTTACAGCTGGGTGCAACTGATAATGAAACCCAGCAGAGAGAATTTCCTCCAAGGTTATTTGTAAAAGACGATGACAATGACAGGAGCTGCATTAGGCCTGGACATCTAGATGACGGCAGAGAACAAAACTAACCTGAAACAGTAAGCAGATAGAAAATAAACGGTATAAACTAAAACAGCCTAAAAAGAACAGCTTGGGGTTATTTCCCATAAAGGCTCAATAACTTCCTTAAATGTTCAGGGACTCTTTTTAGAGACAGATTTTGTGTGTTTTTCTTCCTTTTCTGAAGCAGTTTTAAGCCTACTTTATGCTTCTCCGACCGCTAATTTGGACTCAGACGCAGACGTATTGACGGAGAAATGTTCTGTTTATAGTACTCCGCTCTTCCTCTCCACTCTGTTGTTTTTTCAGCTTTTCTCGACCAGGACAGCAGGGGGCGCTAACTTTTCATGCCGTCTCTGCCTACAATCGCAGCGTTGTTTCAGTTTTTTTTTCTAGGCTTGTGAACGCGTTTCTTCCTCAAGGAGCAATGAATGACAGAAAGTAAGTTTTGATTAAGCTGTAAAGCTTTTTACCAGAAGTGCAGATTATAGAATCCTCTACAAATGCATGGATACAAAACACAGCAGCCCTTTTTTGTTGTTTTCCTACACCTCATGTTCAAAATGAACAGTTGACGTAGACGGAAAGTTAATAAATGGGCGTCTACTCCGTGCGTTCTTGCGTACGCGATGGAGAGCCCTTGCGTTGACGCATAATGGCGTTGGGTCAATCCATCTCCGTCAAAACAAAGAAAAATAAACTAGGCTTTAGTCTTCTACAGATATTTGATTACCATGCCAGAGTTTGCAGCACTGAGGCTCATTTCTCTGAAACTGAACCGTCTTGTTTTAAAGCTTCGGATCCTGCTACTGGCCAGGTAAAACTAGTAAATTTACCGTGGCTCTGCTGGGTCCAGGCTCCCTTCTCACAGTCCTTATCGGAGCGACACGGCCGACCTTTAGAGGGAACCTCGGAGACAAACATCATTAGTTCATTTTCATTATCGGGCTGAACAATTATCACCTGTAGGTTCAATCACATCTTTAACATTCTGAGTGAGTATGATGTTCACACAGAAAACGAGACAAGTTGGCAACATGTTCCCGATGTTAGTGACTCTATGACGTCCGTTTGCAGGTCAGTTAGACGTCTTCAGTCACTTTTCCTTCCAGTCAGACTTTCCTATAATCCCTCAAAGTGATCTTGGTTAGCAGCTTCCCAGACTTTCTGGTCTTTCAAAGGTTTTCCACTTTTTCCATCCATTTTCAGTTCAGAATTGTTTAAAAAAAATCTATAATTTCTAGTTTCTTGCTTCCATTACTTTAGATGAGATCTGAAAGAATACCAAATATCACAGTTTGATAGAAAAAAACTGGATTATTTGTTCTAAAAAGGGGATTCCCAAACAGATGTTTGTGCTTTGGTATTTCAGCTTCTCAAACGGCATTTTCTGTTTAACATTTTGATGTTTCAATTTAACGTTATGTTCCACAGAAAAAAATCTGTGAATACTGAACTACAAATAGATAGGGGTCCACTGTATTTGTCTGGGTGGAATGTGTTGAAAACCCGAGGTACATCTCTGGTTGGTCGAGGTGGTGCAGGAAGAAGTTGACTGCATAATCTGTTAACCAGCTTGCCAGGTCCAGCAGGGGGCCTGTGAGGACCTTTGGATGTTGCCGGAACCAGTCGCTCAAAAGATTTAGTCACCACAGACGTCAGGGTGACATGCCTGTAGTCATTTGATCCCGTTATGGTGCGTTTCTTGGCAGACAAGACGTCAATGGAGAGGAAAATGCGAAAAACAGATCAAGATGCCCTTACAACTATGCAATGTATTGACCCAAGGAAACCAGCAGAGGGTGCTGCAAACTCTTAATTGGGACTTTTTTGAGGCAGTAAATGTGATACGGTTGTTTGTCAAAATGGCTTGATAAAAAACAAGAGCGAAGCTAGCACAAACAGGGACGATGCTAATACATTATTAGTCTTAGAGGGGCAAGTGCAACCAGGAGTGATCTTCTGTTTGACACACCATACCATTAGTCTATTTACTCAGATTTCCTCATCAAAAAGAAAACACACATTGCATTTTCCCTAACAAGTAACTCTCTCCAGTTCTCCTACAACTCACAATTACACCTGGTAACATTTTAACTGCCTGTATCACATCCCCCGTGATAAGAACACATTAGCTGATGCTAGTAAGTAGCTAATAGCTAAGCTACAGCTCGATCACGACTAGGATAGACGAAGAAGCGGGACCAGAGCTAAAGCCACTCCTTCTATCCTTCTAATTTTGAGTTCCCAGCGGTACTATGAGCTATCTGGTGCACTGCGTCAGTCTGTGAGCAGTAACAATAAAGCGTCACTAGATGGCAGTCACCCTCTGTTACTAATAATTTGTTATTTAAACAATAATGTTACACTTTATTGTGATTAATTATTTCAATTTTACCATTAATGCCTAATGTGATACATTACACAAGAATAATAAAATAAAAAATATTGCATCAATTTTGTCTTTTAAAATAAGATTTATTGTACAAAATGTAATGCATAATAACAATGATCGTAGAGTATTCTAAAAATGAGATAGTGCTCTGTAATGTAATTTTTTTTATTCCTGAGAATTGAATCGAGGATTTGGAGAATCATGACACCCATAGCTATGTAAAAACACAGTTTACTTCCCACAACCCAGCTAAATTGATGGTGAAGTGTTTAAAGCACCTGGGAACCCACCAAAGCTGCAGAGACTTGCTGAAGATGGGGGCCGGTTGGTCTGCACAGGTTCTCAGGTTGAACTGTGGGTCAAGTCACTTAAGAGATTACTGGGAAGTCTTGCTGCTTTGATAAATTAATTCACTGTATTGTAACATTTGCAGTCCTGTAAATTAAAAATAAAATAAAAAAGGGACAGTATTTCCTTCCTAGTTTCTCCTTATTTGTAGGGATGTCTTTCAGTTTCACTGCATGAGCTGCAGAATAATTACCAAGAGGTTCTCAGTACCTGGGAAAACTGACCCAATGTCTCCGTTTTATTCCTTGTATTAATCCTGGAATAATTTATCATTGGAAAGATGCTGTTAGTACTTATTTTGATGTAGGAAAGACAACAACAACTGCTCTCCATACTACCCCAGTAAACACAGACATCCCCATGCCTATGGTAATGCTTGAACAAAACGGACATATTTGGCTTAAAGTTTTCATAAAATAACAAACTTAACCATTTTAAATACAAGCAAATAGTTGAAGCACCTCGGCACATTTCCCCTGCTTCTGATTCTTCGTCATAATAACATTGGTCACCACAAAGAAGGAGTTTTTGCCCTAAAAAGAGAGGAAGAAAAGTCTTTAGAGATTGTTTGGATGAATGTGGAAAATCGTTTAAATCCCCCGCCCAAAAAACCCCCCCATAAAAACAGGTCCCACCTGAGAGGGTCCACTGTAGTCCGCAACGTCCCACACGACGTCCCCGACCCCAGGAAGGTGTGTCTGAGCCACACCCTTCACCTTGGTGGTGACGGAGCTCACAACCAGGTCAAACTCCTGGTACTCCCTGTTCCACAGCATCATGATACTGTAAGGCAAAAATAGACTGGATCATATATTAGAGAACATTCAACGCACGAGCAACAGTTCTGGCTGACATTCCTGCTGTCAGCATGCCAATTGCACGCTCCCTCAATGCTTGTGGCATCTGTGGCATTTTGCTGTGAGACAAAACTGCACATTCCAGCCTTTTATTGTGGGTAGAATAAGGTACACCTGTGCGCTAATCATGATGTCAGAGCAGCATCTTGATGTGGCACACCTGTGAGGTGGGATGGATTATCTCAGCAAAGCAGAAGTGCTCACTATCACACATTTAGACTGATTTGTGAACAATGTTTGAGAGAAATGGTAATATTGTGTATCTGGAATGAATTTTAGATCTTTAAGTCCATCTCATGAAAAATGGGAGCAGAAACAAAGGTGTTGTGTTTATATTTTTGTTGAGTGTAGTTTATGCTTTAATCATAGAAATAAAATTACAAAAAAATCCTTATTTTCTAGAATAACTTTTTCTTTCTTTTTCTTTCAACTTAAATGGAGCTCAGACCAAATTATATTAGAATGTCAACCACAACCAGTAGTCCTTAGGCTTATGAACATTTAAATAACTAAGACATTTTTTAAATTTAGCTTAGTGGGCCCAGTAGAAAAAAATTCAATTAAAAAGCCGGCAAATATTTAAATTCACCCACCCCGTTGCAGGCCTGATACTTTTTGAGACTCATATTTACTGTCCCTTTACCTCGTCTCTTCAAGCACAGTCCAAAACATCCACAACAGGGCCGTTACTAGACCTTATTCACTGGGGCACGTGCCTTAAAGTCTCCAGTGAACCAGTAAAATCATAGCGCTGCTCTCGGTGGAAACGACATTCATGAGCGCCTGCGCCTGCATAACTCAAGCCTGTCACCAACCAAAAAAAAAAAAAAAAAAGGGGTTCACAATAGCCAATCGGGAAATAGCACCTTGGGAAAGTTTTGTTTTACCCACACAGTACATGGTGGAAACTCCTCACATCACTTTGATCACACAGTAAGTCGTTCCCCTCTTTTAATGTTACAACAAATTCACAACTTGTTTGACAGAAAAATGACAAGCTGATCGCTGTTAGAGAATGTTCCCAACATAATTAGCATCTGTTTTTCAATGCTTACCGTCATTGTGGCCCAAATTTAGCATTTTATTTAAGTCTACCAACCTGTGCCGTCTCCCTCACACACACCATCACACCACGCATAGGCTGCATGCACACATGCAGACAATTAATAATGATTTATGTGTCTACTGTACAGAGAGTCCTGTAAAAGTGGCTCATACTGTTTGTGAATCTGTCCTATTGTAAAACTAAACATAGCCTTCTGATAAACTATTCAGAGATGGACATGAGAAAATTCTTCCTGAACAGAAGCAGAGGAACAGAGAGGAGAAATGAGGAGGATGAGGGAGGTATGATAGTTGTTCTCGTTAACAGTAACATAAACATTTATGCTGGTAATAAGCAGTGCTGTGATTTGATCAATGGTTTAATGGGAATTTTAAATAAATTTGTGGCATTTGCAAATGTAGCCTATAATTATCTACACAGAGTCAGAGTGGTTTATAGGTGATCATCTGCCTATAATGTAGCCTAAGATAGGAAGATACTTTCTGTTTTTGTTTGTTAGTTACTTTGCTTTCCTGAACTACTTGTTTTAAACTTGGACTGAGGTTTGGGTTGTAAAGAATCTGACTCTAATCTTAAATGGTTGCAGTAAGAGGTTGTTGTTTGTAAATCTTTGAGATGTGCAAATAAATGTCATTATATTTTACCCGTGAATCTATCCTTGTATCTCTACCAGTGGTTTAATATAGCCTACAGTATGACAGTGACGATAATGATTTTGAAGCTTGTACCCTTAGTAAGGCTACCCATTTATTATTTTTTATTTTTTTTTTTATGTACTGGGAGTTGGGGGGACCTGTGCCCCAGCAAAGCTCTAGGTCTAGAACCGGCCCTGATCCGAACCTGTTGCTGCAGGAATGGAAGACGCTGCAGATCCACCTCAGCAACCAACTCCACTCACGCTGTCTTCTTCTCTAAGAACCGTCGTTCGGTGGCAGATTGCGATCCACGAACCAGTTCGGCACGCGCAGTTTGGATTTACAGCCAAAAGTTCTCCAAAGTTGCAGCAGCGTCTCTCAGTTACCGCATGCTAGTGATAATTTAGGTATGCACTGCCCCCTACTGGCCGAAAATTACACACTGTGCCTATGAAATTTAGCTCGTATGGCCGAGTGCCATGCACTGTCCCTTTTAAATAAATAAACCTAAACTTTAAAAAAAATACATTTAAATTAACAGAACAAAATGTTTTAACAGGCAACTTTTACCCACTATGCTGGTTTGTTATTTATGTATTTATTTTATTTTTTATTCAAAAAAATTGTGTGGTCATTTTATTTTCCCGAAACAAATAGCAAATTATTATCTCCCACCGGCTAATTTTGTGTTGTTTAATAAAAAATAATAATAATAAAACATTAATCCTGATAAATGTACTCTTGTTATTTGTGGAAAAAAAAATTTTTTTTAAAAACCTATTTAGTCTGACCTCTAAAATGCTCCTATAAACTCCCTCCTAAGTATGCTCTTCATTATTAAAACCCTTATAATCAAGGTCAAATGTATTTATAAAGTATCTTTTCCAACAACCTGAGTTGACCAAAGTGCAACAAGGAAAGCAGACAAGAGAGCCACACCCTTACCCCAAAACTAACTTTTAATCCTGATCTTATTCATTTAAGGGTTCATTTAAATCATTTCTACTTTTTAAAGTTCAATTTCTTAACTTTTACAAAAGGTTAGTTCCATAAAATGACTTTTTTATGCAGCTTTGCTCCAACAGCCTGCAAAGAACAGACTCAATAGAAAAAGTGCTTAAAGTGGAGATTTAAAAAAAAAAAGAAAAAGAGAGACGTTTGTGAAGTTCTAAAAAATATGTCGGTTCTTTTCCTTATAAGGTTTTTAAAATGAAAATGATAAAAAGTGAAATGGGTCTGGTTCTGAAAAGGAACGGAACCAGTGAAAGTGCAGAAATAGGAAGCAGCAGAGGAAGAGGCGCGTAGGTGTGAAATTTTTCTCACCAGATGAACAGCAGGATGGCTCCGTTCAGGATCCATTTCAGCGAACCGAGCCGGACGCTCTGGATCCGGACCAGCTTGTTGGTTTGGTACTGACAGAGGCCGAGCGGGTCGCAGCAGGGCATGCTGGGAGCAGCGGTAGCACAGATAGTCAGAACACCGGCCGGAGTTCGGGTGGTGTGGATCTCAGGAAGAACCTCGGTTTGACTCGTCTTCCTGGGTGGACCGGGGTCACGTGTCCAGCCAGAGCCCAACAGCGCTGCTGCAGCATCTAAACATCACATTCAGGGGAAATTAACTAAATGCAACATTTATTCATGATAGCAACTCTAAAACAAAAGCAGAAAAAGTTCAGCCATAAATCTGTGCTTTATAAAATAATGTATAACTGGTTACCAAGGAAGCGAAAATATTTTTTGTTTCTTAATTAAAACACATATTCACATAATTAATCATCTTTTTTCTTAATTTTATTTTCTAACATTAATTCAGTAGCAAATTAACTATCTATAGTTACTTCCGATTCTTTCAGCGGCCACCAGAGGGCAGCATTGCACAGATTTCCTCCAGTCCTGCACCTGGAGCCAAAGGTGTGTTGGAAAACGTGGTAAACCAGCCCAAAAAGTACAAATAGCACTACTTTATCATATTTTACTCAAATAAAAGTATAACATAGTAATCCAAAAACATTACTCAAGAGTAATCTGGTAAAAAAGGCTACTCAAATATTGAGTAATTGAGTACTAATGAACCCGGTACTTAAAATGTGGAAACAATTTCAGTGCTCCACTTAAAATTGTAGTTTTGCTGTCATTTTTAGTATTATTATTATTTTATCAAATTCACCATTGCTTGTTTTAACAAGCAGGGAAGAAAGTAAAACCTGTCTTTCAAATTACTGTATTTCTTTTGTGTGGTAGAAGTATCGGCACTGGTACTCGGTATCTGCAAGTACTCTGATACTTGTATCGGTATTATATCGCTTTGAAAAAAGGGGCATAGTTGCATCCCCAATTTGTTCTTAAATCGTGACATACGATGTAATATTTAAGAATTATGTAATTGGACATTTGAACAAGAAAAAAATTCTATGTAAAACTAAAACAATAATGTATACATGTTAGACCAAAGTAAAGTACCCTCTTTCTACCTCCTAATGGCACAACAGCCTCAGCAGATAGAAAATGTTAAAATGATTAAGCTTGTGTACAAACAAGAATTAATCAAAAGTAGCAATACTTCATAAAAAATATTACTCAAGTAAAAAGTACAGTGTAGTAACACTACTCCAAAAAAAACCTATGTTCCAAAAGATACTGAAGTAAATGTAACTAGTTACTTCTAACCTCTGCATGTACGGCTCCAGAAACAAACAGTTTCCCAAGACGGCAGCATTTCAAATTAATTTAGGGCTAAAATAATATTTAACATATTGCTCCAGTTACTTAGATTGGGATTTTTGTGTTGTTTTGGCTGGACGCTGATAAAGCAGGAGATTAATTCAAAGATTATGACACCTTTGATTGCCATTCTTTGCATTTTTTGGTTATTCTGTAATCATTGCATGCATCACTAATAAATATTCTAGAAACCAAAATATTTTCGATTGTGATGTATATATATATATATATATATATATATATATTAAAGTTTTCATTACATTTCGGGCATGAAAACCACGCTGAATCCACCCTTCTGATGGGATCAGTTTAATCCAGATTTTTTTGGATCAAACTGATAAAAATTCTACTAAAAAGTTCTGAAAAACACAAAACTAAAGGTTTGATCTGGTGTTCTGACAAAACAGCATACTTTGTCAGAGTAGCCTATCGTAACTGCAGTTATCTAACCAATTTTAACCAACCCACAAGTTTTATTTTCTAACCCTAAGGTCACAGAAGGAGAAATATGGTTTATTTTAAATGCCTAAACCGAAAATACTGTATATATAAGTTGATTTGAACAGATTTTAAACACCAAAGGGAAACGTACGTTTTTTGTTCTGCTGAAAGTATGTCATTCTGATGGGTACGCTGTTTTGTTAGAACACCGGATCAAAACCAAGATTGGATTACGTGATCTAATCCGATTTTGAAAACCCATTTTCAAGATTTGACCCGACCCGTTATCCATAATCGTAGTGGATTACTTTTGAAAAACTGGGCCCTGGTGGATGAATCCCCAGAATCTTCAGTAAAAAACCGCTGGAGGCGTGGAGACAAGACCTGCAGGTAAACATTAGCAACGAAGAGTGGGAGAGAGCCTGTACCAAGGCCCAATCACAAACGCTTAACATATACACGCCTTAAACTGTTGCAGCATCATTGGTTGATGCGTACATATCTGACTCCAGATAAACGTAATAAATTCAATAGTGTCATACCAGATATCTGTATAAAATGAGGAAAAGGGAAAACTTTTTCACTGTCTCTGGCAAATAAAAAGGTTCTGGGACGAGGTGAGAAAGTATATTGAGAATATATTAACTATACGAATACCTCTAGATCCTAAGCTGTTTTTACTGAGCATATACCTTCAATATAAGAAGAAACCATAGGATATTTTTTAGATATAGGCCTGCTGTTGGCTACAAGAATCATTGCATTAGCATGCAAAGAGGTGGGTAGGCCGAAGATACGTAAATGTATTTACCCTTATTAAAGATTACATATGCTATTAAGTGCAAACAACCAGCCTTTCAGAATATTTGGGGCCCATTCATTGGATTTATCATGTATCGTGGAAACACCTGGTGATGTCTTGTAATGCAGCCCCCTGTAGCTCACCTGGATGTGTTGTAGTGGATACTGACTGATTTGACAATGATTCAATACCTCACAGTCCTCAGCCAACCAAAATACTATCATTATTATTTATTTTCTTGTTGGTTTTTTTAGTAATTTCTTTACATGTACCTTTTTATATATGTAAACTGGGGTGGGATATTTTCTTGTAGTTGTTTTAGGGCGTGCTGTATATGTTCAGATGCGTTTGCTCTGTGCGATTTTTAAACTGTAAAAATAATAAAGATATTGTTGGGGGGAAAAAATCACATAAAAAATGCAATTAATTGGAAGACAGTTGTTATTTTATTCTCTGTTTGTTACAATAAGTGTTGGTTAATAAGATGAAACATAAAATGTTAATAATATGACTACAAAACTAGAACTGGAAGTGAAAAAAAGAAAATTCTTTGAAATTATTTCAGATTTTCCACATTTTTGAAATATCAGTTCATGAAATCCTATTTATATGGAAATAACTAAATGTTGCAAAAATAATTAGGAAATATTCAATCTTTTCAGTTATTCCCTATATTTTATTCTTCTAATTTATTTATCAGATTGTTGTTTTTAATTTCCAATTGTATTTACCCATTTTTTATTGATTTCCACATTTAATTATTGCTGTTATTTATGTACAAATTCATTTTATTTTTTAATTTATTTCAATATTTATTCATTTCCGATTTACTTACAAATTCACAATAAGGTCAAACCCTGCCGTTCTGTTAAATGCAGGCCCCAGATTCGAATTCAAAGCCATTTTAATGTGCGGCATCCAAGTAATGAGATGGGTGGGCGTGTTCTGCAACGGCTCATTTGCATAAAAGCAGCAGCTTTAAAATGCCATCATTATTTTGTGCAAAGAACTTCATTAACCATAAAGAGCATAAAGTTATTATAACAAGTTTAAAAAGGTTTCCCCCCTTTAATATCGGCCCATTTTTTCTTATCGGGTCGATACTAATATGTTAAAAAATGACAAACATGTATACAGTTTTATTCCTGAAAGTAGAAACATAATCCATGTCTACCATCTTTGCGCAACCTTCAGGAAATTTGACACTAAAGGATTTTTTTGTTTGAAGCTGTTTCACACGTGATCCTTTTTTTTGATTGGAATAACAGCAGTCTTTAGTTTCTGTGAGATCTGTTGTGATATTCAGTTTGGTTTTTTTTTGCTGTATGTAGAAGGATCGTCTCCTTTCTGGTCCCATCAAAGACCTGATGACGAACCGATTCTGTCCCCACGCGATTACGTGGCAAAGTGCAGATTTGATCCCATAAAGACGTTCTTGTTTGCAGCAGAACGGGCGGATTGTTGAGTGGAAAAAGTGAGCGCCAAAGCTGGAAATTCACAGTTGGAGACAAAGACAGCCTCTCTAGTTGCTGTAGCATTCACTGAGCTGGATGGAGCGAAAACGGCAGCGTAAATAAACCAGAAAACACACAAAAACACTAAACCTGATTGAGTTTATCAACTATTTTAATTTTTTAACATGTCTCTAACTCGGATTGTGGCAAACTTTCTTCTGCATGAAAAAAAACACATTTAGTAAAGGATTTCATGTTTTTATTGGACACAGTAAACAGGTCTTAGTTCCAGTTTCCATCCCTTTTTTCTTGAGCCCAACAGCCAAACACGAGACGACATTTTTATTTCCCTGTCCTCAGCGGAAATACTTGAGGAACATGGGTTTGAGCTTCTGGAGCTCTGTGTTGTTCTGCATCTTCTGCTGCAGGCCGCTGGAGTTCAGCAGCGCCTCGTGAGTTTGGTCGAACAGCTTCTCTCCAAGCTCCTCCTTCACGCGGTCTCTCCAGGCCGTCAGCTTTGGCCGGCCTTCAAAGCCATCCACGCCTGCTGCCAGAGGCTGGAAACATCAGCAGTAGGTGTCAGAACCGTGTCCAGTCAGTCATCAAACATTCACATCAAATATTTGGATCCTTTAAATTGGGTTTAATGAGTCAAAGATTACATTCACATAATCACATAAACTATTTTATTTGAGGAAATCTGAGAAAAGTTGGCTAAAAACAAATGCATGTAACATTTTAGGAGTGTTAATATTTACACATTTTGGTACGACCTGATAAATCCTGTATGCAAGGTGACAAATTTCTATTTTTTATTTCAGGTTTTGTTGTTAAATTATCTGCACTTTTTAAACAATGGTGGAAAAAGTGGAATAAAAAAAAACTTTTCTTTAACAATATTTTTATATCTTTTTTTAAATAATCAGTGTAATTATAAATTGAGAAGTGGAAAACTTTAACCATAAGTTTGTGAGCTTACTTCTTTTTTTATTATCCCTTAAACTTTTTTATTGGAATTAAGTTGAATTAATTAGCATAAGTGTCAGTAAATGAACATTTTTAAAAAGGAGGAAATTTCCCCCTGATGTACAAAAACAAAAAAACAAAGCATGAGATGCTGGAGAAGGCGCTAGGAGCTGTGAAACCCAAAGCAGGCCTCCTGCACCAGGTAACCAGGTGTTTCTATAATTACCTGCATGATATCCACCACGGCTACCAGATCCGCCACAGATATCTTGTTCCCAACGATGAAGGGTTTGTTCTGCAGGAACTTTTCCTCCAGCATGTTGAGGGACAGCTTCATGTCCTCCACAGCTGTGTCGATCTTCTCCTTCGGGGCCTCAGAGCCCATAACGAAAGGATAAAGAGTCTGTCCACAGAAATCATAGACGTACGTTGGTGGTTATTTATTAAGGCTATGGATATATGGTTGACGATATGCTTTGATAATTATAAAGTCTTATTCCAAAAAAGGAGTTTTTGCGGGGCATCAACTAATATTGCATGTGCAATTAATAACAGGCACAGAGAGCAGTAGCTAAATGGGGAGTTTGCATCTGCTGCTGACCGGCCATTCTGTGCCACAGTCGGAGCAAGGAGGGGAAAGGTGACATAAATGTCAAGTTTATGGCTGTTAGAGTTAATTAATATTAGGCTAAAGTGTCTGTGAATTACATTTGCTGTTTGACACACATAAACTTTATGCATTTGGTGTACAGGTGCCGTATTCCAGAGTCAGACTGTCCTAAGATCCCCATGTTCTGCTTGCTGAAACACACCGCAGTTTATCATGGCCTGTACTAAATGGCAAGCTGCGGAAAACGTCAAATAATCTCAGGAAACGAATAATAATAATCTAATTCTTGTATTTATTTATTAACTATCTTAATAAACTGTCTTAAAATATGTATTGTATTCTTTAAAAAAGTGTTAAATTCTAATTATAGCTTTGCTGAATATCTGATTTCTTTGAAATTAAATTTTTCTTTTTTAACTATACATTATGTTTTGATTAACAGACAGACTACATGTATGTGTGTGTGTTTATTGTAGTTTCTAAAAGTGCTGTTCCTTTTACCTTGTTTGCTGCTGTCATAATAATGTCATGGGTATTTGTTTTTACTATTTCTTGTTTTACTTTTACTCTTTAAACATTCTTAGCCAAACCAAACCAAAAATCAGCAGATTTTTAGCATTATTTTAACCTTTACCAAGTAAGAGGAGTGATTTTTAAGCATAAATCATAGCAGTCAGACATGTCCGTATGTAACATTATGAGTTCAGGGCTATGTCAACATGTGAACTAATTAAAAAGCATAGAGCGAATGAACTGATGTTGCAGCATGGAGTTGATCCGGGACACGAACCCTGAACAGGAAGACCTTTGAGCAGTGAGATCTGAGGTTCAGGTGCTGCCAGGACAGGTATTCATTAACACGAGCTCTCTGCTGCTGCTCAGCTGGAAACCAGTGGTCCGCCACAGCACATTTCTGCACCAGGTACTCCAGGATCGCAGTGCTGCAAGGCAGACAGAGGGAACGAGTCAGCGTTTTCACTGAGGACACATCACTGGAATAAAAAAAAGGAAACGATCAATTTTCTCCTGAAATGAGAATTAAATAATGCAGAAACAGAAGCAGGTGAAGCAGCCAAAAACTGAACCAAAACAACAGTAACTTTAATTCAAGATAATATCACTCACACAGGATTAAAACCAGTCAAATACCCAGTTACTGATACTAATGTTGGATTTATCTATTGTCTTTAGAAGTGACGTAACTGGGCAGATTCTGGTAGTTTTTCATCATAAAACATAAGTAAAATTAAATTTCAAGAAAAATGTTCAATTTTTCAACCTAAAGCTTTTGTCACCAATACGTACAGTGAGTAACGTATGGATGTGTCACCAAATTAAACATGCATCCTCTCTGCAGGATTACTGTACTTGGGGTTAAAACTTTGCATGGATTTAAACATCCTATATCATGCAAAATCAACACGCTAACCACCACCGCTTTGTTTTATTTTACCTTTGCACGAAAACGCGCTTTCGATACAGATTATATTCAACATTTGCACAACTAAGATGTTAGTCGGTGAACGTCACTTCACCGATGGCTGCTTTGAGAATCTTGGGCAGTACCGAAGTGGATCGTCTGAGAGATGAGCTCTTATAACCGTTGCAGTCCCACCATGGAAGCACCTGATGGAGTGGCATGACTAATAAGTAAAACAAAACGCTAGCTACATGCTAATGGTAATGTGTGTTAGCAGGGCTTTCCACAAGCGCCGGCTGCCGGCTATATAGCCGACTACTCAATGAAGTCCAGCCGGCTACTAATTTATGACCAGGATGTGATTTTGCGCAATGCTGTGCACGACGTTAGCACGCCCATCGTATTTTCCCTTTCATACTTCAGCATGACTCCCGCTGTGACACGGCTCTATTCTCCGCTTTCAAACTCCGCTGCTCCGCCCGGTCCTTTTATATACTTTTGGCCGGTCGCACTGAACTAATATCCTTCCGCCCGCTTTAGTTGTACCCAGTGTTATCATGGGGCTCTTTACTCAGGTCTAGCTAAATGGACGATGCGGAAAGGCTAAGTCCACGGCGGCGTTGTTGTTAAACCAGGCTGTCGGAGCCGTCATAGACGAGAAGCAGAGCGTCATTTTGGTAATTCAGTCCTCCCTTAAAGTGTTCAATTAGTGAAAAAAAAAAACGGATTCGTTAGATTGTGTTTTCGTTTGTTTATAAGGGAGAATTATTTGTTGTTTATTTGTGTAGCCACCACTGAACTGTGAACGTGTCATGAACTGAAAATAAGATATTTACAACCACAGAAAGCCTGTTGATGCCAAACTATGCCGGCTTGTGTTGCCTGTTTTTTATTTTTAGCCGTGCAAATCAGTTTTTATTGCTACTTTATATGTTGTATAATGATGATAATAATTTAGTGATAATAGTAGTAGTAAAGTAATATTATATTTGAGCAAATGTCTGAGAAAATAATATAGCCTGCTTATTATTAAATTTAAAGATACTTTATTGATCCGGTCACTGAAGGGCTTGCAGCCGCCAGAGCAGCGCTCCCAGTCACATAACAGTAGTAGTTGTACTAATAATAATAATAAAAAGTATTAGTAATCTTCTCCTGTTCATGGCTTCTTCCTGCCCAGAGGTGTGAGAAAGATGCCACCAAAAAGAAAATCCAATCAGCCGACTCTGGAAGGCTTCTTAAAGAAGAAAGGTGGTCAGTTTAAGTGCTTCAGAGAAGAATTAAGATTCTGTATTCATCCTAAAAGGGATATTCATTGTTCAAATCAAAAAATTGTCAGATTTTTTGATTTTAATGATGGCATTTTAATGTACACCTACAAGTGTTATATTGTTGCTGCTGCAATATTTTGAGTTGGGCATGGACTCTCAGTGAAGTTGATTAAATAGCAGAATGGAGAAATGAAACCATTAAGTTTATGATTTATGTTGGAAACGTCTTTTACTTAAGAGTATTTTTATTTTATTTGTATACATATTCTGGTGTTTACGACGAAGTTAATAAATGCACATGAATATTGTGCTGTTACTTACATTTACACTATATGGTCAGTCCCCCCCCCCCCTTAATCTGGCTACTTTCATATTATTGCTGGCTAGTCTGTGTCTATGTGGAAAGCCCTGGTGTTTGCCATTTGTGAAGCTGTCTTGCCTATGTCAACTTATAACTGCATTGTAAAGTAACTTCTTTGACTTACTGCTGTAATAATTATATTTATCTCAGAATAAGTAAGAGGGGGCAGTCAATGTGACACACAAACTTCGTGTCTGTCATATTTAGTGGTTCTTCTCCATCCTTTTTGCTTCGCTCCCATTATACTGTTTGCCACAGCCGGGCCTCGAGGCTACATAATAAAATGGTCGAAGGTGAACTCCTGAATAGAAGTTATAGAAGCACGCTGCCCCAAAATCCATTTCCTAAAATGGAGCAGTCCCAGAACTACTACAGGTGTACACAAACCCCCAGGGGACCCTTTTTCTGTGCACACCTGCATGGAGACACAAAATGGCTGAGGTGAGTGTTTGCAAGGAATGATTAAACTATTAAATCATAGTTCTTTTAAAAGTATCTTTTTAGCATGTTGTTTAACTAATTATGTAGAAAATTACTGAAAATGAACAGGGATCTATTTTACTTTCTGCAAACGTAGACAAACGTTAAAGCAACACCAAAGACTTTTTGCTGTCCGGTCCCCCTACAGGTCGGAAGCGGAATTGTCCATTACCGCTGTTGTTAATAATTAAGGCTAACGTCGCGTCACACGGATGTTATCTGTTTGGAGGATATCCTGGACCGGCTTTGTAAATAAGGATGCCAAGGACTTTATGAAAGTATGAAAACGAAATAAAACATAATAATGACATTGTTTGCCATTTATTTTTTGATTGAAACTTTTGAAACGGTCTAGAATTAGCCAGATAGGTTTACACAAGGATGAAGAAGGAAAAAAAAACACGTATTTCCTAACAGTTTAGTATGTAATATCCATTTGCATTTTCTGTGAAAATCTAGAGAATTTTATTGTAAAAAAGGTTCAGAGACCGTTTTAGGGGCTGCATTGTTACAATATCATTGGAATAGTTGGCTAAATCTACACCAATTATGTTCCATGTTAGTTTTTTTTGTGACTAAAGTTCTAAATTACGATTCATGCCTTCAAGTATTTGACCCTCATACAGTTTCCGTAATAATTTCATAATTTATTTCAGGATTCCTCCCCTTCCTCAATGTATCATACACAGATCTCTACACATTGTTGGGGTGAAAAAAAGATTATTACTATTAAGTCCAGCAGCAACAAAGCCAAGCAACCATCAGCATCTTGTAGCCTCCCTAGAGTCTCGCCAACGAGTGAAAGCCAGTCCAACGTTCACTCTATTTCGAGCTCTTTCTCTATCATGCTCCCGTTTTCTTTTCTTCGCCTCCTCAGACATACTCTTCCTTTTCTTTGCAGGCTCAGTCATGCTAGTAGGTATCTTCCATTTATACGTACCTGCCGAGTATGCTCCACTGACCGTATTTTGTGAAGCCGTAAGCCGCATTTGTAGTCTGATTTGAACTACAAAACTGCTACCCAACGACCCAAACTTTGCGGTTACGGCCGATAGTGGGCCTCAAAGCGAATGCGGAAGACCCGTTTCAGCCTGTTATGAGTTGATGAACCACTGAAACGAGTTCGGAAACATTATTTTAAGGTTTGGTGTTGCTTTAAATCCAAATAAACTAAACTAAGACCGTGTTAACTGTTCATTTCATGAGTTTCTATCTGCAGTCAACTACAGGACATTAGGCTCTGGTTGTCTCCAAACTTCCTTTGCTTAAATAAAAAGTAAAACTGAATGTATTTAGTTCTCCCCTTCTAAATTGTCCACTAATCAATCACTCACTGTAGAGTTAGGCTCTCTGACCGCTCATCATAATCACACAATAAGGAATCTTAGAGTGCTATCTGATAGCGCTCTAAAATTTGATAAACAGGTAACGTCCGTAGTTAGAGCAAGCTTTTTCCAGCTCCTCAGCTCATTAATCCTGTTCTGTATTCCCCTACATCGGCTCCCGGTTGAATACAGATTTCAAACTTTTAACATTTGCTTTTACTGCGTTATATGGTCTCGCTCCATCTTATCTTTGTGAGATTTTAAATTCTTATCTACCCAGCAGGTCTTTGTGCGCCGCCGCACAATACCTACTGGTTGTCCCTCGATTGCGCTATAAAACTTGGGGTCCAGCGCTGCTTTGGGGTCGCTGGCCCAAACCGGTGGAATGCTTTACCAAAAAATCACCGATCTGGCCCGCTTCAAAAGTGAGCTAAAAACTCATCTTTTCCGTGTCGCATTTGGCTCTTAAACACTTTTTATCCCCCACTCTTAATGTTTATCATTGAATGAAATAATATTAGTATTGTTTTATTCTTTCTGCCTTATTTATATAGTCTCTTTTTGCTTGTTTTTTTTTAGCTAATTAACTTTCTTGTATTCCATGTTTTATTTCTCTCAACACTGTGAAGCACTTTGGTTCAGCTGATGGTTGTTGGTAAAGTGCTATACAAATAAAGGTTGATTGATTCAGTCAATGTAGCTAAAATAGGGTAAAACCAGGAATCCATGCGAAAATGGATCAACAAACAATGGAGAGCGCTGTTCTTATTGACTTTCTGGTGTTGTGGTTGATACACAGGTGGTCCATTAAACAACTTTAAAATAGTGACAGAAAAATCTGAAGCTGACCACATGTTACTGAGGCTTTGGAGCGCATTTCTGACCGCACAGGCGGCACAACGCAGACTGGGAGTGACAGATTCGCTGCAGTTTACTGATGCAAAAGTGCACATCCAGGGGGATTTCACCCAACTGAAGCAAACAGAAAAGCTCCCGTTTCTGATCACTTCAATTCTATAAATGTTCCCTGAATTCAAAACTATTCCTGAAGTGGTGCATCAGCCTCCGTTACGCTACGGCAGAGCAGTTCAGCTTCTTGCATAGCATTCAGGCCGGTGAAATGTTTGTAATACTGTAGGTTATTAATGTGCATGATGTGCTATGGCACGATTTTGATTCTGTTTAGTTTGGATTTAATATAAACAAAAATTATGAATGAACTAAAAATGAAGTGCTAAATGCTATAATTTAAATCATACAAAAAAATTGCTTATGACCAAAGACTGTAGTGCCACCTCTGGTACAGCTACAGATCTTAACAGAAAAGTTTCAGCGTTAAGACTGTTTGATGCAACATGAGGTGAAGAACAGGATGCAAACAGATGAATTGTGTGGAATTAACATAAAGTCATAAATACGAACAGACTGAAACGGCGTCGCATCATGCAAATGCAATAAATATATGCAGCAAAATTACTTCTCACGATGCGCCACAACGTGTGGCCGTAAAGACTAAAAAGAGAGTGTTTTTTGTTCACTGGGTCAGTCGCATTCACAGCTGATTGGCTCCCCTCCAGGGTTTGGAATCGCTCTGAGGCAAACACTTCGGCTGAGTCTCGGTTCGCTTGTTTGGTGCGCACCAGAGTTCACCAGTTTGCATTCACACCAGCGGAAACGGTCCGCACCAAGGGAGGAAACGAATTAAGAGTCCGTTTTAAGCGGACTAAACAAGGCGGGTGTGAATGCGCCTTAAGTTACGGCACCTTGCAAAGTTTTCATACCACCTAAACTTTTCCACATATCCAAAAACATATTTTATATTTTTTAAAGGAGACTTTAAATCAACAACCGACAAAACAACAACGCATAAACACAATGCAATGATCTTTAAATGAGCTGCAGCATGCATTTGTACTCAGTGTTTAGGAAACGTTTACTAAGCCACAGTGACACTGAAGTTTAATGAAGCAAATTCTTCTAAAGAAGTTGGTCTCCCATTCAGTCGCTATTATTTTCTTGAGAATTTTTTACGTTCACGGTATCCCCATAGACATTCGTATTATATGAGGGCAATTTGAACATTTTAGAAGCCTTCCAGAGTGTAGGTATGCCAAACTTGGAAGAAAAAAAAGAGCCGAAGGCTTAAGAGGTTAAGGTGAGTTTTTCCTCTTCACTGTCGCTAAATGCTTGCTCAGTATGAAGGACTGCTGTGAAGGTAACGACACAACGCAGGTGACTGTCTACTGTCACTGCGTTGGTTCAGGAGGAGTAAAAGCTGACAGTCGATGACTCAATGCAATCTGCTGGGATTCCTAAGATAGAGAAACTTTTAAACTGATTGGAATGTTTGTTTGATTGAATTGAAACGACTTTTCTTTCTCTAAAGTGCCTTGAGACGATCAACAGAAGTGATGTAACAGTGCGTGTCTGTAGAGTCTGCAGACGGGTTAACAGACGCTTCATTAGAAAAAGACGATTTTAGCCCATTGATGATGGTTTCATAATGATAAAATATGATAAGGCTCAAAGTAAATGGGTAAACTTACTGAACAGGGAGTTTCAGCATCTAATGGCAGCTCATGATGGAGATAAGAGTTTGAACTGGATTATTATTGGATAATTACCTAATCTAAGCAGAGTTATCACGTGATTAAAATTGTTAAAATTTAGCAGATCACCCGTCTGTTCATGTGAGTTTTAAGTTAATGAGCTGATCTTTTTTTTTTTCACTTTTAAGGCCCACGCAGGAGTATCTTCTTGCTACTAAATGTTTTGAGAAGAACAATCTGAGGGGACATGCATCTGGACCTTTAGAGGACAAACTGCTACAGCGTCTGCTCTACCTTTCTGTCAGAACGAAGCCGCCGTCCTTCAGAACAGGAACCTTCTTCACCACGCTGAGTTTTCCAAACTCCTCGCTGTACTGCTGACCTGAGGGAAAAAACACGAAACACATCACAGAGATCTCTGATTCAAGTCAAAGTACCTCCAAGAAATGCGTTTAAAATAAAAAAAAAGTCTTCAGTATCTCCTCTGGTATAATTTTAGGTTTACTGTCCCCCTCTGGAATAATCTAATGAGGGAAGCGGGGCTGGAAAACCTGGATATGGAGGAGTTAAAGTATCTTGGGCTCTCTGCTGACAGCTCACCAGAAGCTCCTTCTGTTACTGCAGAGCAGAGTCGTCCTCGGAGATATTTAGCACAAGGTTCAACCGAACGAGCGTTTCCACACAAACACATTTCTACATGAAGTAAAGACCAGAACAGGAGGACTGACCTCATGTCTGAGCTGAAACTCATCCTGTAACGTTACCTGCTGAAAGCTCCACCAGCTTGAACTCAAAGGGGATTTTGAGAGCTTTAGCAAACAGGTAGACGGCGCGGCACGGAGGAGACAGCAGGTCCAGGTACAGCTCCATGATGGCGCTGGAGGGCTGCGGATGCTCCGTCTGCGTTCCTCTTATGCCCACTGCGATCAGGTCCCGCCTCTCCTCGCTGATTTCTAAACTACGGCGACAGTTCAAAGTGTACAAGCCGTCTGGGTTGACCAGCCTGACCTTTGTCCTTGGCTTAATCCAACATTTTGTAAACACTCTGGAGAGATAATGACATTTTTATCTGCAGTGACGAGCCTCAGTGTGATGACTACTGTAACTTTAATGATGCGTTTACGGGAGGAATTAGAAGTTATTGTTGGACACGTTATGATGAGGAAGATCATGCTGTTTAAGGCCGAGGACAAGGATTTATGTTAGTGGCGGAGAATGTTTCCCACACACTGATTAACAGACAGACTCAGGACTGCAGGATTTCCTCACTCTGTTGCTTCACAAACAGATCAGTTATGAGGCACTCCAAGAAATAAAACGTTGGATTTAACTGAGAAAATTAAATCTTTTCCACAAAACTCAGTCAATTAAGCGTAAAACAATGTGTTTTAAAATGTATTAAATCAAATTGAATATTAATTACACCCTAAAATGAACAATTCTAAGTTTGAATTACACTACTGTTCAAAAGTTTGGGGTCGCCCAAACAATTTTGTGTTTTCCATAAAAAGTCACACTTATTCACCACCATACGTTGTGAAATGAATAAAAAATAGAGTCAAGACATTGACAATGTTAGAAATAATGATTTTTATTTGAAATAAGATTGTTTTTACATCAAACTTTGCTTTCATCATAGAATCCTCCATTTGCAGCAATTACAGCATTGCAGACCTTTGGCATTCTAGCTGTTAATTTGTTGAGGTAATCTGGAGAAATTGCACCCCACGCTTCTAGAAGCAGCTCCCACAATTTGGATTGGTTGGATGGGCACTTCTTGCGTACCATACGGTCAAGCTGCTCCCACAACAGCTCAACGGGGTTCAAATCTGGTGACTGCGCTGGCCACTCCATTACCGATAGAATACCAGCTGCCTGCTTCTTCTCTAAATAGTTCTTGCACAATTTCGAGGTGTGTTTTGGGTCATTGTCCTGTTGTAGGATGAAATTGGCTCCAATCAAGCGCTGTCCACTGGGTATGGCATGGCGTTGCAAAATGGAGTGATAGCCTTCCTTATTCAGAATCCCTTTTACCCTGTACAAATCTCCCACCTTACCAGCACCAAAGCAACCCCAGACCATCACATTACCTCCACCATGCTTAACAGATGGCGTCAGGCATTCTTCCAGCATCTTTTCAGTTGTTCTGCGTCTCACAAACGTTCTTCTTTGTGATCCAAACACCTCAAACTTGGATTCATCCGTCCACAGCACTTTTTTCCAGTCTTCCTCTGTCCAATGTCTGTGTTCTTTTGCCCATCTTAATCTTTTTCTTTTATTGGCCAGTCTCAGATATGGCTTTTTCTTTGCCACTCTGCCCTGAAGCCCAGAATCCCGCAGCCGCCTCTTCACTGTAGATGTTGACACTGGTGTTTTGCGGGTACTATTTAATGAAGATGCCAGTTGGGGACCTGTGAGGCGTCTGTTTCTCAAACTAGAGACTCTAATGTACTTATCTTCTTGCTCAGTTGTGCAACGCGGCCTCCCACTTCTTTTTCTACTCTGGTTAGAGCCTGTTTGTGCTGTCCTCTGAAGGGAGTAGTACACACCGTTGTAGGAAATCTTCAATTTCTTAGCAATTTCTCGCATGGAATAGCCTTCATTTCTAAGAACAAGAATAGACTGTCGAGTTTCAGATGAAAGTTCTCTTTTTCTGGCCATTTTGAGCGTTTAATTGACCCCACAAATGTGATGCTCCAGAAACTCAATCTGCTCAAAGGAAGGTCAGTTTTGTAGCTTCTGTACCGAGCTAAACTGTTTTCAGATGTGTGAACATGATTGCACAAGGGTTTTCTAATCATCAATTAGCCTTCTGAGCCAATGAGCAAACACATTGTACCATTAGAACACTGGAGTGATAGTTGCTGGAAATGGGCCTCTATACACCTATGTAGATATTGCACCAAAAACCAGACATTTGCAGCTAGAATAGTCATTTACCACATTAGCAATGTATAGCGTGTGTTTCTTTAAAGTTAAGACTAGTTTAAAGTTATCTTCATTGAAAAGTACAGTGCTTTTCCTTCAAAAATAAGGACATTTCAATGTGACCCCAAACTTTTGAACGGTAGTGTAAATTGAAAAAAAAAGTGTTTTGTTAAATGTAATTTTTTTATCACATTTTAAAGACAGAAAAGACAGAAAAGAAAATAACCCCCCCCAAGGAAAGAAAAAAAAAACACAGACATCAACAATACAGCACAGATTTGACAAAAACCAGCATAATACTTCGATACACCTTTTTTCCCCCAATAAAAAATGTAAACTTATTCCACATAACCAAATATGATTCTTTTCTATTATTTATTTTAGCCACCAATAACATCAAAAGATGCAATCTCAGTCATAATCATGACCCGATCTCTATATATGAAATAAAACCCGTAAGAACCAGTTCCAGATTTGTTTTAGATATTTTGGGCACACATGACTTGTCTCCTAATAAACAGAATTGAGCAGATTCGGGCAGAGGTGACCTAATCCATTCCCGCATAGTCTTAATTATTACTTTCCAAAAAGGCTGGATAATAGTACACGACCATATAGTATGAAAAAATGTACCTTTCCAAATTTCCCAATTCTAAGAAATGAAAGCTATGTTTCATTTCTTAGAGTGTGCCACAGACAATGATTTTTCCAGAATGTTGTTATTCGGTTTATTTCTTGTCAAAATAATCAAAGCAGCCTCAAGTTTTGGGTTATTTTCTACAATCCTGCAGCCCTGGTCCAGATGTGGGATCCTGGTAGGCCTGACCCAAAGAAAACTGAACTCTATTTTAGACCTTTCAACACAGTTTTAGTTCAAGGATGAGCCCAAAATTAGCAATCAGGCTTTTTTATTTTATTTTCCTGATCTGGTAGCAGTCTATTTGTTTTAGCTTAGCATAAAACAATGTAAGTAAATGGGAACTAGTAGCATGCTAGTAGTTAGCGTTCACTTAGGTGGGATAGCCTGGGCAAAGGGGTCGGAGAAGGGGAGTAGGCAGATGTTGTCCAGTGTAGCAGCTGTTAAATTTTCAAAAACTGAACAAAAATCCTGGCAAGAATCTAAAAAATAAATATTCAACAGGTAAAGTGCTACAAACAAACATTAGTGAACTCATACCAACGAAAATTAACATCGATTGCACTTATCTACACTGAACAGGGCCTTCCTCTCTGAGCCACCAAGTTCTTCTGCGTATTTTTTATTATATCCTTTATTTAACCAGGAGAGGCCCATTGAGATTAAAACTCTCTTTTGCAAGGGAGACCTGGCCAAGATAGGCAGCTGAGTTACATCACATCATTACATACATACAGAAACACACAGAAGAACATGGAAATAAATATAGATAAATAAATGGAAGGCCGCTCCCCTCGATATCGCAGTCTCCGCCATGTTGGCATCATTTCAGCGGCAAACCGTGACTGTTTAGTGTGTTGTTGACTCGGTAGAAGAGGAGGTTCTCGTAATTCTGCGCTGTTTTACCATTCCTGGAACTCATTGCTGTTAAAAACTTCTCTAGTACCTCACACAATGAATATGGAAAATATAGGAACAACAGAATACAGTTTTTTAGGGTACCAAAACGGACACAGCATCAAGGAGAGCAAGTCTCTGACCTGATTGTGAGTCAAAAATGACGGTGATACACTTTGGAAACTACTGCTGCCAGTGGGGCAAAAAGCGTTAATCTAACCAGGATATTTAACTACCCTAACCAACACAGAACCGGTTTGTCAGCCCCCAATACAAAAACCTGGTGCCATAGAGTCTATGCCTGGTACAGTTTGTGTCATTGTGCTAAAATCAAATTACAACTAAATACCTAAACATACGCTACACAGCTTTAGCCTACATCAGAACATGTTGGAAACGATTGTGTAAATTGAACATCTCGTCACAATCTAGTTTTTACGAAGCAGTCGCAGTAAATTACTTTGTCATTTTGGTCAAGAAGTGTCTGCTAAATGCAGTGTAATTACGACACACTAAAACGCATGCTGAGAAGAATTACCTTTGCCAGTACAACGCTTGTACGCTTGTAGATGGCCAAGTCCTGCACCCAGCCACAGCAGAAAGCCTCGTAGCTTTCCAAAGACTTGTGGCTTTTAAACTCCTGTATTGTGTAATAACTCACACCAAAAACCAGATAATTTACTTTATATATATATACGTGCACGGAGGCAAATAGTCCAGGTCTGTGCCATTCCGCGGCAGAGAGGTCGTATGGGTGGTTGATGTCTGAGAGCTTCTCCAAATACCGCTGTTTTACCGTAGCTATAAGCTCGTCCCTGTAAGATCCATTTTCTTTTGCCTTGACTTCCTCCGTTGCTCTACTTTCTTACTTTCCTTGTATTCGCAGATCTGTGCGAATAATAAACGCGCAAAAAATAAAGAGCTCCGGGACGTTAGTCGCCTCAATACTGTTAAGTTCTGAAGGCGTTGCCCCTTGGAACCGATGGCGTCTCCTTACATTATGACCGACCAACTCAAACCCCGCCCAAATAGGCACGGTACTCCTCACTCTCAATATTCCCTAGAACCCTCCCCCCAAAACGGTTTAAATTAGCACATTCCACCCCAAAGGTCAAACTAAACACAAGTATCATCTGCATATTGTAGATTACGTATACCATTAAAAAAAAAACAATTCAGGAGGCTTCTATTACAATTTACTATAAGAACAACAAGCAAGGAAAACCGCAAGGAAAACCCTAACGCTGATTCGTTAACAACTTTTACTACTTTGTTTCCCCCTCTCTTCACCTGGGTCCATCCTGTGACATCAGCAAACAGGAAGCAATACATACAGGAGGTGAGGCAGCACTTCCTCCTTTAGCTTCTGGAAAACAGGCAAGCGAGGTAAGATTTTAAACAAAGTCACAAGGCAATTCAAACAATAAAGTTTTAACAAAACTTGTCAGTGGCAATAGGCAAAATAAAACCCCATGAACCAATGAGGCTTTCCAACACCTTGCTTTACTATATGGTTCACTACTCGAGGCCTTATTAGCCAAATGGTCCAAAATGCTGCCATCTGCTGTGTAATTAAATGTATTACAGTTGAGGTGTCCAAACTTTTTGGTACAAGGGCCAAAATCATAAAGTCAAAATTTTCCACGGGCCACAAACGCAAACAAGATTTTTTTTTTTTACATTAAAAAGTTTGTGTTTTTTTATACCTGCTCTATGGTAAATTAAACAGGGATTATTTTAAATGAAACATATAAAGTTGGAATTCTTGTGGAAAGGGGATTTTTTAAAGGGTTTTAGATTTAAAACAGGTTAAGGTTTGCCTTTTTTAAAATAAATAATAAATATTTCAGAGAGGCTAAAAAAAACTTTTTTTTCCTCAACAGAAAGAAAGAACTGGGGTTGGGTCACTCTTTTATTGAAAATATGTCTTATTTTTAACTGTTTCTGTTTGTCTCTACGTCTCCTTTTGCGTTAGTAGTTTACGCATAAAAATTAAAAAGATAGCAAACAAATATTATTATTAAAAGATGAATAATTATTTATTTTTGTACCATAGATTATTTTCTAATCCTTTTAATTTGTCAATAAAAATGTGCCCTTATAAAATTAAGTGTTAAAATGGATCATTCATTCGTTTGGAGGCGCCAATTGCAGAAAGTACCAATCTTAAATGGTGACCAAGGGCCGTGCAAAATCAATCCAAGGGAGAGACTGAGAACATTACTTGAACTAAATTCCAAAAAAAATCTTCAAACAAATGCATAAATGCATGTTTTTATTATTTTTGATTTAAAAACAAAAGTTTTTAAATATTTTAGGTTGAATTAGTTCCTTTCGCACGGTATTTCTCCAGCCTCTTTCAAATGGGACGGACGGATTTACACTTTCACACCTTATTATGAGCAAACAACTTAAAATATTCCCATCGTGGGGAAGACTTCCTTTTTCGGAGGCACTATCTGTATTAGATTGTCGATATATAAACTCAGATTATGTGACAGCAGAATAAAGTGCCCACACCAAACGGGAGTGCATCATTCACAGTGAACGCATGCAAACAAACAAACACGCTGACTTTTAACCAACTCCGAACAGAAAAGAAAATACAGCCTTGAGCTCACCTCAGAGGGCTACAATAAGATGCTCAATTAACTGACTGACCAGCTCAATGGCGCAATAACTCACTAACAAACGCTAACAACACCTCAGTACGCAGCGAGATTCAAAGCGCTTATGAGGAAGCGGCACGCTGAATGAACCGATGCCTCGGTCACGTGATTTCTCCATACATTGTCATTTTTTACGGGGGGTTTAACTGGGATCATGCTTTTAAATCGGGGGGGAAGGGGTGGGAATGGGGTTTATGTGGGGTGAAATTTAATCTATAAAGCACTTTGATGGAATTCTTGAAAGAAAAGCACTTTTATAAACAAAGTTTGATTAAATTGGTTTATGGTAAATTAAAGCAAATGGAACGGCTACCAGTTCAGGGGAATCACTGGTCTCGTTACAAAATACATCTTTCTAACTTATCAAGGAGGTCATATTCATTTAAAGAATAAAGAATTACATATATCTATACAAGCTAATGCTTCCTTAAATTTTTGAATGACATCCTAGTAAACATAAGAGAAAGCTCTACATTTAGCACTTGTAAAACTAAGTTGTTTTAATTTCTAATCAATGCTGCCCTCATTAAATCATGTAATTGATGCACTTGGTGAAGGCTAAATCATCCATCAAAGTTTGTCTATGTAGGAAAGTGTGACACTCCCAGGAAGTGTTGTTTTAAGGGCTGGATGACTTGTGAAAATTTTTTATCCATGTATTCTTCTTTTGTTCTGTTTTTTCTTTCCTCTGTTATTTATTTATGGTAACTAACTTCTCTTGTTGAACTTGTGGACTAATTATATCACTTTTTGTTTTCTTTACTTCTTTATATTAATGCATTCTAGTTATGTCTTTAGTTTTTTCTTTTTCTTTCTGTCCTGGCAATACACATCCTTGCCTAAAATCAACAGTAGTAAATTATCTTGAAGCTAACACTGACACATTTACAGTGATGTCCATTAATGTGTACTGTCTCTATCAAATAAATAAATAAAATAAAGATAAATTTGCCTCAGTGAATGAAAGAAACAGTAAATGTTTCTATAGCCCAGCTTCTGGGTTTGTTGTGGTTGGACCAACTTAAACCTGCTTCAAGTTTCGTTTTAGGATTAATTTCCCCTTCAGAATATGGCTGGAAAACATGTAATATGTCATAAATTAAAATTAAAACATCTGAAAAGTGTCTGCAGCAGTTGGTCAGTCATTCAAATCCTGCTGCAGACATGTGAGGAGCCTCAGAGGACGCCAATTAGCAGCGGTTTTCTTATGTAAATTATCTGCATGCTTACAGAGCCTCTTTTAGCTGAAGTGAAAACAGTTATAAAAGTTTAAGTCTGTAGATGATGCGATGAAGACCAGTTGGTGTTTGTAGGTTAAAAAGGGAAGCAGGAATTAATAACCTCAGATATTTATTGGGTTTCCCTGTGACTCCATAGAAGCTCTTCTTTACTGCTCAGGCGACACTGTCCCAGACCGTAACAGCTGAGGAGTCGGCTCAGACGGGTCGACCGAACCGGACGGCTTCTCGTTTCTGATGGACACAGAAAACAGTCGCATGAACAACTACTTAAAGATTACAGATATGATCATTCAAACATCTGATCAGAGGCAGTCATACGCTGATGGAGAAACTATATAAAGAAGAAACATAACCACTGGAAGATACCAAATGCTTTCAGTAATTATTTGACTCCGTTAAGGACTAAAATTAGCAGGGAACTGCTTAGAATGTTGCTGCGTCCCACTATTTTTTGCTAACTGGAAGTAGATCGATGGTTGGTCGGCTTTTCCCAAAGGAAAATAGAAAAAGTGTTTCAAATAAAACTTTCTAAACCAAATGTATTATTTCATTTATTGTGAGACTCGGTTGTTTTTAGTTGGGTGGTGGTTGAAGAGAAGTCGGATTCCCAATCGCATTATCTGGGTAGCTTAGTCCAGCTTCTGAAACTCCAGTTCGGTTCGATTGAAGCTTTCTATATGCACTCGTTTCAGTTATGCAGGCTAAAATAAAAGTGCCTTGAACTATTACTTAAGCCCTGTCCCAATACACACACTTGCACCCTTGTGCACTTCAATTGTGCGTTCACGTTGAGGGGCGCAAGTGCGTAGGGCGTCCCGATTCTCCAGAGCGGAGAATCCGGCCCCTGGCCCCACCTCTTCTGCCCCCTCGCTGCACCGATGCGGTCTTCAGCGAAGTGTATTACCCACAATCCATTGCTGCGTGTGGAATTCTGTGACAAGAAGGTAAAACAAATGGTTCCAGCTGCTTCTCCAACAAATGTATTTTCGAGTGTAAGGGCGTCAGTTTGCTCTTACAAGGACAAGAACCATAAACTGTAGTCTAGTTTGAAGATTGCTAGGGATTAAATATTATTAAAATAATTTATTAAATATTATTAATATATTAGCTATGTATTCATCTGATTGATGTTTCATTACAACACCCATGGCGGTGTATTAAAAGATTTTGAAAATCGTACCTTCCTCCAATAAATAAAAGTTCAAAGCTGTAGGCTACATGTTTTGTTTTGTTTTTCACATGACGCATGGAAGAATCATTAAAATAATAATCGTTGCACCAATGACGATAGACTAGCGACCCATGCAGGCTGTACCCCGTCTGTCGCCCGTTGACAGCTGGAGATGGGCACCAGCCCTTCCCCGCGACCCCTAGAAGCTAATCGGTAAAGAAGAAGGAGGGACGGATGACGATTCTACAACGCAGCGGATCAGCTGCACGCTTGAAAAATAATAATAATAATAATTTCACAAATTATAAATTTCATTTATAATTTAAAAAGCTTAAACATTTTAAATAATTAAAGAAACTATTTCTCCACATTTTACATAAAATAGCGTTTGGGTGTATTTTATTTCTGGTGAAAATATAATCTCTTGGAGTCTGTTCATTTAAATTTAACACAGCAGGTTTGACAAGTATAAATAATACAATAAACGTTATTTTAAATGATCAAAAGGTTTTCTGTATTGCCTGTATTTTCTGTAAATAAATAAAATAAAAATATACAGTTGGTGCTTTTGATTAAAATCCAATATGTTCTATAACTTTGGACGTCATGCTAAATAATTTTTGTACATTTGTATTTATCAAACTTAGATGATTTTGTTTCACTTTTATTATATGAAGCAGCAAAATAGCAAACTACGTTACCCCCGTTTTGGTTGTCAAGGAAATACAACGCTGTGGCACAGCTGACGAAGTAATCCTCAATGTCCCAATCGTGCAGTTATTTGCACACTTGTTCACTGCGCACTTGAACCCTTGTCTGCACTTCTGCAAAGTGCACTTCGTGGAGGACCGTAGGGTGCAGCGTGGGTATTGGGACAGGGCCTTAAACTACAACAAACTTACCAAAATAAATACTGTTTCATGCTCTCTCTGTCAGGGAATTGCGGTGTGAGGTATGGACCCAGACGCAGAAGCAAGGTGCAGATTCCTTTATTGAGGGTGAAGGATGGCGAGAACGAAGATAACAGGAGAAACACACAGTGGAAGGTCTGAAGTCCTGTAATGATCCGGCCGTGACTGAAGGGAAGTGGCAGGTTATAAAGAGGTGAGGTAAGGAGGATCTGGTGTGCGTGATTGGAGGCACAGGTGAGGGTGATGATGATGATGAGTGAGTGAGGGAAGCTGAGTGTGGAGTGAGGCATGACAGGACCCCCCCCTTTAAAGGCGGATCCCAGACGCCATATAGAAAAAAAAACAAAAGGATTAGCACCCTTTCAGGGTGGGTGGAGGGGGCCCACGGCAGGAGGGCCCGAGTGTCTGTGTTGACGCCCTCCAGCGGGACGTGAGTCGGGCGGACGGCCCGAATGGCGACCTCTGGTCGGACGAAGGACCGACGGGCGTCCCCTTGCGGGACGTGAGTCGGGCGTCCCCTGGCTGGTCGTGAGACTGGCGGACGTCCCCTGGCGGGACGTGAGACGGGTGGACGTCCCCTGGCGGGACGTGAGACGGGCGGACGGCCCGGCGGTCCTCTCCTGGGGACCGGGAGGTCCAGCTGGGGGCTGGACGGACGTCCCTTGACGGGACGGGAGGCGGGCGCACGGCCCGGCGGTCCTCTCCTGGGGACCCGGAGGCGAGGCGCAGGCTTGGGAGCCTGGAGGCGAGGCGCAGGCTTGGGAGCCTGGAGGCGAGGAGCCGGCGTGGGAGCCTGGCGGCGAGGAGCCGGCGTGGGAGCCTGGCGGCGAGGAGCAGGCGTGGGAGCCTGGAGGCGAGGCGCAGGCGTTGGAGCCTGGGAGCCGGCGTGGGAGCCTGGCGGCGAGGAGCCGACGTGGACGCCTGGCGGCGAGGAGCCGGCGTGGGAGCCTGGGGGCGAGGCGCCGGCTTGGGAGCCTGGAGGCGAGGAGCCGGCGTGGGAGCCTGGAGGCGAAGCGCAGGCGTTGGAGCCTGGGAGCCGGCGTGGGAGCCTGGCGGCGAGGAGCCGGCGTGGGAGCCTGGCGGCGAGGAGCCGGCGTGGGAGCCTGGGGGCGAGGCGCAGGCGTGGGAGCCTGGAGGCGAGGCGCAGGCGTGGGAGCCTGGAGGCGAAGAGCCGGCGTGGGAGCCGGCAGGCGATGCAGCAGCAGCTCAGGAGGCGGCAGCGGCATATCCGGCAGCTCAGGAGGCGGCAGCGGCATATCCGGCAGCTCAGGAGGGCGGCAGCGGCATATCCGGCAGCTCAGGAGGCGGCAGCGGCATATCCGGCAGCTCAGGAGGCGGCAGCGGCATATCCGGCAGCTCAGGAGGCGGCAGCGGCATATCCGGCAGCTCAGGAGGCGGCAGCGGCATATCCGGCAGCTCAGGAGGCGGCAGCGGCATATCCGGCAGCTCAGGAGGCGGCAGCGGCATATCCGGCAGCTCTGGGAGCCGAGACTGCAGGTGCTCTGTGGGCTCTGGGAACAGAGACTGGAGAAGGGAGAAGGAGGAATAGGGCGATGCAGACGCCAACTTCGGGGCCGAGCAGTGCGATGCAGACGCCAACTTCGGGGACGAGCAGTGCGATGCAGACGCCAACTTCGGGGCCGAGCAGTGCGATGCAGACGCCAACTTCGGGGACCCGGAAGCAACTACTTCCCGTCGGCGCCGCCGTCTGCGGCGAGATGGTAGAGGTGCCTCGTGCCCTCGGCTGCGTGGCTGACATGGAGGCTCATGCCTACGTGGGCCTGTTCCAGGAGTGCAGTAGGCAAGCCGAGAGCCGACGAGCGAGGTCTGCTGCTCCCCCGCGTCCTCCCAGTCCGAACCCTCCGAGGGCGGAGACTCCGGCGCAACCTTCCGGCGTCTGCGTCGCTGACCGCGGCGAGGAGCTGGATCCCCTCTGGAGCAGAGGTACTCGAGTCTGTCCCCATGAAAAAACTCGAACAGTTCATCCTCGCTAACGTAGAGGGGACCCCGTCCTGCCGCAGCCGAAGACGGTGGTGTGGGAGCAGCAGCTGGGCGATTGACCGGAGCCCTCGGTGAAGCGGTCGGGAAAGGGGCGAAGACAGCCGGTGAGAGGATCGGAGGCGCATGGAACCAGGAGACCGAGCCGACGTTGGTAGAGGCGCGCTGTGTCCCTGCAGGAGGCAGCTCCTCCTCTGCAGCAAGGAAGGCGTCGTCGGCTGCCTCCTCCAACTCCTCCGCATCGAGCGGGTTGAGGCTGGAGCGGAACCGAGGAAGGAGGTCTAAGATGTAGTCCTCCAGCGCGGTGAGGCGAGCGGACGGGCTGGCGAAGCCGGAGACCTTCTCCAGCCTGCACCAGAGGGACTCCAAGATCTCGGGGTCGGAGGCTTCTGCTGGGTCCATCTTTCTTGGCCGGATCATTCTGTCAGGGAATTGCGGTGTGAGGTATGGACCCAGACGCAGAAGCAAGGTGCAGATTCCTTTATTGAGGGTGAAGGATGGCGAGAACGAAGATAACAGGAGAAACACAAAGTGGAAGGTCTGAAGTCCTGTAATGATCCGGCCGTGACTGAAGGGAAGTGGCAGGTTATAAAGAGGTGAGGTAAGGAGGATCTGGTGTGCGTGATTGGAGGCACAGGTGAGGGTGATGATGATGATGAGTGAGTGAGGGAAGCTGAGTGTGGAGTGAGGCATGACACTCTCAGTGACAGCTGCTTCCCTGCTGCTACGCCCCCTGGTGGTAAGGGCCAAGCACTAGAATACACGAGTGAAATATACTGCTGACGTCTCCAGTGGAAAGCCCAGGTAAGCAAGCATCCACCTTGGTAAAGTTAGTTGCGAACTTGGAAGTAGTTTTACCCAATCCGTTGCGGCAGTAAAGAATCTGCTAATAGTATATTTTGTAAATGTATCAAATATGACTATTTTTGGTCTTATAAAGTGAACAAATGTAAATATGTGCAAAATGTACTCTATATGCCCCTTGTAATTACCTGTAATTCAATTTTGAACATAATTTTTTATATTTCAATCCTAATGTATGCATGATGTGGACTTTTATGTAAGACCAGGGAAATCCATGGTGGGCCAAAGTCATAAACTGACTTGGGGGACCAACTTTGGCTCAGGGGCCCCACTTTGGGCACCGCTGTCCCAAAATATCTGCACTGGACGTTTTAATATTGAACAGTAAAAAAAAAAAAGTTCGACTTGCTTTTATTATATATGTGCTTATCAAAACTCACAGTCACAAGTTAACTGCATTGAATTACTTCACACTTATTTAATCAAAATAGTTTAATATGTATTTAATTAAAATGGTCATTTATTTTGTGATGGTTTTTTTGTGTTTTTAAGAATGTAATTATTGGCTTACAGCACATATGCAAATAGGGCTGATTTATAAATTACTGCAGCTCTCTGGTGGCTGATGTCCACATCATAATTACACACTGTGCAAAATGCATAATGAGGAATTTTAGAGGGTTGCAAGCATATTTATTCAAAATCATATTTATTCAGAAACATATTTATTCAAAAACGTCTGGGGGACATGGACCCTCTTCTTTTTGCCAGGTCTGCTGCTGAACATGAATGATAGATTTGCTAAGAAAAGACCCATTGCAAAACATTATTTTTCTTCTTTTTTTTCTCGTACACTTTGGCATGAATGGGTCCACAGTGAAAGTAACGTTTCACAGAACGGTTTACATTTACCAAAACCTGGCAGGTCCGCTGACCCACACAGAGTTGACCTTTATAAGCCCCACCTACAGGGAGTGAACGCAGTGAGGGAGGCAGAGGGCAGGAGGAGAATGTTACGATATACATTCGGTAGACTCATTATTCTCCACTTTTCTACAATGATTGTCTCAAACTGCTTCACCACGCTGCTGCATCTTGTTGTCAGACGTGAGTGACGCAGAAGTAACGTGCAGGTTTTTGCGTGTGTTTAGAGGGGCGAGTCGTGGCAGCGTACGTAGATGTCAGAATGCGTACAGGTCGGCAGGTTTGCAGATGCTGGTACCTGACAGAGTTTGGATCAGAGGTGTGCAGTTTCTGGCGTCCTCTGGCCTTCCTACGGGGGTTGTTGTTGGTCTGCCCGGTACCCTGCAGCGCTGCCCTGTCCAGGATCTCAACCAATCTCTGTATCTTCCACCGAGCCTCAGGCACATCCTCTGGACCCTGCAGAAGATAAAGGCACAATTCATACACAAGGCAATTCGAAGTGCTTCATGGTTCATAAATAATGACATTAAAACAGTTAAACAGAAGAAAAAAACATCAACTTAAAAAATATTAAATTACAATAAAAAGCAATAATGCAGATAAAATACTTTCAATTGTCATACGCACTGGTAAAAAGAACTGTTTTCAGCCTGGATTTAAACATCGTTAGAGTTGAGGCTTGTCTCACATCCTCATGAAGACTGTTCCAGATTTTATCTGCCTGAATCTGAAATGCAGCCTCACCGTGTTTATTGTTGACTCTGGGAACCACCAGGAGACCCCTCCCTGAAGTTCTCAGGGCCCAAGATGGTTCATATGTCTCTAACATGTCAGAGATTTACTTTGGTGCCAAACCATGAAAAGACTTGTACACAAGCAGAGCTGTTTTAAATTCTATTCTCTGAGCGACAGGAAGCCAGTGCAGAGACCGGAGCACTGGACTAATATGGTCGTATTTCCTGGTTCTTGTCAGGACTCCAGCAGCAGCGTTCTGGATGTACTGCAGCTGTCTAACAGCTGGTTTAGAGAGGCCAGTGAGCAGGCTGTTACAGGAGTCTAACCTGCTAGTCTGGTTTCCACACTATTCCTCTGATCTTAGCAATGTTTTTCAGATGGTAAAAAGCTGTTGATGTTATTGCTTTGATGTGGCTGTTTAAATTCAGGTCTGAGTCCATGATTACCCCTAGATTTCTAACCGGATTTTTTGGTTGAAGACAGGTAGACTCAAGATGACTGATAACACTTTTGTCTGAGTTTAACTGGAGAAAGTTGTTTTGCGGTTAAACAGAAACACACATTTACCCAGACACAAGGGTTAGTTTAACAATTTAAACACAAACATGTTTCAAAATCTACCTAAGTAAAAGAGAACTGCCTCAGGAGATGAACTTTGACCTCTTATTAAACAAACGTCCATGCCTGTTAGTGATGCTCTGCATGATAAAGCTGTTTACTCAGAGAAATACAAAGCATTTCAACGAATCACTCAACTATAAATTCGTTTGGTTCTATTTCTAATTTTTCTTTAGCTACAAAGTAAAAAACATGGTCGCGTTGGTTCTAGACTCTCCAGCTTTGGGTTTTTTGTTCCTCTGGTTCTGGATCAGGGCGTTCTTGTCTCCGTGGGGCGAGCTGAAGCAGCTGTGCTGATGTTTCTACCTCCAGTATGTGTCTGAGAATGATCACTGCTTCCTCCTTCACTCCCTCCAGCTGCCTCCTCCTCATCCTCTGCTTCTCCAGCTCCTCTTCCAATCGCTCTACTTCAGTAGCTCTCTGTCGGCACTCCTCCTGCGCTCTGCCGACCAGCTGGCTGAAACCAAACCAGGAATTTTTGGTTGAACGTTTAGAGGCAGGAAGATGTTGATCTACACTGAACCTGATGCTTTGAGAAGCTGAAAGAAGAAAGTTGAGTCAGAAAAGCAGCAAATATACGAACTATTATGTAGAAAATGAAGCAGAATGCTTTGAAAATATCCCCCTATTCATCAGTAACGGGTTTTAGGATGTTTCGGGGTCCATCTTGCACATAATAACTTCTCAGAATGAACTTAACACTAACATGTATACTAAATTATGGACTCTTGCACCACAGTACAAACAAATATTCCTATTACCCCAGAGCAAATTGTTATTATATTTTATAGTTTGAGAGGACAGTAATTTCAGTTATGCCACATGTCTCGAATATTGAGCTCCGGGAGTTGACGTCACTTCTCCCAGCATGCAACAGTTCAAATCTAACGGGCTCCATTATGGCAGGTGGTCATAACCCAAACATAGAAACAGTAAATATGATTTTATCTGTTGTAACAGATGCGGACAAGATATTCGAAGAGCGTTCTGTAGGATTCCCAAGGATCAGAATGCAGAAGACGTTGGATCTTTTCCATGAAACGGTCTACAAACATCAGGTAAAAATAAAGCTGTGGGACCCCCGTGAGCAAAGATTTCCTCTTATATGCCGACCACTTCATATCACGTACATAAATGCTTCCTCAACTTTATATGGTACTTATTTTACATGATTTTATTAAGCTTCTTTGCAGACTGCCTACAGTTATTTCGGCGTCTTGTTTCTCACATAGCAACAAATGAACTTTGCGTAGAACTTTGCAGATTCATAATCTTCTTGATGTCTGATACCTGTTGCTTCAATAATAAAATAGCTTCACAACGACCGAGCACAAGAAAATTAAAAGCATGTGGGGAGCCCAGCGCACAGCAGTGGTACATTATTTTCGCAAATAAGATTATCAGGGCTTAAATGATCAAGATTCCTGATAATGGCCCCAAAATTGCGTGCGATGCTAAAAATTTACGCAATTAAGTTGTCCTTATTTGCGGGCGATCTACTAAGATTGCGTGAGGAATTCATAACCGGCGCAAGTAGCAGTATTGAAATGAGGAGTTTGTGGTAATGTGAGCTGCACCATGGCTAGCCGGATGAGGAATAATGCGCATGGATCCCTGATGCGTCTTGGGCAAATTAAAGGCAGAAAACGACATAAGTATAAATTATATGGCTGTTACAGAGTTAATAATAGAATGTTATGAATTAAGTTTTTTTCCTTTGTCAGTACTAAACTCAGTGTGTGCGCTGATGTGTTGCTCTCTGCTCCATCGCAATCCAGAGTCAGATTTATTAAAGCTGCAGAAAGTCCCGAACAAAGTCGCTAAGTTGTCCATATTTTACTAATGTTGTTGAAATGTAACGCACTTTATCATGGCATCTATTAAATGTCAAGTTGCAGTAGAAAAAAAATGCAATCTTGAAAATATGTAATCCGAAATGTCTGATTTTTGTTTTTAAAATTTCATAAATATAGCCCATTGGTATTGTACTTGATACTACATTCCTTTAACTGGAACACGGGAAGATTATAACCTCTCCATGAGGATCGTAACTCACTGAGTTATGATGCGTCTTCGGGGGGGGGGACATAAATATTGACATAACTATCAAGTTTATGGCCATCAGAGTGTTAATTACTCCTAGTTCATATTGTGTGTGCATGTTGAATATGGTAGCGCAAAATTAAGACATGCTTTTCAGTAGTGCTACAAATAGACGCTAAAGTAGGCGGCGCAAACATGTTTGTGTTTAGTAAATCACGCTGCGCCTGGAACGCCTACTTCTTTGCCTGTTCTCCTCCCAATATTTTGCGTCTTACAGAAACGCCCAGATTGCATATTCACGAAGGGCAAAAATCGCTAAATACATTGTGTGCGTCTTGCTGTGGGTTTAACACGCGCAACGCTGTGCGCCGCGTTGATCGATCAGCCCCAGCATGTTTTTGCGATGCTGTGCGGTTTGAGCAGGTTTAAATAAGCGCAAACGTTGATAAATCAGGCCCTTGATGTCGTTCAGTGATTATTCAATCATTGTGCTCTTTTAGTCATAGTCTGCCGCTGGATTGAGAGCCACTTCGGTCGTGTGGTGTGTCTGAGATGAAAAGGGAATTGGCCAGATTCACTGGTTGGGCAACGACCTGAAAGTGAGCTGAAGCACTCCAGCCTGGGACCTGAGAAACTCCTGCCGACATCTTCTGCCTGTTTGGTAGGAGGCTGTGGCTGTTTCGTCCCCTCCCCATACCTTCTCGCTCATCCACTCACGCAATCACATCTAAGGAATATAAGGACATTAAAGACTTTCGCGTTGGACAAATGGACACTTAGAATGTTCCCATTTTGAATGTATTAAGCAGCTGCATAGCCTAATGAATAATCTGAAATGTACCATCTGTGTTTTTGATTTCTTTTTTTTTTTTTTTAAATCACTTTAATTTATGGTATCAATCATCAAATATAATCTTTTGTTCATGTGTTTTGATTACTAAACCCTCTGATAGAAGAACTAGGTCTCCTGATCCTTAAATTGGACTAGAATAAATTCAGGTTCTACACCTTGGGTTTGCCTTCTCCAAACCCCAGACGGTCTCGGCAGATGACCGCTTGTGCTGAGCCTGGTTCTGCTGGAGGTTTCTTCCTGTTAAAAGGGAGTTTTTCCTCTCCACTGTCGCTTCATGCTTGCTCAGTGTGAGGGATTGCTGAGAAGTCACAGTGACGAACAGACTAAGGTGTAATTTTTTTTTAAAGCAATGATCGATTAATAATAATATTCCAATATTGACACCCAAAGAAAACACTTGGACACAACTTGGTAGCTAAAATGAGGACAGGCCTCCACTTCAATCCCAGTGACAACAGCGCAGTCCTTGGTAGAAAGATTCCAGATCTGGATCTCGATAAGAAACCCTGATCTTGTCCATTTATTAGTGCTGTCTGAGATTAATTAAATATCTGTAATTAATTAATCTAATTAATGTATTTAAATTTAAATCCATTAAACTAGGATGCTCAAACCAAAGTTTGACATATATATTTAAAAAAAACGTTTGATGAAGATCTTATATTAAAATTTAACAGACTTGAACAGATGCAGTCCCAGCTGGTCCCAAATGCCGCCTGCAACCTTCTGCTTTGAGATGTGTGTGCGATTCAGTAGTGTTCTGGACTCAGTGAGGTAAATATCTGATCTGATGCTTCGTCACACCAACCGCCAGCATCAGTTGCGGCAAGATTAAACGTAAAGTCTACGGTCGAGTACCGCAGAGGTCCGTCAGGGGCTCTCTGGTGCGTTGTGTACGTTGACTCCGTCAACTTTACTTGCGTTTCATATAGGGGCTGCACAATTAATCTGATTTTGATCGTGATCACGATTTTGGTGGCCACAATTAAATGAACCTGATCGTGAACGATATTTACATTCAAAACGCGAGCTTCACTGCGTGCCTCTTCATCACACACTGCCTCAACCAATAGTCTGCCAACCACCAGGGGGCAAACTCACGGCTAAAGCTTTGTTAAGCTGCCCAAATAAAAACCGCGCACACGCCACTCAGCACTCATAATGGCTGCACTTCGCTTGCTACGTAGCAGGTGAAAAGGAGTATTTGAGCGATGTAGTAGATCCAAATCTCCATTATGGATCTGACTGGTAAGCAGAAAGTTCCCGAAAGTGTACTACCGCCACAGCAAGCAGCCGGTGGATGCTACGCTATCCCACAATGCAACGGACGCCCCGAAATCATAGAAGAAGAAGGACCTAGCTAAAAATGGCTACAGACGAACTGTCAACCATTGACACCGCCGCAATTTCGGCAGATAAATGTACGTGAAGCGATGTTACTGATTACTGTAATTGTTTTTTGACTGATTAAACATTTAAGTTGTTAAGTCATACCAGACAAAATACCGGCTAGAGGAGGCGGGACCACAGGCGAACGTAACGTAAACATCTGGGTCAACAGATGTCATACGGGTCAAAGGATGGTGGAGCAGTACGTCTGATTTCATGTCTATTACGCGATCGTTTGCTATGCAGTATTACATTAACAGGTGATGACAGTTGCTACGTAGGATATAGTAAATACTAAGGATTTGGATGCAGGGAATGTCAAAGGCCTTTTCTGTATAAGCTGTAATTGTTTCCCATAAATTGTACTTTGAGATTTCACTCTGCGTTTGCATTATTAATCATCTATTCTAATCTAAAGTTTTATTTTTCACAAAAAATTGTAAAAGTTTACAATTGGTGCAATAAAAATAGATATTTTACTGGACTGGATGAATGATCGTGATTAATAATCGTGATTTCATATGGCAACGTAGCAACACAAGCAACGCAGAAGTTCAGCTAGCTGAACTTTTGACGGACCCAACGCAGTTAACGCAGTTAACGCAGTCCGGCAACCAATCAGAGCGTCTCACTGTGGTGATGTCACTATAAACGTATCTTGAATGAAGCGGGATAAGAAAAAACATTTTCAACGATGGAAGACAAGCTGATCATTGCCGTCTGCAATCGCAGAGAACTTTATGATCCGTCCTGGTCTTAGTATAGAGACAGGAATGTAAAGGAATTTGCTTGGATGAAGATCACCGAAGAGATCGGGTTGTCGGGTAAGTTATCAAATCGTTTCCAAACTTAGTTATTGCCCGTGTCGTTAGCTCATGGAGCAAGTGGTTAAACTCCCCAAACTCAGAACGCATATGAATAATGGGGTGAAGCCACAAACGGCGCTGATGTTGCCGAAGTCGACGTTGTCTAGCTTTATTTAGCAAATAAAGCCAAACCACACTCTCAATACTATCTAAACAACACGAGTGTACGTGTGCATTATTTTTGATAACAATGGCTTGCCATATAACTGGCCATGCTTGGCTTGGTGGAGCTGCAGCGTGCGATGCAGGCTGGTTTCCATCTGTGAGCTTTATGATGATTTGTCGCTTTTCTTTATTTTTAGGACACACTACAGGCGTCTAAACATTTGGCAGCAATGTCTGCGGCTCACCGTTCCTGCTAACCTCGCCGTCCCCGCTACAATGGAAGCCAGTCATCTTATGCCGAGTATACAGCCAGTCGATCACCACTTCAGGGTGCAGTTAATCCCTAAAAACTCAAGAAGCCCAGTGCATTTCTCCAGTATTTTATATATACTATATATCTTATATGCTTTAAGTGATGCTCATGTGTGGGACAGGGAAAACTTATCAGGAAATTGTACGTCAGTTAACCGTCCGCTCCGATGGCTTCTGAAGTTTTAAAAAGGTAAGGTTAGGTTAATATACATTCAGACCTGCCAGCATGGCGCCTACGCTCTGAGAGTCACGTAACGTCCGGAGCTCTGTACAGCATACGTGACAAATACAGCTGACTCGACTCACTGAAAGAGCCTGAATCCGTTCCTGTGGGACGAGACCTAAGAGCGTTACGGCGGCAGTGGTTCTGGAAGACCTCCGATGGTCATGTTTAGGCTGTAGAAAAAGACCCAACTCGTACCTGAGAGCCTCGGTCTCAGTCAGAGTGGCTTCCCGGTCGTTGATGCACTCTTCTTTATCCTCTCTGAGCTCCAGGAGAGTTTTCTTAAAAAGCTGCAAATCCTGAAAAGAAGGAGAAACAGAGAAATAGTCACTGATCAGCAGGATTTGGATATAAATATAATCTAACTTCTTTCTTTACTTATAAACTTCACTACCTTTATTTTTGGGTCCTTCTAAAACCTGTTTTATGACACATAGTGACGACAGGTAGATCAACTCTATGTTCCAAAGTGTAGAATAAATTTAATCAATTATAAAAGGGTCCAGTTATGGAATATTAATAGCCAAAGTCCAGCTCAGTCCATCTACCTTCAATCTCTTTTAACTGAATCAGAGTGGTGAGTAATGTTCAATCTATTTATTAGATTTAATTTTGTTGTATTTGCTGTTTCTTTTTTGGGGTATTATTTCTATTCAGTCCTAATCTCTCAATTTAAACGTATCCAGAAATTTGTGAATATTTAATATATACACCTAGCACAACAACTCAAACCAGAGAGAACAAGCAGAAACACCCCAGGTTGGGATTCGAAACCAGGATCTTCTTGCTACAAAGCAATTGTTCTCATTATTCAGGATTCATTCATTTCTAATTTTTGAAAGAAAAATTAAAATCAAAGATTAAATGTGGTTTTAATCAACAACCTGTCAGAGAAATAATCCTGGATGGTTACGTCTGGAACATTTATGCAGTGATCAAGTTGGTTATACTGAAATGTTTCCTTTAAATAAAATAAAGAAAAAACAGAGAAACTTTTAGGCTTGATGATGCTGCTGCGGCTCGTCTCTGACCGACCTTCTCGTTGACGCTTCTTAGACGGCTCAGGTGGCCGATCTTCCCAAACAGGCCGCGGCCGATGAAACGGATGTGACTCTGTCTGCGCTGCAGGGCGGCTATCTCCTCCTCCAGAGTCGACTGCTCGTCCGCCAGGAACGACGCCACTTCAGACTGCTCGTCTCGCCACGCCCTCCCTGTCGCAAGACGCTCTGAGGCTTTGGTGCTCTCAGTGTGCTCTTTGTAATCCTGAAACGTCTGGATTAACCTGCGTTTGGAGAGCAGGAGGAACGGCTCATTCAGAGCAAGGAAGAGATGAGAACAACATATTTCACTCTCTTTACTTTTCACAGTCCATCTCTGCGTTGGTCTTTAGGCTGTGGATCATCGCTTCGTGCTCTGCCTTCGTCTTGAGAAGCTCCTCCTCCACAAATACCGTCTCAGGGATCTTCTGCTTCAGCTCCTCCATGAGATTCTCGTTTTCCTGCACAGCCACAGCTGGAGGAATATTTACAATTTTAAAGTAACAATCCTGTTCACTCAAGTGAAACACAGCAAACATAATAAAAAATATATAATATTTCAATTCAGTTTTATTTATATAGAACCATTTCACAACAAACGTCATCTCAGGGCACTTTACAGCAAAAGTCGTTTCAATACAATCATACAAACATTCCAATTAGTTAAAAGTTTTCTATGTAAGGAATCCCAGCAGATTCCGATGAGACATCGATGTGAGGTTGTACCCGGATCATGCAGACTCCAACCACAGCAATTCCTCAGCAATCCCTCATACTGAGCAAAAAGGTGAAGGAACTGATAAACTGATCAAGTCTAAACTGAAGGAACTGATCATACTGATAAAGAGGTGAAGAAGAGTGTGTAAGCTGCTTGGAATGGGTGGAGAAAAGTGTCAGGTGTTATAAAAGGGTTTCAGCAAGAATGAAGGGAAAGGTGTAGAAGATAGTAGTGAGACCAGCGATGTTGTACGGTCTAGAGACAGAACCAATGAGGAAAAGACAGGAAGCAGAACTGGAGGTTGCAGAACTCAAGATGATGAGATTCTCTTTGGGAGAGACAAGGATGGATAGGATCAGGAATGAGTTAATCAGAGGGACAAATAATGTTAGATGTTTGGGGATAAAAGCCAGAGAGGCCAGACTGAGATGGTTTAGACACGTTCAGAGGAGAGACGACGATTATATCGGTAGAAGGATGCTGAGGATGAAGCCACCAGGCAGGAGGCAGAGAGGAAGACCAAAAATCTGATTTATGGTTGTGGTGAAGGAGGAAATGAAGTCAGTTGGTGTAGAGGATGTGGAAGATAGGAATAAATGGAGACAGATGATTGGCTGTGGCGACTCCTGAAGGGAAAGCATGATAAGCATGATAGGCTGGTGGTGAATATGACACTGAAGCAGGTACAACTGAAAGACTGCAGACGGTGAAAGTATTAGGATTCAGTAAATACAACACATACTACCTCTAAATGTGGTATGCTACCTCACCCTGCATCTCTATCTCTGACTGAAGCTCCTTTATCTGCTCCTGCAGCCCCAGCTTCATCAGTCTGCGCTCCTTTCCCAGGGACTTCCTGCTCCGTTTGGCCGTCAGAAGCCGAGTCTCCAGCTGCTCGCTCAGCTCATCCAGCAGTTTCTCCTTAGCAGCCACGAGGCGTTTAAAGTGATTGGTTTTCTCCCTCTTTTCCCTCTCCAGCTCGTCGTGACGCGCGACGAGCTCTCCATTCTGTTTCTCCAGGCCGTCGCATGTGAGCCGATATCTGCAGCAGGAAGATTATGTTAAATTTAAATTTTATTCCAGTGGCTGAAAAACGTCACACAAAAACAATGTACGGCTAAGGTACACCTCAGTCACTCTGCTAATCCACATGTTAGCAGTTGAATCATCAGAATCCACTGTAGACGGTGTTCTGCCGCGGCGTAAATGTGTATTAGGTCCAAATCGGCCCGGAAGAGAATCAAGAAGCACCTCAGAGGCGTTCGTAAATCCAAGGGCTATATAAACATGGTACGATTACTGAGTTTTGGGCAGATTAAACCTTATTACAAGCAGAATATGTCCTGCAATAAGTACTCCTGTTCTACGGATGTCCTCTGATGGAAGAAGTGAATATAAATACTGCTGAACGGCTCAGACTGGCTCGAAAATTCTCAAGGTGAGTAAGAAAACATAAAATTAGCTAGAAATAAGGTCCAGGTTGAGAAAAAAATATATATTGAAGTTTCACAAATCCCAGAGTTGGTTTTAGTTTTTCTGCTAACAGTGCAGCGTAATCTAGTCCATCTTTGGCATGTCTACATTGAGCCAAATGCACAAAAAGTGCTGTTATTTCCCTTTTTAAAAAAGTTTCACCAATCATATAAAGGTTTCACAAATACAGAGTTGGTTTTAATTGCTCTGCTAGTAGTGTAGAATAATGTAGTCCCGGTTTGAAAAGTCTAGGTTATGTAATTTCAAATCTATAGCAGATTAAAGATGCTTGAGTAAAGAAAATTAGGTCAAATTGCCCTTTAGCCATGTTACCAAATCAGAGGCTAGAAACGGAAACTACTTTCAGCCTGTATAATTAAGACAGTTGATGATTTATGCGCGTATCTTAGTTTATAATAAGGCTTAATCTGTTTTTATTTCTATACTTTATATTTTATCTACTGGAAAACTGCCTTGCCTTACATATTCTGTAGCAAGTTGTCATGGAAACAACCCTTAAATGTTACATTTATGGTGTTAGCGTTATATGTTAGCACCTCATGGATTAGGTGAAAAAAAATAATTGTAGTGTAACTAAAGCCCCCTATGGTATTTATTTAAAGTAAAAACAAACACATTTGTAAATTTTCCTACGAATGTGTAAAAGTCAGCCTCACCTCTCCACCTCCTCCTCCAAATACCGAATTTGAACCAAAAATAACGACCGGTCCTGGTCCAACAAAACGCTATGGTCCACCATGGTCTGGTTCCTGTTTCTCTTTTTCAGTTTTAAATGCGTTATTTCTGACTAATTACTACTCAGCGATTTACTTTAAAACCAAATTTCATCCGAGAACATAACGGAAAACCGTTAAGTGTTCGCCATGCTGCCTTCAATGACTCCCCCAAAGTTGTGTTTCCCCCAACCGTTTGACCCAGAAAATACGTTTTTAGCTCCCTAACCGACGTTGAGATGAATGCTCCGGGGGGGAAACACATAAAGTACCGTCTGTGATTAGCAGTTTTTTGTTTTTTCTTAAAATATGGAAGAAAACGTCCGATGTGAGTGGGAATCTGCCAAAAGATGTTGCATTCAGAGTCAAATTAAAGGTGTTTTCCTAGACCAGAGCTCTCCAAACTATATGATACATGGGCCAAAATCATCAAGCCGAAAGTGCCCACATAAAGATGTGGGTTTTTTTTTTTTACCTGCCTAACAATCAATTAAACATGTAATATTTAAATGAAACAAATAAAGTAGAAAGTAGCTTTTTAAAGGATTGTAGATTCAAAACACAAGGCTTTTTGAAAGGCAAGGCAAGTTTATTTGTAGAGCACAATTCATACACAAGGCAAATTCAAAGTGCTTCACAGTTGCATAAATTAAGAAAACAGATGAACAGAAAAACAAACGTCAGCTTAAAAAATAATTAATTACAATAAAAATCAAGAGTGCAGATAAAATACTTTCAATTGTCATAAGCACGGGTAAAAAGAACTGTTTTCAGCCTGGATTTAAACATTGTTAGAGTTGAAGCTCGTCTCACATCCTCATGAAGACTGTTCCAGATTTTATCTGCCTGAAACTGAAATGCAGCCTCACCGTGTTTATTGTTGACTCTGGGAACCACCAGGAGACCCCTCCCTGAAGTTCTCAGGGCCCAAGATGGTTCCTATGTCTCTAACATGTCAGAGATGTACTTTGGTGCCAAACCATGAAAAGACTTGTACACAAGCAGAGCTGTTTTAAATTCTATTCTCTGAGCGACAGGAAGCCAGTGCAGAGACCGGAAAAGAAATAACGTTTTCAAATATTTTGGAGGGGCTAATTTTAAAGCAAAGTTTTTATTTATTTTTAGCAGAAGGGCTTGGATCACTTTTTCCTTGAAAATGTGTGTTATTTTTAATAACACATGATTTAATGTGATTTTCTCTACGTCTTCTTTGACGTTAGCTGTTTACGCAATGACATTAAAAATATAGCATAGTTAAAAAATGAAGAATTTGTTTAAATAATTTTAAATTGGTCAAACAAAATGATGCCTTTATAAAAGAAAGTGCAAAATCAGTCCAAGGCCCGTAAATGATAATAAAAATATGTCAAAAAATCTGTCAAAAATGTATTTAAAAAAATTCTGTTCAGGTTTCCCTGATGCCACACCAAAATTAAAAGTCATAATAACATTTCAGGACTTCTATAATTTATGCTCCACACAGTGCTGAGCTGTGGCAAACCACTATGGAAGAAAGGAAAGAATATCATTGTTAATGTCACAAACAATGCACGTCACCCTGAACACACAATCCTTATGAGAAAACATGGTGGTGGCAGTATCATGATGTAGGGATATAATTCTTCAGCAAATAAAAAAAAAGAAATATGTGTTTGTTGAAATGTATTGTTTGACTTGGAAAAGATGTGAAAAAGCCCATTGATGCTTTTGCAGGTTAAATAAATGTGTTCCTGATGTTTGGAAACCAGATAAATCAAAGTAGCTACAGATGTCACTGTGTTATTCTGACTATTCAGACATAGAAATGACCAAAGGTAACAAAGTATAAGTACTTTCTTACCTAATTTAAGTAGAAATTTGGGATATTTATACTTCACTGGACTAATTACAGTTTGGGGTACTTTTTACTTCTAAAAATCGCCTTCTTATTTCTATTTAATCTAGTTTTGTTGTCTATTTAAAAATAAACAAAATGCACTAACTGGATTTGAATTTGACCATGCTTTGATAATAATTTTAAACATCTTCCGTGCTGAAAGTCTGGATCCATCACATACTCTGCACACAGGGGTCAAACTTACCGAATATGTTCCGTATGTGTCCGGTTATTTAGAACGTTTTTGACAGATTTAAACCCCTGACACTTTGGTGCAGATGTGCTGGTCGTTTTAATTACATGCGGACTACAGGTAACTTAATCAATAAATGAATAGTAAAAAGATTCCCGTATAGAAATCTGAGTAAATACGGCACTATAAATAGGCAACTATCATATCTTCGGCTCCATGAAACACGTATTAATGTTCAGCAGTCGACATATAGTTCTTTGGTGTATTTGCATTGCACTGAAATGCATTAATTTTGAAGGACTTATGCAGCTGAAATTGGTTGCCTGGTGTATCCCTAATATTTGAATAGTACATTATAGTCATTATGGCCTTTAGTAAAAATGTTTTTGGGGAAGGTGTGGTAGTACTGTGGTGCAACTTAAGCTTTGGTATTTAACGAAATTCTAAATAACTTTCATACTTTGTATTAAATTGAGTACTTTTTACTTTTACTTGTGTAAAAAAACCTGACACTTCAACTTCTATAGAAGTCTTTTTTTAAACTCTATATCTATACTTCTACATGAGAATTGAATGTGAATAGTTTTTACACCTCTGGAAATGACCAAGTGTGAGAGCTTGTGCAAACCTGAGGTAAACTCTAACCTCATTTAACCTTGCTAGCCTGAGAAACCAAACACTCTGTTTTCTACTTTAACCAGCAGAGGTCAGTAAAAACTGCAGAATGGGTTTTATTACAGTTCATTTCAGGTTACGTCTCCCTCTGAGAGGCTCTGTGCAGATGCTCTGACATGTCCAAACTTTCCTCAGACAACTGCACACCCTCAGCAAATATGCTGTTCATTTCTGAGGTGATAACAAACATTTAAAGTTTAAATGGAAAGATATCATCGCTGTACGTTTCTGTTTAGTTTAACGTAGCAGATTAGGACTCCAGTTTCTAGAGGGACAAAAATATCAGAGCCTCTGCAGCCAAACGCGACATTATAATCAGGTCTGATTGACAGGACAGTTTCCTTGTTCCTGCTGAACAAAAGCTGTTCCCATAGCATGATGGTGCCACTACCATGTCTCATCTTTGGGGATGGTGTAATCAAGGCAAGGCAAACTGTAGTTGTATTACAGACTTTCAGCATCAAGGCAATTCAATGTGTTTTACTTTATTTCAGGAGACAAAAATAAAATCAATTATAAAACAAAATCAGAAAACACATTTAACACTTAGTGGACTTTAAGACATACTACTTTTATGATAATTTTGTTGTTTTTACTTGTTTATTCAAAGGCAATTCTAAACAGATTCAGTTTCATCGTTTATTCACATCTGCGCCTGAATCCTTTCCACAATCCAACAGCACTCTCCCGACAGTTATAATACAGAGCATTTACCGTAGATATTAAATAGGAGGGCCCCAGTTGTTATATTTAGTATTCAGTATTGATCCCAACAGCAAATATAGTTGTTTTTAATCCATTTGCCACTATTTAAAGAGCCTTGGTGTCATTTTTTCACAACTCTGGGCAGAAAACTCAAAAGGGTTATCACTTGTAATACAGGCTATCCAGTGTGTAAAACATTGCATTGTGTATTCAGACCTTTAAAGAAATCTTGCACTTGCACAAAAATATAGTGAAATACCATTGAAACAGAACTGCAGATCTCCCACACACAAGCAACTGTTAGTTTCACTGTTTCATTGTTGGCGCAATCATTAAATATTGTAAAACAAAATAGAGGCTACAGGTTTCATTACGGTACTACATGTACAACAAATACATCTCTGTAAAAGTACTACAGTAGGAGAGAAAATACCACAGACAATCTGTTGGGATTCCTTTCATAGGAAACTTAACTGAGTGGAATGTTTGTATCATAGTATTAAAATGACTTTTGCTGTAAAGAACCTTAAGCTCTGTCGTTTGCTTTCCATGTGCTTTAACGGTTGTCTGCTTTATGGTATCCTGCCTAATGCTAAAATGTCTGTATCGCTAGTGTCTTTGCTGAAAGACGAGGCCGGTAAGCTTAACAATACTGACAATTATCGACCTTTTGCATTAGCCAGCATCTTGTCTAAAGTACCGGAGAGAACAAAACTAGAAATGTATGTTCTCACTCATGTAAATCAGTTTGGGTTCAAAATAAAGCACGGAACTGACATGTGCATCTATGCTCTTCCCGGGGATTGTTGCCAGGTACACGAGTCTGAATTCATCTGTATTCCTATGTTTGACACCGTCTAAAGCATTGGATGGAATTAATCATATGTACCCTGTTTTTTGGTGAGAATTTTTGTGTTTTGTTATGCTCATCAGACGTTCCAGGTTAAATGGGACAGTGCTGTATCTGCTGCTTTCTGTGTCAGTGCGACAAGAAGGAATTTTGTCACCTATTTTATTAAATGTTCACATGGATGACTTATTAAATCAGTTAAATAGGCTGGATACAGACTGTTTTGTGGGCAATAGTGTAGTTATTCATCTTATGTATGCAGAAGACCTTGTCTTTCTCTGTCCATATAGTGCTGGGCTGCAGCTTCCCAGTATGCCCTTGATCATGGCGTAAAATAGAATGTTAAGAAAGGCCATTTAATGATAGTTAGAAGCGCTGAGGACAGGAAATCCACTTTCCCGACCTTTTTTTTGGCAGACAGCCCTCTTGATGTGTGTGGAGAGGTTAATAGGTCACGTGTTTTCAGATGACTGGACAGACGATAAAGACCTCTAACTCTAAAATGAATCATCTAGCTAATATGCTTATAAGGAAGTGTTCTATGTGCTCTGACTTTATGAAGCGCTCCCTACATCACACCACTATATACTGTGATCTAACTATAAGAAAAAGAGCATGAAGAGGGTTGAGGTAGCATACAATGATGCAATGAGGTTGCTGCCGTGGATGTTTTAGTTTAATTGGTTCATGGCTTCACGCAGTGACAATTTAATCTTTTTAGAGCATCTTGGAACTGTCATGATTTAAACAAAGATTGTCTATTTCCGTACAAATGTGCAGTAAGAGTAATGCAATAGTTCTTTTTTGAGAAGTTGCATAAATTGATAGTTATATGATTGTAAGGAAATGAAAAGACACTTCTTTTTAAATGTGTGTATTGCCTTTTGAAATAGTACTTTGATGTTGTGTCATATTGAACAAAGGATTTTTGTTGAATGAACACCTGATCTAAATCTTATGTTTATTGTATCCAATTGAGAAAAGGGTTAGAGTTTACAAAAAAAAAAGCACATTTTAATCTTTGGTTGTGAGTTTTGCGTCTAGAGGTGTGAAAAATGACTTTGAAAATAATTGCAAAGTGAATTTAAAAAGTGTAATATCTGCACCACGGAGCCTCTGTGGAAGCTTTAAATCTCTGACATGTGATTTAAATGTTGGAGACGAAACAGACTGCAGATTTCTCCTGAGTGTGCCTCCTTCATATCGCGGAATTACTCAGGCCGCTATCTTAACTGATAAGCTTTAGTCACATCAGGCCCTTCCCATCACTGTTTGTCTTCTACTGAAAGTGCCTCCACAAAGTTCCCCTCCAAACTGCTGCCTCAGAAAAACACTTTTCATCACGGCTGGTTGGGTCCGCGTCAGTCGCACTTTCCAAAACAAAGTCCACATGTGTCCATTTAACACAAAGCAGATGTGTGGTTGGATGCAGCTGGCCTGTTCTGTTAGTTAGACTGACTGGAGCTTTGAAACCGGGCCCTGGAGGAGGGGGGGGGGGGGGACCCTCGTTCTGTGAAGATGGCGTGAACCCAGCTGACCCCTGACGGGCCTCGCCCCAACACAAAGCGAGGAACAAAGACAGCAGATCAAAACAAAGCCGGAAAACTGAGCTGCCGTCATTAATTTTGGTTTTCTGTTTGAAGGGCGTGATGCTTCATCATCCTCTGTGGTCAAATAACGAGTTTCCCTGTTTTTATGCTCATGTCAGCTGATCATTCTGGAATAAAAGGTTCATGCCGTGTGGGGGTTTGGACTTCTTATCATTACAGTCATGTTAAACAGCCAGAGTAATGCTTGAATGATGGAAAGAGCTGGAGTTTGACTAATCCAATACCCAAATTACGTATTTGGTCCTTAACTAATCTTAAAATAATTATATAATCCAATTTTAAATAAATGGAAACAGAACCTTGATACAGATTTTACATATCTGAGATTTCCACATTCTTCACTGGGTAACATCAAACTCCAATAAAACTAATATCAACGTAATGGTAAAACAAAAAGATAGATACTTATCACTCACTCCATCAGGTGCGTTTATGGTTGTGACGGTTATAAGAGTTCATCTCTCAGACGATCCACTTCGATACTGGCCATGGTTCTCAAAGCAGCCATCGGTGAAGTGACGTTCACTGACTAACATCCCATGGTTGGTTAGTTGTGGGATCACGGAAAGAAATTCCATCCATTTCTGCCAATTGGCCTCTTCTTTAGGAATATTGAATACAGTCTGTATCAAACAAGCATTTATGCAAAGGTAAAATAAAAACAAAATGGTGGTAGTTAGCGTGTTGCTTCCACTCTTTTTTTTTAAAAAAATAAGGAAACAGCCTTACATTGTTAAAAGCTCCAAAAAATTGATTTTGCATAATATAGGACAATTAAATCCATGCAAAGATTCAACCCAAAGTACAGTAATCCTGCAGAGAGCATACATGTTTCATTTGTGGACACATCCATACATTACTGACTGTACATATTGGCGACAAAAGCTTTAGGTTGAAAAATTTGACGTTTCTTGAAACTAATATTTTTATTTATTTATTATAAAGTATGTTTTATTATGGAAAAACTACCAGAATCTGCCCAGTTACGTCACTTCTAAAGACAATAGATAAATCCAACATTAGTGTCAGTAACTGGGTATTTGACTGGTTTTAATCCTGCGTGAGTGATATTATTTTGAATTAAAGTTATTGTTGTTATGGTTCAGTTTTTGGCTGCTTCATCTGCTTCTGTTTCGTGTCCCGGATCAACTGCAACATCAGTTCATTCACTCTATGACTTTTAATTAGTTCACATGTAGATATTGCTGTGAAATCCTAACTTTATATACAGACATGTCTGACCACTATGATTTATGCTTAAAAACACTCGATACTCGGTAAAGGTTAAACTAATGCTAAAAATCTGCTTATTTTCGGTTTGGTGTGGTTTGGTTTGGTTTGAGAGAGAGAGAGAGAGAGAGAGAGAGAGAGAGAGAGAGAGAGAGAGAGAGAGAGAGAGAGAGATGGATGGATGGATGGATGGATGGATGGATAGATAGATAGATAGATAGATAGATAGATATAGATAGATAGAACGATAGAACGATAGATAGATAGATATAGATAGATAGAACGATAGAACGATAGATAGATAGATATAGATAGATAGAACGATAGATAGATAGATAGATAGATAGATAGATAGATAGATAGATAGATAGATAGAACGATAGATATAATAGATAGAACGATAGAACGATAGAACGATAGAACGATAGATAGATAGATATAGATAGATAGAACGATAGATAGATAGATAGATAGATAGATAGATAGATAGATAGATAGATAGATAGATAGATAGATAGATAGATAGAATGATAGATATAGATAGATAGAACGATAGAACGATAGAACGATAGAACGATAGATAGATAGATATAGATAGATAGAACGATAGATAGATAGATAGATAGAACGATAGATAGATAGATAGATAGATAGATAGATAGATAGATATAGATAGATAGAACGATAGAACGATAGATAGATAGATATAGATAGATAGAACGATAGATAGATAGATAGATAGATAGATAGATAGATAGATAGATAGATAGATAGAACGATAGATATAGATAGATAGAACGATAGAACGATAGAACGATAGAACGATAGATAGATAGATATAGATAGATAGAACGATAGATAGATAGATAGATAGATAGATAGATAGATAGATAGATAGATAGATAGATAGATAGATAGATAGATAGATAGATAGATAGATAGAATGATAGATATAGATAGATAGAACGATAGAACGATAGAACGATAGAACGATAGATAGATAGATATAGATAGATAGAACGATAGATAGATAGATAGATAGAACGATAGATAGATAGATAGATAGATAGATAGATAGATAGATAGATAGATAGATAGATAGATAGATAGATAGATAGATAGATAGCATTAAAAAAGAAACTGAATTCCCTATATTTTGACTTTATGTTCTACAACGTCAAGAAATTTAAAGTATAGAACTGATTAGGGAGTAGATTGGATTTTTTTGTTGTAATAAATAACATAGTACAAGCAGAAATAACCATATAGTTAAGGATGCAATGATAACTATTTTTTCACACCGATACGATACTTGGATCTGAGTACTTGGAGACACCGAGTATATTCTCTGTCAGTTGCAACAAATGATGGTAGATTAGAAAAAATAAATAAATTATAAATACAAATGACCAAAAAGCTAACCTTTCAAGTATAAAAATAAAATGTTCTGTGACATTATTGCCGCGTTTCCGCATTTTAAGTATTGGTTCATGGTATATATATTGACACAAGTACATTAGAATGGTATCAGCCCTGATACCAGTATCGGTATCGGTTCATCCCTAGTTTTGATAATAATTGCTTAAATCACTTTGGAGTCGTTTTGATTCCTCAACAGCCTAGTCTCCCATCTGTATTTGAATGCAGCATCGGCAGCTGTTGGGTAAAATCTCTTTTCATCCACGGGGATTCCACCGACTTGCCTTTAATCCAGAATCTGTACTTTGCTCTCATTGGGTGCTACTGGTAGCCATTTCAACCACCTGTTTCGGATATGATCAGCCCATTAAATTACCGTTATTAGCGGTTATCACTCCCATTAAATGCCGTCAGACTGTGCCCTCTCTACCTACTGAAACGTACTTTTCCGTTTGGTGTTTAAAAACTCTTCAAATTAGGTTTAGGCATTTAAAAGAAAGTATATTTGTCCTTCTGTGACCTTAAGGTTAGGACATAAAACTTGTGGGTTGGTTAAAATTAGTTACAATACACTACTCTGACAAAGTATTTTCTACAAGTGCAGACAGTTGGCTGTTATCAGTGATAAGAATTGTAGATAACCTACTACTGTAGTAGGTAGAGATGGCACAGTCTTGACGGCATTTAATGGGAGTGATAACTGCTTATAACGGCCATTTATTGGATTGACAACATCCGAATCGGCTGTTTCAACCACAACGCTGGTAATCCAGACCTTCACCAGACTGTATTTTATTGAGAATACAATCCCTTTAGTGCTGACAGACTAGTTCTTTTCCTGAAAATGTTTGATGTATTGAAAAATAAGGTCATATCAATACATCAAAGCTAGGTGTATCGTGTTCCCCCGTGGATTAAAGTTGCTGCTTTTCTAAAAACATCAATAAACCACACTGATCCACTAGAGTCAGACCCTTTAGCGCAGCCGAGCTGCAAGCAAACACCCACCACAGCACCAAAACTATGTGGATCCTCGTCTTTTAACTATTCCCTGATACATGTTTTAATTGCTAACACTTGACATATTTTATAAAACACATATTATGTTTTTATCACATGTTTATAGCCTGTTGTGGGTCTTTGAACCCGAGCATATGATCTTCATTTAGAAGAAGGGGTCCCAAATGTTTAAATGAATGTGGTTTCTAGTCCAGAATCTGATGCACATCCTGGTTTAAACACCGACACCCAGAAGATGTCAAACACATCCCAGAATCTTTACCTGATTTTCACACCAGAGTCGGATCATTCATAACGGGATCAAACAGATGAAAATGTTTTCATCAAACAGGAAACCTAAGCAGAGTTTATTTTCGTTGCAAATTTGACAATAAACTTACAAACCCAGAACTGAATAAAATGATCAAGGAACGGTAACTATAATAAGCCAATAAAGCTATTTTAAAACTGATCTTTAAAGTCATATTTTAGAGTATCGTCAATATTTTGCAATTAATGTGCATTACGTAATTATTATTACATAATATTTGAATGGCTATTTTCAGAGTTGTACTGCAAAAAGTACACACTGTCACTTTAACATTTATTTTGAAACAAAACTGTGTTTCTCTTATCTGGATGATCGATGGTGGTGTCACGATCCTAGTTTGTTTTTGGGGTTTGTTTGGACTCTTGGAAATATCCTCACTTGAATTAGCCTAACAGACCTTTTCGGTTCCACAAACAAAGCTCGGGTGACTTCAGTCCCCACCAATTCAAGCGAGGCTCATGCGCCTCAAGGCTACGTTAAAGGCAGCCCCTATCAATCGATTTTTTTTTGTATATTATCATATATCTGCGTTGACTATTAACCTTGTGAATATCAGCAGTATAGACAATGATGGTAGTGTGTGGTCCTCAGTGAACACAAACCTGTAAACATGAGATAAAGCATGCTGCTTTATCTCATGGCTGCATCCCCCCCCCATTCACTTCAGATCTGTTTCATAAACACAACCTTAAATCTAGATGTTTTCAATCCTTCCTTATGAGCAACGCAGGTCAGAGCCATCCAACAATCAACCCCCAACACACACGTGAAAACAACAACTCAGCACTGAGACGCCATGCACTGACTTATCTCATGAGCCTCCTGTTGATATTAAATGGTTCTTGAGCTCTGTTCTCAATTGTTCTAAACTGTTTTTTGGCCCAGCTGTTGGTCCGTTTTGTGTAGGACCTCATTGTATCATGTAGAGATTATCTTAACATTTTTACATGGTATAATCAGCTCCTATACAGAAAAGACACCACAGTTTATTACGTAGAAAGATTATCAGCTTGATTTCACCTGGAAACAAGGAAAAAAATAACAGGAACTGTTTTAGACGACCTACAGTGGGGCCAAAAAGTGTTTGGCAGCAACCAGTTGGGCAAGCTGTCCCACTTAAAAAGATAAGAGATATCTATAATTTCTACCATAGGTACACTTAAACTGTTAGAGACAGATTCTAAAAATGGTGTGTAAAATAAGTATTTAGCACTGTTATGACCCCCCTGTTTACCACGGTTTGTCATATTGTTTAATTTAGTTGTTTGTCTCAGTTTGCTATGTTCTGCCCATGTTTTTCTTTGTCTTTTGCTTTCATATTGAGTGACTTTCCACCCAAACCCTGAAGCAAGATGGCCGCCTACTTGCTGTTGTCCTCTCGCCATGGAAACGACACAAAGTTCCAACAGCCACAGCCGCTCTTCACCAGGTGGAACCAATGCGACTGATTCATCACCAAACGACTTGGAAGAGGATGAAAGGGTGGATGGGTCATAACTTTGGGGGCTTCCAGCACATACAGGAATACCAGGAAATGAACGAGTAGATAAATTAGCAAAAAATTCAGTTAAAAGAGGAAATATAGACATTGATATTAAATTATCCAAATCAGAGGGAAAACATAAGATATGGAGAAGGGCAATGAGTGAGTGGCAAAAAAGTTGGGATAAAGAAATGAAGGCACGAACATAAAAAAACAGTGGGGAAAAATGGAAGATAGTGGCAGAAGTAGAAGGGAGCAAGTTATTATTAGCAGGTTGAGAACAGTTCATACAAAGCTTAACAGTTCATTATATTTGGTGGGGAAACATCCAGATGGGAAGTGCAGGTGGTGCTCTGTCTTGACTAGTAGCATCTTGTGGTTAAATGGCTCTATGTTCCCCAGTTGCTACTGTAGTATGAGTCTTTCCAGTGTTTTCTTGTAAAGGTTGAAAATCTTTGTTGGGTATCTTTGTATTAAATCTGAGTTTTAGATAGTGGTTTCAAGGCATTTTCATTTGTTTAGACTCCCTTTTGGATGGAGTTTTGGTTGGGGAGAAACAACAGATCATTTTGGTTTTCCCCTATTGTCATGAACTTCTGGTTTGTAGAGAAGTAGTTTTCTTTCTTTTTATGATCTATGTTAAGTCAGTTTTACCAGTTAGGAGAAGTGTGTAAGAACAGTGTTTTCTCTCTTCTTCCTAGTTTTGAATCCTCTGCAGAATTTGTTTGCTGGGCTGTGTTAGTTGTTTTTGTTAGAGCCTCCAGCCCTCGACTTTGTTTCTTTATTATAAAATAAAATACTTGTTTTCCACAAGTTAACTCTCCCCCCTTCTTTTCTTTCCCTTTACACCCTTAAAAAGGAGAAAGGGAACATAACAAGCACCAATGAACATGCAAGGTCAATGACCTGAAAAGAACTGGTACCACAGTTACTATTAGTAACACACTAGATTTTCCTGGATTAAAATTCTGCAATGCTCGAAAGGTCCCTCTGCTTAAATGGCACATGTTCAGGTTTGTCTCAACTTTGCCAGAGATCATCTGGATGATCCAAAGGACGATTAGGAGAACGCCATGTGGTCAGATGAGACCAAAATAGAACTCCTGATATGAATGCCAATTGCTGTGTTTAGAGAGAGATGCATCCAAAGAACACCATACCCACTGTGAAGCATGTTGGTGGAAACATTATGCTTCGGGACTGCTTTTCTGAGAAGGGGACGTCCCCTTTGCCTCTGCGTTATGGTAAGGGTTCCAACATTCCCACAAAACAAACAGGGTCCGTCTGCTCCTGCTTCATTATCCACACATGCAGGAGGAAGGCAGCCGAACAGGTCCAAAAAGTTAGAGTTGTGTAATCCTCAAGCATGCTAGCGTTCAAAAAATTTGAAAGAGAGCCTTCTTTATCATTAAGTTGAAATTGGAACATTTCTACTAAACTAACCTGTATCTATGACCTGATGACTTTGTAACACACAGACGATGGTTGGTTTTAAACCCCTGATCGGCTCGGGATCTTCAACTGGTTTGGCCAGGCTGCAAGGCCCTGCCGAAGCCTCTGTTCAGGCCTCCTGTCACAGCAAAGAAGCATTGGAACTGGAACAGAGGCTTCACTTCTTACAATCAAGTGAGGAATTAACCCTTGGGACCACTATGGATCTTCTCTGTCTGGTATTTCACAGAAACTGACATATTTATCTGGATGTTCTTCAGATGGAATCAGCCCATAAAACTGTGGTACAGCAGTTCCCATAAAAACAATATAGGACTTCAGGAAACAATCTGTAACTTTGGGGGTATTTGCGCTCTGTTGCCCTCTCAAGGCTTGCGTTGCGTTACGTAACGTCACGGTTTTTAAAACAACTCTCTATGGAGCTCATCTGTTCCATATGTTCCTAACAGAGACCTTCGCTCTCAGACTGCAGGTTTACTGGTAGTTCCTAGGATTTCTAAAAGTAGAATGGGTGGCAGATCTTTCAGCTATCAGGCTCCCCTCCTATGGAACCGGCTCCCAGGGTTGGTTCGTGAAGCAGACAATTTGTCTATCTTTAAAACTAGGCTAAAAACTTTCCTCTTTGACAAAGCTTACAGTTAGAGATATGTTTATAGGTAGTTAGAGACAGGTTAGACAGGTAGATAGGAAGAGACAGGTTAATGTTAGTAGTCAGGCAGAGTGTCAAAAGTTAGGAAGAGATAGGAAGAGGTAGAGTAGCTAGGTAGAGATAGATTAATGTAAGCCAGGTAAAGATCCGGAGCCGGTCGCGGCTTACCGCCGCGGAAGAAATGTGCCCCACAGGGGCCAGCCAGCGCTGGAGAGAGGTCCCTCAAGGGGATCCTCCCGCACAGTGCGGCCGCCCATTACCTGCCGGGTTGAATCCCCCGGGCAGACTGTGCGGACCCCACCCGTTTATCTCTTAAACGTTTCTCGCCCTCTTCAACTCTGTCCTCTCAGTTCTGTCTATTTTTCCTTAAGATAGTTGTCGACTATCGGTCTCGTGCCGGTATTTAGCCTTAGATGGAGTTTACCACCCACTTTGGGCTGCATTCTCAAACAACCCGACTCCGAGAAGACCCCGGCATGACGGGGGCCGTTACCGGCCCTACACCGTCCACGGGTCAGGAGGACTCAGACAGAGTGTTGGTAGCCAGGTCTCCTAGTAGCTAGGAGACAGGTTAATGTTAGTAGCTATGCTGCTTTAGGCTAGGCTGTTGGAGGACATTATTAGGGTCTGTTCCTACTTTCTCTCCTACTTCTCCCCAACTGCATGATGTGCTGTCAATTCAAGCACTAACCTGTTTTCTATTATAGTAGGTGCTCCGGATTAGCCCTGCTTGACGACCCTGACTAAGATGGCATTGCAGTGACGGAAAATTCTCCACGTCCTGCAACAAACTTGTGCATCAGTTCTATTGCTCTTTCTGTGTCTCTGTTGTGTATTCTCCAAGCCACAGACGGTCGCGGCAGATAACCGCTTGTGCTGAGCCTGGTTCTGCCGGAGGTTTCTTCCTGTTAAAAGGGAGTTTTTCCTTCCCACTGTCGCTGCATGCTTGCTCAGTATGAGGGATTGCTGAGAATTCCACGACGCAATCTTCTGTGGTTCTGTAATTTCTACACTAAACATTGTATTGTAATAACTCTTTTTGTAAAGTGCCTTGAGATGACATCTGTTGTGAAATGGCGCTATATAAATAAACTGAATTGAATTGAATTGAATCTGAAGAAGCCAGTGTACTGATTGTTTTACAAGCTTGCTAGTCAATACAATGAAACATCAAACTAGCAGCATTTCAGTTGGTAAACTGTCAAAATAGTTTCCCAGGCACTGTATTACATCATGCCCAATTAACAAGCCTATATTATGTGCAAATCCAGTAGAAACATGGCTTTTTCAGCATCACTATCACATTCCATTGTTTCTCAAACGCCTCATTCACAGCTGCTGACCACACAAAACTGAAAAGTGTTCCTTGGTAAGTAGTTTTGACCTAAGCTGGGCAACAGTTTGACAAGGAAAGATCTTTCACAGCAGTTCGTGGAAGGAAGTGTTGTTTGACCTGTGTCATCTTGTGTCTTGCTGCTCTCTCAGGCAGCAGGAGGAACAACGGGAGGTGCACCATGAGCTTTAGGCTTTAACGAGGGGAACAGCCTAGTCAGGAGTCGAGAAGCTGGCACAGCTCCACAGCTCTACTTGCTGCAACTTTCCTTACCCTTGATTCCGTACAGCTGCCACACGGACATCAGGCCACAGCCGTTCTGTTGCCACTGTGAATCAGGGGTAACATAGCCTTCTGCGGCGGTGAAGCTCCACCAGCTTTCAGCTTGAGAAACAGGCTTATCTTGCTCCATCACTTCCACTTTTTCTCTTCCTTGTTTCTTCCTACAGCGACTTCCTTGGTTTCTTTGGTGATCTGCCAGGCCTCAAGTCTCAAAACCACAGATTTGTTAATATCAGTTGGTAGCGTACTGCCGTAGAGCAAAACTCAGTCAGTACTTCTGCCAGGCAACCTGAGAGAGAAAAATTGTACAGTGTGAGGTTTTACAGTAGCGGGACCCTCCCATGCAGTGACGGCTCCGGCAATGGGTTTGTCTTGCGTTTTTAACATGTAAAAGTTAGGTAGTGAGTATTTAATGGTAACTGCCATGGTCGAGTAATTAGCAAACTGGTCTCCCGACAGAGGACATCCAGTGCGATGGCTCTCGACCGCACCCTACCTGGCGCATGGGCCTGTTCCCGACACAGACTCCAGGATGTACCCCTTATAAACACAGGAAATTAGCAGCATCATTATCTTCCAACTTTGAGCTCCAGAGTCCCATTAGGTTTGGTGTCACATGTTGACGATCCCTCCAAATGATCACCCTGAATGAGCACAACATCTCGGTCTGAGCTGAACAAAGCTGTAATAACTAATCAGTGATCTCAATTAGTTGTTTTCTGATGTGGAAAAAAGAATAGATAATTTTCATTTGGACCAACCAGAACCAAAACCAGGTAACATTCATGTACCCACTGATGGTCCCATGTTACGTTTTACATTTGCTTTTCTCTCATTGAGGACTTTATCTGCTTTATCTTGAACTCCTGTCTTTGCTCCTCGGGTTCCTCTACATTTACTGCACCTGGCAGTGACTCGGATCCTAATTTCTTTTATAATTGGGAGCTGCTGTCATGTTTTGGAGCACAGCCACCTCTTGTAAAAATAAGAAAAAAAATCCTGCGGAGGAGGGTATCTAGGCACCATCTGTGGGGAAAATGAGGTGTCTTGTTCATATAACTGGAGCGATGACAATAGCTGTAGCAATGCGGTTACTTTAATCTTTGATGTTCAAAGAAGAAGACTTAGACGGTCCACTCCAACACAATAAAAGTATATGGGGCATAATCGGTCCCAGTAGATCTGAGGTTCAGGTACTCACTCTTCCCACATGTTGTCTGAAGCTGAAACAGCCTAACTGGTTTGGTGAAGTCTGTAAATGAGACCCAAGCACATTTTTTTATGTTCTTTTATTAAAAGGGACGAAACAACTACATGTTGTAGAGCAGATGTGAATATAAGCCTAACCACTTCAACAAGCCCCAAGCTGGTCAGATATTTGTTCTTGTATTGAACAAAAAATTGAATTAATTGCGATGTGAAACGTGCCAAGTTGATCGCGATTTTGAAGTTGATTTTAATAATAACTAAAAGACAAAAAATTCGGAATGACACACGTACATTTTTTGGTGTGTGTACATTTTGATCCCAACATTTTCGGTTATGGAAGCAGCATGAAATTTAGAAACTACAACAAATGTTGTGAAAGTTACATTGTTGTCAGAAACGTTCTCATCTTCCCTTTCCATCTCCAGTTTTTACCTGCTGTCCAGCTTTATGGACGAATCGGGGAAGAAATTTCCTTCATACCACATCCTGGTCGCAACAAATGTGTGGCAGAGTGCAGTTCATCGTTCCGCAAAGACGAAAGCACATAGAGTCCAATCCGAGTATTCTCACCAGGCAGCGGTCTGGTGCGGGTGCAGAGCGCCGCAAAGTTTACATATGAAGTCGATTTTTTCCAGACGCTGCATTCAGATTTCTATGAAGCCATCTTTCAATGAAGCTGATACTGAGCCAGACAGGATATGAGACATAAGCCAGTGAGGCGCATCAGGTAAAATCCAAACGAAAACCTGTGTTGTTGTTTTTTTCTGGCTTTTTCTTAGCTATTAATGACAGGGATAACAGTCAATAGTGTATGATAGTCCACATTAGTGGAGTACATCTTTAAATGTAAAAGTACCAAAAACTATGAAAAGGCTGAGAAATGGTTAGAGGTTATCTATTAAATAACTAAAAAAGTAAAGACTGGAGTATACATAAAGATTTGTTTTAATATTTAATATTCTTTTTAACCACATATAGCAAGAAAAAATTAAATATATTGAAATCAAAAGACTTCTTTAAGTAAACAGACTATGATTGCAGTGTTTCGTGATTCTGTCATGTGTCCTTTTATGAAAATCTAAACATGGCCCCTATATCATAGTTCAGTTGGGGCTACAGAGGAAGCTATAGTCATCCAAAAAAAAATTTGGAGGACAAATGCACAAACATGCTACCGAAACATTTTAACACACACATGCACATTATTGTATGACACCTATAAAATACGCCCAAACAGTTTTTGTTCAAAATATGTATTACCCTGTAACAGTCAGAGGGCAAAGCCCCCCAAAAATCCCACAATTTAAGTAGGAGGTTCAAACATTTTCCTGCCATAAATTAAAAAAATATACCATCTGATAAAAAAACAGTAAAAACTACAATTTAAGTCTGTGAAAGCTGTAAAAACCCGAACAGAATATAGAAGCAAACTGTTTATGCTAATATTTAGGCTCATTAAAAATATAGTTTACATGGGAGTCAATGGCACAAAAAAATTACAAAGGAGGACGTACGCTACTTAATGAGACCAGCATTATATTAAACAGTTCTATCGCCAACACAACTTTTTCTTTAACTTTCATGAAAAAAATGACCTTCAAAAGATTATGAAACATATTTTGGACATGTGTTGGTGATATTTTTGGTTTCACATAAATGAAAACCAGGGCACAAATTTGTTTGGATACTTCAATTAATGGAAACGGAATGGATTTAAAAGTAGAAAGTATCTATGGAAGGAATGAAGGAAAAAAAATGGCAAAAAAATGTATCAAATTAAACTGTTAGGCATCCAAGATGGCACACCCTTTGAGGACTGGGGTCCTGTCCAGGATCTCTGCCCCTGAAACATTCCTCCCATGCTACCGTCTGCACCTCTGCTAAGATCTACAATGAATAAAAATGTGGTGTTAAAAAATCCCGAAATGATTCTAGGTCAAGCACATAAGTAGATAATCTGAAAACTGAAACTACATCAAACTGTAGAGAAGACACCTTTTAGTTTTTGGACCTTTTAATAATGTATAATGTCTCTTTTGTGCAATGATAAGAATCATTATAACAAAGACACCAAAACATGCATTTCTTCCACAGAGAAATAAAGTCACAAACTCTGCTACTATTTTGGTGCCAGGCTTGGCTGTAACTGGTTTCTAATTGTACATAATACTTGTGAATGCTATAACATTAATGATAGCCTCCTGTCCAGAAATTAGTGGTGTCACTTTCTTTTAAAGTTTACTCTTTCATTAAAGCTACAGGGTGACGGGAGCCGATCCGATGCAGGGTTCTGCAGTTACTCGTCAGGCAGTCCTGTTTTATTGGAGCCTTTTTTTCAGGTTAAAACTGCCCCAGAAACCTGATAGCCATTACAGAGGAAAGAACCGCTGGATTCTTTACAGCCATTACTGGTTGTAATTATAGAAGTGATCTCAAAGTGACTCACAGAGCGGCTTTTTTTGTCCTTCATGGAGAGAAAACAAATCAGAAACCAGGGCTCCATCTGTGGAACTTGTGTTTTTTATTTCTAGCAGCTAGAAAAAATAAAAAAATAAATCGACAAGAGTCTTTAGCAAACATATTTGGTTTTCAAATATGGGGCATCATGTTAGAGAGCAAAGCATCATGACCTTTAACTTGTTAGGACATTTGAAATAAAAATCTCAAGGCCTCTGGAAGGAAACTGAAAATGGGTTGTCAATGAGTATTACAACAGGATAATGATCTAAAATATATGCACAAATCCACACAGACTCCGCCTAAAAACCTCTCATGGTCTCCTTCACTGAAAAATGTGTTATTTTTTAAATACAATCAGTCACTCTGAATTGTATAAGCATGCTGCATGTGAGCATTTTCTCCAAGCCCCATACCTTGCATTAGCCACAGAACAAAAAATAGAGAAAACAAGTAAGTCAGAAAAAAGCAGTCCCTTGTATGTCACAGGGGAAATTAGTATTCATGGTCTTGCCTTGGCTAGCGACGGTCCACGGTATAACTCCCGTTAAGTTAAATAATGTACATAAAGCGTTCTTGATTTCTACTAGCATATATTCGACAAAGATGCCATCAATCATGCTGGGAGAACTGTACAAAGAACACAAAATAATACATTTCTGCACAGTAAGGCATTGCCATCAAGAATAAGCAATAAAGCATATCACTCAACATAAATCCATCACAAATCCCGACTTCTACAAAATCCTGACACAAGCAGCAATTACACTAACATTATTATAACAAATGTAAACTCAATAGTTCTATCACAAATAAACATCTTATTTTCATACAAGCACATAAAATATACAAACTGCATACATCGTTGGCCACATTAACTGGAAGCGGTTAATAAAACATGTTGAGGTACTTCTGAAATTAAAACAAAGGAAAAATGTCACCGCGCACATCTCCAAGCCTCTAACCTATAGAATGGATTAGGAAAACCATGCTGCCCTCTACTGAGTGTGACGTGCAAGTGAAAAAACAGGCCAAACCATAACAGCAGATTTGTTCCACCCTGGAAACATTCCAAATGTCTACGCTGGAGTATTAGGGCCATTGTAAACAAAATAAAATATTCTAAACTTCCGCCCAAAAAACTCGGAAATTCTGTGTTTAAAGTTAAATATTTACCTAAAAAAACCATGGAAATTCCCTGATGTCAAAAAGTAGCAAAATTGTAATAAAGAAATCTGATTTTCTGAGAGTAATTGCACATATTTTCCAGGCAAAAACCCAGAAATCATCTGTCACAATAGTCACAAATTATGAGCTAAAAGACAGAAATTTTTAGATTAATTGCAGATGTTTTCTCTGATGTAGAAAACAAGAAATGTGCAAGAAAAAAATAAGAAATTTCTGATTGAAGGCATACATTTTTTCTTACATTTTTCTTAATTTACAATAGCAGAAATATCTAAGCTTAGATATCGAAAATCTCTGCCTTTAATAATAGAAATTCTGTAGTTTTTTTCTCGAATGTTTGTGCTCTTTTTACATCAGAGAATTGCGCTTTTTTTCTAGAAAATATCTGAGATTATTCTCAATTCTTTTTTTTATTTTTATTTACGTGTCCTGTCTGGCAGTGTAGATTGGTATCTGAGTAACAAGTAAAGCCCAACAGATTTACTTTCTGAAGCAGAGCATTACAGCTTTTGAAATAGTACTCCAGCTGATAAATATGTGTGAAAATTCTTTATTAGTGATTGCTGTGGGATTGATTTCTTGAGGTTATCGACACAATACACAAGAGAGAAGAAAAAAGAAAAAGAAGCTGGAGCAACATAAACAAAACAAATCCAATGAAATAAACTAAAAACTACACATCCACGACATACAAAAATGGGTATATTATTACAACAATTTCCCTGAAAAGCCCCTGCTACCAACCAACCATTGATGAGTTGAATTTCTGGAAGAAACTCGCTCCAAAGGAACCCAAAGACCATTCCAGGTGAATCTTAAACATTGATAAACAAAGACGTTTATCTCCCCCTCTGAGTTTCAGATTGTCGACCGCTGAGAAACGGGAGCTGTGAGCCTCGTGTGCCGAGAGCTCAACCAGAGACTTCACGTTCCGCCGCCGCCACAGAACCGATAAGAGGTGAATGCCAAACTGGAGAGCTCCAGAAAGGTACTGTAAAGAGGTGGATGCTACGGGCCTATCGCTGCGCAGCCGGCCAGGAGCAAGCCGGGGACAGGAGCTTCCCAGCGCTGCTAGCCATATTAGCAATGCTATGTTAGCCTGCTGGCTAACAACCTTTGGAGAACCCTCCCCCAATCGACGCGCAGCAACTTGGATGACTTTAAACGTTCATAAGGTCTGTTTGGGCTAAGACAAATTAGTTAAGAATCTCTAATTTTAAAGGTGTGTGATTTAATGTTAACTTTTATAAGTTTTCCTCAGCTGTTTGGGTAATACAGGCCCCTCGGCCTAAAACTTTAATGAGTGTTTTTTAAAAGACTTTTCCCGACAAAGAATCGTTTTAAATTCTGTAATTTGAACTACTCAATCAGACAGGAGTTTTCCCCTTTTTGTTAAATGTTTAATAAATGTATTTGAGCAGCTCCAAACGCCCATCTGTGTTACAGGGAGCTAAGCTAAATTGAGGCCCAAATTGTTGGCCCAGGCCGGCACTCAATGAATAAACAGACAGAGGTGTTCAAATAAAGATTGGTTTAGAGAAGATTAAGAACAGAAACGAATCTTATTAGCCGTGTTTGAGACGTGCGGAACCAACCGAGACGCCTTCTAGCAGCGTTTATACTTTTTGCGGCTTGTCCCTGCTGAGAGCCAATATTCTTGAAGACTGTAGGGGGCGGCGTAGGGCTATACGGCATGCATACAACACTACACCATAGTAGAAGTTGAAATCACTCGTTTATAAGATGGTGACACCCATGAGCTTAAACAAAGCAACTGAAGAGGAACTACCAGCAGGCAAAATTCTTACTCAGGGGTGGAATATAATATAAACACCTCAGATGGGCAAACTGTACTTTTTTATAGTAGTGCTAGCTACTCAGAGGGATTGAATTCTTTAAGTCGAAAGCTAAAATAAATATGATATTTTCAGCCCATAGCAACAAATGTAAAATATTAATATAAATCAAAATTATTATAATAGAAAATAATGCATATTTATTTGTTTTATTAGCATTTTAACATGTATAAATATCAATTTTGGGACAATTTGATTTTTCGAATTTTGGCATGTCGTGCTTTCCATTATGGAACTCCAAGATACTCAAAACACCCTGGATGGATTCCCAGTCCATTCCAGAAATTTTAATTCATTAAATTTTTATGAAAACTGTTAGCTACAAAGGTAAATCTTGAAATTTTAAAGATTTATGGGAGACCCTAAGGCAAGGCAAGTAAATGCAATTTTATTTGTATAGCACACTTTCAACATGAAGGCAATTCAAGGCGCTTTACATGATTCAGTGGTAGAGAAACCAAATATATGATAAAAATAAGAAAATTAAAACAGATCATTACTAATAGAAATGCATTTAGTAACTGAAGCATAAGAAATAAAATTTAAGTGAGAGTAAAACAATTTAAAAACAAATTAAACATATGAATAAACAGAGAAGGTGTAAAGCACAAATTTATATTTGTATAAAAGAATATAGATTAAAAACAGATAAAACACCATCAATTAATCCATCAATAAAGAACAGATTTATGCAAAATAATATAGATTAAAAAGAGATAAAACACAATCGGTTAATCTATCAATAAAGAACAGATTTATGCAAAATAATATAGATTAAAAACAAATAAAACACCATCAATTAATCCATCAATAAAGAACAGATTTATGCAAAATAATATAGATTAAAAACAGATAAAACACAATCGGTTAATCCATCAATAAAGAACAGATTTATGCAAAATAATATAGATCAAAAACAGATAAAACACCATCAATTAATCCATCAATAAAGAACAGATTTATGCAAAATAATATAGATCAAAAACAGATAAAACACACAATCGGTTATAGAATAAGAATAAAAATCACGTCATGAGAATCAAAGAGTGGTCAAAAACACAGTTTAGGACTCAAAGGCAGCTCTGAATGGCAGAGTTTTAAGAAGTGGTTTGGGTTGCTTGTGCCTTGGGCCAGATCTGCAGAGGAAATTAGGAAATGAGGATCAGCCTGGAGGGCGCGAATACTGAGAGAGAGAGGAAACAAAAGGAGCAGAGCAAACAAGCAAAACATAACAGACAACAGTGGGACGGAATAAACAATAACTGAAGAATCTAAGAAGAAAATAAAGAAATAATGAGAAACTGACTGGAAAAAAAACAGAAAAAGAATAAGGTACAAATGAAAACAGCCCAAGATCCTGACAGCATCTTGTTGAGATATTGCAAGAACTTTGGCTCGCTGGCATAAGGGGAAGTATATTTTTTTCCAACCTGGACCTTATTCGAGAGCGAGGGAGGGTACAGAATATGTGTAATAGCGTGTTCTTCAACACCCTGGGAGTTGCCCCCAAGGAAATAACTATTTTACCAGCAAAAAATGCACACACACAGGTTTCGTTTTACCATAAAGCGAGAAAAGAGAAAAATCAAGCAAAAACGTATAGAAATCGCCTCAAGGACATGGGGAACGTTCACTTTATCGTGGCACACCGCAGGACCGTCACCCCAGAGACCACATACACCGCCTCCAGCTCTCAGCCTGAACAGAAAGAGGGAAGTCACAAACAGAACAAATCACATAAACATTAAAACAACCGTGACATAAAACAAATGGCTTCCACCGAGCTCCAGCAACAAGGTGGAGTCGCCCACACGGGACTATAAGTTTGGCGACAACAATATAGGAAACTAACAAATAAAAATAAAGGAATAAAACGAAAGAGCAGTGCCGCCCGCAGGACGGCAAGGTCTTCAGTCTGGAAAGGAACAGACCCCAAAATCAGCATCATAATTTATGATTAGAGCAGGCCCAGAGGAGATGCAGGCCACGTACCAGGTCCAGGAAAATGAGGAGCACTCCCCCTCCAACAGCATACAGATAATACAATTCCCCTTGTTCTAGCACAAATTGCTCAATCAGAACAGTTTGCTGAAGGTTATTGTGCTACGCAGCAGACGTATACACCTCCTGCTTTATGCTGGAGTCACCTGGGGACGAGCGATAACGTTACCCCCCAGCAAAACCAAAAGTAGCCTCCACAAACTTCTTCAGAGTGCACAAACAGATCTGCATAACTGTACACTTCAGTGCCTTTACTATGACATCTGTTGTGAATTGGCTCCAGATCAGTGATCTTAAAGCTTTCACTTTAAGACCAGGCCAATGCACCAATGTATTGTTTGCCGGCCACCATTAAACATCACAAAAAATAAGGGTGCTGTGTTACCTTTCAGCTAATAGAAGCTAACGATAGCTGTGACGAAAACTTTGTAAGAAATACTCAGAAGGCAGGGAATTAAGGTTTTCAGCGGCAGATTATCTTAGCGTGTGGACATACCATTTGTTGTTATTAGCCTCCAGTAATAAAGCAAAGAACCTCTGTGTTATTTTTGACCAAGATATGTCATTTAGATCCCATATTAAAGAAGTCTCTAGGATTTCGTTTTTTTACCTTAGGAATATTGCAAAAATTAGAACCATCCTGTCCAGGAATGATGCTGAAAAACTAGTCCATGCCTTTGTTACTTCAAGGCTGGATTACTGTAACTGTCTATTATCAGGTAGTCCACAGAATACAATTAAAAGTCTTCAGTTAGTTCAAAATGCTGCTGCTAGGATTCTGATGAATATTAAAAGAAGAGATCACATTTCCCCTGTTTTAGCTTCTCTTCACTGGCTCCCAGTAAAATCTAGAATAGAATTCAAGATCCTCCTTCTGACATATAAAGCCCTTAATAATCTAGCTCCATCATACATAAGAGACCTGATTGTTCCATATGTTCCCAACAGAGACCTTCGCTCTCAGACTGCAGGTTTACTGGTAGTTCCTAGGATTTCTAAAAGTAGAATGGGTGGCAGATCTTTCAGCTATCAGGCTCCCCTCCTATGGAACCGGCTCCCAGGGTTGGTTCGTGAAGCAGACAATTTGTCTATCTTTAAAACTAGGCTAAAAACTTTCCTCTTTGACAAAGCTTACAGTTAGAGATATGTTTATAGGTAGTTAGAGTCAGGTCAGACAGGTAGATAGGAAGAGACAGGTTAATGTTAGTAGTCAGGTAGAGTAGCTAGGTAGAGATAGGTTCATGTAAGCCAGGTAGAGAGTGTTAGTAGCTAGGTCTCCTAGTAGCTAGGAGACAGGTTAATGTTAGTAGCTATGCTGCTTTAGGCTGTTGGAGGACATTATTAGGGTCTGTTCCTACTTTCTCTCCTTCTTCTCCCCAACTGCATGATGAGCTGTCAGTTCAAGCGCTAACCTGTTTTCTCTTAGTCTCTTCCTACAGTAGGTGCTCCTGACCCGCCCTGCTTGACGACCCTGACTAAGGCCACGTCCACATTAAGCCGGGTAATGCCTTAAACGTATAATTATTTAGTCTACACCCCCTATCGTCCACACTAACCCGGATAATGCCTTAAACGTATAATTATTTAGTCTACACCCCCTATCGTCCACACTAACCCGGATAATGCCTTAAACGTATAATTATTTAGTCTACACCCCCCTATCGTCCACACTAACCCGGATAACGCCTTAAACGTATAATTATTTAGTCTACACCCCCCTATCGTCCACACTAACCCGGATAACGCCTTAAACGTATAATTATTTAGTCTACACCCCCCTATCGTCCACACTAACCCGGATAATGCCTTAAACGTATAATTATTTAGTCTACACCCCCCTATCGTCCACACTAACCCAGGTAATGCCTTAAACGTATAATTATTTAGTCTACACCCCCCTATCGTCCACACTAACCCGGATAATGCCTTAAACGTATAATTATTTAGTCTACACCCCCCTATCGTCACACTAACCCGGATAATGCCTTAAACGTATAATTATTTAGTCTACACCCCCCTATCGTCCACACTAACCCGGATAATGCCTTAAACGTGTAATTATTTAGTCTACACCCCCCTATCGTCCACACTAACCCGGATAACGCCTTAAACGTATAATTATTTAGTCTACACCCCCCTATCGTCCACACTAACCCGGATAACGCCTTAAACGTATAATTATTTAGTCTACACCCCCCTATCGTCCACACTAAACCGGGTAATGCCTTAAACGTATAATTATTTAGTCTACACCCCCCTATCGTCCACACTAACCCGGATAATGCCTTAAACGTATAATTATTTAGTCTACACCCCCCTATCGTCCACACTAACCCGGATAATGCCTTAAACGTATAATTATTTAGTCTACACCCCCCTATCGTCCACACTAACCAGGCGTCGTTTAAGGTCTGTGGCCGGATAACTATTAGCCGGGTAAGAGAGCCGTGTAAATCTTAATTCAACGGCTAAACGAGCTAGTGTGGACAGCTTCCCCGGATAATGAAAGGAAGTGGCGTCAATGAATTCTGCGTCAAAAACAATACGACACTACAGACAAAGACAACAGCGAAGAGTAATAAATTGATCTCGTCGTCTGTCCGCACCAAAAACTCTCTCTTCTTCTGAGCAGCTATTGTTCTCTTCGGTTAACGGGACAAGCAGATATGTACTGTGCTGTAGAGCTTCTTGTATATATTATGTAGGCGCTGGCGTCCCGTAGATTATACGCGTGCTCAGTGCGTCTTTTCGCGCATGCCCAGTATTTGCACAGGTCGGTATGGGATTGCGCAATCATGGGAACTTAAACGGACCTTAAACGGGGCGTAAATGCTCGTTTATTAGCAAAATGTGTGTGTGTGTGTGTGTGGAGGGGGGGGTTGAATCTGTTAACTGGATAACAGGGTAAAACATGTTTACAGTTATGTATATATATATATATTATTTTTTTTCAATACAGCAGTGTAGGAGTTTGTCTCCTACTTCAAATTGGAGGACATTAACTGGACCCATGTGGACGAAAAAATACGTTTTGGTTTGACTTTTTGTTCGTGATGGCTCTCTTCTGTCAATGACACATGGCTTTGAACGGTGAGTTGGACATTATTTTGTTTTTTTGTGTGGTTTGTGTCTGTTATAATTGTATCCTTATTATATCACTTCAATCACAAGAATTACAGTTTTCCAATGATGCATGTATATGTATATAGAAAGCGTGTCGCCAAAAAGGGCAAATTTGATCAGAGAGTAACGTACTGCCAATGGGACATAAAAAAGGCTGTTTCATATGCCCCTACTCCCCAGAATAAGCCAAAGCCCCTTGAGTATTTTTTTTCCTGACACCCGGTTTGGTTAAGGCTCCACAAATTTTTCGTAAAGGGAACGTTTGTTTATTTTTCTACCTGGGGATTATTTTTCGCAAATATTACGCTGATTTACTGACCCAGACAAGTTTGGAGCCGCTTAGAGTCCTTTGGGAGGAGTTTATATCCATTCATGATCAGCGGGGTATCCATTTAACGGGAGTCAATCAGCGCAGGAGATTTCCGCTTGTAATAAGGCATTATCTGCCATAAAACTCCTTCATTTAAGGAGTTTAGAACGGAAGTGCTTATTTGATCGGTTCCGGGGTGATTTACAGGCAGTAATCCAACCACACTATCACACGATTACGATGACGACACTGCTGTGCTCCATCCCAGCTGTAGGTTGATCAGGGCTTTCACTCTGTGCTCTACGGCGGACAGTTAGACAGAACTTTCTACTGCTGACATTAACATGGTTCACGTTGGCGTGTTTTTAAATCACACTAACCAAATGACCAATTGGACTAAGTTCAGCTTCAACAGGCTCCATTTCTGCAAATGGTGGAAGGTAAGTTGGAATCGGTTGGATTAAAAACCTTTAAGCTAATACCTTAGCACCTCCAAGACGTTCTGAACTCACAGGGAAATATCGCTAAATACTGCAAGTTATCTGGGGCAGATAATGCCTCATTTTGATGCAGCAAATCTCCTGTCAAATCTCCCATTACATGGATATTCGCTGATCGCAAGTGGATGTAAACTGCTCATGAAGGGCTCCAAGAAGATCCAAACTTGTCTGGTTGAGTAAATGACCATAATATTTGCTAAAAATAAGGCCCAGGTTAAAAAAGAACCAACCCTCCCTTTAAATCACTAAAAGATTCTGGTAAAGGCCCGTTCAGACTCCAGTAGAATCTGAGAAGTGGAGAACAAGAACAGATAGGAAGTTTTATACCACAAAGGAACTCAAGTGCCGAACTCCTGGGAATTATTCTCATGTCCCTCCTACTTCAAACTGCTAACCAATCACACAATATTAGTCAGACAACGCATAAGACAAAAAGTTCTGCTCAGGATGTGTCAAGAACGGGCCGCAAGAACTCCCCAAATCAGGAATGCAAGGACAGGACAATGTCTTTTGCTCCTGCATCCCTGGGAGACAAAACAAATTGCTCTGTTCATGTGGAGCCTGTACGGGTCCCAGAGGAAATCAGACAGTTATATGTGTCCATGATTTTACCACATATCTTCAGAGGTATTTTGGTTGCTGTGCATCGTTTTAGACAAGCACAAGGTCAGCGGTTCAGGTAAAACCTACTATTTTTAGTGGAGGCTTACTGGTTTCTCCCAGTAAGAAGGAGAAAAAACAATATCAGAAGCAACAGACCTACAGTACGTTCTCTGATTTTTATGATTTACATGTGTGATTAGGTAGCTCACCATCATACCACATCTTCCCACAGCATTTAGCTTTTATTTACACTGAGGAGGCTTGTTTTTGATGCCTCGCCACAGGAAGGTCCTGGGCTTAAAATTATTTTCAATTATGCACCGTGACTAGGAAAGATGTTCCAAAGAATCGTTTTATGTACTGTGAGGGCATCGTTTGACACAAATGCACTGTTCACACTGCATCTGATGCTGATGTCCCGCGTTCATCCCGGTTCTTCCCGTTCTCCCTCTTCACTAAAATCAACGGCACAAAGTCCTAAAAAAACAAGCAAGATCATTCTGGATTTATGCTCCATCAAGAAACGTTGCACCATGTCATCGGATAAAGAAAACAAAGGTGAATTCCTTGGATCAGAAGTCAAAGACATTGTGAAGAAATGCAAGTTGCCTCGAATGGCCCTTGTAGGTCAGAGCCAGACCACCTGTGGCTTCTATGGAGAGAAAAAGACTGAAAAATACAAAGTTAACAGCTGAAATAACAGCAACTAATACGTACGTTGAGTAGTAGAAGAGAAAAGTAGCAGTGTGAAGAGAATTAGGCCACGCCCACAAAATATTTGCATAAATATCCATTAGGGGTTGGAGTAATCTCAATCGTGTTAAACATTTGCACAGTTTGGACGATGTGTGCGGAAATTGGAACCAAACTTGTCTTCTGTCACTGGGTGAAGTTTCATGCTGATTAGGTCAAGGGAGTTATAAATAAAGAGCAATTAAAGTTTATTAAGCCCAAGTTCCTTCTTTTAGGATGAAGGAAATATGAATGAAACACTATGAATCTGTCCATGTGGGAAGTGGCAGCTATGCTGGGAGAGCCAGAATGGAGGAGCAGCTCTACAAGGTCTTGGTGTGGATGTTAAGTGCTAGCTAGTGCTAACTAATATTAGCTTCACGATGTCATATATGCGACTTTGTAGGCATTTGAATTGCTAATTTTTACAAGCAAATAAATTACAAATCAAATGAAAAACACACCTGAAACACACGTTATAAGTTATAATTTGAATTACGGTACGGCATTAAGTGCGATGCAAGGTGTGAGGCAAAGCAGACCAGAAAATAACTTTGATAACACGATGTCTTTCATCCATTGGGTTTTTTGGAGGGTAAGCCTGGTTTATACTTCTCTAACAGGAAGTTTTCACCCAGACACAGAAATATTGACGCCGATGTTTTTTTCGTTTATAGTTCTCCGTTGATTTTCAGTGTTTAAATGCAACTCCCCACCTGGACAGAAGTGGGTTCTGACTTTTTATGGCGGGTTTGCCTGACATTGCAGAGATGTTTCTGGTTAACTAGAGTTTGTTTTCTTCAGCTTGCAAAAGCATTCCCCATAAGGAACAATGCCCAACAAAAAGTAGGTTTTGATTGAGCTGGAAAGCTTTTTTCCAGATGTTCAGCTTATAATACTCTAAAAACATGTTCTCTACCCCTCCTGGTGTTCAAAATCACTAAAAGACCACATTAGATCGATTGCCCTTTCAATATAAAGCATGTAGTGCCCAAACACTGCATTGACTACTGATTATAGCGACTATAGAGCACCATTCGGGTGAAACGATCTGTGCCAATGCAGATAGAGTAGTATGAACAATGCTAGAGGCTCCCCATTGGGCTTTGTTAGGGACCTGATGACATCCTGCATATAAGGTATATAACGTCTATCATGTTTTTGCTGTCTAGTCAAAGTGTGATCCCTTCAACATCCACAAACAGTCATGATTTTGATAACTTTATATCAACCATGCCTTATGAGCAAATTCACAGATTTCCAAGCAGATCCTTCAAAACCTCTCAGAGGAGTTTGATCAAATGTAGAGGCTGTGACGACCAAACGAGGTCAAAGTCTCAAGTTCAATCCAAGATGGCAGACTTCCTGTTTGTTGTAGATCATGGGCGCAAAGGAGTTTTAGGTAGGTTTGGGGAAGTTCTACATGTGTTCCAAATTTCATATCTCTATGATAAATGAAGCTCAATGAGGCCAGAGTTTTATATTGCAATCCCCAACCCTGACTACTTAGTGCAGATGTGAGAACATTTCCAACTTTATTCAAAAAGTTCCGATTAACGAATCAATCAAAAACAGATTCTCATGAGCACATCTGGGCACCATCTCACACCTCATTTTTCTCTAATTACATGCTAAATAACTCAAATTATTGGAGTTAATTTATGACTGTTCAACGTTACAAATGGCACAGTATAGGCCGGAACGATAGATTTGATGTATACATTTCTCTGATTTCCTCTGGGTCAAAAATATGCATGCATCCTCTCATATTCAAAACTCAGAAAAAATATTTATTCCCAACAGATTCTGTCTGTTTTTGTTTTTCCTACAATAGTGTTTCAGATCAACACACCGATATTTAAATCAGATGAAGATAACCTGGAACAATGTTAAGATTTTATCGATGAAGAGTTCACTTACCAAAGGAAAAATCTATGCAAACCAACCTGGCTGTGAGTGAAAAACCCTAGCTGCTGGTTTTTCCACCCTTGGCAGCATCGAGCATTTCTGATAACCAGTGATTAGATTTTTGCAGCTCAGTGGAGGAATTTTGGCCCAGTCTGCTTTGCAGAACTGTTCTGATTCAGACACATTCGGGGGTTTTCAAGCATGAACAACCTGTTTAACGTCACGTCACATCATCATAATGAATTTTATCTTTAATAACTGCAAGGTACTCTGGTTTCTGTAACTCTGTCTAAAATGTACATAATTGTGTTGATTAAATTCTGTTTTTTACACCTTTCCACTTCAGTGTCTTAATGTTTGCATTTCCTGTCGTTTTTCTGATGTTACAACCAAAATTTCCCTTGTGGGACAGTAAAGGATCGTTCTTTTCTATTGTTTTCTATTCTATTGCATTTTAAACTATGATTTACATCTGAACTTTGGCCACTCAAAAACGCTCAGTTTATTAATTTGAACCATTCAGAGCAGGACTCACCAGTGGGCTTCGGATCATCTTTCTGGTGCAAAACTTGATGCAAACTGAAAGTCGGGCGTTCTCCTTCAGGATTTTTTTCCTGAGAACAGAACAGAATGGTTCTGTAAATTCGTCCAGATCCTGTAGCAGTAAAGCTGCCCAAAACCATCCCACTACCACAATTTTGTGACTACATGATTCCAGAAACTATTTATTACGAGGAGAAACACAGAAGTAATGATGAGCCTGCCTGACATATACAGCTGCAATATGCATGGTAACAGCACCAGCTAAACCAAAGTTAATCTGCAAAGGCAGTGAAACATTTCACACTCTAAACCCACTCAGAATATTCAGGAAATGTGGCTATTTATGTGGGTAACTGAAAAGCATTTTTGAATTCTAAAGTAAGTCAATTCCTTTTTAGCTTATTTTATGTACAAGAACGTGTGGCAGTTATAGGCAGAAAAACTAAAACTTTTAAAAATAAATATTTTAAACCCTCCTGCTATTTAATGATGTCAGCTTTACAAATGAGTAAAATGTGAACACTAAGAATTAAAATAACATTGCATTGAAAATATACAGATTTTAACTCCAATGTTGCTTTAAACAAGGGGGATTGTCACCTCATAAAAGAAAGTTTAGAGTGTTTTTCTGGTTTCTTTTCAGTGCAGACCACCAGGTTCTTCTTCCAGATATTTCCAGGTCACGCAGTGAGTCTCAGTTTGGGTTTAAAATCAGGAACTGCGTGAGTGTAAAGGAGAAATATATATTGACTTAAAGACTTTTTCTTTGGGTGCAGAGTTCCCTCTGCTTTTTGCGCTGCAGAACCCGGCAGTGAAACGGTTAAGAGTCACATGGTAGCGGGTGGTATTATCAGCCCGGGCCTGCAAAAAAAAGTGTATGGAGAAAAAAAAAAAAAAAACAGGGAACAAAGAAATCAGAGTGTATTTAAGGAGAAGTCGGCCCGGATTCTGGAGCCAGCCGTGTGACTCTCGGCACCGCACATTGCTGCGCCAGAAACGCTGCCTGCTTGTGCACCTCCATCCAGCACGGCTCCTGACGGACGGCGGTGAGGATGCGGACTTCTCTGGCCGTGTGCTTCTGCGTGTTTGCGCTGCAGTGTTTCCAGAGCACGCTTGGTGCTCCAGTGCGCGGAGCCGGCAGGTACAGAGCGGCACCGGTGAGTCCCAGTCTCCGCTTTACTTTCACGCAGGAGCTTTTTGTTGTTGTTTTGGTGCGGAATGAATCCGCCACCATGTGGAAATCTTCATCTTTATAACAGCTTTGCTGCTGACATTCCTAATTCAACTTAATCCATCTCAACCCCTCCCTAGCACCCACGCACGCATGCATGCACATTCATGCGCAACAGGTTGCGCTTGTTAACGATTTGGAGCCGTTTGCGCTGTGATTCTCGATTTGTATGAAATATTAGTTTGCAGTTCAGGTGTCTGGACACTTTTGCACACCTTTTGCTCAGAATCATCAGGACCCATTTCTCTACTGTAGTTAAGAAAATTGTTATTTTTAGACACGCACTGCGCTTGACCAGTCACTATAATTAGTTATTTAAAGAAACGAGTTTATGTATTTAGATTTAGATTTTATTTATTTGTCGGCTCAGCATCAACAGAAGCAGCAATCCCGACTCTGAGTATCTCCATAGGTATCTCTGGCGTGCAGAACGGGTACGGAGACCCAAAACTGCCAAAATTGAAAATAACCACAGAAATAATTCTCTTTAAAAAGCAATTAAGCGAGAACAACACCAATAAATAAGAAAATGTGATAAATACAATGACAATTAGTAACAATTATGATATATTATAAATGTAATGTATTTTTATTTTACTTTTGTTATATTTTCATATATAGGCCATTACTTCCCAAAGTTGGGATATGTAAATCCGGGGTCATGAGGTTGTCTACACAAATGAACCCAAATACCCAAAACGATTATGAATAAGCATTTGCATTATAGAATTGTTACAAAAGATTAAAAAAACATAATGTTGAAAAAATATACGCAAAATGTTGGCTAAGATATTGACTGGTCCTGATTATTTTGTTATTTTACCTTTTTTATTTTATTTTTTTTTTTTGTGGTCACGAGCGTCTTACAAGCTGAAAAGTTTACAAATCACTGAAATAGACAACTGCCGGTTAAAACAATGAATAGAAGGTAGCCAATAAAAGTGAAGTAAATAATTAGCATAATAAATTTCAATATGTAATTCATCTGTGATTTATTTATTTATTCCCCTATTTGTTATTTTTTTGTTATTTAATATTTAGACACACTTTTTGCTCTATTTTTACCCTTAAAATGACAAAATCATGTAAATGTATGCATTCCTTCCACATGTTTTTGTTTTGCTGTTCGCTGATCTTTTTTCTTATTTCTTATCTTCTGCAATCAGGTTAATGAGAAACCAGGGGCCTTGATGGGCCCTTTGTATGATGGTGGCATTTTGTCGTTCTTTTTTAAATTTCTGGCACTTTCGGTCGTCCGTAGTTTTCAGGCTAGTTGATGGGTTTTTTTTTGCAGCCAGGTTTGAACTTTGGGGAGGAAAGATGGAAAAAACGGTTCAGGTCACTGAGCTCCACTGCAGGCATGGCAGGAAGCTGTAATAACAGGCCTTCAAGGCATTTAGTCAACAACACCATAAAAGAGAAGAGGTCCAACATTAGGAGCAGCCCTCATGGCGACAGTTTGGACTGTCAGATCGGCTCATTTCTACGTTTAATCTGCTCTTAGATCGCATGCTGGAGTGATTATTGTATTTTGTCATTACAGAAGTCTCCTGTGTTCTGTTTACCTCCCATCTTCCATCAAATTACAACTTTTCTGAGTAAATATTTAAGCTCTGTTTACAGCGAGGGGATTTTCTGGCATGCACGCCTCCTTCGCAGGAATGTCCTGTTTACAGGTACACAGAAGAAAACGGTTCATCAGAAAAAAGCAGGCAGCTAGCACGCGTAATGACTTAGAACAATGAAGTGGTTACTGAGAATAGCTGGCAAGTTGCAGAGAAACATTTATCTATTTTAGGACGGCTTGTTGTTCTGAATGTATCAGCAAATTATGCCCAGCGGGGGGAGGGGGGGGGGGGCATGTATATACCATATATGGCCTCTAGGGGTGTAACGGTTTAGGTCCATCTTCAGTACAGTTTGAGAATAAAAACAGTTATTGTGTAAAGACAGGTATTATCAATCTGTACCTTCAGTGAATTTTACAACATGTTCCCAGCATAAAAATATATACAAAAAAAAACCTAATAAAACCATTTTAAATAGTCAAGACTATCTGGAATATTACACAAATATTTCAGACTGTCCTACTGTCTGTCAACAGTGGACAAGGTAATCGGTTGTTAAAGGGAAAATACTGTTTTTGCAACGTGGACCTTATTTTTAGTAAATATGAACATTTACTCACCCAGACTAGTTTGGAGCCACTTGGAGTTCTTCGGGAGAAGTTTTATATCCATTCATGATCAGCGTATGTTGATATAATGATAGTTAATGGGATTATCTGACACAAAACTTCTTCATTTCACCAATGCTGTGTATTAATCGCTAGCAAAATTCCCCTGTGAATTCGGAACGTTTGGAAGGTGCTTAATTTTGGTCTACAGGGGTTTTTGCAGGTTTTAAATGCAACCGATTGCATAGTACACTAACCTGGGATCTCAATGACGTTGCAGCCGTCCGCAATTACAGCTGTAGTCTGTGTAGGTTATAGAAAGGGAGCCTGTAGAAGCTGAACTTAGTCTACTTGGTCATTCAGTTAGTGCAATTTGGGAACACGCAAACGTGAACCATGATAATGTCTGATAATTTCTGTCTAACCGACCGCCGCAGAGCAAAGTGAAAGTCCTGCTTAGACTACAGCTGTCAGTGTTAGTGTAACTGAATTAAAAGCCTCCAAAACACCCCAGATGACAACAAAAAAGCACCTCCAAGACGCTCTGGCCTAGTATGGGAATAGCCTTAGCGATTCATAAGAAAACATTGGGGAAATGAAGGAGTTTGTGGGCAGACAATGTCTTATTTACCGGCTGCACTTTGGCTGCCCCAGTAACTCCCATTATATCAAACTTTATTTATAAATCGCTTTTCGTAGCTTCTCAAAGTGCTATACAGATTAAAATTATCCCACAAACGCCATCCTTCCCAACCCAAAATAAAATAAAAATAAAATCCCCCATCTCGCATGCACACACACACACACATAAAAGCAAAAATAAAAGCAACAACGGGATGAGTACAGATGAGCCAGGAAACGCCATCTTGGGAGCCGTCTACATCAGCAGGAGCAGATCGACAGCAGCAGCCAAGGCTCCGACCCAGGGCGCCCAGAGGAGGGAGGGCTGGTACCCCCACCTCCACCCAGGCAGCTACAGCCGACCACCGCCCCCGATGCAGATGGCTCCCATAGAGGAAACACTGGAAGGATTAATAAAAAAAGAAGTAAAAATATTAAAATAAACAGTAGATAATGAGAATAAATAGTAAAATACTGATAAAAATGTTAAGACTCAGTGTTTTAAATTATAAAGTGTAAATCAATTATAAGATATGATCAAATAAAAGGGGGAAGCAAAAAACAATACTTAATAGATAATAGTCAGGTAAAAGCTAAACTAAAAATTAAATCAAGTAAAACTTGCAGAGTGATTAAACAGATATTAATAATCAGTTAAAAGCTAAGCTAAAAAGGTGAGTTTTGATCCTGCTCTTAAAAACATGAACGTTCTCTGCGGTCCTGAGATCCTCTGGCAGCCTGTTCCAAAGGTGAGGGCCGTAATAATGGAAAGACGCCTCACCATGAGTCTGTGTCCTGACTTTGGGGATGATAAGGAGACGGCTGCTAGAAGAGCGCAGAGACCGCGAGGGTTCATACGGTAAAAGCATTTCTGACAGATAAGAAGGCCCATGACCATTAAGACACTTAAAAACCATTAAAAGAACCTTAAAATGGATCCTAAAACATACGGGGAGCCAATGCAGTGATTCTAAGACTGGTGTAATGAGCTCCTTCCTCCTGGTCTTCATCAGGACACCAGCTGCTGAATTCTGTAAAAGCTGTAAACCTGAGGTAGTCTTTTTGGGAAGACCGAAAGCAGGGCATTACAATAATCAATTCTACTGGTGATAAAAGCTGCATTAGCGTCTCCGTATTGGCCCGAGAGAGAATGGGGCGGAGTCTGGCGATGTTCTTTAGATTGATAAAAACCTATTTTGGTTATTTTTTTAATGTGAGGGATAAAAGTCAGCTCAGAGTCAAAAATCACACCCAGGTTCTTCACTTGTAAAGAAGAATTAAAAGACAATGATTGTAGTTTTGATAAAAGTTTTTCTCTCTGAGCTTCAGGACCGATAACTAAAACCTCAGTTTTGTCCTGGTTGAGCTGCAGAAAGTTTTCTGCCATCCAGGATTTAATGCCTAAAGTGCAGTTAAAAAGTGCATCCATTGGCCGTGTGTCATCAGGCGACATGGAGATGTACAACTGTGTATCGTCAGCATCACTGTGAAAGTTAACTCCATGTCTCCTGATAACACTGCCAAGAGGGAGCATATACAGATTAAAAAGCAATGGGCCTAAAACTGAACCCTGGGGAACACCACAAGTGATCTTATGGACCTTAGAGGAACAGGTATCCAGACTTACCATAAAAGTCCTGTCTGTGAGGTATGATGCGAACCATTTAATATATGTATATATGATTGCAAATGGATATAAAGTCCAAGTGCTGAATGTATGAATGAAGAAATGAACCTAATGGATGCTATGAAACAGGTCCAGGTTTTTAAACAAAAAAAGGTACTTCCCCTCTAAGCTGTTACCTAAGCCAGCTAACAGGATGTTGCATCAGTTCTACAGGTGAGGTGGAAGAGATTAAAGCGCACTGCTAGGCTAAAGGTTTTATCACTGCTGTAGAGTTACTTTTTACCCATGGAATCATACCATCCACACTCAGTGTTGGCACAGTTAGTTTGAAATAGTAATTCGATTCCTGACTAATGGTGACTAATGGTTACCCCTTTCAAAAGTAACTTAGTTACTTTACTGATAATTTAAAAAATAACTATGTTAGATTACAAGTTACTTTATTAGTTTCTTTCAGCAGCTGCCAATAACACCCCACACTGCCTCAACATAAAAACAATAACTGGTTTTACCAATACTCTCTTTATTGGAAGTGCATTTTAACAGTAGGGCTGGAAATATACTTTCTTTTTAACCTCGCATGGACACCAGCTACAGGCTGTGTCTTGGTACTTGCTTTCTCACTGCACGTACTACTGAAGAATTTCACTAGGGGGCAGAGAACAGAAAGCAGACCGGATAGAGCGCCGGATTTGTACGGTAGAAACAAAACAAACATGGCGACTGTAGAGGAGGTAATTAGCTGTTTAATTTTCAGATTACGACAGAAAATGAGACAGCAATGTCGTAGAAGGTATGTAAGACCATATTTACTGCTATTTTTGCTTGTTTTCCTAATGCTTTTGTACCATGTACCAAATATATCTTTTTTTTTAACAAAATTACAAAATAGTGACACCAAGTGGGTTGGACAATTACCTCTAATTTGATTACTGGTTTGGAAATAGTAACGTGTTTAGTTTAGATCTGTCGTTACTGAAAAAGTGGTCACATTAGAGCAACGCGCTACTAAGTAACGCGTTACAGGCTAAAGTGTAAACCCGGTACGACACAAACCGAAAAATCACAATATGCATACATGTATCATTTCACCCCGAATAGCTTCTCAAAATTGTGCTGAAACGCTAAAAAACTGGTGATAAACCAGTCAACACATTGGTTTTTGACGCCAGGTTCACCATGTTGGTGAACAAGGCTTTGCCATCATCGTCACCATAAGTCACACTACTGGTGAGCAGATTTCCAAGCCATCATTGAACCTGTTCTGGTTTGCATCCCACTAAAAGAGGCCAAGGAAGGGTGTACCTGATCCGTATCAGTGCGTAGGTAGTTAGGTGGTTGTGCCGAGGTAACGTCAACATGGTTGGAAGGGCTAAAGATTTCCCAGCAGAGAATTGCTAGCCTGTCTTCTCCCCATTGTCCCTCGTGGTTCCATGTACTCCTCAGGTAAGCCATGCACACACATTCGTCCATCCATCCATGAGATGTCAAAGAAAAACAGGATTCATTAAAGCAGGACACATTGTTCCATTGCTCTGGGCTCCAGTTCGGCTCGTTGGAGATTTTGGGAGTGGGTTAGCATGGACGCACTGGCTGCTCTAGACCTACGGGCTATAAACTGTGATCTTCTGTCCACTTTTAATGGATATGAAGCTCTGCTGACTGGAAAGACCCGACAGTAACTGCAAATCTGGAGATGCACGACCGAGTCGTCTAACCCTTAAAAGTTTGAGGCTCCTAAAACTGGCTTGATTATTCACCCTGAAAAGTTTTCCTGCTTCTAATGCATCAGTGTGTTAAACAACGGTGGAGATTGTTGATAAACATAAAGACATATTTACATATTTTTTATTGTACTGACAGATGGAAACAACACGCAGTTTCATCCAAGAAAATGTCATGGAAACTCCGAGCTTTCCAGTATGTAAGAATGAGAGGTGGAGATGAATGGTGCTGATAAAATAAAAATATCTTCTCGTTTAAATGAATTGAAACTTTTAACCAGAACTGCCACTCATGGCTGCTGATGGACCAGTAGCAGCAGCTGTTCAGCTCACAGTGATCTATGTAGCATCATAACACAGACGATGCTGCTCAGACAGCAAGAACACGGGAAAAAGCAGACAATTATAATTCACTTAATTGATCATTAGCATTACAGCATGAAAAAAAATTAATGTCCAATCACAACCAAGACTAACAGCTGTTCTTGGGGAAGGAGCAGCTCTTAATACCAAGTTGGGGAATCACCAGCAGCATCTTATCTACTAGAAATCAAACATCTGCTAAAATAATGTAGGTCTTATTGGGAGATGGATTGATGGATGGATAAATGGGTGTATGAATACGTGGTGGATGGATGGATAAAGGATGGATGGATGGATGGATGGATAAGTGGTGGATAGATGGATGGATAAGTGGTGGATAGATGGATGGATGGATGGATGGATAAATTGGTGTAAGAATAAGTGGTGGATGGATGGATAAAGGATGGATGGATGTATAAATGTGTGTATGAATAAGTGGTGGATGGATGGATAAATGATGGATGGATGGATGGATGGATAAAGGATGGATGGATGTATAAATGTGTGTATGAATAAGTGGTGGATGGATGGATAAATGATGGATGGATGGATGGATGGATGGATAAAGGATGGATGGATGGATAAATGGGTGTATGAATAAGTGGTGGATGGATGGATAAATGATGGATGGATGGATGGATAAAGGATGGATGGATGGATGGATAAATGGGTGTATGAATAAGTGGTGGATGGATGGATGATGGATGGATGATGGATGGTGGATGGATGGATAAATGGGTGTATGAATAAGTGGTGGATGGATGGATGGATGGATGGATGGATAAATGGGTGTATGAATAAGTGGTGGATAGATGGATGGATGGATGATGGATGGATGATCGATGGATGGATGATGGATGGTGGATGGATGGATAAATGGCTGTATGAATAAGTGGTGGATGGATGGATGGATGATGGATGGATGGTGGATGGATAAATGGGTGTATGAATAAGTGGTGGATAGATGGATGGATGGATGATGGATGAATGTTGGATGGATGGATGGATGGATGGTGGATGGATGGATGGATGATGGATGGATGATGGATAGATGGATTTTACTTTGGCAGCTCCATCCCTCCGTACATTTGTCTCTACGGTTTTATCCAATCATCTCTCATCCAGGGCTGAACAGTGAAGTGTTTTTTAGGACTCTCAGTTTCACTTCCGATGTCGGTTGTTAAATCTGAACTCAGGGTTGCAGCTGTGAGGACTCTGTTTAGTCTGTCACTTTTACTCAGAAAGGCCTAATCTGCTGGTTGTGTATTTGTTGAGTAACGTTTGAGAACGCAGGCCTGGGCAGGCCTGTGAGTCTGTGGCATTCAGGGCGGTGGGATTCTGTTTTCTCTGCAGCAGAGGGGTGTGTGTGTGTGTGGATGGAACAGGGAGCTGTTTGGATTTTCCCTCTGTCAATAAAGCCCGATTCCCGTGGTTTTCCCTGCCTACTTTGTCCCGCCGTCATGTTGATGTGTCTGTGCCGAGCGATTGGTGGAGCACCGTGAGAGCAGAGGCGACGTCGGACCAGACCCGGGCTCCTGTCGAGTGGATCTGGGTCACATCTGCACCGGGCTGTGAGTGGCTTGTGTAAAAACAATGTGTGGGGTGTTGCTAAAGGGCACATGTTCTGTTAGTGTTTAGGAGCCTCTGCAGCCCGAATAAAATCAGTCAGGAATTCATACACTCACAGATTTCTGGTTTCCAGCACAGTTTTCCTCGATTTCAGAGTTTTGAACTAATTAAATGAAGCATGCATATGCAGTAAAAGTACAATGTCTTTCCTGATAAACTATAAATAAGTGTCTGATACTCGTATTTACATGTCTGGTCATTAGTTTTGGTGTTTTAGTAAAAATATTATTTTTGTACCAAAGACCGTCAGTGGAGTGCCCTCTTCAGGTTAAAACTTTACACTGAACTTGAATTTTAAATGGGCTTTGCTACCAGCTCGGCCTGGATTTCTGACCAGAGCGACCTGCCGCTGTGGAGTATAAAAGAAGCTTTGTCTCTGCCTCACCTCCGTAGCGAGTTGGATCATGCTAGTAAGCCTGGACATGAAATAATTGCTTTAATAAGCAACAGCATTGGTTCTATCTTCAAAAAAGTTGAGAAATTAATTCCTGAAAGTGACACAAACGCCTATCCTAGGCATCATGACGTATTAGACTTCATGTTTTCCAAAAATGTACTATTTTATTATGGAAATAGTTCGGAAAAGTGATAGGAATGTCATAAGTAAAAAAAAAGTTTTTGTTTAAAGCCTGTTACTTTGCCTTCATTTCATTGTTTTTGCCTACAAGGCTGCTCCATTGCCCTATCAACATAATGCACTATATATGTGCAAAGCCAAATTTTAAAAGAGCGCTAGCTTCAGCTGGTTTGACTCTAATGTCAGGTCTCCCCCTTTAAAAAAAAAAATTGTTCTGTTATACTTTCTGACCATCGTGAAAGTGACATCAATCAAGTCTTCTCCCGCTCATACAGTATGCAGCGGTATGTTTTAGCATACCTTCTGACCTATATTGGATTTTGTTTATCATCAAACTGACATCGTCTAGATCCACCTGTAAACAATGTTACATGCAAAACTGCTATTTATGTTTGTTTTTTTTAAAAATACATGATTGTGTTTAAAAAATACACCACAATTTACCGATACTTGGATCTGAGTACAAGCCGATACAGAGTACCACTGCCGATACTTCTTCCACAGAAAACAATGCAATATATGGGAAGACAGATTCTATTTTCTTTTCTTCTAGGTACAACAAATGATATTGAATTAGATTTTTAAAAATATTTGTTTAGTTTATTCGTTTATAATAATGTGGACAACCTCTTTTAATGAAAAGAGCAGCTTTAGCCTCTACGGATAATTTCCAGCTGTAGTCCCCAGCCAGTTGTTAATAGGCATACATCAATAAATACATTACAATTAAAACAGGGCTAAGCAAGAGCTTAGACATACAAACAAGGTGGCACAGAATTGAAACATACACAAACAAGCAGGCCCAAATTGCAGAGACATAAAAACAGGTCAAGCAATAAAACAGTGAAAGTTGACAGAAAGAAATAATCATGTAGAGGCCACATTGAGGCACATACAGGACATTGAAGCAGGCAGAAGTGGCAGAAGCATGACCATGCGACATGTGTGCACTACATTACATTAATGTGTGGATTAATGTGTGCAGTTATAATTGTCGGTTAGCCAGTTTTTAAGGTGTGTGGTAAAAGTATAATAAATATGTATGTTTTTAATTGTAACGGGCAATGAGTTCCAGTTTTGTATGGAAGTAACAGAAAATGATAATTGACCAAATGTGCTTTTTTCTGAATGGGATTACAAGGTCGCCTCGTGTGGTGCTTCTGGTATTATTGACATAATTCAACGTGGTATTCTATCACGTTGAATTATGAATGAATTGAAAGGAGGTGGTAAAGTATTATGTAAAATTTTGTTAACCAGAAAGATGTTTTTATATTTGATTACATTTTCCCAGCTCAGCAGTTTATGCTTCTTGAGGATGATACAATGGTGTGAACTGTTGGGCTTCTGGTCCAAAACTTTAAGAGTTTTTTTATAAATAGTTGCTAACGGTTTTAGTGATGAACTGTTAGTTTGTCCCCAGCTTGTCAGACAATATGTTAGATGTGACATAATCATTGCATCCGCAAATAATTTTGCAGCATTGAAAGTAAGGGCATTTCTAATAAATCTAAAATTAGCTAAACTAAACTTGACCCTATTGCACATTAGGAAAGACAACCCCAAAACAAAAATTTCAGATGAGAAACAAACATTTTCTGTGATATTATTGCAGAGTTTCCATATCGGTATCCACAAATTGTTATCAGTTCATGGTATCAACTAACTTTGACAAGTACATCAGAACGTGTTGGCCCAATACCAGTGTAGGAATCGGTGCATCCTTATTAGGGGTGTGAAAAGCATCAGGTATTTATATCTGTATCTGTATTTGGTTAGGGGAAAAAGTATTTGTATTTAAGAAGATTTCAACATTTTTAAATACATTTTTTTTGCGTTACAGTTCGAATTCAAATTATATTTAATTATCCAAGAATATAATTATGGATATGATATATTAGTTGATGTGTTTCCATAAATCCAGCCAGGAATTTGTATCAAGGAACATCGATGAAAATAAAATAACATAACAGTCTTTACTTCATCCATGGTTAAACCAAAAGGAGCAGAACATGTCTGTGATGATGATTTGGTGCTTTTTGCGGGGTTGGCAGACAGTACCAGGATAGGCTGCTTTAAGTGCATGTGATTATGCATTGCAGATGTTGACAGAATGACGGGAAGCTTAACCAGCCTATAGCTTCTGCCTATATCTTGCTGTCTGCAAAAGATAGAGTAACTTAAACACACCAAATAACTCCCAAAAGTCCACCCAATTTTAGACAACTACAAAATTCTTGTTTTAACCTTTTTAACCGAATGTTAACATTACCCTGTCAACAGGCTGTTGTCTAAATTACCGAGCTAACAGAGCTACGTAAACTGAGTGAACATGAGAACACCCGACTGCAGATGTTTATTGTAATGCACAGTAATAGAATAATCTCCCGATCAAACTCTGCTTCCAGAAAGTTAAAAACTGCCTCTAGAACGCAGTTAAGTTACAACAATCTTTTTTTTAAAGTAGTCATGTAGTAAAGTCTTTTTTCACTCAGCCGAGTCCTTCTGTTTCTGTGTGGAGCAGCTGTGTCATCTCTTTTACCTCTCCTTCACTCCTCCTGACGTCACTCATTTTAGCGCTCTCATGAGGAAACATAGCTTTTTGATAAACGTTTTTCTTGTTCCCGAATACAAATATTTTTTTCAATATTTGTTCGAAATAAGTATTTGTAAAAAAATCATGTTATATGTGTCTTTCCGAATACCGCATTCAGGTAAGGCTCCAGCCCTAATCCCTGTTTAATAATGTTTTAGATTTTATGCCTAAAAGGAATAAACATTTTCTCAGAGGTACAAATACTCATTCATTGGACTTAGTGTTTAGAAATGATTTAATGTTGGTGGATTTTTCACGAACCAGAAACCTCAGAGTGTACTGAATTCAGAGAATGAATGAGCTGCTCATTTTTAGTTAAGCTTCTCACTCATAGCTAGCACTGCTAGCACTACTGCACTCACTTTCACTTCATTCAGACCAAAGAATCATTCAGGCAGGAAAATGCTTTTCATTTATGGAACATCTGGTTAGTCGGAATGAAAGCAGAAAGAGTCAATGACTGGATCGACCCTCGGGAGGTGGACTCTTTGGATAGAACTCGTTTCTAAATGATTTAATCAGACTTAATTCCCAGTTTAGAGCTGGAGGTTTGGCTTGAGAACGGAGGAGATTTATGGCAGGGATTGTTCGCGTACACATGGCTTATTAATGTGGGGAGCAGAATGCTTGAGCACATTTCTGGCTCTGTGCCGACCCAGTTTGGTGCATCTGGTTCCTTTAATGCGTCGCAGACTCATAACACAGAACTCTGTCACATGACGCGCCGTGGTTCAACGTCCTCAGTTTAAAGTCCTTGTCCTAGACTCATGCTGCTGACATACGCATTTTGTCACATTACTAAGACAAATTGTCAAGTATTTTAGACGGTGCTTCACCAACATCATTCATAACTTATAACTGAAATTATTGCAGATTAAAATCTGAAAAATACTTTTCAGAACCTCTTTTTGTTCCAGGTTTTGCTTCACGTCTTTTAGGATTTGTTTCTACCAGCATTATCTGTACTTTCACTGGTCCATTCTAATCCTTACCCCACAGCATGATGCAGCCACCACTGTGTTGTATGGAGAGAATGGCTTGTTCAGAGTGATGTGCTTTGTTAGTTTATCAACCTCTTGAGCCCGAGGCTGTTTGTTTTTTTTCGAATTTGGCATACCGCAACTCTGTAAGGCTTTTACCAGCTTGTAAAAGGTCTAAAATGTTCAAATTGCTCAAATATAATAGGAAGATCTTTGGGGATACTGTGAATATGAAAAGAAAATTATCATGGGCATGAGTAAATGAGGTTGAAAGACAGAAAATATGACATACGAACATGAATTTCGCCTGAAAAAATTCACATTAGCAGCTTGGTTACATTGTAAAGAAGTAAATAGACACCTCTTATTGACTTTAGACCAACTGTCAGTGTCTGTAATAACAAATAATTTAAAACTGAAAGTTAAATGTTACTCTAGAGGGCTTAAGTAAATGTGACCTGGAGACAAACACATTCATCAACTTCTTTCACTTTACAATAATCCACAAAATCCCAAAAGGTTCAATAAAGTTTGTGCTTGTAAAACAGCAGGTAATTATTGCATAAAAGTTCCTGCCTTTTATCGTTTTTAATGCGCATTTTGATTTTTTGCTTTCTCCTAACTTAATTCTTTCTAAATATTTTCACACTTACAGCCGCAGGTGCTGCAAACCTGCAGGTTCCTCTCTATATCTGGCATCTGCAGCTGAGCTTTATGCCCCTATTAAAATAACTGGAGTCCTGACCTGAACTTTGACCTTTTGTTTCACGTTTTCCCACTTTCTCTGTTCAGCTGCCAAACGTAACTAACAAGCCAATAACAAAAGGAGCCGGGCTTCGTGATTTCTTTTTTTTTTTTTAAGGTAACCTGCGCTCCTCTGAGGCATTGCTGGCTTTAGTGATCACCATCAGCGATGAAATCATCTCAAAGTCATTCAGCAGGGAGACAAACAGCAGGTCTGAGGTTTCAGAGGCTTTAGAGGAAAGATAAGATCTTTCCAGCTGTTTCTGGTTTTCACGATAAATCGGATCAGCGAAATAAGAGGGGAGATAACGAGGTATTTGTTGATGAAAAAAACTCTTCTAGCACCCTCTCATATCAGGGACAGTAAATCCTTTTTTACAGTAAGCAGATTCTTTGTCCAGGGTCTTTAAAGCAGAGCATAAAGAAATGAAACCTTATCTGTCTGCTGAAGTAAACATTCACTGAGGAATTGCTTCCCATCAGTCGGATTCAACGGTATCGCGGCTGATTTCAGCTTAATGAAAAACACTCCCGGCTCCTCCTGGTTCTTTTCTACGACAAACAGATCTAATAACAACCATGGCCTCAGGTGAAGTCAGCGATCTCATCGCTGTGCCTTTTTTTTTAATTTCCCTTTGTGGCACCTCTAATTTCCTTCAGCCTCTCCTCTCTGCGTGTGCTGCAGTCACAGATTTCCTGCTGAAGAGATTTACGACACGCAATGCTTCCAGGTGCCAGCGCTTGTTACGAAGCTGTGCAACAAGCTCCAAAGTCGCTTTGCAATAAAAAAGTCGCATAAATTCCAATTAGGGCTGGGCGATGTGTCCTCAAATATATATTGTGATATCCTGGACCCCTTTCATATTTTGGAACCCAACTCAGGGCTGTGTTTAAACAGCAGAAACTGCATTTTGAAACGCATTGTGGTATTGAATGACTCTTCCAGGCAAATCTGAGCTTTCAGTTGTAATGCTCAGAACAAAAAAACATAAATCAGCACGAGCTTCTTGGCATATTTAGGAATTTTCCAGAAAAAAAAAAAAAAGTAAAAGTAAAGGATATACATGCAGCAGCCTTTGAACATTATGAAGCAAAAATAGATTCAGTAACCTTCAAATAAAGTAACAAAACACTTTTTGCAGTAGTTTTCAGAAATATGTAACATGATGATTCTGAAAACTACTGTATAAAGGGGTGTTCAATATGGAACAATATTCTAATTTATATTATAATTTTCTGAGATACTGAATTTGTGAAGCTCATTAATTGCCAGTTATAATCATTCAAATTAAAAGTTTCACTTATTTTATGCAACAACTGAAATAAATAATCTTTTACATGATTTTCATGAATTTTATGACCAGCACCTGTACAATAAATTACACTTGTGAAAGAGAAAAGGAAAAGTTAATGTTACCTTCTTTAGTTCAGGTAGATAAAGGTCTCGGTCACTTCTGAGTAAAATAATCAGAGGTAAGGACTAACAGAATACATGTAATGCCATTACAAATTTAAAATACTAAAACATGAGTAACTATTCAGTTACTATTCAAGAATACAGTTACTTTCGTTATACCATTGGAATACCCGCGTAGCTGCACCAGCGTTAACGTGAGTGGCCAGGTAGGGATTCGTACCAGGAGCAGGACTGGTTGGAGCCGAATCACCCTACTAGCAGTGAAAGAAATGATGCATTCACGTCCTGGAAATTCAAGTAATTTTCCACTCTAAAGAAGGACAGGGGGGGTGAGAGCGAAATCTGACGGTGCAGTACAATCATTGCCAATCAAAAACCTACTAGTTGCGTCTCAACATTTAATCTGAAGAAACACCTTTAAGGAGCCCAAGTTATTTTTGTAGACTGTGTCTGTCTAGTGCTGCTGTATCATGTTAGGTCATTTTTCACAGTTACAGTGTTGTTTTTATCTGAAGTGACGTTAGCTTGATGATATGTTGTTGTGATGTGTTTCTCACAAATGTATAAGGATAAAAGCTTGCAATTTGGAGTGCAATAAGTCACAAAACTTTGCATGTTTGTAACAGAAAGTCGCAAGTAGCCTAACCAAAACAGCTAAACTTCATCTAAAATAACCATACATAACATTTAAAGAGATATTGATGCTGGTCACTTCTAACTTTACAAATACAAGTAAATTCATAAAATAAAAGCTTTAAAATGTTGAGAAAATAAAATTAATAATTGTATGCTTTCCTGTTTATTTTTAAATGTAATATTTCACAAAAGGAGACCTGTGCATACTTGAATAAAAAATGCTTTGACGTTTAACAGTTTTCTGTTCTGTTAAATGGAAAACATTTTTTATTGCAATATCTAGTGTTAAGATAAACACTGAACATCATCTTCCTTGAGTACCTGGTACAAAGTATGTAGGAGACATAATCAAAATGCATAACTTTAATATGGCAGAATAGACAAAATCTCTACCTTTGGCTAAATTTTTACCTTATACCTTTTATATTTCCCACTACTAATTCCAATATTTATGCATTTGTTTTGAAACCTGTGTATCAACCAATAACGTTTAGACTTTAAAAGCCATGAGTTGAACTAAAATTAGGAGAAACGAAAGGCTGCTGACCTCCTCTGAGTTTAGTTATCTTGTAAGTTTTAATTTGTCACTATTTTGTCTGCCTTGTGGCAGCTGCAGACATTATTGCTCCTGGAAGCAGAAACACCGGAGGCAAACAAACGGCGGGGGGTTAAGAATGACTCCTGGGTTCAAATCCCAGTCTGGGATCTTTTCTGCATAGTCTCTCTCCCTCCCACAGTCCTAAAACGTGTCTGTTAGGTTAACTGGTCTTTCTAAATTGCCCTTAGGTATCTCTGCGACCTGTCCAGGCTATAACCCCGCCTCTAACCTGATGCACCGATTAAAAACAACTTGTAGGATTTACTTTTCGAAATCATTGTAATCAATTTTTCTTAGTAAATTCTGCTGCTGTGATATCGAGTACAAATTACTTGCTGGTATCAAGTAAAATGTACCCTAAATGTAACATTTGTGAACAAATTAAGTAAATCGTAAGGTCATTTTATTTGTATAGCACACTTTCAAGAACAAGGTACCTCAAGATGCTTTACATGACTCTGTGGTAAAGAAACAAAGAAAATTATGAAAAACAACAATTTAGGAAAAGCACAAATATATATATATATATGATTTTTCCCACTATATACGAAGATAAACCAAAAGCATAATTAAGTGTAAAAACAGGAATTAAGAATCAAGCGTAACACGCAAAATTATAGGCAAGGCTATTTTATTTATTGCACACTTTCAGCACAAGGCATTTCAAGGTGCTTTACATGATTCAGTGGTAAAGAAACCAAAAACATGATAAAAGTATGAAAATTACAACAGAGAATCACTCGACGAAAACATGTAGTTATTGAGGCATAAAAGGAAATTAAAGTAAAAGTATGTGAATTAAAAACAGATTAAACACGAGAATCAGTTAATTTGACTGGAAGCAGTAACATTAATAAAAAATAAAATCATATCATTTAGGAATTAAGTAAAACAAACAGGCAATTTAGGTAAAGCCTATGAACAAGTTTAATAGTAAATTAAAAACAGAAGAATCAGTTAAAGTAGAACTGGCATGAAATTCCCCGCAACGTTTGGGCCCTTTTTTAGCCACACTCTAAGTACCTTAATACTATATCAAAGGATCGCTTGCCGTAATTCAGCCTTATTGTAGAATTGCAGGTGTGACGAGGTAGCCCTTCAGTTAGCATTAGCACAGAACGACCGGGTTTCAGAGGGCGGGGCCTAGGTTATGCACTTCTGTGGTCAATGAGTATCTAACGATATTTCGAATGTTCAACTATAATATATAATATTTTTTCCCCTTAAATAAAAGCATACTAGCACCAATGCTACATAAACAAACTGGGGTATTAGCTGTAAAGCTAATTCTGAATGTTAGCTATGAAGCTAATTGTAAAGCGAACAACTCAAACGATGCAAGCAAACTGGGGTGATGTGTTCTACTGTCCTGGTTCTAGTGAGAACACGAGCAGCAGCGTTCTGGATCAGCTGCATCTTTCTGATCGACTTTTTAAGTAGACCTGTGAGGACGCTGTTGCATCAATCAATCAGCAGGTTGCATTTATTAAAAGTAATTAAGTGAATTTAGCTCTACCACTGAGCTACAGCCACCATGAAGTCAGTGAAGTATTCTGAATTACTTAGTACTCTAGGCAACCCAGACCTAGAATATTTTTTCAAATACCGTAATAGAATCTTACAAGTCACTGAAACAATGCAATAACAGACACTAAATGCTCTTTAAACTATAACCCTTTTAAACATTCCAAAAGTTAGTCAACAGTTCTAGATAGTTCTTCCTTTGGCCAGAAAGATCAGGTTCTAATTCTTTGCATTTCTCGAGAGGAATGTAAGCAAGACATCAATAAGGTCAACTACTTCTTACTTTTTTTATCCAGTGACTTGCGTATTCATTCATTTATTCAGATCCCCAGTAGCTACTCAATTTAGCAGCTATTCTTCCTGGGGTCTTAGCAATTTTGAACAAAGATCAACATCAAGACTGTGCAAAAATATAGACCAATACAGAAGTGCACACGCACACATGTACACACACACAAACACACACACAACAAAACACAACGAATAAGCTCTTCTATGCACAAAAACATTAACATTTTCTGGGTATCATAGAACACAACAATTACATTTGAGTTGCCATAGCTTATTATAAAAGTCAATACAAAAATATTTCAGTTACTCCAAAGTAAGTGCATACAGTCCAAGTCTTTTGGAAAAAGTAACATTGTGAATCTCTGAAACTAAGAATTGTGGGAGAGAGTTCCACGCCACCATTGCTCTATAACACGATGTTCTCTGAAGTTGATTTGTACGACAGGCAGGTAGCAAAAAACGCCCTTCACTTGATTGTCGAGTGTAATAAGTGTGAACGTCCGAGAATTTAGGAATTTAATAAGACAATAATTTATTCTACTTTTTACATGAAGCCATGCTAACTGATTGTGCATGTCCCTGATACTTGTTCTGAAAACCAGTTTAGAACAAGCCGAGATGCTTTATTTTGTGCAATCTGTAATCTGTTTAAATTATACTCTGTAGTTGGCGCCCAAATAATAGAACAATAGTCCAGGTGACACAAAACAATTGATTCGACCAAATTTTCCGTATATGAATTGGTATGCATTTTCTGCAATGCCTAACTGCGGCTATACTCCTGCCCATTTTATTCAATACATGTTTTTTCGTGAGCATTCCAGTTCAGCCTGTTGTCCACTATCACGCCAAGCAGTTTGGCCTCAGCCACTTGTTCAATGATCGAACCACCAACAAACAAATTAAGAGCAGGAGGCTCCTTTAAAAGATACTTAGATCCCAACATCATACATTTGCTCTTAATAACATTAATAATTAACTTATTTTCCTTGATCCAATTTTCGATTAATTTTAGTTCATGATTTGATGATATAGTATTAAGTCTGGTGGAGTCTTTATCAGACACATAAACAGTCAAGTCATCTGCATATAGGGCAATAGTGGCATCCTCCAAAATAAAAGATAAATCATTAGTAAAAACAGAAAATAACAAAGGCCCAAGGCAACTCCCTTGAGGCACCCCACAACACAGCACCCTTGTCTCAGAATAACTACCATTAAACAGTACATTGAACTCCCTGTTAGTAAGGTAGCTATAGATCCATTGTATTGCATACTTTTCAAATCCATAACAACTTAGTTTTCCCAATAATAAATCATAATCAATTAAATCAAAAGCTGCACTCAGATCTAGCATTACTGCACCAACTAATTTTCTGTCGTCAATGTCATGCAACCACTCGTCTGTCATCTGAACCAAGGCAGTTGTTGTGGAGAGCCCTTTCTTATAAGCATGTTGATATGGTGAATTCAACCCATTTTTACAAAAATACACATTAATTTGATCATAAACTATTTTCTCTGTAATCTTACTCAAAATTGGCAAAATACTTATAGGTCTGCTATTTTTCCCAGAAAAAAATGTCCTTTTTATTTTTAGGAAGAGGCACAATTTTAGCTTTTTTCCAGTTAGCAGGAAAAACACATTTTTCAAGACTTAAATTAATAATATAGCATATAGGCATAGTAATCACATCAGCAACCATATTTAATAACCCGACATTAAGCTCATCAGAACCAGGAGGTTTCTCTTTAATTGACTTTAAAATGTTTTTTACTGTAATAAGGCTTACTCTATTAAATTTAAATGTACACGATTTCTCAAGCATAATTGTGTCTTTAATTGTCTTGAAAGATAAATCAGGATTTGACATTGAAATCATGTCTTTTTGTAAGTTCTGAACTTTCTTTGTAAAATAATTTCCCAAAGAGTTAGCTATATCATCAGGCTTAGTCAAAAAAATATCACCTACATCTAAAAATGTTGGTACAGATTTAGCTCTCCGCCCTGTTAATTGGTTTAATGTATTCCAGATTTTATTCTTGTCAGATTTTACGTCCTCAAATTTATATTCATAATAGATTCTCTTTTTTGATCTGTTTAATTTTGTAACAAGATTTCTTAATTGCTTATACCTTTCCCATAATGCATTATCCCCTGAGGAAATTGCTTCTGACTTTAATGTATCTCTTTCTCTCATGTAGTCTTTAAGTTCAGCATGTAACCACGGAGAAGCAATATTTCTCACCGTCATTCGTCTTAATGGGGCATGCTTGTCAACAATTGGCATAAATAATTTCATGAATACCTCCAAAGCTCGATCAGGATCTACTTCCTGTAATACTTGTGACCAGTCAATATTTCTAATATCGGTACAAAAAGTAGCCTCATTGAAATATTTAAAAGTCCGTTTGATTATTATCTTCTGGCCTGGTTTGGGGACTTTGGTTTTTCTGCATATTCCAATTAAATTATGATCACTAAAGCCAACACAAATTGAAATTGCTTTTGAGCACAAATCTGTTGCATTAGTAAAAAGTAAATCTATGCATGTTTCCGTTTTTATCCCATCTGCATTATGAAAAATGCTTGTTGGATTTGTGACCATTTGTGACAGATTGCAAATGTCAGCTACTGTATAGACTGCAGCTTATTTTTCAATGAACTATTATTTAAACTCCAGTCAATATTTAGGTCACCTAGAAAATAAATCTTCTTGTTTAAATCACAGACTTTATCCAACATATAACAAATTCGATCTAAATAGACTATTGGTGCATTAGGTGGCCGATAGCAGCAACCAACAAGAATAGATTTTAAGTGTGGTAACTGTACTTCCAACCACAGCGCTTCAACACCAATACAGCCAAGGTCATACCTAATCTTTACTGGTATTTGATCCTGAACATAAAAAGCCACTCCTCCTCCATTTATGTCCACAAGAATCCCAGTAATATCCTGAATCTTATTTCGCAAACTACAGACATTCAAATGAGCTATTTTTAACCCTTTATTTGAGAGTATTTTATCCATCACCATATTTTATTTTACACAAATAATAACATCTGATTAAACACATTGAAGAGCTATCAAGTAAACAAATTAAACAAAAAAGACATACAACGCAAAAGGACATACATACACACAGATTCACACAAATGCACCCCCATTTTGCCAACATTTATCAACGACAACTAATAGGATGTTATGCCAACCCATACAGACCTACCATTTTACGCATAACTTCTGTGGTCACTAAATCATATATAAAGACAACCACTTAGTCCCACTTTTACCATTGTGGTCAAGTGTTTTGTTTATATTCACACTTACACAATTTTTATTCCACAGGGCTCTTTTTTATAGCTTATGCCAGCAAAATACATCCCAAACCGACGCCTCTACCTGAACAAGCTCTCGTTGTAAAAAATAAAACGTGCAAAGAGTCAAATGAACATTGCTTTTCAGATTAAAATTGACTTAGTATTCTTAGGTGAATTAGCTGTGACTATAAAATATTAAATAGCATTTGATTAAAATTTACTCTCTCAGTTATTGCTAGAGCTTTCAAACGATTAAAAATTTTAGTCTAAATAATCACAGGGTAGCTGTGAATTAATCACGATTAAATAACATTCCTAAATTTAACGCTATTTTTTGTGTAAAAGGAAAAACCTGGATGTCGTCACAATGGGCCCTTTAAACCTATTTATCTTTTAGCCAGTTGCTAAGGCAAACTATCTGATTAACAGCATCGTGGTACAACAACAGAATGATTTCAGTCAGAGGCTTCAACAGTTTATCTAGAACAGACTGCTACTGTAGAGGAGGAAACACTGAGCTGTCTATAGAGGTTCTCATTCAAACTGGGATCCCTCCATTCATACTGGGAGAACCTGCCAGAGCTCCACTTAAGGTCATTCAGGGTATGAGAAGATATGGTGGAGAAAAGGCTGTTATATTTATTTTGTTCTTTATTATTTCCACACAGCTGCTGATACAGGTTTGGGTGATATAAATGTGAGGAGGGGGATGATATGTACGTGTGATCTTGTATAAAAAATAAATACAGCTAAGGTAGAGCCAACCAAAATATATGAATAAACTTAACATTTTGGATATCAGCAGTCTGTGTTAAACATCACATAAATCAAATTTAATATAGACTTAGCAATCAAATTTCATAATTTACCATTTTCCCATAAGTAAAACTCTGGTTCATCAAGTTTCTAACAATGTCAACAGCTACTTCTGCTAAGGAATTAGCATTAATTTAAGTCAGAAAACATCACTTTAACTGAATAATTTAGCATTTTAATGTAGCAGTAACTGACCACGAAATCTTCTGAAACTATACAGTGAACAAATATCCATAAAGCAACATAAAAATGCAGCATTTTTACTCTTTGCAACGCGCACAGGGGGGGCTATGACCGAGCTGGCATCTGAACAAGATGGTAAGAAATTCTCAGTGACAAGTTATAAACTCAATCGTATCAACTCAAAGCCAAATCATCAATAATAAGAATATACCCACTCACCATCCTGATGTAGTCTGACTGGTTAGGAAGGAGAATGAATGTGTGAGGGCTGAATTATAAGATAAACAAGGCGATATTCTGTGCAATTGCATTTTTAAAAAATTTACCACGTTAATTCTATGTATTAATCGACCATGCGTTAACGCCTTAATTTTGACAGCCCTAATTATTACATAAATTTTTTTATTTTATTTTACCGACGGTATTGTAGCTCCAATTTAAACTAGATTTTTTTTATCATGTATAAATTACATGAATTGATGTAATAGTTTTTAATATACCGCAAATTCATTATTTTCAGTGTGATTACTGGAGATAGGCACCAGACCCCCCCCAAAAAAAATGCTGCAAAAGATAGACGACGGATGTAGCTCAGTGTACTTTATGCATATTTATGAAGTACATCAGCACTCAGATGCATAAACAGTTGATCGCTGATGTTCAGAGGAGAAAGACGACACATTTGGAGTTTGAGATCTGTGTGCAGCAGAATGACTCTGGTGTATTTTGGTTTAAACGTGGGTTTCTCTCTTCTCAGAGTGTGGTTGGGGAGCTTTAGTTACCTGTTAAATTGAGGGGGGGGGGGGGGATGGGCGGCAGGTTTAGTGATGACAGGAGACGCTCTGCAGATGCATCCCACCGTGCACCGACTTGTTTTCGTATGCAAACCGCTGTCAGATCCTCTAAAGCGCTGTGCAGGTCTTGTCATCGCTGTAACCAGAAACGTGATGTGTTCAAACTTGTAATGCCTCCCCCCCACCCCACCCCCAACACCACCATCATCACTGCAGCCATTTCACGAGCCTTCTCCATCCTCCTGGCCTTCAGGCTTTTTGACGGATGTGTGTGTGCGTTTTGTCTCCGTAGGTTTTGCCCTCTCAGCAGAAAGTGATGAGTAACTTTGTGATGAGTGTGTGCTTTTTTTTATTATAGAGTCTCCTTACAGGAGTGTTATTGTCTGTGAGGAAGGTCATAAAAACCTGAGTGTTATCTGCTGAGTCGGGGATGTGGTTTCTGTTTCATCTGAGCTTTGTTAGAAACCCATCACTAGTAGGATGATTTTTTTTTTTTACTGCTAGGAGACAAGTCGGCAAATAAAACTTCTCCTTTTAAACCTAGTTTCTATGCAACATTATCTGCTGCTGAGGACATCGCTAACTCCCTTCCTTGCGTGTATTTCTCAAGTTTTCATCATAACAACTATTAGAATTAGGGATCTTCGATATTGGCTCTTCTACTGATATCCGATATACCGATGTAGCTAATAATTTCCGATACCGATATTAACCGATACCGATATGTGGGGACCCTCCCTCATAAAAAACAAAAACTACTAAACCCTTTTAGGTAACCACAATGAAATATCTTGTATCATGCATACTTATATATATAAATGTCTTTCTCCTCTACTTGACATACATGTCCCTCAACATCTTCCACCGGTTTTTTGCAGATTTTGTCTGAATACACAATGGGAAAGTACCAGTGCGTATTTAGTACCGTAGTTGCCCTATCCGTGTTTGGCTAGCGTTAGCTAACATAACAAGAAATTGAAAAATAAAATATTTAATTATTTACCTTGCACTCCCATATCTTCCCCCATATAAGGTCCGATCTCTTCCTGAGACTCGGTCTCTGCAGCCTTCCAGCTTGATCTAGCTGACTCATGCCAACATCTATTTCTCCGTCTCCTCCGGTGTTTTGGTAGCTTCAGCCGGCATCTCGTCCTCCATCTTCCCCCGCTGTTTTGATAGCTCCAGCCGGCACCTCATCCTCCCATCTTCCCCACTGTTTAGGTAGCTTCAGCCGGCATCTCGTCCTCCATCTTCCCCACTGTTTCGGTAGCTCCAGCCAGCATCTCGTCCTCCATCTTCCCCCGCTGTTTTGATAGCTCCAGCCGGCACCTCATCCTCCCATCTTCCCCACTGTTTAGGTACCTCAAGCCGGCATCTCGTCCTCCGTCTTCCGTCTTGACAGACCGTCCAAGCAGCAGCTGCATGGTCGCGCAGATGCCTGCTGCGCCAACACGCAACTTGCTGCATACATGTCAGCTTGCCGCGCCCTTGCTGCACTGGTACCATAGACTTTGCATGTAATCTAGCTCTGCTCCGTGGACGCGCTGGCTGGTGTAAACACGGCTTGAGGCCTGGAACAAACTTAGTTTTTAAGCCGGTGTAAAGTTGCGTTGACAAAAGCAGCAGGCTGCATCTTGGGGACGTACTTGCTTGCATAATGCACGTACTGCTGGAGAGTTACAGTAGGGGGCAGAGTACATCTGTCAGACCAGTTTTTAGACTGGCGGGTTTGTAGTGTAGAGACAAAACCAACATGGCAACCACAGAGGATAATCAGATGGTTACGCTTCAGACAGAAAAAGATGGCAGCGGTGTCGTAGAAGGTAAGTAAGACAATATTTACCACTATTGTTCTTTTTTCCTACTGCTTTTGCCGGCGTTGACTCTGTGTACGTAAAGCCAGTCAAATAGCGCTCTACTTTCCCCCTAGCGGTAACACTCATATTACCGCTTGTGGACGCGTTGCGTTAATTTAAGGGGCCATGCACAAACAATGCTTTAAACAAACGTAAGCTATGCTAGGAAGCCATGATAAACGCGTGATTAAAAGCAAGTATGTTCCTATGATCCTAAGACTGGTAATGTATTAGCATCTTCCCTGCTTGTGCCAGCTTTGCTCTTGTTTTACTAAGCCAAACTCTAATATCTATTTTGGAATCCAACCAGAGCAACTTATCTTCTTTGCGGCATCCAAAAGACCCTGTTAATAGCCTACAGCGCTCTGTGCTGGTTGTCTTTGGTCAGTACATGGTATGGTTGCATAACATTTCCACAAAAGTTGTAATCTGTCTTTAATAGGCCCGATAGTTGAATGGCTGGACCCGTCTCGGTTCTGTTAAATGATACGTTTATGCATGTATAAGAGTTTGTCTCAGAATTCACGTCACATAAAAATACACCCATCCATCCATTCCTCCATCCAGATGTCTAAGCCAGTTAGACGAAATTCCATGTGTTCCTAGTGAAACAAGAACACATGGAGAACAATCCTCTTGTTCTTTGCTTAAACCTTGACATTTGATGCTTCCCTGTAAGGGCCGAACGTCATTTATTTCTCTTTTTTAGGGTCAGACAAGTCAACCGATCCATTTGACACGCAGCTGGGGGGGAGGGGGGTTAGCTCTTTAGCCATGTCTCTCTCTTTGAAGCAACGCCTCCTCCCCGCAACGCATCCAGCCGTTAGGATTAGCCTGAGGTTTACGAGCGTGGAAGCGGACACCGCGCCCACCTCAGTGCAGTGATTGGGCCTTTAGGGTGAAGGTTGACTCCTGACCTTGTGAGTTCAAACCTGCTTCCTTGATGGAGACCACCAATTCATTCATTAATTCATAATCATTCATTCATCCATCCATAATAATCATCCATCCATCCTTTAATCATCATCCATCCATCCTTTAATAATCATCCATCCATTAATAATTAACTGTCCATCCATCCATACATTAATAATCATCCATCCATGCATTAATAATCATCCATTCATCCATCCATCCATTAATAATCATCCATCCATTAATAATCATCCATCCATGCATTAATAATCATCTATACATGCATTAATACTCATATCCATTAATAATCATCTATCCATCCATCCATGCATTAATAATCATCCATCCATCCTCTATTGGTTACCCTCGATGTGGAGGGCCGAGCCTCTACTCCGATCTCATGATCTCGTTCTTTGGGTCTCTACTAGGCCTGGGCGGTATACCGGTTCATACCGAAAACCAGTGTTCATTTTCATTTTCATTATGATATGAATTTTTAATATACCCCTGTACCGGTGAATAGCTTGGACAACTTCCGGAACATTTAATGAGGGAAAGTGTTTCAGCCAGGACCGATTTCACTGCTACGCGCTCTTCAACACAGTGTAGAAAACATATCAGTATAACGGTATTTAACAGTGTTAAATACCGTTATACTGATATGTTTTTTTTTAAATACCGTGATATGAACATTTTGCCATAACGTCCATCCCTAGTCTCTCCCCTGAGTTCCCGTCCATAGATGACGATAGGAACGTAGATCGACGGGTAAATCCAGGTACAGCGAGCGCATCACTGCAGACGGCGCACCAATCCATGATTTTTCCAAATCTGATACTGAGTTTATACCACTGGAATAAAACCATGTTAAACAACCAGTTATCTGGGTCTTAAACAGTATATTTTTAAACCAAGTTCTGTTTGAACCGTTAATAGCGATCTTAGTTTATGAACGCTGGCTTGGTTAGCTTTAGCTGTCTGCGACGCACGTGGGCCATTTAGAGTGGCTCAAATACATTTATTAAACAATAAACAAAAGAGGATTGTCTGATTGTCTGATTGAGTAGCTCAAATTACAGGAATTAAATGACTCTTTGTCGGGAAAAGTCTTTTAAAAACCCTGGTTAAAACTTCAGGCCGAGGCCTGGTTTACCCAAAGAAAGCAGATTAAACTTAAAAAGTTAACAATAAAAAATGGAAAAACCTTTAAAATTAGTTATCCTAACTAATTTGTCACAACCAAACAGACCTTATGAATGTTTAAAGTCCTCAGAGTTGCTGCATGTTGATCAGGAAAGGGGGACGTCCAGGGAGTGTTAGCCAGCAGGTTAACAAAGGATCGCTAATCTGAGTAGCAGCCGTTGGAAGCTCCTGGCTCTGGTTTCCTCCTGGCTGGCTACGTGGCGATCGGCGTCCACCTTTTTAACAGTACTTTTTGGAGCTCTCCAGTTCGGCATTCACTTCTTATCGGCTCGGTGGCGACGGCTAAATGCGGATTCTGGTTGGTTCGGCTCCCGTTTTTTAGCAGTCGGCAGCCTGAAACTCAGAGGGGTTTCGTCAGGCTCTGGGGATAAAAAACGTTTTTGTTTATCAATGTTTATGATTCACCTGGTGTTTTGGGAAGACCAGAAAGCAGGGCGTTACGGTAATCGATTCTACTGGTGATGAAAGCATGCATTAGTGTCTGCGTATTGCCCCAAGAGAGAATGGTGCGGACTCAAATGGGATGCTGTATCTGATTTTTCTGCAATCAGGGGAATAAATTTCATGTTAAAACAAGCTAAATACATGATGAATGGTATCTGAGGCATATTTCAGATCTGCTTAGAACTATTTGGACTCACGCTACATAAAGTTGATCCTTCTGGATCATCTGTAGCCTCCTGAAGCTGAACTCGGCGCCTCCAGCGGATGGACTCCTCCACGCTGTTTTTCACCCTGCAGCTTCAGGCCAACAGGCCTTTAGACTGACGGCTTTCAGAGCTGCTTCACACCACGATAAGGCTTCTGTTGTCCCTCTGTATGTATGTATGTTATCAGACTCTGCTCCAGGAAGGCAGATAGCAGCTCATATCATGCTGATCTTATAGATTTCTTCCAGCACAAAAACAAACCAGAAGCTTAACCAGGAGGAATCTTTCAGGGGGTGAACAGAAAGCGTTCTTTTTGGAGCTGCAGACCATTTTGCTCCCCTCATAACAACTCCCAACAAATCGTTCACAGCAAGCTGCACGGACGTTAACATAAACATCTCCTCCGGCATGAAGAAGTGCTTTGTGCAGTGGAATAAGCAGCTGAAATCTGCTCTAAACAGAAAGAAACAAAGGAGCTGGAGAAGGGTGGAGGTGGAGGTCGGAGTGTGTGCTGTTGTTGTTTCTGGGATTCAGACCCATCAGTCACTCCGTTTCAGCAATCTGAAGCACATTCCACGAATCCCGCGGGGTTTTGTTCCCTGTAACCTACATCAGAGACGCGGTGGAGTCCTGCACCGTGGAGCCGCTCTTCCAGAAAGGGTTCTGACTTCACTCAGAGGAATGTCATGCTGTCCGTAGATACTTTATGGATCAGAACTTAGGTGGAGGAATGGAGATATTTACATTATTTCCCAGTGTCTTACGTAGATCAAAAGTCAGTGGAGTGAAACATCAGCGCGGTGTGTCTTTCCTAAACACCATCTCATCTTACAGAAACACAGAGAGGCGGTCATGCTCTGTGGATTCCCGCTTCACGCTTTTATTTCGTTTCAGGTAATCTCAAACATCTGCCTGCGTCCTCTGCAGCCTGTTTGAGCAAAGGTTTGCTTGCTCCGTGTGTTCTGGTTTAATTTAACCTCATTATGGTCTCCCTTAGTTGCTTCAGGATTATTCTCACCTGGTCTCTGTTGGCTGATCAAGCCTCACATTGTCCTCATTCTGTGTGCCTTCCTTTCTTTACAGGCTGTTTTTGAACTTCCAAGCATCAATTTTCTATTTGACCATATAGATGCCGGATTTGTGTTGGTATCAAGCTAAGGGGCTTACAAATGATGAGTTTCCATGAAATTAATTTATGGAGGAAGTCATAGTTTCCTTCAAGGAAGTTGGAACGGCTGTCATTCAGTTTCCAAAAGCAACCTGTGACCTTCTTTAGAAATATTTCTTAGTCACGCTGGCTGTAGAGTTCGTATGTTCTCGCTGATGGTGCCTTGATATCTTTCTACAGTCTTTAGAGTTTAATTGAAGCCAACCAAACTTTTCTTCTCGTCTTGAAAATGTTTAGTTTCTATCCAAAAGCTTCTTCTTTTCTGAAAAGACTGGATTGGAAGTATCCCATATATAAGACTAAGAATTATATATCGGTTTTAACTGCGCTGTAAAAACTGTTAATGTAGCTTACTTGATAATGATGAAAATGATGACAGCAAAGTGACACCTAATATAATCAAGTAGATTTAAATTTTAAAAGATTCATACGAAATGTACTTAAATTTAAACCAAAAACGGAAGTTTACAACTGATAAAATCCTGCAGTGATTATGTGTTGGATTTAGGGCCAGAATTTCAAATTGATGATTAAAACAGTCTAATTTTAAGACAAAGTCATTTTTAAATGATACTTTGAAACTAACAATAATAAGGGAAATGTTTAATAAACATTACTGGAATATTCTTAACAAAGAAATAAAATCTTTTGGTTTTCGAGTAAAACTGGATTTGTTGAGGCCATTTACTGTAATAAACGCACTTTTTATTTTCCACAGTAAAATCTATTTGTCAAATTGATACATTTTATTCATAGAATAATTAAATTAAGTATAATTTATCCTATAATTTAGCTTCGTCTTAGTAGTATACCCAGCCCTCAATGGCCAGGCCTTCCATCAATCACAGACAAGCTACCACACACATACAAAGGTCAATTTAGAGAAACCAATTAACCTAGCAAACTCCTTACACAAAGGCCTCAGGCCGGGCTTTAGAACAGAGACTTTCTAGTTGCTTATTGCTGTTTATTCATACAGAGCTGATTCACACATGTCTAAATGCAGTCTACAAAAGAAACAATCTGTTACTTGATCCCCACCGGTAAGACATTTTCTGTTTAGGGAAATCTGCCTCAGTGTATCTAGTCTCTGACGTTGCAGCAATACCTCGTATTGTGCATGCATGCAGAGATTGGTGAAAAGAAAAACTTCCGTGGACTGGATAGAGTCTGTTTTGTAGATCCAATGCTATGCTTGGAACTATTGAATCCTTCTATAATTAAAGTGTGGGTTGGTCTACTCTAGGAATGTCAACCTGTCTGGGATGTTGGGAATCTCAAGGCGTAGTCATATAGAGTAGGATGCCTGGTTTGGGAACCTAAGAGTGTCATTTTTTATGCAGATGGTGCGTTTCTGTCTTTAGTCAATGAGCATGGACTTTATTGCATGCTGAGAAGTGTTTTTCTTATCGTACGTTTACACAAAGTAGCGCAGCGATTTCCTAATGTTGTGAATCAGCTCAAACGTTGGCAATAAAACCGTTCTGATAATGACCTTTAGCGTGCACTGGAGCAGTTTGCAGCAGGGACTCAGGCAGCTGAAGGCGGTTCCTCGATGTCTGATTCTCTCCCTTATGCAGAAAAGTTCCTACACCCTGGGGTCTTGTTCTTGTTTGAGTGATTTTCACGTACAGTTGCGGCCAAAAGTTTTGAGAATGACACAAATATTAGTTTTCACAAAGTTTGCTGCTAAACTGCTTTTAGATCTTTGTTTCAGTTGTTTCTGTGATGTACTGAAACATAATTAGAAGCATTTCATACATTTCAAAGCCTTTTTATCAACAATTACATGACATTTATGCAAAGAGTCGGTATTTGCAGTGTCGGCCCTTCTTTTTCAGGACCTCTGCAATTCGACTGGGCATGCTCTCAATCTACTTCTGGGCCAAATCCTGACTGATAGCAACCCATTCTTTCATAATCACTTCTTGGAGTTTGTTAGAATTAGTTGGTCTTTGTTTGTCCACCTGCGTCTTGAGGATTGACCACAAGTTCTCAATGGGATTAAGATCTGGGGTGTTTCCAGGCCATGGACCCAACATTTCTACGTTTTTGTCCCCGAGCCACTTAGTTATCACTTTACCTTATGGCACGGTGCTCCATCGTGCTGGAAAATGCTTTGTTCTTCACCAAACTGTTGTTGGATTGTTGGAAGAAGTTGCTGTTTGAGGGTGTTTTGGTACCATTCTTTATTCATGGCTGTTTTTAGGCTAAATTGTAAGTGAGCCCACTGCATTGGATGAGAAGTAACACCACACATGAATGGTCTCAGGATGCTTTACTGTTGGCATGACACAGGACTGATGGTAGCGCTCACCTTTTCTTCTCCAGACAAGCCTTTTTGCTGATGCCCCAAACAATCAGAGAGATGCATCATGGGAGAATCTGACTTTGCCCCAGCCCTCAGCAGTCCATTCACCAAACTTTCTGCAGAACATCAATCTGTTCCTGATGGTTTTTTTGGAAAGAAGTGGCTTCTTTGCTGCCCTTCTTGACACCAGGCCATCTTCCAAAAGTCTTCCCCTCACTGTGCGTGCTGATGCGCTCACACCTGCCTGCTGCCATTCCTGAGCAAGCTCTGCACTGGTGGCACTCCGATCCTGCAGCTGAATCCTCTTTAGGAGACGATCCCGGCGCTTGCTGGACTTTCTTGGACGCCCTGAAGCCTTCTTAACAAGAACTGAACCTCTTTCCTTGAAGTTCTTGATAATCCTATAAATTGTTGATTTAGGTGCAATCTTAGTAGCCACAATATCTTTGCCTATGAAGCCATTTTTATGCAACACAATGATGGCTGCATGCGTTTCTTTGCAGGTCACCATGGTTACCAATGGAGGAACAATGATTTCAAGCATCACCCTCCTTTTAACATGTAAAGTCTGCCATTCTAACCCAATCAGCCTGACATAATGATCTCAGTACTTCACAGAAACAACTGAAACAAAGATCTAAAAGCAGTTTAGCAGCAAACTTTGTGAAAACTAATATTTGTGTCATTCTCAAAACTTTTGGCCACGACTGAAGAGAGGGAGATGGATGCACACATAAAGCTTTCGCCAATATTAATGAGTGTGTTTACTCTGGTCTGCTTGGGTATGATCAAAAGCTTTTGACCTTCTTTGTTCCAACACCCTACTGGTCATGATCTCAGCCCAGTGTCCCCTTCAACTATTACCCGCCCACTTTTTAACGTTTACTATTTGGTACCGGCTCCTTTTTTTTACCATCCAGTCAGCCAAGATGAGCTGCAAGTACAGCTTCAGAAGACTATCGGGCACTGATTGGCTAAGGAGTGGCGTCCTGGTTGAGTTACAATAGCAGCTCTGTTTCAAGAATCACACAAAGTTTTTAAAAAGTCACAACATTAGAAGGATATTTGGTCTACATCACTCCCTACTCTACTGTGCATGTTATCTGACGAAAGAGAAACAATCACGTCTTTGTGTTCAGCTGGAGGGTCAAAACTAATTTGCAAGTTCAAGAGAATTTCGTAGGCTCGCACCCCTTTCCAGGCACAAAAAATACTTATTTGGTTCAAAACGATTGGAACAAGCAGATTATTAAAAAACTGCTGGCACCAGTCCACAAAGTCCAGAGTCCAGAGTAAAAGGAGAATAAGTAAATGTGTTAACAATAGAACTATGAAGTCAATTTACAAAAATCTAGCTTTGCTAATTGATGTATTTTTTAGTAAAAAAATAACCATCAGAAATTGTATCCTGTCCGAGAAATGGTACAACAGATTTACTTTTTAGTACCAAGGAACATGTATGTACCCTGGAGACGATGAAAGTCCAATATTTGTCCTTAGACTGTGTTAATTTATTATTTGTATTGATGCACATCAATGTACCAATTCTGTAACCCTATTTCAGACAGTGTAGAGCTGAGTTGTTTTGAGCTGAGCAATAACGGAAAAGATCTTTTCGTAAAACAATGCAACTCTTCAACAACAGGAGTCAGATGAGACGAATCCGGCCTTCTGGGTATCTTCTTAAAAGATTTCCAAACGAGGAAGCCCCGTCTAGCCTGGGGAGTGGGGAGTCTAGGTTTCCTTCCTGAACCCGTTACCCCTGTGACCTCATATCATAAAAGCACAAAATCATGAGTTAATTAATAGGATCGCGCTCATTTAGATAATCTGTTGGGACCACAGCAGTGGGTTGCAGCAAAAACATTTTTAATGCATAATTTTCCCTGAAGCTGAAGCCGTGCACGTTGCAGTCAGATCGGTCTCTGAATGAGAGCCGATACCAGCAGACTGACAGGATCCACTGATGGAAGTCATTAATTTCATCTTGGCACAATAAAAAGATAGCATCTTTTCCCACAGGTTGTTCGGAGCGGCAGCGGAAAGGGAAATGCACGTAATTTCGTGATTACGAGAACACCCTGCGGTCCGCTGCAGCTCTGCTGGGCTGCACATCGAGGTGCCGATGGGATGGCTCTGCTCTGTAATGGCCTTCCTTGGAAATGAGTGGAATCATTTCCTCTGGATCAGGTGGAGGGGGGGGCATTAGGGATAATAGGTCACTCAGGGACCTTAAATGGGGCCAAAGTACGTGGCTCAGTGACCTGATTGTGAGGTCAAGCTGTCATTAAGCTGAATCCAGGTCAGATATGCATGGTCCCTGCAGGATGAACTGTAATGAAAGAGCTCATTGTCATCTCCTTCTGATATCTTCTTCATTTTTCTGCTAGAGATGAACTCAGTGAACTCTGATGTAAAGAAAGGTCAGCATCTACCAAGCCGCGGAGGACAACTGAGCTGCTTTGTTGTTCCAGGTCTCTGAGAAGTCCCCGGAACTGAAGAAGCGGGGGAAGGTTCCTCCCTCGCAGGTGAAGGAGGCGAGCTCGTCGACCAACGCATCGGACACATGGAACCGACCACGCTGCGGCGTACCGGACTCCCCCAACCTGAAGGACGTGCAGTACCACAGACGGCATCGGCAGAGACGCTTCGTGCTGCACGGAGGACGTTTCGACAAGACGGACCTCACTTACAAGTACGATGTTTGTTTTATGATGACAGAACAAACCCTGTGGTGCATCACACACTTGAAGGTTAAAATATGAAACACATTGACCAGGAACAAATGTTTTGTGTCTGATTTTGTCAGACTTACATTGTGGTGGAGGGATTTTGATCCCTTTTTTTCCTGACATTTGTTTCTGCTCAGCTCTCTGAAAGGTCCCACCACAGTATTTGAGGTCTGGACTTTGACTGGACCATTGCAACAATGTGATTAGTTTCTTTCCCAGCCAACCTGTTTTAGATTCTGCTGCTGTGTTTGGCATCACAGTTCTGCCGATGACCCAGTATTGGTGAAGCTTCGGTTTCAGTTTATGTTTGACTGAATGACTGCAAAGTGCCTGCTGCTTCTTAACAAACCCACATCGTCACTACCGTGCGTAAAGGTGGGGTAGGTGATATTTTTTCTGAAACACTTTTCACAATATTGCTTGAAATGCTCTTCACATACCAATGGCAACCAATCAATAAGGTGTTTTATCTAAAATAAACTGCCTCTGAAGCGTATAATCTTGGAAAAATCTCAAATGGCCCATTCAAGACGATTGGCTCTCTGTGCAAGCATCACGCATTTTTAGGTGGGAGCACAAGTGAAGACGAACCCAGAGCTAGATTATGTATTTTAGTATGCATTGTTGTGGATTTGAGGAATTATTTTTTGTCTGGTTAAGAATGTTTTTGAATCAATCACACTAGTAACCGAATACTGGGATAATTGTTAGCGTAACTTTAATTATCAGTGATACAATAAGCAAAAACAGGACACTGGGCTCTTAATCTATACACCAGAATATCAGTCTAGCTGAAAGATAAATTCTTGGACCGATGTATTAAAACACACACACTAAAGGAAGCACAGCGATGTATCTGAAGTTTAAGGAACTTATTACCAACTGCTCACAACTTAACAAAGGTATATTTAGTCTAGTCTAAAGTGATGCTATGTTACGTTTTAAAGGATGGATCTATTCTACCGGAGGACGACAAATGTATTGCGAAAGACAGAAAACAGAACAAAGCAACGTCACAGGAAAATCCGACCTCACGTAATTACGTAGTAGGCGTGCGTGGGACAGCGAGGGGAGGGAGCGACAGAAAGGCGCTTATTAACAAGGTGGGATTTATCAATGCGCCCGATCCACGCAGAGAAGACAAAGAGAAACGTGGTGATAGCTAGCTAGCCTTGTGGCTTTAACAAAGAAGCTATCAGATAATGGCCGCCATTCTTCTCCTCTTTGTCGGAGCAACCGCCCTACACAAAACCCAAGCTCATGAGATCAACACAGCAAGACTCCAAACAAAGACAGCGTACTGCTTCTACTTGCAAATAAAAGAAAAACGATAAACGCAGTCGGCCAACCGCATTCAAGTTTATCTAAATAAAAGAAGCTGCCTCCACCCAAGAATTAGGAAATTGGAACTTTCCTACTTTTGTTGGTTTCTTGAGTCCGCAGTCGGATGATGAGTTAGTTGAAGAAAATGTCCGTTCCAACAGCTGAACGGCTTGTTAACAAAACACCGGACGTGGACGATGGACGTATGGTGTCTCGGGAAACGGTCACTCCAGTTTGGCTTTCTACTGCTTTAGCTAACTGCAGTGAACTTGCATGGAGATTTTCTTCAACCCTTCTCATCAGAAGACTTCAACTTCAGTTGACTGCCTTGTAATATGGTTGCACTTCCATCTTTCTCAAATTTCTTGATCACTTTTGCTACAGTATTTTGACTGATATGCAAGGCTTTGCTGACCTTCTTGTAGCCCTCACCTTTTATGTGTAAAGAAATGATTACATTTCTCAGATTTCTCTTCCATGGGGAGCCATTGCTGACAGCATGAAATGGGAAGGGCTTTTCTTTGTAAAGTAATGCCGTTTTATTGTCACCTGTCTGCTGGACGCCTCATAAATGAATCATTAGCCTCACCTTTGGTTGAAAGCCTGAATTTTGCAGTGTGAAGTGTGGCTTTTCTCCTAAGACTATAAAGGAGATGTACTCATTTTCATAACATGGGCTTGAATTAATTTTTTGTGTGCAAATAACAAATCTTGTTTTGCAATCAATGGCCCACATTTGTGGGAGTATTTTGTAGTATAGTATCTCATAGTAAATGTTGATTCTGAAAGGAAACTAAAGGTTTTCTGACAAACGTAGTGGGGTGTACTCATTTATGCTGAGCGCTGTAGGTATCTGAACAACCAGTGATTTTGCAAGTTCTCCCACTAAGAAAATATGTAGGGGTCTCAAGTTTACATTGCAGGGGCGTTTCCAATGTGAGAGACAGCATTTAGAAAAAAATCAGTCAATCACACTGTATGATTTTTTTAAAGAATGAATTTGTATTTTATTGCTGTACGTAAGTATTTGAAAAGCTGAGACAATTAGAGTAAATTTTTTATTCCGAAGCCTTTCTTTGCAGTTAAACATGTCAAACGTTTCCTGTAGTTCTTGACCAGCTTCGCTTACACTCCAACGGGGACTTTGGCCACAGATCCTCTCTGGATCTGCCATGTTTCCTCGCTAACCAACATGGAGTTTTAGCTCTCTCCAGAGATTTTCTATTAGATTTAGGTCTGGAGACTGGATCGGCCACTCCAGAACCTTGACATGCTTCTTCACTGTGGAGCCAATCCGTGGTTCTCCAGGCTGCGTGATTCTGATCAATATCATGTTGGAAGATCCAGCTACGACCCATCTTCAATGCTCTGACTGAAGGAAGGAATTATTTGCTCTAAATCTCACGATAATGGCCCCATTCATCCTCTCCTTAATACAGTGCAGTCCTCCGGTTCCCAGAGCGGAAAGGGACACCCAAAGCATGATGCTCTCACCCCCATGCTTCAGAGTAGGGATGCAACTCCATATAGGGCGACTGAAGCTTAGACTGAAATGTTCTATTTTGGCCTCATCTGACCGAATGACTTCCTCCCATGAAACATCTGGATGATCCAGATGGTCACTGGTAATCTTCAGAAAGGCCTGGACATGTGATGACTTAAGCAGGGGGACCTTTCGAGCGCGTGATGATTTTAAACCACATGTAGTGTTCTACAGACAGTAACCGTTGAAAATGTGCTCCCAGCTCTCTTCATATCATTGATCAGTTCCTCCCGCGTAGCTCTGGGCTGATTCCTCACCTCTTCTTATATGAGTGATACCCCACAAGGTGAGATCTTACATGATCATCTTCCATCAATTGATCCATCAGTTGATCTATTTTCACTAAACCGCTTGGCAATTGCCCTGTAGCTCTTTTCAGCCTTGTGGAGGTCTGCAACTGTGTCTCTGGTGTCTTTTGAAAGCTCTTTGGTCTTGCCCATGGTAGTAGTTGGAGTCTGACTGACTGTGGGGTGAACAGATGTCTTTAACGAGCTCGGACAGGTGCTACTAATTTAGATTAATAAGTGGAGTTGAGTAACAAATGTTTGAGAGCCAGAATTCTTGCAGCATTAAAATACAAATAAATTCTTTAAATGTATAAATCATACATCATGATTTCCCGTATGTTTTAATGCTGCCTCTGTAGGAAAGCACAGACGACGTTAATTTCAGACCCCTCTATAACTTCAAAGTGGGAGAACTTGCAAAAATGCAGGATTTTCAAATTCCTCAATGTAGTTTCCTGTTCAGCTCGTTCAGATTTTATATTCATTAAAATGATTAAAAAGCAAATACTATTAATAAAGTTTTCATTTTAAGGCAAGGCAATTTTATTTGAATAGCAGACTTTCAACACAAGGAAATTCAAGGTGCTTTACATGATTCAGTGATAATGAAACCACATGATTACAAACAAAACATATTAAGTTTAACAGGAATCAATCAGTAAGAAAAGATAATGTAAGGAACAAATTTATGTAATTAATACACAATTACTTAAAAAAGAAATAAAAAAAGTAAGAATAGAAATTAAACCACAAAAATAAGTGGCTCCGATGTTTCCTCGCTGCTCACCGTGTTTCCAGCTGCAGTCAGCAGACGTTTCCACGAGGAAAAAAAGAAAAAGACACTCATTTGAGTCGGGGGTTTTTTCAGGACCAAACAGCACATAGACGGATAGGAAGCGGCGGCGTGCCAGACGGGAGCTGCTGTAGATCAAAAAACACTGAGTGACAGACTCAAGGAAAGCAATGAAAGATGAGAAAGCAGATAGAGCAATCTGAAAATGAAGTCATGGACTTATGATTTTCACAAAGAGGTGCTGGTTTTCTTTCATCTGGGGCCGTGGCACCATCGAGAGTCAGTCGGCGTCTGCCGGCTGCTGCCTCTCTGTCTGCGTCTCCCGGGGTCCCTTTCATTGTACTCATTCTTTAACATAACAGCATATTAAGGCAGGCCAAACGAAAGCAAGATGGGGGAGGAGGAGGCCATGCCGGCCGCAGACTAATTAGATTCTGCTGGATCGGGTCGATATAAGTGACACCTGAGGGATGTGGTCAACCGGAGCCATGGCAACGACCCACCAGGTCAAACTAAACCCCACCTACTGTAGACTTTTTACCGCCCGTATTTAGTTTTATGAAGAATCGGCCGCTAATTTGAGCCTTTGGTGGAAGCTCCTGCGTAAAGCGCGACGTTCGAGCCGTGTTTGTTTATTCTGCTTTAACTGACTTTAAATTAAAAATTGGACTGAGAGGAGGTTCCTGGTCGCTGCAAAATGTTAAAATCGGAGGCAGGAGAGGAAGTTGGACCATGAAACACGGCATTACGACAAAATGGAAGTCTGACCGCATGGAAAATTCAGGAGCGATCTGAAGGTTTTCACGAAAACAACCCGAGGAGCGTGGAGTGCATCTGTGTTCAGCACAGATTACTGATACCCCTAAATATAATCCTAAAGTCACCGAATCAGAATCTGCTACTCTCTGAAGGCCTCAGAGGATTGTTGGAGAACGTGAGAGAACAACCAGCATCACAGAGACCAAGGAACCCAGCAGCAGGTCAGGGAGGACGTTCTGGTTGAGTTGGTTAAAGCAGGGTTAGCTTCTCCTACAACATCCCAAGCATTGAAAATCTCCCAGAGCTCTTTTTAATCCAACATCTGAGCATGGAGAGAGTACGGGCCACCTGCAGACCTACCAAGACCTGGGTGTCCACCTGGACTGACTGGAGTGCATTAATGCACAAACATGTGCAAGAACCAAACTTTTTGTCCTACATGCAAAAAACTAAAAACACAGTATGATGGACAACCATGAACGTAGCATCCTTACAGTGAAGCATTTTATTGTAAATTCAGGAAAAGACAAAGAAAAATTATGAAAATAAAGGAAACGAGTCGGTTTAGCCAAAAACGTTGTTGCTAACATATTTTAGAACTGTATGACGATATATGTGGTTGTGTTTTGTAAAAAAGTGGATAAAACCAAAGGTAATATATAAGTGTTAGAAGTTCATCCCACTCCTTTTCACACAGCAGTGAATTTTTCTTTCTTTGACCATCAGTGTTCTTTCGATTGTCTTATGCTGTTCATACTTTTACACTTTTTCGTGGTGTGCTTGAAATAAAGTAGGGATGCAACGATATCATTTTTTTCAAACCGATACAGCACCGATACTCATATCAGAGTATTTGCCGATACCGAGTGCCGATCCCGCTACTTCTACCACACACAAACGGCAATGATTTGGAAGACGGGTTTTATTTTCATCTCAGCTTGTAACAACAAATGATGGTGAATTAGATGAAAAATAAAACATTAATAAAAATGACCACAAAACTAAAATTTCAAGTTAAAAATCATTGCAGAGCTCCAAAATTTGAATAATCGGTTCATGGTATCAATTACCTTTAACCGGTTCTGATACGAGTATATCAGACGGTATCAAGGCCGATACCAGTATCGGTACATTCATAAAGGGAGCTAAACTTAAAGCTAGGTGGTGGCAGCATCATGCTGTTGAATGCTTTTCCTCAGCTCAAGGTCAATGTAACGATGGATGGAGCTAAATGTATAAACATCCTGGAAGAAAACCTGTTAGAGGCTGAAGTCGTTTAGATTAAAGTGTATTTATGGGTCCGAACGGCAAAAGTAAACCCCTAAATTCTAACAAGATTCCTTTGCACAGCTTGAAAACCGACGTTCACAGATTATATCCGCCCCACCTAAGGGTGTTTGAAAGTTTTAGCTATTTTTCCTCTTGATCTACTTTCGTTATGTTCAGCTCTAATGTGAACGATGATTCTACAAAGTCTGGACTCAGGCGGGCTGAGTACTAATGCACACCGCACTTTTCAAAATTTATTCTTGGATTGATAAAATGAAATATATTTAATTTTGTGGCTGCAAAATTATAGTATATGGAGAGAACTGAGACTCGCGTTGTTCACTAATCAAGAAGAAGTCCAAGTAAAGGCGAGAACCATTGTTAATATTTTGCCCTCTTTTTGTGATTCATTTGTAAATGTGAAAATTCCTCTGATTGATGTCTTTGTGCCGCAGCTGCAGGGTCTGGTTGGCTGTAATTACCTGCCTGGTTCTGAACGTTGCAGCGTCACGATTTTGGATCTCATCTCCTGATCTGCAGATGTTTGAGTGAAAGAGATTATATCAGGGTCCGAGGAAAGTCCCTTTTTGTGAAGACAGACTGATTCTTTGTATGTTAAAATATGCAATTTGAGGTAATCTCAAGGCTTCTGCAAGAATAACATCCTGAACCTTAGTCAGAAAATCTCTTCTGAGGCGATTATTCTGCTTTAGCTGATACTACCTGAGAAAGTTTGAGCTTTTTTGCACGAGTCTTTGTTTCCCCGTCTCAGTTTAAAAAGGCTTTCTGTCGCCTCGCTGCAGGTGAACCGAGATCTCCTCAGATGAACTTGTTCAATGAGGCCCCAGGAACTCCTGCTGTTTGACGTTAGGATCTCCCTGTCTTCTTCTTTCTCCATTTTGACCCTCTAACTGTAGTTTCACAAAAACAAAAAAAAATGTTTCCCTCAGGTCATTATTTGCACACGAAGTTAAAAGATTGAAGGGGAAAGTGATTTTTCCAACGTAATAAGCTGCATAAAAGTAAATATTTCAGCATCCTGAAGGATTCCTGATCAGATTATCTGCGGCCACGTTTCATTCTGTCCCACCAACAGCAATCCATGAACCTTCTCTGAGGTCTTCTTCTTCTCCTCCTCAGTGGCCTCATCTTTCCTTTGCGTGAATTTGGCCGACTAGTTTTAAAGGAGCCTTTTGAAATGTACCACAATGCTTCATCCAGGGGTGTAACGGTACACCAAAGGTTCGGTTTCAGTTTCACCTTTGGTTCATCAAAGTATTTTGTAGACATTTTGAAAGGAATTGTTCTTGCATTAAATTTTCTAACATAAAGTTCTCAGATAACATTGCAACGTATACTGTTTACAATATGAATTAAATTGAACATACTACAGTTTAAAGTGACAGTGTGTAGTTTTTGCAGTACATCTTTGAAAATAGCCATTAAAATATTATCTAATAATAATTACGTAAAGCACATTAATTGCAAAATATTGGCGATATTGTAAAATATGACTTTAAAAATCAGTTTTAAAATACATAGGCGCAGGTCCTCTTTTCAGGGGAAAGCCTTATTAGATGATGTCTTTACTTCTACAAGAGCCCGGACGGACAAAGCGCACGGAACACGCCCGCTATTAAAACATTGATTTCCCCTCAAAATGCAAAAAAAACGCCATAACTACATTTTTACCTCTTTGCTAGTTCCAAGCGATGAAAGAGAGACTGATGTGCTCGTCATGTTGCTGCAAATAGATCATTCTCAGGGAATTGAGCGTTTGAAAACAGCACTAGTTGGACCTCCGTTGTTGAGTTTCTCACTCTAAGACACAGATACCGCATGCTTGTGATAATTCAGGTATGCACTGCCCCCTACTGGCCTAAAGTTACATACTTACATACATACATACATACTGTGCCTTTAAGGGCCTGATTCATCAACGGTTTGCACTTGTTAAAGTAGGCGCAAACCACACAGCGTAGCAAAAACAGGCTGTAGCTGATTTACTAACAAGATGGAGAGAGCATTGTGCCTGTTAAACCTGTAGCAAGACGCACACAATGCTTAACCTGCAATGAAGGTGTTTCTGTCAGAGGATGCATAATATTCGGGAGCAGACCAGACTAATAAGTAGGCGTTCCAGGCGCAGTGTGATTTACTTTCAATTCAATTCAGTTTATTTATATAGCGCCATTTCACAACAGATGTCATCTCAAGGCACTTTACAAGAAGAGTTATTACAATACAATGTTTAGTGTAGAAATTACAGAACCACAGAAGATTGCGTCGTGGAATTCTCAGCAATCCCTCATACTGAGCAAGCATGCAGCGACAGTGGGAAGGAAAAACTCCCTTTTAACAGGAAGAAACCTCCGGCAGAACCAGGCTCAGCACAAGCGGTTATCTGCCGCGACCGTCTGTGGCTTGGAGAATACACAACAGAGACACAGAAAGAGCAACAGAACCGATGCAGAAGTTTGTTGCAGGACGTGGAGAATTTTCCGTCACTGCAATGCCATCTTAGTCAGGGTTTATTTTAGCACCTATTTTTTACCACTTCTGAAAGGCATGTCTTACCTTAGCGCCATCAAATTCAATAAGTTTACGAACCAGAGAGATGAGCCTGTGGAGGAGGCTTCAGATTAGGGTGATGTTAAGGAGGACATCCGACCTCAAAGACTTAGAGCTCATAATTTAAACACCCCCCCCCCTCATTATTATGAAGAGTCTAAACATGTGATTAAAAACAGGTAAGTAATATTTTTACAACCGCATTTTGCTTATTTCTCTGTCAGAATCAAACTTTTTCAATGAACAAAAATCCTTTATATTTTTATCTGCTTGGGTTATAAACAATTTTGGGCTCATTTGTGTTTTCAGACCATCTCAACGTCTCCCAACTCTAACTTTGTCTCTTCTCCTGGCGGTACATGAACTCCTCCACCTTCAGAAATGCTGTTCCTTGCGTGTTCCTCCGCTCTCCAGGCCTCCACTCAAAAACAGACGATCCAAGGATGCAGAAGCTGATAAATGAGACTCCGGTTTAAGAGCGCATGTTAAAAACAAAATATTTAATGATCGCTCATTAACACCATTCAACTTGTTTGTTTAACCTTTAATGTCTCCAAGCAACAGAAAAATTATAGTTTGACATCCTGGAGCCAAATTACATGCTGGGACTGCTTCTCTGTGCGATTGGTCAGGTCTGCCAGCTTTTCTATCGCGGCTGCAGAAAAGCTGCAATTAATGCAAGCAGAACATGTTCTGACTGCTCCAACGTTAACCCACGGGCTCCAAAATGTTCCTTTACCTTCCTGAGCTACTTTCTGCTAGCAGCTTCATGCTAGACGCAAGTCTTCAATGTAGTATTTCTGACCTTTGTTTTCAAAACAAATATTCTTGCTCCTTTTTCACCCCAATTCCTTTTAAAAAAACTTTTCCTCAAAGGTATGAATGCAGCCACCTGGATTAGTTCCAGTACTCTCCCTGTTAGTTTTCATCTGAACTGTCCGGGGGGGGGCAGAGATAAGGGCAGATATCGAGGTCGGTTGTCTCCCACCGCCTGTGCTTCCTCTGTTTGTGCATTAACGCCTGCGCTGCTCTCCTGCAGGATCGAGCGCTTCCCCTGGCAGATGGACGAGGAGAAGGTGCGCCGTGTGATCCGGCAGGCGGTGAAGATCTGGAGCGATGTCACTCCTCTCACCTTCACCGAGGTCCGCGGGGGGGTCGCAGATATCCGAATCGACTTTTCCAGGTAAAAACACTAACAAGAAGTGGAAGGAGACATTTTTTCTACTCCGTTTTGACTTTTCATGTGCAGAAAAGTGAAGCACAAACGCCAGCAGCTTTAATAAGAGAACCTGAACACTCACTGACTTGATCGTGTTTTTGGGATGTATTTTTAACATTTATTTAAATAATGTTTAAATTATTGTGAAAAGTAACCCAAGGTTCTGATGTTTTGTATTTACAGAAGACTATTAGAGCCACTAAAAAAAAAGAATTATGACTGATAAGTGCAGAATCTAAGAAATCACTTTTCCATTTCAAAAAGTCTAAAGTTTATGAAAAAAAATCTGAATTCTGAAAATAAGATAATTTTGAGAAAATTTTCAAAATTCTAAAACAAAAATGAATAGAAATCTGTGAAATAAAATTATGAGAAAAAAGTCAGAATTCTGATGAAAACTTTTGAATTTCTAAAACAAAAAATGTAAAATATTGAGGAAAAAAGTTGATTTCTGAAACAAAAAAAAAACTTAAATGTTGAGGAAAATGTTCAATTCTTAAAAAAGTCCAAATTCTGATGAAAACTTGTGAGTTCTGAAACAAGAAAAATTTAGAATATTGAGGAAAACTTTAGAATTCTGAAAATAAGAGAACTTTGAGAAAAATGTCAGAATTCTAAAACAAAACAAAAAATAGAAATCTGTGAAATAAAATTATGATGAAAAAGTCAGAATTCTGAGGAAAACTTTGAAATTTCTTAAACAAAAATGTAAAAATTAAATATTTAGGGAAAATTTTATTTCTAAAAAAAGTCAAAATTCTGAAGAAATCTTTATAATTCTGAAACAAAAAAAATCGAATATTGAGGAAAACTTTACAATTCTGAATTTTTTTTTTATTAAAATCTTTTTCAGGTATTTCTGCAGTCTTGCTAGAAAAAGGTCATTTTACTTTATTTCCGTGTTTTGGATGTCTAAGAATTCAAAAAGCTCCACAGACTATTTTCATACTAATCCTATTAATAGTAATGCCAACAGGTTAGCTAGCATTAGCATGCTAGTTAGCATTAGCATGCTAGCTGTTGTTAGCATTTTAGCTAATTTTAGCTTTTTGACTATATTTTTGTACTGAATGGGATTATAGTAATGCCAACATGTTAGCTAGCATTAGCATGCTTTTTTTATTAAAATCTTTTTCAGGTATTTCTGCAGTCTTGCTAGAAAAAGGTCATTTTACTTTATTTCCGTGTTTGGGATGTCTAAGAATTCAAAAAGCTCCACAGATTGTGGAGTTTAAAGAAGGTATTTTACATTTTCTGTTAAAGTGGCGCAAAATTAAACATTGTTAATTTGATAAACATACATGGAATACATAAGTTTTGGTATTTTTTTTTAGAAATTAAATAAATTAGAGCAATACGATTGTAGTGTGTGGAATATTTATCGGCTGGTATCAGTGGGATATTAACTCCAGCTTGGCTGCAATAACGATGGAAGGAGTATGAGGCAGATTTGCAGCAATAGAAGTTGAAATTATTTTTGTCCTTATCATGTTTAAAAGACATCGAGCTGAGGAGGTTAGGGATACTAGAGTCCTAAACAGGAAGAATCCTGATTTAATTCATGTGTGGGGTAGCTGTGGGTTTCCTCCCTATTGTGGCCCAGAAGTTTACATCCATCGTCACAGCAGTGTTGCCAACTCCTCAGTAAGGAAAGTAGCTATTGGCTGTCCCAAAAGTCGCTAGAAGTCGCTAAATGACGTCATCGCCTAATTTGCATAATTGGCCATTTGCAAATAACTGTAACGGACGGCTGTAGGAGAGAGGAATAACGTCGTGGGAGAGACAAAAGTGAGTAAAAAACACCCTAAATATGTTTAGAACTACAAATGTACAAAAATAATTTCAAAATTAACAACATTTAATGATTTTAATGCTTTGTCAAGATCCACATTACACACATCAGTTTTGTCCTGTATTGTTAAATGTTATATCAGCAAATTTAATCAAAAGATTGTTCTGTAGGGTGAAATTGCTAGCTCTACAACCAACCCTCCTCCTTTATCCGGGCTTGGGACCGGCAAAGTGACCCAAAAGACACACTCTGGCAGAGTTACTTAGGTTTTTTTTTTAAGTTGTTTTTTTTTTTTAAGTTGTGCTGAGCTAGCTAGCAAGATCTTATGTCACAGAGAGGTAGGCTACACACACAGTGGACGAGGTGAATAAGTGACTGAGCTGCTGAGGTTGTGTGAGTCAAATGCAGTGATTTATTTGTGTGACAGCGTCACAGCAAAGAAACGTTTACATTTAAATCCCGCTCTGCAAGCCAGCGGCGGCTTTCTTTTGCGCAAGCGCATTTCATTTTCAGTCCGGACGCCGAGTGGTGAGGGTCTCCTCTCTCTCTCTCTGCTCCGCCCATAGACTGTAGATGGGACTGCTGAGCAAGGCTACTGTGAGACTGGCCGCCTGTAAGTGCTTTGGGACGGGGGAGGGGCTCACGTTGAGGACAGTAACTGCAGAACAATACGTGCTTCACACCACAGTCTCCAAAACACCAGATAAGTCTCCAATAACACCAGAAAAAGTCGCTAGATTTGTCGCTAGTCGCTTTTTTGAAAAAAAGTCGCTATAGGGGTCTGAAAAGTCGCTAAATCTAGCGACAAAGTCGCTAAGTTGGCAACACTGCGTCACAGAGAGAAACCAAAGAACAGAGGGGGAAACAGAACTTAAATATCTTGAAAATTTGATGAAGAAAAAGTTCAACTTTAATCCTACAAAGAAGGACGAGGTCTCATTTTGTCACAACAGGCCTGACAGCTGGTTCTGGTCCGTTTTGTTTGGCTTCAGCACAGACGGACGTTGATCACATCGAGCTTTGTTTGTTTGGTGTCGATCCAGTTCAGATGCCAGAACCCAGAGTTTTTTTTTTATTTTCTTTGACCCCTCTGACCTCTCGTCAGGAAGCCCAGAGAGCTGCTCCCTCTGCTGGGGAAACTACAGAGCCGCGGCTGCTCTGGGAAAACAGCAGATACAGGAAGAAACATGAAAAACATGTGAGGTGGAGACAGATTCTTCTACTTCATCAGCGGCTGATTTAAAAAATAAAAAAATAAAAACATTCTGAGTAACTCACAGGTTAAAGACAACCAATGAAAATCCCCGTCGTTGTGAAACCATACGTCTACTAATAAGAACGATCCAGTGGGTCTGATCCGTGTCCCGGATGAATATCAGGGTCGTCTCGGTAAAAGCAGCCAAACGTTGGAGCAGATGGGATCAGATTCTGACAAACAGCGTTGCTACAAAGAGATTTACGGAGCTGTGAAGATGAACACAGAGATAACGGAGCAAGAGAGGACAGGCCGGCTCCAGTGGGCTGCCACTAATGCTTTAGGGCCCGATTCGTATCTGCTGACTCGGGCTTTTCTTTCTGTAATCATTTCTGTGTTTTCCCCGTTTGAATCATTTCGTTTAAAGCATCTCGTCACGTCCCAGCGGTGTGTATTTGGAAACGTCTTTTTTTCATTTATTTTACAACTTTATCGTTCACTCTTTGAGGGTAAAGTGAACTTGAGTTTTTAAACCATCTAAAACATTTCTATTCCCCCTTTTCTTTTTTGCAGAATTTAGATTTTTTTTTTTTTTTGTGTGATGATAAAATCCCCACAATGCAAAAAACTGTCCATCTAACCAAGTTAAAATATCTTGTTTCCAGGTAAACAGTATTTTTGATCTTGTTTTGAGATTTATATACTAAGCAAGAGCAGAAAGTGTTAGATTATTAACCTTATTTAGAGTATATAAGTCTTATTTTAAGATTTCTTAGCAAGTGCAAATTAACTCATTTCATTGACAGATTATTTCACTTAATTTAAGAAGAGCTTAAATACCCTAAAGACCCTAAAATACTTGATTACAGTGGTTTTTTTGTTGATGGGGTGTTTGTTTTATTCACCTGCAGCTTCTGGCATGGAGACAACCTCCCGTTTGACGGTCCAGGCGGGATTCTAGCTCACGCCTTCTTCCCGAAAACACACCGACAGGGCGACATTCACTTCGACTACGACGAGTCCTGGACCCTGGGGAACCACATGGGTGAGTTCCCGGATCTCTTGGTGGATTTCGGTAAACTGTTCAAACAGTTTACATTTACATTTCTGTGGTCTCTACTTCGAACGAATGAGTCTGTGGGGACGACAGGGTTACAAAACTTACTCAGTAATATTCATGACATGCAAACGTCTCGTCTCTGATTGGCTTAATAACGTTTGTAAGAATTTTCCACCTTTCTTTCCCGTGTTTCTTCATTACTTCCACGACCCGGTTTGGACCCAGCTTGTGCAGTGGGACTCACATTTGACTCGAGATTAGTTTGGTTCACTTTGCTTCGTTGACTGCAAACTACCCGGGTCCTGAGGCTGCACAGCAGGCAAAACCCATAACTTCCACCACCGTACTGGAGAGTTAATATCAAGTTTTTGCACTGATGTGCTCTGTTTGGATCCCTCCAAGGATGGTGGTGTTTATTACAGCCAAACATCTCCACAGTGGTTTCATCTCTCCAAAGGACAATCTGAAATGTTAACATTTAAAATGCTGAATGGGGCCCTGTTTTTGTCTTCTCTGTACAATGCTTGGCATAGAATAGAATAGCCTTTTAGAGCTGTGTTGAAATAATCGAAAAATCGATTCCGAATCGATTCTTATAGAAATCGAATCGAATCGATTCACAAGTTCAAAAATCGATTTTATCTTTTAGAATAGTTTGCACTTTTTAAAGTTGAAATGGGAAGGAACAGTCCAGACGGCCATTTTAAGTTTTGTGTCTGACAGGGTTAATACAGTTTTCCATGGTGAACTGTTACTCATCCAGTGTTAAGTCATTGAATTTCTGGCATATAATTAAGATAACAGTAAAAAAAAAAAAAAGCTTTTAATAGCACTGACCGATAACAATATTGAATTGGATCAGATCAAATTGAATCGATTCCAAATCTTGAGAATCGGAATCGATTCTTGAAATTTGAATCGATACCCAGCCCAGTAGCCTTTTATTGTCATTGAAATCAGTATAACGTAATTGGAGTGCAACTCCCTAGGTGCAGATAGAAGAAATAAAAAATAAATTAAAACAGAGAAAAAGAGCATATATATATATATATTGCACTTGATCAATATGATCTGTGTAAACATATGTGGGTATTTGTCGATCAGTGGCATTGCGGATTAACCAGTTTTTGCTTTATTGACCGTGGGCTGCTAAAACCCTTCCCTGATTGGTGGGCAGCAACAGTTTCTGTTTTCAAGGTCATCACCGGTGTCTTTCTACGTTGGCAGCAGACATTCAGAGGTCCTACTTTTATAGAGGCAGTCAGGACGGATCAGTTTATCAAAACATTTTTCACACTCTTTGATTTCTCCGGGGCATTTAACACAATTCAGCCTGATTTGCTTTGTCAGAAACTCCTGAAGACGCATTTTAATTAATGACTATCTGACAAACAGACCACAGTTTGTGAGACGGAAGGATTTTGTGTCAAACCAGGGGATCAGCTGCATAGGAGCACCACAAGGCGCTGTATTCTCATCATTACTTTTCACTCTGGACACCTCAGAATTCAAGTATAAAACCTATCATTAACCTCACATCTATCATTTGAATACTGAGTCGTTGGTTGAATCAAAGATTGACAAGAAGATGAATACAGAGAGCTGGTGGATAAAATATGAATGAATCGGATAGGTTCTCAACTCAATTAAACAAACTGAACTCTTATAATCATCCTACAATAATGTAAGTACCAAGCCTGCACCAGGTAATCGATAAAGCTATAAATCCTTTTCAACAATTACCAGCTACTTATTATCATAATAATGCCGAAGATGTGCGAACTCTAACATGTCCGACACGTGTGCATCATGTGAGCAAATGGTAAAAAGTAAAGTGTGAGTCAGCAGGCAGAGGGCGCAGATAACGAAGCTCAAACCAGGTCAAAACAAACACGCTCACCTGTTTTCACAGCCCCGTATGAACGTCTCCCTTCCTCCTCGCAGGTACAGACCTTCTGCAGGTTGCCGCCCATGAGTTTGGGCATGTCCTGGGCCTGCAGCACTCGCGTAAGCCGAAAACCATCATGTCCGCCTACTACTCCTTCTCCTACCCGCTGAGGCTTAGCGAGGACGACAAGCAGGGCATCCAGTTCCTGTACGGACCGCAAAAACAGGTCCTGCCCCCTCCGCCGCCGCCAACGCCGGCTCCATGGGCACCGCCTACAGAGACTAACGAACTTAATGTGAGTACAATCAATCAACTTTACTTATTAAGCACCTTTCATACAATGAAATGCAGTTAAAGGTGCTATACAAAATTATAAAGTAACCCCACATATATCCCCAGCCCCGCCCCCTATAGACACACACAAGTTACACATTTACACCTCCGTACGCTCCGAAGCAACATGAAAATGATATTAAAATAGACAAATAAAATGGACGCTGAGCCAGGTTAGAACAGAAAACGCTGTCAAGGGAGCCATCTGCACCTGCAGCAGCAGATCAACAGCAGCAGCCGAGGCCCCGACCCAGGGCGCTCAAATGAGGTGGGGCTGGGACCCCACATCCACACCAAGCACCACCCGGAAATCGCCAAGAAAGCCACAGATGACAACCGCTCCCAACGCATAGGTAATAAAATAAATAAAAGATTGGTAAATCTGTAAGCAAATAAATAAACAGAAGTCAAATAAAATTGAAGGGATAAGTACAAGACCAAAAATCACTTTAAACATTAGGGGCAAATAAATAGTGAGTTAAAAGTTATGTTAAAAAAGGTGAGTCTGGAGCCTGCTATTAAAAACACGAACGTTTTGTGTACCTGTTCCAGAGTTGACTAAAATAAAATGATGGAAGGACGCTTCACCGTGGGTGCAGGCCCGGTGACAATTAGGGAGGCTGTCAGAGTGGTAATGATTTTCAGTGTGATATTGTGATTGCTGTTGGTTGTACAACTGGTTTTGAACTAGGGCCGGTGTTACACCAGAATCTGTGACCCTAGTGTTTCTGAGCATTCTAAATGGAGTGATTACATTTTTATTTTATGCCCGTACCCAGAGTCCTTTCCCTAATCATAAATTCCTGGCCAGCTAAAGCTAAATATGCATAAACCTAATTCATAAGCTAAGATTGCCTAAACCTAAGCTCAGTGACACAGTGTCCCCTAGGGTCACAGATTCTGATGGGTCACATGTTCCGATGTAACACCGAGACGACGCGTCAACCTAACTGATTACGTCGACATGTAAAATGCCTCGACGCAAAAAATGCGCTTCGATGCGTCGTCACTTTCAAAACAAACATGGCGGGAGCGAGTAGTGTCAGCATGAGTGAGTCAGTCGACTTAAATGCCTCCATCCGAACTCGCAGTTCAAAGGTTATGGAACTATTTTAAAATAAGAGATTACGATTTTGTCGTCTGCCGGCTTTGCAAAATGGAGATGGTTTATAAAAGCACGACGGCATCCAGGAGCAGCTCCAGCTAATGATTAAACTTTTTTACTAACTATGTATTTTACCCTATAAATCACCCAAACACCCCCACACAGAGGGCATATACTCACACACAGCTGCGTCTGCTGTATGTTACTGCTCTCTGATTGGTTGGTTTTTATTTGTGACCCGTGTTGGCAGAATGAGTCTGAATGCGCACAGACTGATTATGAGCAAAAGCGCAAAATGTGAGAGAGTAAAACATGTTTGTTAACAAAGGTAATGCACTAGCTACCCGCTAAACATTAATACAATATTGTTTAAGTGCTTAAAAGCAAACCCACAACCAACTCTTGATTGTCACGTTTAATAACGCCTCATCCTGTTTGAATCCTATTTTTTTACTTCATGCTTCTCCGGTTTGTCGGATTCAAAGGTTCCATCCAAACACTAGAAAAATGTTTAGCATTTTACTGTAATGAACAGCGCCTCTCTGTCTCTCAAATCTTATGTCAAAAACAAGAGAAAATGCAGAAAAATGTTTTTTTGTGAATGAAGAGCATTTTTTTTTTGCATAAAGTGAATGTAAAATTTTGTTTGTTTATATTTTTGGCGGTATTTTTTCCCCTTTATTCATATGATTTCTTTGCACAACATTTAACTCCTTGTTAAATGTAACCTCTAACATAATATTTTGCTAATACTACAACTTCATATGGGGTTTTTTTCACATAAAATGTGTTCAAATTAAGAAATTTGTTTATTTCATGGAAATACATAAATTATTAAATGTCAAATTTCTATACAAATCAAATAATGGGTAAATAATCGATAAATCGAAATCGAATCAAATTGAAAAATGTATCATTACATTAATCGATGCATCGGAAAAATAATCGCTAGATTCATCGATTACAAAAATAATAATTTTGCCCAGCCCTATTATGAACTGAAATATGTGTTTGTCATGTATGTAATAGTAGACCATATAGATCAAGTACAGTAAGAACATGCCCTCCTCACAACATGGTTCTGGAGCCGGGGCTGCATGGGTGTGTTTCCCTGCCTTTAGGAATGACAAGGAGACCGCAAAGGTTCATATTGTTAAAACATTTTAGAAAGATAAGACGGCCCAAGACCATTAAGACACTTAAAAACCCTTCAAATCAATCCTAAAACACACGGGGAGCCAATGCAGAGATTCTAAGATAGATTATTAGAAATTCATGGGGAAATTCAACGGCACGCCAAACGTCCGGGTTCGGTACGTTCCTTGGTTCAATTTTACAGTTTGGTTCAGTCCGTGAACAACACAGTAAAAAAGTTTTGGTGTAATGACATTTAGAATCAAACTGTTCTTGCAGCGATTTCCCCAATAAATTGTTCTGAGATAGCAGCTGGGTGGAAGAGTTGTCGGCCTGCGACCCAGAAATTGTGAGTTTGATTCCTGCTCCCACCTGCTACGTGCCGTTGTGTCTTTGGGCCAGACATTTCTCCTACCATGCCTACTGGTCTAGGCCATAGGGGCTGATGGTGCAAAATGTGAGCCTCACTTCTGTCAGTCGTCCCCAGGGGACCTGTGGCTGCAGTAGTAGTAGCTTGCTTCCACCAGTGAATGAATAATGAAATTGTAAAGCGCTATATAAATGCAATCCATTATTATTAAAAGCAACATTAATACTTTGGTTTTCTGGTGCGCCTCTGGGCCGTAACGAACTTTCAGTTCCGAAAAACTCATACTCAGATGACCCAGCATTCTACGAGCATTTAAACGCATCAAGTACTCTCTGTGTATCAGGTGCATATTGGTGCATACCTACTTAGGAGCAGTTTTGAATTCATTTACAATACCCAAAGTTAAACACAAACAGGCTGACACAAGTTATAAATCAGGGGCCGTATTCACAAAGAATCTTAGGGCTGAAAGTAGGTCGTAACTGGCGAATTTAGGTGTAACTCCTAAAAAATGGGGGCGTGTCGCTCCTAAATTGAGGACTCCTAGTTTCTTAAGATAAAAGTATTTCACAACCACTTTTAGGCCTAAAAGTAGCTCCTAAGTCTGGGAGTCCTTAAAAGAAGTCAAGAGGAATCCTAACTCCCTAAGACCTTTTCACAAAGACTCCCAAAATGGCTGCAGCCAGACGCAATGTGTTGGACACTCTGGATGATTCTGAATTGACCAAAAAATACCGACAATGTCCACACGTAGCTGGGTGGTTTTTTTTAAATGAAGATTTTCCTCCATCCAGACGTAACCGTAGAAATGTGTTTTTCAGGACATTCATAGACGTGACAAAGCATTACGGGGCAGTAGTTCTCCCAAATCCTATCCGCTAAGAACAACTTTCTTTCCTCTATATTCAGTACGCAGCAGTGATAGAGCTTATAAAAGCAAACAAACAAAACGTGATTTAACGATGGATGATACCAACACGGCTCTGAGGGCATAAATGCTGGGTTTTTTTAGAGTAAACACATGTCGCACAAGTGATGTTGGAGCATTTTTTGTTGCGGATAGTGACGTCACGGTACTTAAAACTCAGTTTTCAACCGTCCACACGCAGATACTGAAAAGTGAGAAAACGCAAATCTCGACTTTGGCCGGAGTTTTTGAAAAGATTTGTCTTTGGTGCCGTAAATCTCTGGTTATGTGTGGATGACGGGCCAAACCGTAGAAAAATATCTCCGTTTTGTGAGATACCCGGCTACGAGTTGTTCCCCCTGCACAAACAAGAAAACGTGCACATCTTCCAATTTATGCAACACATGTAGGGATGCCTATATGATGGACATTGCCTACCTGTTGCAGCAGCATCCTTTTTATAAGTGACGATCTCGAGCCGACACTGGGACTGTAGACAATACCATCTCTTCTCACAGTCTACTGCCGTTAGAGAAACCGCTGGATAAGATGCATTTATGTTTCTGCTCTTTTCCACTGATGCCTCCCTTTTCTTCTTATTCGTAATCCCGGCTCCAAATCGCCCTTTGAGGACCGGTGTGAATAGGTTTTAGATACAACTCCTACGTAAGACCTTTTAGCGTTAGGAGTAACACCTAGCGGTAAGATAAGTCTTTGTGAATACGGCCCCTGATCTGCACACACAGATGTCATGAGTCTAGTTTCTCTCCATACAGAGCCTTGAAGGCTCTGACAAATCCTAGTAATTAATATAACTATTTATATCAGTTACTGACTCAAATTAAGTTAAAGTACATTTGAATAACTTGCAACAGCAGCAGGTTGATTCTGTAGGAGTTATGTCTCTAGTCACTAGGAAGGTTTCATCATTACCTTGTCCCCAGTGATAAAAAGCCTTGCTGGAGTGTACCTAAAAGTATGCTGTATCTCATTTCCAGCCCGACGCCTGTCAGACTGACTTCGACGCCGTGTCGATGATCCGAGGGGAGCTGTTCTTCTTTAAGTCGGGCTACGTCTGGCGGATCAGGGATCCTGGAGGATCGGGGCGCCTGGAGAGCGGGTATCCGGCGTTGGCCTCCCGACACTGGAAGGGGATCCCAGTCAAGATCGACGCCGCATTCGAGGACAAGTCGGGGAATATCTGGTTCTTCCAAGGTGAGCAGCTACAGTGGTTGAGCCGTTTTTCATAAACTTCCACAGTTTATGACAAATTTAAACGCAATTTTTTCCAGCAAGATTGGAAACCTAGAACAAAACAAGTAAAACGTGTTGATAGTTGCCATGTTGACTCACACCTTTCCTGGGAACGCTAATGAAAAGAATTAGGCTACGTTAACATTGCAGGTGAAAGCGCATCAAATCCGACTTTTTTGCCCCCATGCGACCCACATCTGAACGGCACAAATCAGATTTTTTCAAATCCGACCCAAGTCACGTCAGTATTTGGTACTGAATCCCATACATATCTGATTTTTTTGAAAGCGGCTGATGTCTGAACGGCCATGTCGCTTTAAATCCGTCTTTTACAATCAGCGCCGGAGAAAACAGCTGAAGAAGTGTGGCGACCGAGACTGGAGAGGGAGCGAGTCAATGGATAGAAAGTGAGGTAATTTGTCAAAATTCCGTCGGTTCCGACTATGCAAGAACTGATGGACTGCTGAAAAAACGCTTATATCTGTAGCCGCCATTTTAACTTCCGTAAACAGAGCGCGTTGTGTGTGACGTACTGTGGTGACGTCTTCTTCTGCTGCGCATGCGGGGGCGCTTTGGAGCCGTGAAACGTTCACACTGGAGCGCGTTTGCTGTCGCATGTTATCTGTGGTGTAAACGACCATACGGAAAAAATTCGGATTTGATCAAAAATTCGGAATTGAGTATTAAGACCTGCAGTGTGAACGTAGCTTTAGAATCGTCAGCTGTAACAGCAGCAAAGAGAAGCATTTAGGATCACACAAAAACAGTAGAAAAAGTATAAAAACATGTAAAAACAAATATCTAGTTACATTAAGTTTCAGTTGTTTTGCTCAAAAACTTAAGCCTGGTTTATACTTCTCCGTCAACAAGGTTGAGCCAACACACACATATCGACGAAGACGTTTTCCTTTTATACTTCCCTGTTGCTGCATCTCCTTGAATACCCTAAAAATCCATGTAAGCACACACAGCGGTTTACTTTGTCGTTCTCCACATTTCCTTGTGTTCAAATTCACCTAAAGACCTTATTAGATAAACTGGCCTTGCAATATAAAGCATCTATTGTGCAAAAGCTGCGGTGACTACTGATTACACCGACTACAGAGTACCGCTCTGGTGAAATGATTTGTGACTGCTGTTGGGCTGTCCAATCATGGACGTACAATCTCCGTTAAATTTGGGAGAGAGTTAAAATGAAATTGAGCTCTTCTCCTTCTGGGCTTGCGTAGCGGTTCGAGAGCCCTTGCGTTGATGAATAATGGCGCAATGCGTTTCCACACCTCCAACAGAGAGGTATAGACTAGGCTTTAGGTGTTATATTTGTTCCGACTAATGAAAGTCCACTTTTCTATTTGAACAAACAATATTTTGTGGTGTGACACAGGGTTTAACTAGTCAATTTAACTACAGTGTAAATCAACGTGTCCAGTAAATAATCATAACAAAAGTGACAGAAGCGGTATGCAGATTCTCTGCGTGGTTAGGCAATTTTCCAAATGCAGTCTCACTCATATCCCGCATAACTATGTAAACAAACACTTAACTATTACGTCAATCAATCAATTCAGCCAAATGCGCCGTTATGCATGTTTTTAGCAACCATGAACAGGTCTAGGACGCACCAGGGTTAGAGAGCAGTAATTGCCTTCATGACAAACAATTTAACTCATTCTGTACACTTCATTCACTTTGGAATTGAAACAATATCGCTTGTAGACTAACGTAGCACCAGTAACTCAAGTCAGAATGAGTGCGTCACTTCCAGAAAGTAGGGAGTCCATTAAACAAATTGGTGGAACCCGCACATTAACGTATCCGTTATATAAAAAAAAAAATGTTTTCGCTTCAAAGGCTAGGGGTGCCATGATCTCGATGTTTTATCGAAATCGATCGAAATTACGTTACGACATTGCACATCGAAATCCAAAAGAGGATCACGATCACCTCCTGCCATGTTTAAACTCTGTACGTCCCACTCGGGACTTCCGTAGCAACAGTTAGCAGAAACCGTCTCATCACAAAGAACCACACATCGCATTTTCCCTAACAAGTAACTCTCACCAGTTCTCATACAACTAACAACAACACCTGCTAACATTTTAACTGCCTGCATCACATCCCCATGTGATCAGAGCACACGTCTACAGAGCACATTAGCTGAGGCTAGCAAGTAGCTAATAGCTAAGCTACAGGTCGACCACAGCTAGGACAGATGAAGCAGCCGGACAAGAACTAAAGCCGCTCCTTCTATTCTCAAATCACCAGTGAGGAACTGTTGAGTTCCCAGTGAGTTAAGTCCACAATCGCATTGTAAAGACTCCGGATCCCCCGATGTGTGGTCTGGTATGCCATCAAACTCTGCTCACACTGAGCCCTCCTGTTGACAGTTCCTTAGAAATACTGCATTTAGAATCAGAACTACCTTTATTCTGCAACTTTGTGCACGCAAACTTCCGCTTTGCTCTCATTAAAGAAATTTAAATGTAAATATATATTAAAAAAAAGGTAAAATGAAAAGTAATTTATTCTTCTATTATGTAAATATACAGAAGAACAAAATTGGATGGAAACAAACCAATCGCAACCAGTAAATCGAAATACTGCAACAAATGGTAGATATTACAAAAGAAATCTATGGGACTAAAAAGAAACAGAGAACATTATGATGTACATCGTTGAGTTAGGTTGTTTTAGGTGTTTTTGGTCTCTGCAGGCGATAACTACTGGGTGTTTGATGCTGAGATGCACATCAGGGGGCCCGAGTCCATCAGAACGTTAGGACTATCCACGTCCGGCATCCAGGCAGCACTCCGCTGGGGTCACGACCCCAACTACAACACCTACTTCTTCAAGTCTGGTAGCTACTGGAGGTTCAGTCCCCGCGAGAACCGGATCGAGTCCCCGCACCCCCGCAGCATGCAGTACTGGACCGGCATCCCTGAGGACGTGGACGCTGCCTTCAGGGACATCCACGGTACGAAGGAGAAAATGCCGATTTCTGTTTTGAGCGATCCAAGTTCAATTCAATTCAATTCAGTTTATTTATATAGCGCCATTTCACAACAGATGTCATCTCAAGGCACTTTACAAAAAGAGTTATTACAATACAATGTTTAGTGTAGAAATTACAGAACCACAGAAGATTAGGTCGTGGAATTCTCAGCAATCCCTCATACTGAGCAAGCATGCAGCGACAGTGGGAAGGAAAAACTCCCTTTTAACAGGAAGAAACCTCCGGCAGAACCAGGCTCAGCACAAGCGGTTATCTGCTTGAAGTTAACAAGTTGCTTGTTATTGCTGAGATCCAGCATCTCAAGGTCCTTTCAGGTGCTGATCACCTGCTGGAGATATTTCTCCAGCCCTGAGTTCATCCAAAAAGCTTAAGTTGGTGTCTGGTGAACAATTTCTGTGTAGAAGTAGAGAAATGTTTCAGATCTGTAGCCAGTTGGAAGACCCAAAGAGTTTGTCTTATCAAAATCAGGTTTTTCCGAGAGTTCATGATGTCATGCACTCTAACCAGGAAGAGAAACAGAACAACAGAAATAAAAAGTCTCTTATTTTGAAGAACATCTGTTAGCTTTATATTGAACGTTTCTTGTAATATCTGTCACAGAACCATTAGTACTTTAAAACTACTCATTTAATGGCTCAGTATGTCTGAGTTTGGTTTTAGGTTTGTGACCAACACACTGATGGGATTTTATATGAATAAACTGAAATGAATGGAACTTGTCCCAACCCAGATTCCCAGGATAAGCCACAGAAAAAAAAAAAAAGAAAGAGAAGCGAACGAGCGAGTCAGAAAAAGTGTTGTTTTTGGCGGCCCGTTTTAATTTTAGCTTTAGTCTAGTCTTTGTGTCAAGTTGTCATTTTAGTTTTTATTAGTTTTAGTCATGCTTATATTCTTTTTCAGTTTCAGTCAACTAAAAGTCAGAGGATTTAGTTTTAGTCGTCGAAAACCGATGACATTTAGTCTATTTTTAGTTAATGAAAATTGTAATTTAGTCTTTTTTTAGTAATGCAATTATATTTAACCCATTCAGTATAGTATATGTTCCTTCTAGTACAGACAAAACCAAGATTTTCTTTTAGCCTACTCTATTTCAAAAAAGGTTCTCATCATATTATTGTTACCTTAGTCCTGACTTACCTAAATTTATTCATGTAAAGCCTTCAGATGTCTCTTCAAGTTTGTGTTCTTTGCTTTTTTTCAATTTTGTGGCTGCACTTCTCATCTTTTACCACAAGACGTTTATTTTTATTTTCCACTTTGACGTATTCAAAGTCTTTACCAAAAGATGTTATGCCAAGAACGGCATGCAGCCGAATTTTAAAGTTGACGAAATACGCATCCCATCTCTTTAAAAGGCAAAACATTTTACTACAGAGCTGGGATTCACACCAGTAGCTCAGAGGAATTATGTTCAAAATAAATCATTCATAACTTTATCATTCTCTTTAAAAATCCATCTTTTATAGTGTTAAACCAGGTCAATTGATAAATAATAAGCTCCATCAACATGATGAACTTCTTAATAACTAAAATTCCAGACCCCCAACCCTAACAAGTCTTTATGAAGACTATTATCAGTTTTTTGATAAACAAATGACAGATGACAAAATTGTTCCCTGTGGGATTACAAGCGGGTACAATATTTTCTTACTCATACTGTTTGTTTGGTGTCCCCTGTTTGTGCCCATATCAGCCTTTAAAGCCTACTTTAACAAGTTTAGATGTTATAAAAGGCTTAAACTATCATGTTATTAGTAGAAAAACGGGACACATAAACAGCAGAGCACCGAAAAACATCTGAGACACACTGACGTGAAAATGTGTTTGATGTTACGGGATTTTTTAATGTTTATTTTTATACATGCATTTCCAGGGCGCACATGCTTAAGAAATAGGTAATATTACGAGTATACATAAAAGCTGTCGCGTTGCTGGTATTGTAATCCGTTTTCCCATCGTTATACTCAGTACTCGCGCAGTGGAGCTTGAGGAAGTGATGTCGACTGTGAGAGAAACAGGCTCTGGACACATGAAACAGAAAAAATACAAAATACTAATAATAACGCGACTAAACGAGACAAAATAACGCATTCTATTCTTTGTTTTGTAAGCCACATTTAGTCTCGTTTTTATTCATCAACAATATTGCATTAAACATCAGAATTTGGCATACCTACACTCTTTTTACAGCTTGCAAATGGTCTAAAATGTTCAAATTGAGGAAACTCCTGGATGTGCAAATTATCAAGAAAATCAGAGTGGGCATGAGTAATTTAGATTGAAAGACAGAAAATATGACAAACTAACATTTATTCCGCCTGAAGAAAATACACATTGGCGGTTTGTTTTCATTGTACAGAAGCAAATAAACATAATAAATGGTAACCACTCACTCTTATTTAATTTAAACCAACCCCTGGTGTCTGTAATCACAAATAGTTGAAAGTTTTATGTTACTCTACTCAAAAATGGGGGCTAGCGGGCTTGAGGGGTTAATTATAGTCATCGTCGCCTGACCAGCATTTATGTTACGTATCGTCTTAGTCACGTGATAAAGCTTCGACAATTTTTCATCATAGTTTTCGTCGACGAAAGCAACACTAGTCCCTTCTATGTTACGGGGAAAATTAGCATTCATGGTCTTTGCCTTGGCTAGAGAGCACCCACAGGAAGGTTGATATTGTAGCCCGCTAACTCTTAGCAACGCAGCTAACTGTTAGCAACTTCACAGCATGCTAGAAAAACGATCGGTTCATTTGTGGACATAGCACATCAACGTTGCAATTTATTTATTTTTTACCCAAGAAAGATGAGCTGAGGAAGAAACTGTTGGAATTTGTTTTCCAACACCGCCAGCGAAGTAAGTTAATCATTTCATCGAATGCAACGAGAGAGTCGCATTGCTGTTAGCTAGTCAGAGACGAGACATACGCATATAGTGAGTAAAACTGACGTTTTACCTCACCCACTCCTCCGACAAAATGCAACTTCCTGAAACAGGACTAAGATTGTATTTTTCCAGATAAAATGGCCGTCAAGGCATATTGTTAGGCTCCATAGGAAATTCATTGAATAAAAATTAGTGAAGGACACCTTTTTAAGGTCAAGTACCATTTTTTTCAACCTGGACCTTATTGCTAGCATGTATCACGTTTATTTGCCACTTGAAGTCCTTTGGGAGATGTTTAGATCCATTTGTGATCACCATATACATCTATATAATAGGAGTTTTTAGGGCCACGCCAAAGTGTAGCCTATAAATAATGCATTTTCTGCCACAAAACTCACCATGTTTTTATGAATCTATTGCACTATTCCCCTGTGACTTCAGAGCGTCTCAGAGGTGCTTTGTTGTCGTCTTCAGAGACGTCAACATGGTTCATGTTTGCGTGTTTCCAAATTGCATTAACCAAATGACCAGTTGGAACGTGTTCAGCTTCTACAGGCCCCCTTTCTGCAACCTACACAGACTACAGCTGTAATGGCGGACAGCTGCAACATCACGGAAATCATAGTGTAATCATACTGTACGTTGGAATCGGTTGGATTAAAATTGGATTAAAATTCAATAGAGCATCTCTGAAAACCGCCACGCGCCTCAGAGATTATAGGGATTCATAACAAAGCAGTGTATTGGTGAAATGATGGATTTTTGTGGCAGATTATATCTTATTTAGAGACTGTACTTTGGCAACCCTATTAACTCCAAGTAAATGGATATTTGCTGACAGCGAATGGATCTAAACGTCTCCCAAAGGACTCCAGGAAGCACCAAACTTGTCTGAGTGAGTAAATGAACGTAAAGCATTCTATTAATAAAGTCCAAGTTAGGGCTCGGCGGTATAACAAAAATTTACAGATACCGAAATGTATGATTGTTACCAACCCGTTTTCCCGTGCCAGTAAATCGGGTATGTAAGAAAAATGAAAAGCTGTGTTTTAGTGTACCAGCGCTCCTGCCCCTTTAAGAAATGAGCGTTGCCTTGAGTCACATGGCTACGCAGAGTCACGTGACACACAGAGGCTATAAAACCCAACTCAGGGGAAAGCGATGCTTACGCAGCTAATGTGTAGCTATTTTAAGCAAGAGTTTAGACTCGTCTACCGACTGTTTTTCAGAAAAATGCGAATAGCGACAAATAAAGTGACGTTTTTAAGATGTTATTGGATACTTAGACGCTAACGTAGAGCACGTATGTTTGTTACTAGCTCAACAGCAGATATTAACTCCGCTGAGTTATTGCTTGAGCCGCCAGCTATCCCCACCTGTGTCCGATGTAAAATATTTTCCGTATAAAATAAACGTCTGCACACAAAAATCACCTATTTCCCTCAGACCCCGTCACTCTCTCACCTTGTCTTGTCTGTGTGATCGCTACGGAGTTTAAACTGGACTCTAGGAAATACAGAAAGGAGTGGGAATCAAACACTGAATTAAAAGGACGTTTGAAGTTGTTCAAATAGCAAGAATCCATCAAATTTTATACATCTTTAAGAACATTATGTAAATTTGGCCACTACCGAACATTGACTACAGAGAAGTCCAGGTTGAAAGAAACCGTGCGTCCCCTTTAAGCCATTGTGTGAATGCTTACAATCTCCCCCCCCCCCCTCCCGCAGGCTTTGCCCACTTTATCAGAGGACGTCAGTACTGGAAGTTCGATCCGGTCGGCATGAACTCGCTGGAAGGGTACCCTCGCTACGTCGGCGTGGACTTCTTCGGATGCAGAAACGAGTGAGTCTGTGAGGAGTCTCGACTTCTGGCTCGCTTTGGTGACAAAGACGAGCGACTGGAATAACCCCCGCAGGCTCGCGAGGACGAGATGATCTCTACGCCCGTTTATGCTTCACCGCATGCATCGACCCTCAGACCGGTTTACACATTCTTCTCAGGAAACTAAAAACACCACAAACTTCCCTCGGATCTGGCACCTCCTGTGCAGCTCTACTCGTATTTATTTTTTTTGGGCACTTTTCTTTTTTTTTTTTGTGTCACCATGAGCCTGGGACCCTGGATTCTGTCTCGCCTGAGCCGGAAGCTGTTTTACAAACTGTAGTACTCAGTGTGGTCAGTGTTAGAGGTTTCAGTTTTGTGTTCGAAGAGCGACATCAGACCTACAGCAGCTTTAAGCAGAGGGTTTAATTCTGTAAGTCAGCCAGTGAGTAGATGGACCTTTTCACTCATAATTCACCATTGTACAGTTACTGTAACGATCAGAATCAGTGTAGAGGAGCTTTTACACTTAGAGACAAAATAGAAATATAGAGTTCACATGACATAGCGGGATGCTTTCCCAGAGGGTGTAGAACATGTGCAAAGCTTTGATTATAAAGTCCCAGTGGCAGGGTGGAGGATGGAGGCAGCAGTGGCATTTAAGGCCACGATATGAGGACCGTAAAGACGGTTAGACCTGGTGCTAGAGAGGTTAGCTGTTCAAATCTATCATTTTATGCAACACCCGTTCTATGTAAATATATGCAGTCGTGGCCAAAAGTTTTCAGAATGACACAAATATTAGTTTTCACAAAGTTTGGTGCTAAACTGCTTTTAGATCTTTGTTTCAGTTGTTTCTGTTTTGTACTGAAACATAATTACAAGCATTTTATACATTTCAAAGCCTTTTTATCAACAATTACATGACATTTATGCAAAGAGTCAGTATTTGCAGTGTCGGCCCTTCTTTTTCAGGACCTTGCAATTCTACTGGGCATGCTCTCAATCAACTTCTCGGCCAAATCCTGACTGATAACAACCCATTCTTTCATAATCACTTCTTGTAGTTTGTCAGAATTAGTGGGTTTTTGTTGAGGATTGACCAAAAGTTCTCAATGGGATTAAGATCTGGGGAGTTTCCAGGCCATGGACCCAACATTTCTACGTTTTTGTCCCCGAGCCACTTAGTTATCACTTTACCTTATGGCACGGTGCTCCATGGTGCTGGAAAATGCTTTGTTCTTCACCAAACTGTTGTTGGATTGATGGAGGGTGTTTTGGTACCATTCTTTATTCATGGCTGTTTTTAGGCTAAATTGTAAGTGAGCCCACTGCATTGGATGAGAAGTAACCCCACACATGAATGGTCTCAGGATGCTTTACTGTTGGCATGACACAGGACTGATGGTAGCGCTCACCTTTTCTTCTGCAGACAAGCCTTTTACCAGATGCCCCAAACAATCAGAGAGATGCATCATGGGAGAATCTGACTTTGCCCCAGTCCTCAGCAGTCCATTCACCAAACTTTCTGCAGAACATCAATCTGTTCCTGATGGTTTTTTTGGAAAGAAGTGGCTTCTTGGCTGCCCTTCTTGACACCAGGCCATCTTCCAAAAGTCTTCGCCTCACACCTGCCTGCTGCCATTCCTGAGCAAGCTCTGCACTGGTGGCACTCCGATCCCGCAGCTGAATCCTCTTTAGGAGACGATCCCGGCGCTTGCTGGACTTTCTTGGACGCCCTGAAGCCTTCTTAACAAGAACTGAAACTCTTTCCTTGAAGTTCTTGATAATCCTATAAATTGTTGATTTAGGTGCAATCTTAGTTGCCACAATATCTTTGCCTGTGAAGCCATTTTTATGCAACACAATGATGGCTGCACGCGTTTCTTTGCAGGTCACCATGGTTAACAATGGAGGAACAATGATTTCAAGCATCACCCTCCTTCTAACATGTCAAGTCTGTCAGTCTAACCCAATCAGCCTGACATAATGATCTCCAGCCTTGTGTTCATCAACATTCTCACCTGAGTTAACAAGATTATTACAGAAATGATCTCAGCAGCTCCTTTAATGACAGCAATGAAATGCAGCAAAGAAGGATTATGCAATTCATCTCATCACTGTTCATAACATTCTGGACTAAAATTGCTATTTTAAAAACTTATGCAGCAACTTTTTCAATTTCCAATATTTATGTAATTCTCAAAACTTTTGGCCACGTCTGCACATTGCTCAAAAAATAAAGGGAACACTAAAATAACACATCCTAGATCTGAATGAAGAAATATTCTTATTAAATACGTTGTTCTTTACGTAGATGAATGTACTGGCAACAAAATCACACAGAGATTATCAATGAACATCAGATGTATCGACCCATGGAGGAACTACAGGCTGATCCAATTTTAAAGTAATGTCCTTAAAACAAGTCAACATGAGGCTCAGTTGTGTGTGAGGACTCCACCTGTCTATTAGACCTCCCTACAACACCTGGGCATGTTCCCGATGAGGCCGAGGATGGTTTAATGACGGATCTCCTCCCGGACCTGGACTATAGCATCCACCAACTCCTGGACAGTCTGTGGTGCAACGTGGCGTTGGTGGATGGAGAGAAACATGATGTCCCAGATGGGCTCAGCTGGATTCAGGTCATAGCATCAGCGCCTTCTTCTTGCAGGAACTAAATGATATCTAGCAGCCCCTCCAAAGAACTACCACCCTACACCATTACCGACCCACTAACAAACTGGTTACACTGGAGGGTGTTGCAGGCAGCAACATTCTCCATGGCGTCTCCAGACTCTATAACATGTGCTCAGTGTGAACCTGCTTTGTTCTGTGAAGAGCTCAGGGGGCCAGTTGTGAATTTTCTGGTAAATGCAAAACGTCCAGCACAATGTTGGGCTGTAAGCACAACCTCCACCTGTGGACATCGACCCTCATGCCTCCTCATGGAGTCGGTTTCTGAACGTTTGAGCAGACGTGTGCGCGTTAGTGACCTGCTGGAGGTCATTCTGCAGAGCAGTGATCCTCCTGTTCCTCCTCGCACAGAGGTGGAGGTAGCGGCCCTGCTGCTGGGTTGCTGCCCTCCTCCACGTCTCCTGATGTACTGGCCTTTCTCCCGGTACCAAAAAGCATCGGAACCGAGAAGTAAACTGTGGTCACCACCTGCAGAGCCACTCCTTTATTGGGAAGGTCCTGCTAATTGCCTAAAATTTCCACCTGTTATCTTTTCTATTTAACCAGTCAGACTAAATCTAACCAGTCTGATTAAGCTCTGATGTTTTGCTTTTGTGAGGCATGATTTCCAAGCAGATCAAGTTGCATTTAACCAATGCTTGACGTTTGGTATTTCTCCTTTAGCTCCCCAATACAGATATGCAAAATATCTGGATACAAAAATGACAGTAAATATGTGTTCTCTGAGGGAAATATTAGATTTTCTTTTAAACATTAGATCATTAATAAAGGAGAGGGGTGACATCTAGCTGTTTGGATTGGAATAATTTCCTCTTGGAGTGAAAAGAAAAGCTGCTTTAGTCTGATGTCTCTCTTCTCACATCATGGTTGCAGGAGAAGCTGCAGGGCGCCATCTAGAGGCTCTAACGGACCCTGGCGAGGCCACTGCCCATCAATCTAATGGTGCTGTTTTCTAGAAATCAGTGATGCATTCAGGGACTGTAGTGGTTCTCCAACCCCAGAAACGTTAGCGGAGAACCTCAGAACTATTCACTTTTATACCGTTTTATTCTGAAATTCACATTGTAAATACTTCATCTGTTATCCGTATGCTCTTATATCAGTTCGACAATTTCTGTGCAAACGTCTTCAGACATTTATATTTTATTTTCTTGTAATTTTATATTTCTAAATCAGAAGAGAAAAAAAAAAATACATGTTGGGTTTGAGATGTTATTTCGACAGGTAATGTTTGGTTGATTGTGAAGAAAACTCTTTTTCCGGTTTGAATGTTCTTTCTGTCGTTCTGTGTCGACATTTCAGTCCCTGCAGAGGTCGGACATGATGTCACCACAGCTGCTGTATAAAAAAAGAAAATTACATGATTTTCGCAACATTTTGACTCCATTCCTGGAGCATTTTTAAAAGGAGAATTATAAAAACAAAAAGAAAAATGTTCATATCTTTAGAGGCCAGAATTTAAATACAGTACCTTCAATGCCGTGGATCAATGGATAATAATTAATTTTCAGACTACATACATTTATAAGAAATGAATCATCACATTTTGTCTAGTTAGAAATACAGCAGATTTCAAATATTAACTGATTCAATCTGGCCGTTATGATTTTAGAAATGTTCGGATAAAGTGAGATACGCAGCTAAGTGATGCAACTGTACGACCTCTACAGGAACAAGATTAGTAGGCTAAATTAGGCCCTTCACCAACAAATAAACTACTTAATATTGTTTTATGAATTCCTCTAAAGAAATGCTGATAATGGTCTAAACACAAAAGAACTTTTAAAGACCTGCAGAAAGCCTGGAGGACCGTTTGTCACGGCTACTTCAGGAAGGATACGGGGAAACCCCGGCGGCTTTAAAGGAAAACATGAACGAGCGCATCTGGATTAAGACTTTTGCACAGTAAGATTCCTGGTGAACAATCTCATATTCCAACCTTTCAAGGCGGGCTGAGAACCGCGGCCCCACAGCTTTGCGTCCTCGCTCACTGCAACACTTGAACTCTGAAGGTCGGGCCCAGACCGTCGCCTTCATCACCTCGTCGTTTTCTTCAGTGCAGGACGCTGACGAGTCGTTACGGTTTTCATCGTTCAGACTTTGCTGTTTTCTTTACAGGCTGCTGTGTTTGACTTATTAAACTCATTTATCAGACTGCTCTCAACATATTTATACACAAACAGCAAAGCTTATTGTACATACATGTCTTCCTTCTGTATGTTTAACCAAATCTAGCCTATAACCTGTGAAAATCTAGAAAATATGTATGTGCTGAATTACTCCTAATAAATCCTTTACCTTTTTAACAAACTACCCAAAAAGACCTGAAGCTTGATTTGAACACCTCTAAATTAACAATAAAACCTCCTGAAAGAAAAAATACTATCATTTTTTTATCACAGTTAATAAAAAACATTTTTAAGTCAAAATACCGAAAATATAAACATTCAAATAGAAAACACTGATTTTCGTTAAATTAAGACAAAAAACAAGCTCTAAAAAATATGAAATAGTAACAGACATATTCGTAATATCTAATAATATAAATATATACTGTAAGTATGTAAATCCTAACTTATGATATAAATAGAATCTAAGGTTTGAAGAATAAAATTGTGTAATTCATCTCAGATATTCAGTATTTAAATATAAAATATCGAAATAAATTCTAAAATAAAACAAATATACAGTAACAAAATATAAATAAAAATAACACAATCAATTAATATTAAACTGACAAATTGAATAAATATAAAATATGAAAATTAAAACTTAATTCAAATAAAATGAATAAAAATACAGAAAATGTTCAAATATAAAATGTAAAGAAAAATTACATTTATATAAAATAACACACGTAAATATTAAATATAAATGTAAAAGAATAAAAAAAACTAGAAATAAAGTAGATACAACATAACAAATATAAATTATACTATACAAATCATAAATTAATTTAAAACTTGCAATAAACATTCTTAACGTATTTTAATTTTAAGAGAGAGAAACAAAATATACATTAAATGAATATAAAATATTCAAATATATATTAAAATGTAAAATTTAAAGATAAATGAAATGTATATAAAATAACAGACATAAATGTTAATGTAAAAAAGACAAAAAGTAAAACTAGAAATAAAATAGATACAACATAATATAGACAATATAAAATATATAATACAAATCATAAATGCAAAATAAAGCATTAATACAATAACATTTTTTATATATATATTTTAATTTTAAAAAGAATGTAAAAAGTAAAATTCTTGTCTCTCTAAAATGAATTATCTGGATGATGCTGTTTTAAAGGTTTTTGGTTTGATTTAGGACCAAGGGTGGCTGGATCTGATTGGCTGTTGTTGTGAGGTGGGCGGGGCCTGCTGTGTCTATTCAGTCAGAGTAAATCAAGGCTCAGAGAGATACAGCAGCAGCAGCAGCGATGGCTCTCAGCCTCACTCGGGAGTATTTCCAGATCCCCCTGGTGACCCGGACCTACACGACCGCCTGCGTCCTCACCACCGCCGCCGTGGTAAGAAACAGCCGAACAGAACCAGCGCTTTTTAACTCTTTCTAAAGCACTGATTGGAGCCTAGGTGGGATTTCAGCTGCAAATGAGGAAGATCATTAGAACCAAAGCTAAACCAGCAGGTTTCTCCTTCGCTTCATTTTAAGCAACTTCAAGTCATCACGCCGTTTCAGCTGTACTTCAACCCAGAGCTCATCATCACCAGATACCAGGTACAAAATCCCCTTAAAACTTTATAAACAAAGTGTGGTCCGTCATCACTGCGTCTGTTTTTTCTCATGCTTCCCAGGTGTGGCGTCTGATCACCAGCTTCCTCTTCTTTGGTTCTCTTGGATTCAGCTTCTTGCTCAACATCACCTTCCTGTATCCTTCTCTGAGCTGTGGAACAGCAGCACGACTCTCCTCAGCTGTGCAGGAAGTCCTTAACTGAACTCAGCTATCGCTACTGCCGTATGCTGGAGGAGGACTGCTTCCGAGGAAGAACCGCAGATTTCGTCGTCATGTTCCTGTTCGGAGGAATCCTTATAACCGTATCCTTTGAGCTTCTGGATTCATGCTTGTTGGAGAGCCAAAGGAATGCGCAGCAGTGAGGAGAAGATGTTAGATGTTCCATAATCCATGACAATCAGGCAAACAAACTTTAATGAAACCTGAACCACACAGGCTGTCGACTCTACCATACTTTTGTACACAGATGAGTTGACGACATACTCAGCAGGCGTTTTTTTCACAGCAGGAACCAGGACTATATCAGAAAAAAATCTGTTCAAATTTGTTAAGATGGACTCTGAGCTGCAGATGGAGCTTTGCACTGGGTGGATGCTGAACATGTCCCACTGGTTGGAGATCCCCAGAACCTCCCAGTTTACTTACTCTGCTCTGCAGCTCAAGTTTACCCTTTCTGCTTTAAAACAACATTTAGACCAAGCCGCCCACGCGGAGTATCATTGTAATAAGATTCCTCAACCTTAGAGAAAATACTTACTTGAAAGGAAGCTCACACTACAAAGTTCAGCGTCATGGAGGCAGGGAAAGAGTAGCACTCTCATCAAAGCTTTTTACTGGTATTTTCTCCTGTAAAGTTTGGATATAATTTTTTGAGATGCAGATTGAAGAGTTCAGAACTTTACTGGCCAGCATTGTTGGTCGTCCAGCGATATTGATATTGTAGCAAAAGAAACACTGCAGTTGTTGGATGGATGGATGGATGGATGTCTGAGTGGATGGATGGATGACTGATAGGATGGATGGATGGATGGATGACTGATTGGATGGATGTCTGATTGGATGGATGGATGACTGATAGGATGGATGGACTGATGACTGGATGGATGTCTGATAGGATGGATGGGTGGATGTCTGATAGGATGGACGGACGGACGGATGGATGTCTGATTGGATGGATGGATGGATGAAAGATTGGATGGATGTCTGATTGGATGGATGACTGATTGGATGGATGGATGGATGGATGGATGGATGTCTGATTGGATGGATGTCTGATAGGATGGATGGACTGATGACTGGATGGATGTCTGGATGGATGGATGAACGGATGGATGGACTGATGACTGGATGGATGGATGGGTGGATGTCTGATTGGATGGATGACTGATTGGATGGATGGATGGATGGATGGATGGATGCCTGATTGGATGGATGGATGGATGAAAGATTGGATGGATGTCTGATTGGATGGATGACTGATTGGATGGATGACTGATTGGATGGATGGATGGATGGATGGATGGATGGATGGATGGATGTCTGATTGGATGGATGACTGATTGGATGGATGGATGGATGGATGGATGGATGCCTGATTGGATGGATGGATGGATGAAAGATTGGATGGATGTCTGATTGGATGGATGACTGATTGGATGGATGGATGGATGGATGGATGGATGCCTGATTGGATGGATGGATGGATGAAAGATTGGATGGATGTCTGATTGGATGGATGACTGATTGGATGGATGGATGGATGGATGGATGGATGGATGGGTGGATGTCTGATTGGATGGATGACTGATTGGATGGATGGATGGATGGATGGATGGATGCCTGATTGGATGGATGGATGGATGAAAGATTGGATGGATGTCTGATTGGATGGATGACTGATTGGATGGATGGATGGATGGATGGATGGATGGATGGATGGGTGGATGTCTGATTGGATGGATGACTGATTGGATGGATGGATGGATGGATGGATGGATGCCTGATTGGATGGATGGATGGATGAAAGATTGGATGGATGTCTGATTGGATGGATGACTGATTGGATGGATGGATGGATGGATGGATGGATGCCTGATTGGATGGATGGATGGATGAAAGATTGGATGGATGTCTGATTGGATGGATGTCTGATTGGATGGATGACTGATTGGATGGATGGATGGATGGATGGATGGATGGATGGATGGATGGATGTCTGATTGGATGGATGGATGGATGAAAGATTGGATGGATGTCTGATTGGATGGATGGATGGATGTCTGATTGGATGGATGTCTGATTGGATGGATGGATGGATGAATGGATGGATGACTGATTGGATGGATGTCTGATTGGATGGATGGATGGATGTCTGATTGGATGGATGACTGATTGGATGGATGACTGATTGGATGGATGTCTGATTGGATGGATGGATGGATGAACGGATGGATGGTTTCTCCTTGTAAGACACGTGGGCTCCTCGGGTAATTTAGAAAATAAATCCCGTATTGCAGTAAATTATTAAATATGCGAGTTTCATTCATGCACAGAAAAGAGCTGCACAGCTGGACATTTTTTTATCTCTCTGGGTTTTGATTTTCACTCAAATCACTCTGAATTGTTTAAGCCACAAGATAATCAGTCACAGCTAGAAATGTGTGGCTCAAACATTTGACTTGACTCTGATTTGGCCCTGTGATTCTGTGGATGAGGAGAAACTGCTCTTTAAGAGTAAAATCTGATCATAGAGACAAATACAGCAAGTCAGAGACCTGGTTGTTCTGATGGGAGAAAGAGAAGATTACACTGGATCTACGGGGTTATCCCAGCCCAGACTGAACTTTATTCTCAAGAGCAGAGGTTCACAACGAGTTTATGAAACGTGAGAAGAATCCCATCAGTCTGGCTTTAGACCCAATTCCCACAAAGACAACATAAAAATCCGGCAAACCAAATAAAAACTGCAAATCGCGACATGAATGTGGGGGAAAAGTCACTTAAACTGGTAGAATCGTCGTTGGAAAATCGTCATCTCAATTCTCCCTGAGTTCATCAGGGCACAGTTTGCTCTATTTTCAACAGAGTAAACGATTCTTAGACCAGTTTTGCCTTCATAGATGAGTCATTTACGTTTAACCTGAAAGTCTGCAGCTGCTGGGTCTGTTTGCCAACATTTTCCTCCTCGGCCAGGCCTTCATCCCCATGCTGGTGTACGTCTGGAGCAAAAGAAACCCGCGGATCCGCTTGAACTTCCTCGGCCTCCTCACCTTCCAGGCTCCGTTTCTGCCCTGGGTGCTGATGGGATGTTCGCTGCTGCTGGGAAACCCCATCGCCGTCGACCTCCTGGGTGGGAAGCCTCGACCTTCGCTCAGAGCAGTATCACATCTTTCACTTTGAGCTGCCGTTTGTACAGATACACTATCAAAAGTTAACAGCAGGAATCTGGGTAAATTAGTCATAGTAGAAATAAATGGTTCATTTTTTCATACTCATGTTTGCATAAATTGTTATTCGTTTATAAGTGTCACAATTTTAAAAGCAGGAGGAAGGAACGCTGTAAAACTGCTTTCTGATATCAATAGATGGCACCTGGTATAAAGATTAATAAAAGAACAAAAATAAAAAAAATATTTAGTTAGCTAATTTGATATTTAGTTTACAATGAAATACAAAGGTGACGGTAAAAAATATTCCTGAGCCTGAACTTTTTTTTGGCCCCCTAAGCCAAGATAAATGCCCCAATCAGCGTAACATTAAGAGAGATCCAGGGGTTTGCTCCTCTGGGAGAACATTTTGATAAATAAACCCATTGCATTAAAGATTCTGATAACTTTTGTGGATATAAATGGACATTATTCAGACATGAGATGAACAAACCCAATACAAGCCTATATTACAGAAGCATATATGTGTAGAGCAGCAGAGACTGGTAGTTCAGGAATACATCCCTGCTTGTAATTAGTCACTTACCTGCACAGGTATTGCTTGTATAGCAAACTGAGTCTATGGATACTACGGTCAAACCAAAACAGGTCAGTAGGTGGCAATTATATTACTCAAAAGTAAGCAGGAATTAATTAGTAGCCTGACCATTAACTAAAGGGCATGAACAAGGAGACATTCATTATTCTGAAAAACATGCACCGTTTATTTTAAATAGCGATCACGTATTTGTTATTTAGAGAATGTTTATTTTTAGGGTCTACTTAAGGTTCATCGGTCGCCTACTGCCAAAAAAAAGAAAATGAATGAGAGTCAATGGAGCTATAAAAGTTATTTTCTGGTCCAGTTTGAAACCGTGGATCAAACATATGATGTCCGTGAAATTTTTAAAACTGATTTTGATGCAGAGAAAACGCAGATTTTCGACCGGAGGCTAAAGTTACTTAAGGTTTTGTGTGAAAACGTTTAGCGGACTACAACTGCAGAAGAAGAATGAGAGCGAGGGTCGTAGCCTCGAGCATTAAACACGGAGAAAACCTCTATAAATCTGACCATGTGGAAAGTAGCAGCTATGTCGGGGATAAAGAAGTCGGTGGAGTGAGAGCCAGCGTGGAGGAGAAGCTCTACAAGCTCTAGGTGAGTGTTTTACGTGCTGTAGGTAATGCTAGCTCCCGTTAGCCAAATGGCATCATATATGTGACTTCTGATATGTAGGCATTTTAACTGCAAATTTTTACAATCAAATGAATCCCAAATCATTTGATAAACACACAATAGTAGCTATCAGTTAAGGTAAAATCATCATTTGAGGTAAAACTCGTGTGATTCAGGAAGTAAGCTAAAGCGGACCAGAAAATAACTTATCGCTACATTGATTTCCATTCATTACTTTTTCGCCCAGGGGACCCACGGGGCGACCGGAAGGGGAGGAGACTGAGGCCCCGTCCACACTACTGCGTTTCCGTTTAAAAACTGAGACCTTTTGCTACGTTTGCACCTCCCCTCCACACTAGAACGGCAAAAACTGAGACCCAAAACTGAGAAGTTTAGAAACGCTGCCGACCCCGATTTTCGTTTTGAAACTCCGGAGGGCGTTTTGGCGTGGACGTCTGAAAACGGATGGCTTTAGAAACGATGACGCAGCAGATCACACTCGGCTCTATGATTGGGTGTCATCGGTCATGGCGTATCCTTCCCTGATTCGTCAGCCACCCGTCCCCGGAAGATAACATACAAACACAGCCTGGAGTACATTACGTTAGAAACTGCAACATGGATAACGAGTTACAAGCGTTACTGGCTTTGATGTCTTTGCTAGCCGCTGAGGAATTGTCAATCTGTTTCCGGTTTATACCGGCGCGCGCATGCCCAGTGTTGGAGAACGGTCACGTGATCCGCGTTTTCAGTCGTTTTAATGTGGATGGAGATCAATTCTAATACGCAGGGCAAAACGCTAGTGTGTACGGAGATAGTTTTCGTTTTAACTCTCCGTTTCTAAACGAAAACGCAGAAGTGTGGAAGGGGCCTTAGGCTCCCCGTTCAGACCACTTTAGTCCATTTTAAACGCTTGTTTGGAACGCTGGTCCGGACCCTTTATGCACGTGTGAATACAAACAAACGATTCCTGCTGCGGATCAGAGAAACGGACCGGTTCCAAACGGACAGAGGTTCGCTTCTCTTCAAGTCTCAAACAGTCTCCATCCGAACCAACTCCACAATACATACGCCTTTTCGTCAAATTGTTCATATTATTTAACCCACACGTTTGACTCACAGCGCCGGGGATTTCTCTGTTATTTCTGCACTTTCCTTCCCTCTGCTCCACTCCAGTAATGTGTCTTTAGTACTGTAGTTGCCCTAACGGGGATAGGCTAGCGTTTACTAACATAAGTTAAAAGAAAATATTTAATTGCTTACCTGACACTACAATATCCTCCGATCGCAACGTCATCACCTCTTGTTCTGTACCCCCCACCTGCAGCTAAAGTCGCCGGTCATCTCGCCCTCAGTCTCCCCTACATTGAGTAGCTCCAGTCGCCTCTGCTGCAAATGGCGGCAATCTATCCCATGTTTCAATGTTTGAACTCCAAAACTACTTCTGTTCATTAAAATGTATTATATCCAATCGTGCCAAAAATGTGCTGTGCGTCCAAATACCTTCTCTTTTTATTTTTGTAACACTCTTATTTCTTTTGTTTTTCTTAATACGTTTTTCAAGGCTTTACACATAACTCCCCTGATAAATATTTAAATTTGTTTCATGTTTGTTTAAAAATTTCTTCGTCACATTTTTTTTTTACCTTTTTCGAGACGTATTTGTAATGGTGCATTTAGACCGCAGGCTTAGTCAAGATTACATGTTAACTCTATGGTGGAGGCCTTTGGAGGAACGTCGCAGTCTCTGCAGCGCTTTGTGAGCGTTGGCCTGCGAAAAACATCTTTCACATCTAAAACGGGCGTTAAATAACTTATGTTTCACAGTCAATTGCGATTTTAAGTTTCTCACTAAAGCTCTCCCAGTTTTCAGATGTTAAAGTGGTTATGTATCGGGGATTTTGCCTTCTAACTATCTTAAAAAGCTGTAAACAAAAATCCTCCTGAAACACATTTGCACATGGAGTAACTGCTACATCTATCTGATTGATTGAAAACCCAAGACCGGCCCCTACCCTATAATCGATAGGCTTTCGTAGGCCTACAGTGGTGTGGTTTAGAGTGAAAGCGCCTTTCAGATCTTGGGAATTTTCAGATCACGCGAACCTGATTTTTTTGTTCTCTCAAACACTTCAGTACGCCGGAAATCCTGCGTGGCGCAGTAGTGCCGTCAGGCCTGGAAATATTTCATTTATAAAATAAATGTTTAGCTCCAAAATAAATATTTACTTCAGAAACTAAAGACCTAGTTCAAAAATTACATAATTTAGTTAACAAATTAAATGTTTAGCTCTAACTATCAACTACATTTAAAACCTACAAATTAAATGATTTACTTTTAACTAAATATTTAGTTAGCAAGCTATATATTGAGTTTGAAGCTAAAAACAACATTTAGCTCTAAACATTTAGATCTAAGCTAAATATTAACCAAGTTGCCTACTGTGTATTTAGCTTCAAACTAAACCGTTCGCGCTTAGCTAAGTTGGCTATTGTGTCTTAAGCTTCAAACCAAAAAAATAATTCTGAGCTAAGTAGCCTATTGTGTATTTAGCTTCAAACTAAACCATTCGCGCTTAGCTAAGTTGGCTATTGTGTCTTAAGCTTCAAACCAAAAAAATAATTCTGAGCTAAGTAGCCTTTTGTGTATTTAGCTTCAAACTAACCTGTTCGCGTTTAGCCAAGTTGGCTATTGTGTCTTAAGCTTCAAACCAAAAAAATAGTTCTGAGCTAAGTAGCCTTTTGTGTATTTAGCTTCAAACTAAACCATTCGCGCTTAGCTAAGTTGGCTATTGTGTCTTAAGCTTCAAACCAAAAAAATAATTCTGAGCTAAGTAGCCTTTTGTGTATTTAGCTTCAAACTAAACCATTCGCGCTTAGCTAAGTTGGCTATTGTGTCTTAAGCTTCAAACCAAAAAAATAGTCCTGAGCTAAGTAGCCTATTGTGTATTTAGCTTCAAACTAAACCATTCGCGCTTAGCTAAGTTGGCTATTGTGTCTTAAGCTTCAAACCAAAAAAATAGTCCTGAGCTAAGTAGCCTATTGTGTATTTAGCTTCAAACTAAACCATTCGCGCTTAGCTAAGTTGGCTATTGTGTCTTAAGCTTCAAACCAAAAAAATAATTCTGAGCTAAGTAGCCTATTGTGTATTTAGCTTCAAACTAAACCATTCGCGCTTAGGTAAGTTGGCTATTGTGTCTTAAGCTTCAAACTAAAAAAATTTGCTCTGAGCTAAGTAGCCTATTTAGTTACAATCTAAAGCGCTATAAGCAAGTTGTCTATTATGTGTTTAGCTTCAAACTAAACATTTAGCTCTGAGCTAAGTAAAGTATTGTGTATTTAGCTCTGAGCTAAATATACAACTATTGGAACCAAATATTGTATATTTAGCTCTAATATTTAGCACACAGCTAAATATTGTATAATATTACATATTATTTCAGCTCAGAGTAGTCATGTCTTTGGACTGTGGGAAGAAACCCAGGTATGCACATTGAGAACCTGCAAAATTACCTCAGGCCAGGATTCAAACCCAGGACCTTCCTACTGCAAGGCAGCAGTGCTATCAGCTGCTCCACTGTGCAACACTGTGAATTTGCATGATAGCTGAATATTTAGCTCAGACTTAAAGGTTTACTTCAAAGCTATACAGCAGCTAGCCAGTTTAGCTAGCAAGCAAAATATTTAACTAAATATTTAGAAAGGCAGCTATCTGAATATGTACATTGAATCCATGACATGTATATGTTCACAAATAACATGGATGCAAATATGACTTTGAAAGGTAAACCTCCATTTTCTTTTTCAAGCAAAATAACCCAAATCATCGCTGTACAGTTTTTACCATGTAAAAATGGCACCTCATATTTCACATTCAGACAGTTCATACAATTTTAAGTGAAGCAGGGCTTTTCTAATGTTGGTAATCTGTATTATAATTCCAGTTTTTCAATTTATTTATAAACCACGTCAGACTAACACATTCAACTTGAACAGGTATCAGCGTTGGACACCTGTATTACTTCCTAGAGGACGTGTTTCCAAACCGGCCGGGAGGAAGAAAACTGCTGATGACTCCGGAGCTGCTGTGAGAATCAGAGATTAGCACAGTTTGTAACTAATTCATTGAAGTAGAGTATAAAACAGAGTTTAACTGTAACCTCCAAAGCTGTTTTTAGAGGCAGTTTCCATAGACATAATTTATTTTCACCTTCAGCAACGCATAGATAAAACCAACTTTCATTTCAAAAACCTTCATCCTGTCTTAATTTTTTTTTTTTCTGAATATTGAAGATCCTACTAAGAGGTTTGAGAGATGGCTGTAGGATCTGACTTTTACTGGCTCTCAACAACCACAGCGACCTCCAACAGCGTCCCGTTAAACTGTTCCCCGTCACTCAGACTGTCCAAATCCAGGACTGCCTGCTCTGGCAAAAGGCTTATTATTATTATTCTGCCCGTACATAATGTTAAAGTGAGCGGACATTAATATATGTATTTCTTATCATCCACTACAATCCTGTGTACTGAATTAAAGAAAAAGAGATTTATTATTAAAATGAAATATTTTAAAATCCCTGAAAATCCCCCCCCCCCAAAAAAAAAAACGCAATAAAATGAAATATAACTGTTATAACTGTAACTAAGATAGCTAACTAGCTAGCTAGCCAAGTAGCTAGTTAGCATAACTGCAAATTAGATAGCTAGCTAGCTAGCATAAGTATAAATAACATAGCTAGCTAGATGGATAAAAATCCAAATTTTTCAATAAATTAAATACTTAAAACAGGAAATTTGATTTTGATTAATCTTACCTTCTTTTTTTAATGTAATTTAAATTATATTCCTTTCTGCTCTAAAACCTTAGCTGATCTTTCTATGTTATGGTTAAGGGTTTGTCTGCGGTCTTTAGATTATTCTAAATGGATTTAAACATTAATCATCAGGAACCCAGAAATGAGCACCTTGTCTTTATCCAGAAAGCTGAATGCGATGAATTTAACTTCTTTACTGAAATTTAGACAGAGGTTGCTTAGTGCGTATCAGGCGATTAGTGCATACGTATTCAACAATTCCTAAGCGTAGGAGCCATTTTGAATTTGTAGTTTGAAGTTAGTGTAATTTGACGTTTTTAGCGTGTAAATGTATTTTGTAGTCTTAATTTCTCAATATTTGTGTGTACACCGAAACATACAACAAGGCTGCCAACTTTTGGAGAATTGTACGAGTGAGATTTGTTTTTGTTTGGGGGGGGGGGGGGGGGGGGGTTCATTGTCTGAAGAACATTATCGAGTTGGGCAAAGCGCGCCGCCTACCGCGTTTGGGGAAAAAGCCTGATGACAGTCTGAAAATATCAGACTAAGTTGTGCTGATAAAGCAAATTTAGTCCAACAAGAGAAAACTGGTGTGGCCAATAACAAGAATAATGCTGCAGTCAAAGTCCCAAAAATAAGTAAAAATATAGGTAAAACTTTACACGCCAAAACTGTCTGAAGTCTGTTCTAAGGAGCACCGTGAGCCAGCAAGATGAAGAAGTTTTGCTGGGTAGATAATAATTTAGTAATAATAATAATAATAGTAATAATTAAATAAATAATAATAATGTTATAATTTTATAATAATTAAATAATAATAATAGTAATAATAGTAGTAATTATTTACGAAAATGTGAATGTAACTGATTTACTTTTGTTTCAGTCTAGATTATAAAGAAATGCAATTGTTTAAATTTTTCTTTAGCAACTAAGCAAGTTTATTTTTAACTTCATTAATAATTTTTCAAATTTAAATTCTCTTTTTTACAATTTTTTTTAAATGTTGCAAAAATATTTAGATTAAATACATTTAAAGGAATAAATGTGTAGATGCTGTACGTTCTAATTTACAAAAACATGTTAATCGTATTAAAAAATATGAATTAAATTAAAATCTAAAATATTCATTGTCCAATTGTTGTGACTCTAGTTTAACCTTTCCAGTTGATCTGCGCTTCATAATGTCTCGACTAAAAATAATTACCTCCGATTGATTTTTAGGAACAGCCAAATAAACTCTGCCTCCTTTCCTAGATTAGACCAAATCTTGATAGAAATGCCGTGACCTGCGGTCCTCCTCCCAACGCTCCTCGCCGCGCCGGCGTCTCACCCACTTGTCCTCCTCCCCACATTAAAAAGTGTGCTGATTGCATTCCGACTGATTGGTTGAAACAGTCACATTTGGGGAGACCACAAGTAATAAGGAGGCGTTAACTCAAAATAAAAATAAAAAACTATTAAATCCATATCAATACAACCACAAAAACAAAGCATGCATGTGACACAATTTTTTTCAAAGCAACACAAACCCATGCAAAAAAATGATTTAAAACAAAAAACGGCATCCCATTTTAAGGGGATGACATGAGAGAAAATGGATGTGTGGTGTGAGACTGTGTGAAGGCGCTCATTGCGTGAGAGTTGGCAGCCCTGATACAATTACCCAGAGTTCTACACAAACCCTGACCCTCCCCGATTCCTCTGCTTGTTTAACGTGTCGTCCCTCTGCACAGACGGATCATGTTTGACCCACATGAGGTACCTGAACGCCGCCTCCTCCAGGAGGAGCCGCAGGAGGAGGAACGTCAGACCTCCTAAAATCAGGAGAAATGAGCGATCAGAAGATCGACGGCAAGAACCGAGAAGAGGATCAAAGCTCCGTTTATAGACTCGCCTCTCAGTTATGACAAAATCTGGACGAGGTCACCAAATATTCTCGTGTCAAAGGTTCAAACTGTTTTCACGTTTTTATAAAGTATACAGAACCCTCTATGTATTCAATTTCATTGCTTCTTTTAAAGTTTGTCACGTTTCACCCACCAGCTTTAATGTATTTCATGTGATGCAGGCAGCATCATGCTGAGGGGTTTCTTTTTTAGCGGGGGAAGGACTGGAGGCTGCAGAAAACTAGAGACTATGGCGGAGATTAACGGTCCAGCAGGACGACCACCCTAAGCACACAGCCAGAGAGATTATGGGATGGTTTAGATCAGTGGTTCTCAACCTTATTTCGGCGATGTCCCCACGTTAATTATTTTTTCAGCCATGTCCAAAAAGTTTTTGTCAAAAAAAGACCTATAACACAGTGACTGATTTATTAAACTTTAGAACTGATAACATTTATACACATCAAAATTTTGAAATGTTAAGAACCTTTAAATAAATGTTCTGGAAATATTCATCAATAAAATGTAGTGATTCAATCTAATTTATTGAAAACGGTGACCATATAATTAACCATTTAAAACACCATGAATGCTACTTTGTAGCGGTCTCTCGAACCATTTGGGAAATAAAAAATAAATAACTAGAAATAATAATTTCGCTAAAGATTTGCACACAGAAAACTATCATAATTAAGTGTCCGCTTTTGGGATCATAGTAAAAAAAAAAAACGAATAGCCTACTCCTAAATATAAAATTTATTTTATGAACTTATATTTTCCAGAAATATTTCTAAAATAATTATTTTTAAAGGACTTTTGCATGGATGCTACTTTTTGAACATATGTAAATATTTTCTCATGTACCGCGATTTGAGAACCACTTGTTTAAATTAAAGCATATTGACCTAAATTCAGCCGGGAGTCTGTGGCCTGGCTTCAAAACCGACGTTCACATTTGCTCTTCATTCAAGCTTGAGGTATTTTGGCAAAAGGAGCAAAAAACGGGACAAAATGTTGAGTTCGAGGGTCGTGGGTACTTTCGCAAGGTAATATAAAGTCAAACAATACAAAGACAAGTTTTCTTTTCCAGTTTTTGGAGCAAATGTACAGATTTTACAGTTAGGCAAAGACACACAGAAGCAGCTTTTCCGGGCCAATAAAACCTTCTGACTGTCAGGCGTGCAGTGACCACCAATCTAAAACTGTTTGTTCAAAAGGTAATATCAAAACCAATCAAAACGTCTGATTATTAAAGAGAACAGCTGGAAGCCTCACATAACAGGCGCTGGCTGCACATGCTGCACTTTCACCCGCTGCCTTTGTGGCTCGGACGCTGCCAACAAAATGGAAACTGCTTAGCAGGACAACACGTCCCCTCAGACAACATCACAGCGTGCGGGTCGGTACTGGAGTCAGACCAGGGTGGGAGGGGGTTCTCACAAGCTCATGTTTAACAGAAAACGTTCCTGAAAAAAAACCCTCTTCCCCTGAACTGCCCCCTCAGCATCCAGCCGGGTTCTCCAGAGTCCAACAGGGCGCTGGGCCTGGAGTACCTGGAGTTTGATGTCGGTGACTGATGTTGCGTTCTGCATTTTTCTTTAAAAGTACCCTCCCTTCTAAACCATCTAACCACAGTGAGACCACTGGGAAAGAAATGCGTTTTCATGGGGACATTTTAGTTGGTCTCTGAATTTGGTGCACTTTGGGGAATCTGATCGGAGCTGCTTTCAGTGAAGATTATTTGAAAACGTTCAACTGTTTAAATTTCTGTTTAACAAAACAAGCTTCTTTGTAACTACTTAAAAAAAATGTCTTTTTAAATCAAGATTCTATCTTTCATTTTGAAAATGTAAAAAAATGTAGCAATTATATTTTTTTATCAAATATAAAGGGGAAAAAATTATATACTGCAGCTTTTAATTAACATATTTTTCAAATTATAAAGTTTGAATTAAATTAAAATTAAAATTGACTTTTTAGTTTTCAATGTTAGATTGTTCAATTACCATTGTTACAGTTTGGTGCTTTAGTTTAAACTTTCCATTTTGTTTGAGCTTCAGATTGTCTCAGATAATATTAATTACCTCAGATTGATTTCTAGGATCAGCCAAATAAGCTCCGCCTCCTTTCCCAGGTTAGAAGAAAACCTGATTGAAACGCCGTTATTGTGGGTAGCGGTTTTAACAGAAAGGGGCCCCCACCGAGTCAAACTCTGCTTAAGGCCCCGTGAGACTTTGGGCCGGCCCTGGCTGAAATATCCACCAACATGCCATTTTTCTGAACATCGCATCTGATGGAGTATTAGGAAAACTGCTTATTCACCTTAAACATAAAATCAAAACATTTTATAAAAATATACTTTTTACTATGTTGTTGGGGGGTTTTTAGCGCAGTTTTTTGTTACAGAGTTTTTTTAACTAAAAGTAGCCATTAAGTCCATATTATCTAGTGTTTGGAGAAGCATATAGAATGAGGAAAACAAGAAATATATTTTTTTCAAGACGGTATCTCTTTTCAAAAGCAATGATAAATATCTCTTTTCCTTTCAACAGGGTTTAAGGGTGTAGCTTGACAGTTTGATGACAAAAGCAATCAAGTATAGGTCAGAAAGTATGCGAACGCCTCTCTTTACAAGCAGAAAAAGACTTCAGTGACATCACTCCCTTATTCTTTATTCATTTATTTTTCCATCTTTTCTTTTTTTTTTCCAATTTAGGCTAATGAAGACAGGGTAAATAATTATATTACCAGAAAAAAAATGTTGGTTATGGTCTATTCTAACTTATATTGAAATCACTGAAATAGAAACTATTCATTATAAAACAATTTTTGAAATAACTGTCATAATGCGAAGCAACATAGATCTTTCCATTTGTTTTAAAATGTATTTTGCAGTTTATTTTAAATGAAAATCTTTGTAGTAAACCTGTGGTCAACGACTTCAGAGAATCACCCAGAAACCGTCAAACAAATTTACTCAAACTCATTTCCATTTTGGGCCACACCAAGCTGATGAATTTCCTTAAAGGGCCGGTTGTGGCAGAAAGTATTGATGAAACTATAACAAACTGTTAAAATCAGCCTCCACAGTCCAAAAGTACATCTTAAAATTGAAATAATCCTGAACAATTTCACATAATGTGATTAAAGACCGTTTAAATAAACACAGACTTTATTTTACTAATAAAATTGTATTGGAGTGCACAAAAATGGAATTTACATTTTCAATCAATGGGGTTCTCTAGAGTTTAGAGGGCCACGTAAATTACCATGGAGGGCCAGATTTGGCCCCCGGGCCTTCAGTTTGACACGTGTGATTTAACGTGTTAAAAAAAAAAAAGTAAAAAAGCAAGTTAATAACTTTAGATTGTTTGAATTTAGTCTATTGTTCAGTTCTTCAGCACCAATCTAGTTTGTTTTGACCTGTTAGATAATTATCAAATTTATGCCAATTTCTACAGAGAATTATAGAGGAAGTGTTCAAAGAAACATATATATATATATATGCACCAATGCTTTTTTGCCTTTTTCTCTATGTATGTAGCTCAGAGCAACATAAATCTGTCAAACTAAATTTGTGTTTGGCCTATTTTAAGGAAATCCCTATTAATTTTCTATGTAAACGGAGCCACATAGACGTTAAACTGATTTAAATCAATGTTACAAACCCCGTCGGTTTAGAGCAGCCTTCAATTAAAAACTATAGCCACTGGAACATCGTACATTCTATTCTGCCATATTTTTGCTCCTTTTCTTTATTTTACCACTGTAATATATGATTTCCTTTTTGGTTTGCTGATTGTGTTATGTTTTTATGTCTCTGTTTTTTTTTAAAGAGTTATAAAGAGCAAGAACACAAAACAAATGTTGAAACTGTTATACAGTTTAGGATTGCAGAACTAATGACATGGTGTCCACTACTGCCCCCTGCTGATGGTTGTCTGGAATTTAAATTTGAATTTTATCTGTTAAAAACCAAACAATGCAGGCTTTATATATATATATATATATATATATATATATATATATATATATATAAGGGATGCACCGAAATGAAAACTCTTGGCCGAAACCGAAAATGAAGAAAACTAAGGCCAAAAACCGAAACACAGAAAGAAATGGTCAATTATTAGAACCATAGCATTTATGGCTATGATGTTTTAATAATCCACTAAAATCAAGGCATTGCAATAAATCAGTTACAAAACTATGAAGATATTTATTTAGCACTAACATAACAACAATGCACAATATAAATCAAATTCATAAAGTTTCGGCTGTGTTGTTTTGGTGATTTAGGTCTTTCGGACGAAAACCGAAAACGCACTTTTGGGTAATTTTCGGTGACCGAATTTTCGGTGCATCGCTAATATATATATATTATATATATATAGCCTGACCAGAAATACTTTAAAAATATATATTTAATAATGTACCAAGTGTTCTGCTTTTTACTTTTGTCTGAAATATTAAACCCAAGTTTACCTTTAATTCTTTGCAAGATTTTGATTTATTTTTTTTAACAAACTAGTCTTATGTACTTTTTAAAAACATATTTCAGTTTTTCAACATTTCAATACCAAAGGTAAAATATGTGATCAGGACATCCCTAATTTTAATTATGAAAGCAATACAACAAAAATATTTTGGGTTTTCTGCTAATCTCGTCATTTAAAAAAAGATTCAAATATTACAGAAAAAATGCACCTCAGATTTCAAGAAAAACATTCAGGCAAATTCAGATTAGTAAGTTTATTGTTTCATTTTTGAGCAAATATATATTGGGGGAAAAAATAAAACACTCAATTTCAGTTCCAACTAGGTCAAACTAAATTTATTATAATAAAATACTTTGCTAAAATCACTGAAAGAAGAAAAAGGAAATTAGCTCAGGGAGGTGAGGTCCGTGCATAGCTTATAACCTCCCGAGGGTAAAAAAAAACCCCAACTAAAATATTAAATAAATGCTCTAAAACAAAAATAAAATGAGGTGGTGACATGAGACTAAACTTTAAGTGGTTCATCCCCCAAACGTGAAAATAACTAACCAATTGATTCTTTAACTTAACAGCTGCAACACGACGCTGAGAAAACAAGTGCAACGGCTTAAAACGAGCAGCACTCAAAGCAAGGAAAGGTTAACGAGGAAAAAACACGACTGGTCATTAACGAGGAAGAAAATCTGATTTTTCTGCTGCTTCGTTTCTCATGTTACTGCAATAAAACTAACAGATTGGACTGGTTTCAATTGAATGTTCGATTTATTTTTTTTGGTAAATACTAGGCACACCATCCTCCAAAATAAGAAAATCTTCACTACTTTGAAACTAGAAACAATGATGGCGCCATTTTGTGCCTAAGAAAGGTTTATGAGCACTTTAACAAGCATTGCTTTATGGGGTTTTTCACAACACGGAAAGTTGATTTAATCCCCCAAACAATATAAAGTTTATCCTTGTTAGCATCTTCAGAGAGTTTTAAATCTACCAGGAAAAGAAGCAAGAAAATCCCATAAAATCCAGCCAGCTTGTTATGAGAAGCATCCCGTCCTTTCTAGCTGGAGCCTTCGGTGATTTATTTACCTCCAATTTTTCCTGTTTCAATCATGTTTCTTCATGATCGAGATCAGATAAAACAATCAGACATTTAAAAGTCACGGTAAACTCAGGAATAATGCCATGCCACCAGGGGGCGACAAAGGGCTTATCAGAAACCGTTCCAGATGAGAAGCTTTTTCTGCAGCTGGACCCAATAACAAATAAAAAAAAAAATTTAAAAAACGTTTTCGCTTTCCTTCTGGTTGATCTTCGACAGAAACAAAGCCACGCCTTAGCATTCACGGACGCAGAAAAAAACAAGCTAAACATCTCTCTCACCATCACAGGCACTCCTACCGCAGTTCTCATGGTGCTTTCTGCTCATCAGAGAGAAATATTAAAGGCACAGATCCCTGCGTCGACAGGGAGGAAAACATCAATGTTTGTCATAAACTATCAGCCACTTTTAACGTTGAATAGGGCAGTTTATACTTTTTTTTTTATTCTATTTTAGTGAAATGTTGCTGATCATGTGTTCTTTGGGTTTCAGTTGGTAATCTGGGATCCAAACCAGCAGGATTACAGATTATCCATCGTGATTAATATCACCAACAATGACCCATCTGAACAATAAACGCTGATAAATGCTTGATGCTACAAATAAACCAAGAAGATCCTGTCAAAACGCTAAAGATTCACATCAGCAGTAGGAAAAAAATGTCAGTTTAAAGAGTGTAATCGATAACCAGAAGCATTTCTCCTGATCTGAGGCTTTCGTTTCGCCCTGCGGCGCACATGTAGGCAGCTTTACAGCCACAGGAAGTCTCCTAATGGGATCATTTCAGCTCCAGTCGCAATTAGTGTGAATCAAGCTTTTCCCCCGTTGATTTTGGTAGATCATTAGGAAAGTTAGTGTGGCAACGTTAAGGCTGCGAGAAAGTGTGCAGAAAGTGCTCATCTGTCAGTTTTGGACTGAACCTGTGGTTGCGTCGCAGGCAGAACCTCTGATGTTAACCCCTAACGGTTCTCGGAGCTCCACTCCTGATGTTTCTTTAAACAATACGAGATAAGGTTTTCTTGTGCGACGCTCACAGCAGGATACGCGTAAATAAAACAACCTGGAGAGAGTTGCTGGAAAAAAGGAGACTTTTCTCATTTTAACTGGGTGGGTGTGACATCTGAAACCTCTGACCTTCTTCGTCATACACAGTGAGGAGCGTTTTGTTCATTCCCTTCATCATCACAAAGACACAGATTGAGCAGAAGAACTGCAACCGAAGCGGACATAAAGTGCAAACGGATGTGGGTTTCCCTCTCACGGCGTCAGACCAGCTGAGGCTCCAGTAAAACCAGTGAGGCAGGTTTAGTGGCTCTCGATCACCACCGGCTCGTAGCCGCCAGCAGAGACCCTGAGGGGACACAAAGACGGGGACAAACGTCTGAGAATCTGTGAGGGAAGTGGTTCAGCTCAAGGAGTTTCTAATGGAGTCGTGCTGGTTCAAAATAAAACCAGTTGGAGATAAAAAAGTTAGCAACAAAAAACAGGATAAAAAAGCTCCTACAGAAAAAAATGATTTTAAAAAAACACAGAATGGGATTTTAAATCAAGACAGGGAAAGAAAAAACATTTAAGTCCATCAGTTACTTCGTTGCAAAATTTTACATGTCAGAAATGTATAATTAATTTATATAATTTTGAGTGTTGGACGGTTTGATGAATAGATGGATGGATGGATGGATGGACAGTTGGATGGATGGACGGTTGGATGG